>OX244029.2:32528122-33728122 GCA_945859785.2 Tridacna gigas | reverse complement strand
TTTTAACAGCCTTCTCTTTCAGGGTCATTCAAACTCCGGATAGTGTGGTATAAAGAGTCAAGGAACAAGTGTACAGTCTAAAAAAGCCAGTTGAGAACAAGGGGTCAATTTCCTTCCAAGGATTGATGATAGTCACTGTAATCATTGTTTCATGGATGGTTATATGGGAAAGCAGCCAGTGGATTGTGAAATACAGTTGAATATCCATACTTCGAAGTTCAGGGGACTATTGAAAAAAGTTCGAGGTATAGTAAGTTCGACGTGCAGAGATCCTTCAGTTGAGTCTATCAGTTACCGGAAGTAGGTAACCGGAGCATAATTCGTTCACAGGCCTTATGTTACATTTTTCCCTCTCTAGTTAACCAATCGTTGTTTTGAAAATTAATGAGTAAAGGATGTATACTGTTTATTTTCTTTTATTAACATGTTTTTTCTTTTAAATTCTGTTTGTAAAAACGATACTGAAAACTGTGAAATTAAAAAAGCATTTCGTCAGCCAAAGTTGCTGGCTATCTCCCAGACTTTACCGGGTTTCTTTCGCCAGACAAATCCTTAGTAGCTGTATCCTCTAGGATATTTGTATTTTCGGCTGACAACGAAATGCCCAGTCTTTCTATAGCCACGGCCAGAATCACAGTGTATAGTACGAAAATCTCAGTCCAAACATTTCTAACTGAACAAATTACCGATAATTATCTGCAAGTCAAGATGACTGGCACGTTAACACCCGAGCTGACAAAAGTCAGTGATCGAAAATGTGCGAAAAACATACCGTCATTGTATCCGGCATTTCTATTAATTATGTATAACACCTAAGTTTATAATTTAAGTCCATTAAAATGAGTGAAAATTTTGTACTATGTTCGAAGTAAAGATGTGTAAATTAACTGGATCATTGAAGTTCGGATCGACTGACCCACAAATGCAGGAACAACAAAAATGACAGTGAATCCTTCATGTGCTATAATGTATGGTAACATAAGCAAGGTTTTTTTTAACCCTTAAAGTGCTTTCACAATTATAGTTGTCTTTCAGACCATTGTAGATCAAGATCATACTGCACAAAATGTTCAGTCTGATCTTTGATCTACACTGTCCACTGAGCTGAAACATCATACACCAAAGCAACTATGAAATTACAATTATTTCCGTCTTATTTTTAGACTAAAAATGTCTGGAGGCTTTATTTGGCTCCAAGGGTTAACTCTTTACCTAACAACAAAATTGAAAGCAATAATTGCATGTGACAAACTAGGTAGGTGTGGCTCAAATAATGGGACTTGTCTTTGATAGGGTAGAAAACATTGTGGGAAAAGGAGACAGTGCTTGTATCAGCATTTTCTCCTTTTCCCACAATGTTTTCCAAGCTTAGTCTTCAGGATCAATAAACTCAGGATTGTTTGGTAAAAAGTAGAACAATCTCTAATCCATACAATATTTTTAGATCTATGAAAAGAAGAAATCAATTGAAATTGCTAACATCTTGAATAAATGATACATAAAACACATCTACACAACCCTGAAAACAATTTTAGATGGAAAAAAGAAAAACAATTGTGTGTATATTAATCATAGGGCTCATTAATTTTCATCCTATATTAATGCAGTTTCCCATAATTCAGTTCCAATAGATATACCATTGTACTGATGATCACACCCAGGAGGTTTGGCCAATCACTCATAAAGCAACTAACAAAAGCAATAGGTATTCTACAAAAACATAAATAGAAAGCAATATATCGATGTGCCTCAGCAAATTATGGTTTGTAATTTTCTACCCACTTCCTGCCATAGAAATATCATACAGAGAATCCCGGGAAACAGAAGATATAGAGAAGGGTAGACTTGGGTATGTTATGGCCTTCCACAATCTTTCTGCCATGGTAACCAATTTCAAATCTTCTCTCTTTGACGAAATGACAAAATTTTTAGACTTGGCCTAACTGAAGGCATTTGTAGATAACATATCAAATAAGGTGCTCAAACTGATGGGATTTTTCCTTGGAAGGGTCAAAAACATTGTGGAAAAAGGACAAAATGCTGGTTACCACCATTTTCTCGGTTTCCCACAATGCTTTCTTTCAAAGGGTTGTAATAATACAAGATTTTTCTTTAACCTTTTATCAAACGAAAAAATTTTGGACATGTAAAAACTTAAAGCATTAGCAGATGACAAATAAAATGCTACCTACAATATGAAATTTGCCTTTCATAGGGCTGAAAACATTGCGAGAAAGGGAGAAAATGCTGGTTACCAGCATTTTCTCCTTTTCCCACAATGTTTTCAAAACCATCTTTTTAGCATTTTCTTCTTCTCCCACAATGTTTTCAAAACCATTTTTTTTCTCATGATCATTAAAAGTCGGGATTTTGTGGTAAAAGGTTAAAAAGATCCAAAGGCTTCCATATTTTCATGACCCTGAGGGTTTATTTGTTTGGTGTTCTATGCTATATTCTCAATATTTTAGTTATATTGCAACAGCAAGTGCACCAGTGTTTGCTCTCACAACACACAACACTTATTTTCAGCCATCTGCAATTTTTCCATTAAAGCCAACATATTTTTTTAGCAGTGTGAAAGAAATCAAACCGATCATAACAGTCCTATTATAATGGCTAACATCTATCCTGGAAAAGAGCTTGGCTATGCTACTATGCTTTAGAAAGTTTCTGAACCATGTTGCTACTGAGATCAAAATTCAGAAAGTACCAGCTACAGCAGCATCTAAGTGCATCCAAAACAAAGACAGCCATACATCATTGAAATTTTAAAATTAAGTAATAAAATTTCTCAATTTCCCATCATAACTTCAAGGTAGTGCAAGCAAACACAGCAAGAAAGCAAATATCTGATAGAGTTGGGCCTAAAAGCACAGGGTATCCTGTGGAATTTGGAGTTTGTTATCTTGGGTGGTTCATAAAATGCAATAAAACAAGAACAATCCAACATGATATTAATTTAGAACAATAAAACATGTTTTTACTTTTAGATATTATCAACCTTTACACAATTGAGTAAAGAGGTACTTGTGTACTTGAAATATGAGGTTTGAAGCAAATTTATAATTACTTTCATTAGTTCTTGGGAAACACTTCCATTATGTATTCACTGCAAATGCGTGCACTGCCAATGTTAGGCTTACATTGTGTAGTTTTCTGGAGTACCATTGGATAAACATCTAAGTCTTTGACCAGATGACAAAATTTCAGACTTGTCTTAATTGAAAGCATTTGCAGACAACCAATTAGATGTACTTCAAATTGTGAGATTCGTCTCTTTGAGGTCAGAAAACATTTTGGGAACAGAAGAAAATGCTCTCCTTTTCCCATAATGTTATCAAAAGCTTTCTTCCTCAGGGTCTTACACAGTAGGGTTTGTTTGGAAAAGGGTAAATCTTTGAGTTTTTTTCTCAATAAAATTTTAACCTTGGCATTAATAAAATCTAAAAAACAATGCTCTATACTCTGTGGCTTACCAAATTGTGATTGCCACACAAACCAATCATTTTCTCGCTTTGCAAGATATTGAGGTTACAATAAATGACATCTTAAAAATATAACAAACTAATTTATGCAGATAATAATATTTTCCATAACTTTAACACAAGTTATTAACATTCAACCAAGTTTAGCCTGAATAATATTTTTCTCAAATCTGACCAATTAACCATTAACCAATAACAAAATTTTAGACTTGCCAACATCCAGGAAGGATTTCAGACAACAAATAAGATGGGTCAAATAACAGACTTTGTCCATCAAATGAGAGAATTCATCTTTGATAAAGCTGAGAACATTGAGGGAAAAGGAGAAAATGCTGGTTACCAGCATTTTATCCTTATTCTACAATGCTTTCTAACTCAGCGTTGTTCAAACCCTGCATTGTTCAAACCCTGCATTGTGTGGAAAAGAATTAACCAAATAATCCTGTGTTTCAAATGGCATTAAACCAGATTTTGACCCAATTTTTTTGAGAATGTCCATTTATTTACAAAGGGCAATAATGCCATTATGAGTGCATTGTTCCTAAAATTATTGCCAAGATATATTAAGTGAATGGTGCAGACATACAGACCTGTTCTAACAAGATTATGCCAGACTAATATTTTAGTCCCATTAGTATTTGAAACATCACAAATTGAGGGTAGAATGAGCAATACATTGGATTTTTGTTATACTTGTTAATCACCTTAAATCCCTCAGAAAATATGTTTTGGGATTTAGCAGGAATAAAAAGCAACACTCCACAATCCATGAAGTTTTTACTGTCTGCTTACCACATACCAAAACATACAGTGCCAGGCGCAGTTATACAGTTGGCTCAGGAAAACATAATCCCAAGACCAGATCACCACCTTTGGTGAACTAATTAGATTTACTGAGAAAAAAATGTGCTTTTAGTGTCACCCATTAACTAACAATACTGGAACAAGACTTTACCTGTCCTTCATAATAAGGAACCATGCGTATCACTGCTGTCAACTCAACAGGGGAGATAATGCATTAATTTTGTTTGGGGGATGCCTAGAATTGCCTACAGTCTTGCCAGGAGGTTAGCTGATAAGATATATTTTTTTTGTTTTATTTGTGTGCTTGACCCAAATCACTATTGACATACTTTTAGATATTTGTTTAACTTTAAAAATCCTGAAGGAAATTTGTGGCAAAAGGCTTTAAAAACACACTCTTAAAGTTTGGGCCAAGCCCCCGTAGCTCATTTGGTAGCATACAGGACTTGAGAACAGCAGGTCACAGGTTCGATCCCCAGCTTGCCCAATTTCTTTCCGAGGACTATGATAGTCATCGCGACAGGATTCATTCCTCTTTCACCACTGACCATTCTTTCGATGATAGTTATGTGGGAAAGCAGCCAGTGGCTTGGAAAGAATATTGTGCGGAGTACTGGTAAATGAAACTCGAGGAAAGCATGGATAGGTGCACTGGCTGCCGTGATGTAACTGAAATAATGTTGAAAACGGCATTAAACACCATACAATCAATCAATCACTTACAGTTTGCACAATCAAAATAAACACAACCAAATGATCCCATCTTTAAACGAACCTGTTGAAGAAGGCTTTTGAAAATATTGTGTGAACAGGAGAAAATGCTGGTAACCAATACTTTCTCCCTTTTCACACAATATTTCATTTCAAGTGCAAATCCCATCATTTGAACCACACTGAATTTGTCATCTGCAAATTCTTTCAATTTGGACACAATTTGTTGTATGGTAAGGGGATTTACAAACCTTAAACAAATGCATACATGTCAAAGTAGAAGCAAATCCTAACCATTATGCAATTTATTTTTCAATATCAATGTTTTCAAAAATATAGATACTGAGTTAACCCTTTACCACACAATCCCGACTTTTAAAGACCCTCAGAAAGGAGACTTTTGAAAACATTGTCGGAAAAGGAGAAAATGCTGATAACCAACATTTTCTCCTTTTCCCACAATCGTTTCTAACCTTCCTAGAAATAACTGTAGTTTTTCAGTCACATTTATTTTGTCGTCTGCAAATGCTTTCCGTTTGGACACGTCTAAGATTTTGTCATTTGGTAAAGAGTTAAAATGGATCAGCATCCAGGACTCCTCAAAGCCAAGTCTTTCTATTAGAGTGGTGAAAATCAAATAAATCTTTCTCTGATATCATTTCACAAAATAACTCTGAACAGTCAAAAATATGCATTTAATAACTACATGAATGGGCAATACAAACAATTATTAGAAAGCCAACCTTATTACTCTGGATAGCATTGACGCCAAATTTGGTCATAATTTATAGTGGCTGTCTGATAACCAGTCATCATCAAAAGCCATGATATTTCAATGAAATTCACAAGCAACTCAACAAACGGTTTTGGCATTCTAAAACATACAGAATTTAAAACGGATACTATGACTCTAACTGATAAACCTTTCATTAACAGTTTATATATTATTGCTTGTTTTGCGGAATATATGTTTAAAACACTAAGGAACAGTGACAAGTTAATATAAAACAAGAGGGCCATGATGGCCCTGTATCGCTCCACTGGCTTATAAATATAAACCACGAAGAAAAGTCTTCACTATATAAGCCCTTATAAAACTTTGACCTCATGGCTACAGTCTGACTAAATGGGGAATATTGTATTAGAAGAATAACATGCCAAATGTGGGAGTTCTTGGCCTTATGGCTGGTAACAAGATGGTTTCTGAACTTTTCACTCCATAAACCCATATAAAACTTGTGATCCCTGGTGCAGGGCCAAACTTGATCCTAGAGCTGTAACTTGGGCCCTCTTTGTAACTGTCCACTAAATAATGCTATAATTATATGCAAAATTTGGTAGCCTAAGCCTTATGGCTATGTACACCAAGATTTAAAAGTTTTCCCTATGTAAGCCTATGTAAATCTTGTGAACCCCCCCCTCCAAGTATGAGGCCAAATTGACCCCAGGACTATACTTTGGACACTTTTGGTAGACTCCAACTAGATCAAGCTAAATGCCAAATTTGGTAGCTCTAGGCCTTATGGTTTCAGACAAGAAGATATTTAAAGTTTTCTCTATATAAGCCTATGTATAAAACTTGTGACCCCTGGGGAAGAGCCAATTTTGACCCCAGGGCTATAATTTCAAGAAACATGATAGAGGTCTACTACATAAAGCTACATGCCAAATTTGGTAGCCCTATGCCTTATGGTTTCAGACAAGAAGATTTTTAAAGTTTTCTCTATATAAGCCTATGTAAAACTTGTGACCCCTGGGGAAGAGCCAATTTTGACCCCAGGGCTATAATTTCAAGAAACATGATAGAGGTCTACTACATAAAGCTACATGCCAAATTTGGTAGCCCTATGCCTTATGGTTTCAGACAAGAAGATTTTTAAAGTTTTCTCTATATAAGCCTATGTAAAACTTGTGATCCCTGGGGAAGAGCCAATTTTGACCCCAGGGCTATAATTTGAAGAAACTTGATAGAGGTCTACTACATAAAGCTACATGCCAAATTTGGTAGCCCTATGCCTTATGGTTTCAGACAAGAAGATTTTTAAAAATTTCCAATATTTTTCAGTTTTGTTGCCATGGCAACCAGAGTTTTTGAAGGAATCAAATTCTTTCAAGAAATTCTGAAGAGGACCATGTCAGGATCATTTCTGTGAAGTTTCGTGAAAATCGGATGGGTAGTTTCAGAGAAGAAGATGTTTGAAATAAAAGTTAACGCACGGACGGACGGACGGACGACCGGACGGACGGACGACCGGACGGACGGACGGACGCACGCACGACGGACACCGGGCCATGACATAAGCCCACTGGCCGAAGGCTAACTAGAGGCCCTTGAGGGCCTGAATTGCTCTACTAGCACTGACTTTGCTTTTTATCTAGCATACATAATGAATTCTTGATGCAAAATGGAAAAAAGGAAACACACAAAAAAATGAAGGGGGTGGCGTTGTTTCAACTGGGCTTGAACCCAATAAGACAGCATAAGTAGGCATGGTGAATCTAACAAAACATGAAAAAAAAGCTGAAGTACAATTTCACAAAACCAATTGTTTGGAATCCAGCTGAATTTGAAAGGGTATCAGTACTCATTGTTTTAAACAATCCCTGCAAGTTTTATAATGTGGACTGTGTTGTGTAAACAATACTAAGTCATCAAATGGCTGCTCTTCCTAAATCAATTGCTAGATTTTCTTAATTTTCAATAGAGTTCAATCCCTTGATGATACAAGTATCTCTGTTTCAAAAGAATTTAATAAAAAATGTGACCTAATTGCGTAAACAAGAAATGTAAATTATCAAATGTAAACGGCTATACTGATTGTCTATTTCTTTTATTCAAAATCAATAGAATTCAAGCTATTGATAATATAAAGCAACTGTGCAAGTTTCATGAAAATTCAACCACAACTGCAGACGTTATCGTGTAATCAAGAATTGTAAATTTTCTAAACTGATTGGCTACTTTTACAATACTGATTATTGTTTTTTTTTTCTCAAAATAAAGAGGGTTAAAGCTGTGGATGATACAAAGCAACTGTGCAAGTTTCATGAAAATCTAACTACAAATGCAGCCTTTATTGCGTAAACAAGAAATTGAAATTTTGAACTTCAAATGGCTACTTTTCCCACAGATTTGTCAGATTTTTTTTCAAAATAAATAGGGTTCAAGCTATTGATGAGATAAACAATCTGTGAAAGTTTCACGAAAATCCGCCCACAAATGAAGACTTTATTGCGTAAACAAGAAAAAGACTAACATACGGTTGGACAGACAGACGGATGGACAGATGGATGGACAGATGGACGGACGAAGGAAACCATACCATGACATAAGCTCTGCTGGCTTACAGCCAGTAGAGCTAAAAATTATCCAGTTGTGTTTATGAATTACCTCATCACGATGCTGATTTAAAACCTTTTATCCCAAACATAAACAATAATATGAACTGATAATGAAAGGTTTATCCAGTGAGAGCTATACTATGTCAATAAGGGTGGTGCTGCACTTCCAATTTGTTGGTATGGGTGGGGTTTAACCATTTATTAAATAATGCTGACTTTGAAATACCATGAAATAAAGGGCTTTTTGAAAATATTGTGGGAATAGGAGAAAATGCTGGTAATCATTTGAGCCACATTTAAATTGTTGTCTGCCATAGCTCTTTCAATATGGACCAGTCTAAAATTTTGTTGTTTCGTAAAAGTTAAACAAGATAATGCCCTTTCTCATAATCTCCTTATAACAATTACAATCAAAATGAAAAAGAGTTACGTGTAAGAAATGAATGCAAGGGAAAAACATTCAGACCGAAGGAGAGAGTTGCATGTAACCAGCTTAATAATTTCTCTGTTTGTAACAATGTTTTCAAAACAAGTCTGCTCAAGACAAAACAAGAGCACTGCATGCAGATGCCATTGCTCGGCTGCAGTTGCTTGTAGAAGTAGATTGTATTGATTTTTAGTGAAAAGGGGCATAAGTGTGTCAAAAATATTCTGATGGTTACCTGCCCCAGATATTGTATGGGTTCCCTTTTTGATAGAACAGTTAGTCCGAGTCTGTAATAACAGTTAAATAGTAATAAGGGAGACATTAATATTGTTAAAGTTTTTGCACTGCATCAACCACAACAGGGCTACAACAATACCTTGATGTTTTCTTAGAAAACAGTGGAGCAAAAAAGGTTGTCTGCCAGAATTTATGTGCTAACATGTTAACATCTGAAAAGTCAACTGATATAGTTATTCAAAGGAAAACAGATGTGAGGTAAAGAATTACCTCCCTTTTTACTCTCCTGTGATGACACTTTGATGGTAGGAGAAGGATAATTAGCCCTGGCACCCAACCCCCTTACTTTCCCATAAAACCCATTTTGGCTGCCCAATACCCTGGCCTTCAATATGTAGAATATGTGATTTAATGCTGGCAGATATTATGGAGTATTTTAACTCTTTACCAAACCAGAAAATCCTGGACATGTCCATATTGAAAGCATTTGCAGACAACAGTTTTAATGTTGCTCAATAATGAAATTGTATTTCAGAGAGTAGAAAACATTGTGGGGAAAAATGAAAGCAGTTTCTCTTTTTCCCCACAATGTTTTCATGTCTTCTTCCATGGTTCTATTCCAAGACTCTGAGAAAATCAAAGATCCATGGTTCTATTCCAAGACTCTGAGCAAATGAAAGATCCAGGGTTCTATTCCAAGACTCTGAGCAAATGAAAGATCCAGGGTTCTATTCCAAACCTCTCAGCAAATGAAAGATCCATGGTTCTACTCAAAACCTCTGAGTAAATCAAAGATCCAGGGTTCTATTCCAAGCCTTATGAGCATATTTAATATGAGCCAAGCCCAGTAGTGCAGGACTTGAGACCAGGGGGTCACTAGCTCAAATCTCCAGCTTAGCCTATTTCTTTCGGAGGATTGACAACAGTCATTAGATTCATTCCTCTCTCAGCACTTATCTTTGTTTTGACAATGCCTGTAGGGGAAGCTACCAGTGGCTTGGGAAGAATATTGCTCGAATTACTGGTAAAAGAAAGGCTAGGGATGCATGGATAGTCACGCTGGCTGCCATGATATAACTGAAATAATGTTAAAAACAGCATTAAACAAAAAGAGTTCTGCAGTAAAATTTATTTTACGAGAAAAAGAATTAACCCTTTTCCACACCATCACAAGTTTTAAAGACCCTGAGGAAGAAAGCCCTTGAAAACACTGTAGAAAAAGGACTGGTAACAAGCATTTTCTCCTTTCTCACAATGTTTTTTTACCTTCAAAAAACAACTTTGAGTTATGAGTCACACTCACTTTGTAGTCTGCAAATGCTTTCAAGTTGTGCAAGTCTAAAATTTTGTTGTGTGGTACAGGGTTAACTAGTAACATTTCTGAGATCAATTCAATAGTTCCAAAATTAAAACATTTTGAACAAGCAATCCTTTACAAAACAATCCTGTTTAAAATGATACCCAAGGCAAAAGCTTTAGAACATAATTATTTAGTGAGCAAAGAACAAAATATGGGTATTATCTGCTTTGTCTCCTTTTTCCAAAATGTTTCCTTCACTTTCAACGAAAAATCGTATTATTTGACACCTCATTTAAATTGTTGCCTGCGCACACCATTGATTTGGACAACTCTAAAATTTTGTTGTCGTGTAAAGAAATAAGCCCTTAGAGTACCAAATGAGTATAACTTAAAAATAAGCCATTCAATTTGTACAAGACCTTTTTTTTTTAATCTCAAAGAATCACATAAAATCAAATAACTTGATTTTAGATTAATCACAGCAATCTGTATAGGCTGATCTTGACCTACACCATCAACAGAAGCACTCTCAAGTTGTGTTTAACACCATAAGGGTTTAAGCGTCCCAGGAAAATGTTTTATTGCCAAAAATTCTGAATAAAACATGACATTTTGTCAGCCTTTTTTCCCCCCTGCATCAACCACACAGAGGAAATTTCCAACACAACTCTCTATCAAGCAATCCAATAATTTTACATCCAGAAGGAAGGAGACTTTTTGAAAGCATTTAGGGAAAAGGAGAAAATGCTGGTGCCCAGCATTTTTTCCTTTCTCCCCAATGTTTCCTACCTTTCCAAAGAAGCATCCCATTATTTGAGCCAGGTTTTTAATCTGCAAACACTTTCAATATGGACAAGTCTAAAATTTCCTTCTCTGGTTAACTCTTTACCAAACAACAAAACTTTAGACTGGTCCAAACTGAAAGCATTTGTAGATGACAAATTAAAGGAGGCCCAAATTTATCCTTGATAGGGTTGAAATATTGTGGGAAAAGGAGAAAATACTGGTTACTAGGATTTTCTCTTCCTATAATGTCTTCAAAAGCCTTCTTCCTCAGGGTTGTTAAAAGTCAGGACTGTGTGGTGAAGAGCTAGGCACTGATGCATTGTGGGTTTTAAAGATCGGCAAACAGGAGCCAATTTGAATTAAATAGTAATTTTGGAATTAGTTTAAGGAATGATTTATGGCAAGTAATCCAACTTTTCTCGCTTTTCATCTCAAGCTTTATGAATTAGAGCTCAAAATGAGTTTTGATGATTTCCCACATTCTGATGATTTTCCCTGAAGAGAAAATTTTGATTTTCTACAAATTCAGAATATTTTCCAATTGCATGTATGATGCAATGGAAAGATAGTTTCTCAAATAGATACACCAAATTTTGGGTCAGAATTTGTGTAGGAAAAGAATGTATCAGGCCACATAACTTTAACCCTTAAGCTGCTAAGCGTGACTCACTGACCCTTTGTGGACAGTACAGATCAAGATCAGACTGCATTAATGTACAGTCTGATCATGGATCTACACTATCCAATATGGAGATATACTTCCCCAACATATAACTTTTAAATAGCAAATTTGGGTTCTTATAATTGGCTTGAAAGTTTTGTTTCAATTATATGGCAGCTTAAGGGTTAAAAAGGTTTCCATAATGGAAACATGTGCCTGCAGTGTATTAGAAATGCTTAGAATTGGCTTACTCTTTACCAAACAAACAAATTTTAGACTTGTGCAAGCTCAAAGCATTTGAAGACAACAAATTAAATGTGATCCATATGATGGGATAAGTCTTTGAATGGGCAGAGAACACTGTGGGAAAAGAAGAAAGCAAATGTTTTCAACTTGGTCTGGTAAAGGGTTAAAGCCCTGTACCTAACTGACTGGTGTTTTTGGATCATGAAGTAAAAAATATACAAACAGGACTTTAAATCACCAAATGCAGTATACAGCAGTTGCAAACATTGTGGGACAATATGCAACTGACATGCAATTCATACTTTTCCAGCAATGTTTTCCATACTATTTGAGAGATATTTTCCTATCATTTGCCTATCAGTCAAATGTTTGCCCCATGCTCTTTACCATACAAGATGAAAAGGACTTGATAAAATTCAAAGCATTTGCAGATGACAAATCAGAAGTAGCTCAATTCGTGATATCTGTCTTTGGTAGGGTAGGAAACATGGAAAAAGGAGAAAATGCTGGTTACCATTTTCTCCTTTTCCTACAATGTTTTGAAAGTCTTCTATTTTGGGTTCGTTGTGTGGGTTACCCCTACCAAATGACATTATTTGTCAAATTTGAAAACAATGGCAGACCACAAATTAAAAGTATGGTCCAAAAAATTGAATTTAACCCTCAAACAAGGGGAAAATGTTGGAATATCTGAATATTATGGTAAACCGCAACATCCTTAAAAGACTTCTCCTTCAGAGTCATTAAAACACAAAATTTATTTGTTTAACTCTTTACCACACAATCCCGAGTTGTAATGACCCTGAGGGAGAAGCCTTTTGAAAACATTGTGGGAAATGGTGAAAATGCTGGTAACCAACATTTTCTCCATTTTCCACAATGTTTTCTACCCTATCAAAGACAAATTCCATCACTTGAGCAATGTTTACATTGTCGTCTGTGAATGCTTTGAATTTGGGCAAGTCTACATTTTTGTCGTGTGGTAAAAAGTTAAGGCTTAATACATGTAAATACATTGTATAGAGACTGTTGCAGCAAAAACAAGAGATTTGCTGGTTACCAGAAATTTCATCCTTTACCACACTGTTTTAAACTTCAGCTGCAAGACGAAAATATTGTCTGCAGGTGGCAACATGTTGACTTACCGCCTGCTCGTATCGTAGAACAGAAACACATGTTCCTCACATTGCCCGCAGGTATATATTAACCCTTAAAGCTCCTTTCACAACTTCCGTTGCCTGTCCAGCAAGTGTAGATCAAGATCAGACTGCACTAAACATGCAGTCTGATCTTTCATCAACACTGTCTGCTTTGGTGAGACATCATGGTCATAAGCATCCTTGAAGTGTAATGATTATTCAGGGCTTATTTTTACACTGAACTTTTTACCAAACAACAAAATTTTGGACTCTGCCACATTGAAAGCATTTGAAGACAATAAATTTAATGTAGATCACAATAATGATTTCTGTCTTTGATAAGGTAGAAAACATTGTGGGAAAAGGAGAAAATGCTGGTTAAAGGATTAAAATTAAATAAGTTTGTTAGGCATATTTCATACTCTTGAATCTTCCACTGCTGCATAAATGAGACAATGTTTTTTTCAGTCAGGACAAGAGAAAAACAAGAGGGCCATGATGGCCCTGTATCGCTTCACTGGCTTATAAATATAAACCACGAAGAAAAGTCTTCACTATATATATAAGCCCTTATAAAACTTTGACCTCATGGCTACAGTCTGACTAAATGGGGAATATTGTATTAGAAGAATAACATGCCAAATGTGGGAGTTCTTGGCCTTATGGCTGGTAACAAGATGGTTTCTGAACTTTTCACTCCATAAACCCATATAAAACTTGTGATCCCTGGTGCAGGGCCAAACTTGATCCTAGAGCTGTAACTTGGGCCTTCTTTGTAACTGTCCACTAAATAATGCTATAATTATATGCAAAATTTGGTAGCCTAAGCCTTATGGCTATGTACACCAAGATTTAAAAGTTTTCCCTATGTAAGCCTATGTAAATCTTGTGAACCCCCCCCTCCAAGTATGAGGCCAAATTGACCCCAGGACTATACTTTGGACACTTTTGGTAGACTCCAACTAGATCAAGCTAAATGCCAAATTTGGTAGCTCTAGGCCTTATGGTTTCAGACAAGAAGATATTTAAAGTTTTCTCTATATAAGCCTATGTATAAAACTTGTGACCCCTGGGGAAGAGCCAATTTTGACCCCAGGGCTATAATTTCAAGAAACATGATAGAGGTCTACTACATAAAGCTACATGCCAAATTTGGTAGCCCTATGCCTTATGGTTTCAGACAAGAAGATTTTTAAAGTTTTCTCTATATAAGCCTATGTAAAACTTGTGACCCCTGGGGAAGAGCCAATTTTGACCCCAGGGCTATAATTTCAAGAAACATGATAGAGGTCTACTACATAAAGCTACATGCCAAATTTGGTAGCCCTATGCCTTATGGTTTCAGACAAGAAGATTTTTAAAGTTTTCTCTATATAAGCCTATGTAAAACTTGTGACCCCTGGGGAAGAGCCAATTTTGACCCCAGGGCTATAATTTCAAGAAACTTGATAGAGGTCTACTACATAAAGCTACATGCCAAATTTGGTAGCCCTATGCCTTATGGTTTCAGACAAGAAGATTTTTAAAAATTTCCAATATTTTTCAGTTTTGTTGCCATGGCAACCAGAGTTTTTGAAGGAATCAAATTCTTTCAAGAAATTCTGAAGAGGACCATGTCAGGATCATTTCTGTGAAGTTTCGTGAAAATCGGATGGGTAGTTTCAGAGAAGAAGATGTTTGAAATAAAAGTTAACGCACGGACGGACGGACGGATGGACGACCGGACGGACGGACGGACGCACGCACGACGGACACCGGGCCATGACATAAGCCCGCTGGCCTTCGGCCAGTGGAGCTAACAACAACCTGAAATTTCCTTTCTGTCTGATTTAAATGTGTAAAATGGAAATTGTTGATCAGACTGCTAATGTTCTTCACAGTCGGATCTCAATTTACAAAACTGCTGTTATAAAGCTAAGAATTCATTAGTGATAAAACATTGCATTTCAACCAGAACCAAATTCATTGTAAAGTAAACACTGTGTAATTAATACATTTTGCCTTTTAATCATCTTAAAGTATGTGAAGGCAAGAGGAAACAAGCTTGTTCCCTCAATTACGACCTGTTTCCAAATGTTTGAGAATTTTTTATAGTAAGTTATTTTATCTCAAATAACATTCTTTGTGTTCAGTGGCTAATTTTATACTGCATTTCTATACTCTATAATCACCGCTACTCATTCTATTTTCTGAATTTTACCCTTTACCACACTGCAAAATTTTAGATATATACATACTGAAGAAATTACCCGAAGACGATTCAAATGATAGTACCTGTCCCTGGGTAGGTAGAAATCATTATGGGAAAAGGAGAAAATGTTGGTTAACAGTATTTTCTCCTTTTCCCACAGTATTTTGAAAAGCCTTCTTTCTGAGGGCTGTTTAAACTCGAGGATGTGTGGTTACATGCTGTAGACAACCTTGATTACAATTATGTAAGTTACCCTTTACCTCACAAATCTGTGTTTTTATGATCTCTGGAAAAAAGCATTTGAAAACATGGGGGGCAAATAATAAAATAATAAAAAAAAAACCCAGCAATTACTCTCCTTTTCCAACAATCTCTGTATCCTTAAAGGGACAAACACCATTAATTTGGCCTCATATTTTTATGTTGTCAGCAAATGCTTTCAGTGTGTGGGATCTGTTTGTTTTTACGGTGTTTAATGCTGCTTTCAACAATTTTTTAGATATATCACAGCAGCCAGTGTCCTTACTTATCCATGCTGTCCCCCAGTTTCTTTACCAGTGCTTTGGTCAATATTCCCACCAAGCCATTGGCTGATTTCCCCTATAACTATCGTCTTAGCACTGCTCAGTCACTAAAGTGAGTTAGGAATAAATCCGGTTGCAATGACTTATCACAAACCCTCAGAAAGAAACTGGCTGGGCTGGGGATTCTAACTAACAACCTCTGGTTTCAACCCCTATAGTCGTAACCTACCAAATCTGCTACCAGGCTTGGGGATCAGTGTGGAGCAGTCTGTGTCTAAAATTTTATTTGTCAAATTCTTAGTCTTAATCTCTAGAATGTTCTAAATTTGAATGTAACACTACTTCGGATTGGCTATACCATTTGGTTCAGCCTATCAGAAGGTATATGTTACTTTTAAATTTAAAAAATCTCAAAGAATAAGACTAAGAATGTTCTTAAGAATGATTGGTGAATACAGACCCTGGAATGAAATGCATTACTTATAAACTGTGTTTGAAGCTGTCGCCAAGCAAGGAAAGTTAAGACTTCCAAGTCTGAAGTGTTTGTAGATGACAAAATTTTGATGTTTGCAAAAGCCATCTTCTTAAGGTCTATGATATCTGTTTATAAGGACATGCCTCTGTGGCTCAGTTCCATTGCCTAGACACAGAAGTTGTTAGTCAAATCCCAGCCTGGTCCTAAAATTCTTTCCAACTGTTGATATGAGCCACTGCAAAAGGAGTCATCTAACAATCCATTGTTCAGTCAAAGATCTGAGGATGGTACAGTTGTCCCACTGACCAATTTCAAATCAAAAGTGGTAGAACTTGTGGTTTGTCAAAAGTCTAAAACTAGTCCCCTGTTTCAAAGACCAAAATATTTGTCTTTACATTTGATGAAGAGGCAAGCTGATTGCAACATTGGAAGGTAAGTTTTTCACTGTAATATTTATTCTGTAAAGTTACTGTATGACAGTATTTCTTTTAACTCTCTACCAAAAAACAAAATTTTAGACTGGCCCAAATTGAAAGCATTTGCAGATGAAAAAATAAATGTGGCTGAAAAACTGAAGTTTGTTTTGGAAAGGGTAGAAAACATTGCCGGAAAAGGAGAAAATGCTGGATACCAGCATTTTCTCCTTTTCCCACTATGTTTTTAAAAGGCTTCTTTCTCAGGGCCATTAAAAGTTGGGATTGTGTGGTAATGGGTTAAAGATCTTGCCTTCATATCAAATCCAGTTTTTACTACTCATTTAACTCTTTGCCAAAAAAACAAAATTTCAGGATTGTACAAATTGAAAGCATTTGCAGACAACAAAATGTGACTCAAAAATTGAAATTTCTTTATGGTAGGGTAGAAAACAGTGTAGGAAAAGGAGAAATGCTGGTTTCAAGCATTTTCTCCTTTTTCCAGCATTACCAAAAAGTTTTCTTTCTCCAGGTTTTTAAAACCCTGGATTTTGTGGCAAAGGGTTACTTTCATCAGTGGCTATTTTTACATGACACCTAAATCTTTCAGTGACCAGTGTTTTAAAAGCAGGACCTTGGCAGAACACTATGTTTACATATTTTGTCTTCATGTAATCCAGATATTTTCTTAATCAAGTTTAGGCAACAGCTAGGTTACAAATACATAATTTATCTACTAGAAACATTGCTTAATTGACAGCAATCCACCGCTGCCAAGGTGGAATAACTTGAGGGAGGATGTAAACAGCAATTTCCATCTGGTGAAATGGAGGGAGTAAACATGGCCATGAAGAATTTTTATTTCTCTAAACAATTACAAACATGTACGCAAATGGAAATGACCGAAACAAGTGTCAAGAAATATTTGCCTCTAAACAGATCTTGGAACATCCCCTTAAATTCATGAAATGCCGATTTCAGCTTAAAGGTAATCTATTACTGTTAACATAGTTTCAATGCCACATGACCAATTAGGAGAGTTCACAATGCCCTTGGCAAAAGTGGCAGGTGTCCTGTTAATCTGAGAAAGGGAATTCTTCACAATTAAAATCATTTCTGGAGTTACATGAATGTAACATGAATGTTTTGAATGAATCTTTTCTCACCATAATCCTTAAATCTCCTTTTTTTTTCCTTTTCAAACTTGCCTCTGGGAAATGTCAACATGATGTTTGTAGAGATTTCATTTTCTTTGATATAAAAACCAAAGTAATCTTTGCAAGTGCTTTCTCAAGTTTTCTAAACATGTTTGAATCATTTCATATTTTCATACTAAATAATATATCCCTTGATAAAGGTTTAAAATAAACTGAAACTAAACAGGATTCACAAATTTCTTCAAAAAATAATACTTGGAGTTTGATCTCTTTTACTCATTTATATACTCATAAGTATCTCCATAAGTATCTCTCTCTCTCTCTCAAAAGGACTGATCTTCAAGAGGGCTGACATACTATTCCAGCTTTCGAAGAGGTAGAGGACCTGATAGCAATGTGATTACCACAAATCTGTTTTCACATAATACCATGCAAGTATCAAATAGAAACTAATTTTGAATAGATCTATCCTTATTTTACAAGAATGTTCAGATGGCCTGAGTTAGTCCAAATTACAATACTGACAAAGATTCCCAGCTCTTGTTCAAATGCAGGTACAAATGAACTCTGTAATGCTGCCTTTGAAGGTTGTGTTCCTCACTTTGGTATATAAAGTAACCAAACAATCCTGTTATAACCCTTAACTCTTTACGACACAATCCCGACTTTTAATGACCCTGAAAAAGAAACCTTAGGAAAACATTGTGGGAAAAGAAGAAAATGCTGGTAACCAGCATTTTCTCCTTTTTCCAAAATGTATTTCATCCTCTCAAGGACAAAAGTAATCATTTTATTCAGTTATTTTTTCATCTGAAAATGCTTTCAATTCGAGAGTCCAAAATTTTGTCATCAGATAAAGAGAAGTAAAGAGAAGTTTGTGATCCTCATTTTTGCATGTACATAGATTCAGTTTAACTCAAAGATGCCTTCTTAGTTTCTTTTTCTTCAATATCAGTAACAATAACAACATAAAAGTTTTTCCAAAGCATTTAAAATATCAGATGACACAGAAACTTGATTTTATCACCTTCTCATGCGTCAAAATCGACAAAGAAAGATGTTTCACTGGCTTTGTTTGTATTGGAGTTTAATGCTGTTTTAATAGCTTAGGTCATACCATGGTTGTCAGTGCACCTACACATGTGTTTCCTGGCTTTCTCACACCAGTACTGACAAAACTTTCTTTCCAAGCCACTGACTACTTTTCTCACATGCATCAGAGGTGCAAGGCAAAAAACAGATGGAAAGAAAGTTTGCCTCCACGGGGAATTGAACCTGCAACCACCAGTCAGACACGCTAACCACTGAGCTACCCGGCTGTTTCTCTAGCACAACATGCCTTAGGAGCTTTCCTACTAATACAAATAATAAATAGTAATAATAAAAATGTAACTTCTCTACTGATGATTCACTGGATTTAAAATAATGGGAGATCTGTGCTTGGAAGAATTCACTGTCCACCAAATGACAAATTCATGGACTTGTCCATATTGAAAGTATTTGTGGATGACAAATTAAATGTGACTTAAAGATGGGAGATGTCACTGAGAGGGTAAAAAACATTGAGGGAAAAGTGCAAAATGTTGTTTACTGGCTTTATCTCTTTTTTCTTACAACATTTTGAAAAAACTCCTTATTCCAGGTCATAAAATCTTAGAATCATTTGATAAAAAGAAAGGGGTTTCAAATTCATGACAAAAAGCATTTTTGCAATACCAAGGCAACAGATGACAAATCAAAGCTCACAAATGGCATATGGCGCATGACAAGAACTCAAGCCGAAGCCATTATTTGCCTTTAATTAATATTTTCAGACGCTATTAAACTCCTTGAAAGAATTAAACAATGACTAGTTGCTGATTTGATTGAAGAAGCTGGAAAAGCCATTAAGTCCAAGATCTTTTACCAGATCTGACAAAATTTAAGACTTGTCAAAACTGAAAGCATTCACAGACAACAAATTAAAGGTAGCTCAAATGGTAGAATTTGTATGTGATAGAGTAGAGAGCATAGCTGGTAAGGAGAAAATACTGGCTACCAACATTTTTTACTTTACTCACAAGCTTTCAAAAGCCTTCTTCTACAGGGCTGTTAAAACTCAGGACTGTTTAGTAAAGGGTAAACTCTTTACCAAAATAGAACATTTTTGAATTGTCCAAAGTAGCATTTGGGAGCGACAAGGTGGTATGAAAAAAATAATGGAACTTGTCTTTGAAAAGTGTACAAAAAACATCATGGGAAAAGGACAATATGCTGGCTACCAGCATTTTTTCTTCTCACTCCATATTTTCCAATATCTTCATTAACTCTTTACCACACAATTCCGACTTTTAACGACCTGGAGAAAGAAGCCTTTTGAAAACATTGTGGGAAAAGAAGAAAATGCTGGTAACCGGCATTTTCCCCTTTTCCTACAATGTTTTCTGCCCTTCCCAAAACAAACTTCCATTTTTCGGTAACATTTATTTTGTCTTCTGCAAATTTAGACCAGTCTAAAATTTTGTCATTTGGTAAAGAGTTAAGCCTAAAAACAGCATGGTATTGTTTTGTAAAGGGTTAAAATCTGTACATGATACTCCTCCATTTTCCCAAACTTTGGGATTCTATAGACCCTCGACCTTGCTAATACTGTGTTGATTGATTGTATGGTGCTAAACGCTGTTTTCAACATTATTTCAGTTATATCGCGGCTGCCAGTGCACTTAATCATGCTTTCCTGGAGTTTCTTTTAACAGTACTCCTCACAATATTCTTTCCAAGCCACTGGCTGCTTTCAAACATAATCATTGTCGAAACAATGGTCAGCGGTGAGAGAAGAATGAATCCTGTTGCAATGACTATCCTCAATCCTCGGAAAAAAATTGGCAAAGCCGGGGATCAAACCAGCAACCTCCTGTTCTCAAGTCCTGTACGCTACAGAGTGAACTACGGGGGCTTGGTGCATATACTGTGTAATCCACTTTTTGGGACCACAAATCTGGGCTTCATGAGGCTAACTTCAACCTACATACTTTGGACATTAACTCCTTACCAAACAACAAAATTTTCAACTTATCTAAATTGAAAGCATTTGCAGAAAACAAAATAAATGTAGCTCAAACAATGATTTCTGTCTTTGATATGATAGAAGAAATTGTGAGAAAAGGAGTCAGTGCTGGTTACTAGCATTTTCTCCTTTTCCTACAATGTTTTCAAAAGGCTTCTCCTTCAGGGTCATTAAAACTCGTGATTGTGTGGTAAAGGGTTAAGCTGTAAGTGTACAAGCTACTTCAACTCTTTACCAAAGGACAAAATTTCAGACTTGCTCAAATTGAAAGCACTTGCAGTCAACCTATCAAATGCTGTTAAATTGATGATTTTGTGTCTGAAAGGTTAGAAAATATTTTGGAAAAAGGAGAAAATGCTGCTTACCTGAGCACTTTCTCCTTTTCCCTCAATGATTTTGAAAGTCTTCTTCCTAAGGGTTGTTAAAACTCAGAATTGTGTGGTAAAAGGGTTAACACATAGTAGCTCAGCCAGTAACAGAAAATGCTTCAAGCCAAGGGGTTGCTGGTTGGATTCCCAACTGAGCCAAATTCTTTCCCAGAATTGATGATAATCATTGCAACATTTACCTGAACCATATCTTGAAAAGGTTAAAACAACCTATACATAATCCATTTACAGCAGTGACAGCCCCATCTTCCTGGCTGCCCACTTAGACAATCAGAACATTAACCATTATGCCAAAAAAGAAAACTAAACTGAGCAAACTGACCCATCATCTGAGCAAACATTTTCAAAAAGGTCCTACTAGGAGTAAAATAAAAAGCTCTTCAAAGCAGCCAGCTATAATGGCATCCTGCTGTTCTCTTGACCCATTATCAAAAACAAAATTTTGAATTTGTCCAAATCAAAAGCATTTGCAGACAACAAATAAAAGGTGACTGGAATAGTAAAAATTGTCTATGAAGGGGTAGAAAACATTGTGGGAAAAGGTGGAAATGCTGCCAGCATTTTCCTCTTTTCCACAATTATTTTCAAGTCTTCTACCTCAGGGTTGGTAGAAACATAGGACTATGTGGTAAAGGGTTAATTAAGCCATAACTGTACAAATACAACTTTTCATACACTTGTCAATGCCTGATCTTTTTTTTAAACCTGTGAGAACAGAGGCAACTACGATTTTAAAGAGAATTAATATTCTTTCAGTTATTCATCATAAATCAATCATGTACAACTCATCCATCATATCGCTTATAAATATACATGTAAACAAATCTCTATCACAAAAATACATTAAGGCAGAGGTTGAAAAATTTTCCAAAACTCAGACGTCCTGCAGGGCGAGTGAATTAAAAATGTTACTCGACCTTCTACTAGTATCACTCCTACTTTTTAGTCAACGTGGCAAATAAACAGATATATCACCAAACAAAATCCTTGAGGATCTGGCCTTTAGCAGACGACATATTTGTATTTATGAATATTTTTGATACGCAATCGGTATGTTCCTTTAGATTTTCCTTCGGGTATTTCTTCGTCAATGAATATTCTAAACGTGATTTCTGTTTCTGGTTTACCACTGCTGCAGACAAATAAATGATCAGTACCTTGTTGTTTTGTCAAGATATCGGTCTTGAGATTTCACCGGTATTTTTTGGGGAATCCCATTTCGATAGTTTTGCTTGATCTACCCTTTGAAAAGCTACTTGTCCTGTCGGACGATTGCCTAGGAAATGTTACTCGTCCAGACCCATTTTTAACTCATCAATACGAGCAAACAAGTGGATTTTTTGTACTCTGAAACGGTATTACCTATTTCGGCATACTTACAAGTAAACAAATGTATCAGGTTGTAATATAATGCACTTTTCTTCTGCACAACTGCAATAACTTATTTAACCAAACAAGGTGACACTCTATCACTGGTTTAACTACAGGCACTTATGTCATGTCATCTCCACAGACTCATCCAAATTCACAACAGGTCAAATCATACATATAAGTCATTTTTATTACATAACAAAAATGGGAAACATTGTGAAGAAATGTGCTCATCATTAACAAAATAAACATGATTTTTTTTCATTTGTCACTAATCTTTTTATTGGGCATCTATAAAAGTTAAGAACATGTTCATACGACAATGTGCTTAGTCATGAAGGAAGGGATTAGTTCTGCAGAAAAAAAATTGATAAAAATTACGGATCAAAAATCAATTATATTTTAGGCTTGATGAGTCAGATTCTATTATCTTCCACTCAGATTTGTTAACCCTTTGACTGCAAAATTGAATGAAAGGGGCATTAAACTAAATTTAATTGTTCATATTTTTTTGTTCAGAAAATCTCAACTGAGACTACAAATTGTCGTTCATTTGTGTGTAAAAACGGCTTTATAAATTAAAAGAAATACATATAGAAAACAAGAGGAATTACCAAGGTTTTTGGTATTTTTCATGTCAAAGCTTCTATTCCATTAGTAATGGGACAGCTGTAAATTGCATAACACTGCATGAATATACTTCTGACAATACAAAACAATGATTGACAGCAAAACTCAGTTGGTAGAGTTGCCAACTATGGTTTTGAAGGTCATGAGTTCAAGCCCCACTGAATGCATTTTTTTTTTTTTTCAACATCTTTTTGTTTCTCCCCAGGTAAGGAAAAAAAGTTACCTCCTTATGATTTCTAAAAAAAAAATCGGGGGGGGGGGGGGGGGGGGGGGGGGGGTTTCACATCTAGTTTTGATACCCGCTAAATGAAAATTCTTAGTGTTTAAGCAAAATGCTCAACTGTTCCAACTTTAACCCTTAACCACATAATCCTGACTTCTAACAAACTTGAGGAAGACAGATTTTGAAAAAAAAATGTACAAAATGGAGGAAATACTAGTTACCAGCATTTCTCCATTTCCTACAATGTTTTCTGTCCTTTCAAACACAAATTTCATCATCTGAACCACTTTTATTCTGTCGTCTGCAAATGCTTTGGATTTGGACAATTCTAAAATTTCTTCATGTTGTAAACAGTTAGAGTTGCAAGTTGTCTTCAGCATCATGGTAAATCAAATGGAATATTACAGCAACCATCAAATGCAGTGCTATTCAGACTTAATTTTGCAAGAAACATATTTGATGATAAAAATCGAAGATCAGACAGCATATTCCACATATTCTGATCCAGATGTAGACTCTACTATGGGCACACGTCCATATTACTGCCCTCAGTGTTCCATGACTGTCGCATTGATATTGAAAAAGATATACCGGGACAAAATGCAGAGCCCAGTGGCACAGTCCATGGCATTCAGGACTTGAAACCATGGGGTCACTGGTTTGAATCCCAAGCTCCACGAATTTCTTTTGGAGGACTGATGGTAGTGAGACAGGATTCAATGACCTCTCTCACCACTGATCATTGTTTCAAAGAAGATTGTGCCAAGTATTAGTAAAAGAAAGCAAAGGTAGGTGCACTGGCTGCTGTAATACAACTGAAATAATGTTGAAAATGGCGTTAAAGACCATGCAAACTAACCAGGATAGAATATTCACTAGATTAATAATGCCTAATACTACCCTATATCCAATTCCAAGATATCTCAACCCATCAGAGATAGCTTGTCTTTTATTCGGAATAAGGGCTAAATTCAGGACAGTTTTTAAACTCTTTACTACAGAGCAAAAATGTAGACTTGTCAAAACTGAAAGCCTTTTCAGACAACAATTTCAGTGTGGCTCAAATGATGGAATGTGTCCTTAATAGGATAGAAAATTTGTGGAAAAAAGAATATGCTAGTTCCTTTATCCTCAGGGTTGTTGAAGCCCTGGGATTATGTGGGAAAGGGTTAAAATCAAACTCAGATCGACTTACCTTTCCTACGCCTGGTGGGTGGGATAGTCCGAAATTTCTCAGCAGACATGGTGGGCACGGAGGTGGTATGAGGCGGAGGGTTTCTGAAAATTTAGTTGGGAAGGGCGGGGGCTCAGGCTCAGGTGGGTGGTGTCTTTTCTTCTTCTTACTGAGTTTCTGGGCGGCTCTGAAGTGAGAAAAAATATAAACATACAATCTGCAACTATGCAACATTCAGCATTTGAGACTAAGAACTATCTACAGTATTCTCTCAAAAATTTATGAAGGAATAGATTTTTGTGGCATTTGTCGAAGACGGTATTTTGAAAGTCATGTGTAGTAGTTTGTGCAAAACCCAATTAATCTCAATTTTTTTTCAGACAAATAAGACTTAGTGTTTCGATTGCACTAAGATATGAAATTGAAAATGGCATATTAGAATAAATTGGTTTAGGCCGCCTGATTGTGGAAAAAAAACTTCTTTTTTTATTGAAAATAGCTTTGCCTGTTATGACCTTCTGTTGGCGCAATGATACACAGAATCTTTTTCTCCGTTATTGTTCATCCCAAAACCAGTTCGTGACTGGGCTTGTTCGCTGGGGCTTGTTCGTCCCACATGATTGCATGCTATCCTGTTGGATTCAGCGTGACTATAAAGCAGGTTGTCTTTCAAGCGAATATTCAAGTGAATACAATGTATTTGGAAATTATTTCTATTGTATGATTTTCAAATTCTTAATTCCACACAATGGCTCCCTTGACAAATGCCACACCAGTGCTTTCAATGCTTTGATTTTCTTTTGCAACAGAATCACTTTTCTCCTTTGGCAGTAATGGTTTAACTCTTTACCAAACGACAAAATTTTAGACAGGTCTAAATTGAAAGCATTTGCAGATGAGAAAATAAATGTGATTGAAAAATTGAAATTTGTTTTGGGAAGGGTAGAAAACATTGTGGGATAAGGAGAAAATGCTGGTTCAATGTTTTCAAAAGCCTTCTCTTTTGGGGTCACTAAAAGTCAGGATTGTGTGGTAAAGGGTTAATACAAATAAACTCTTTACCAAACAACAAAATTTTAGACTGGTCCAAATTCAAAGCATTTGCAGATTGAAAATTTTAATGTGGTTCAAATGGTGGATTTTTTTTTTTTTAGTGGGAAAATGCTGGTAATGAGTATTTTCTCCTTTTCCCACTATGTTTTCAAAAGCCTTCTTTGTTAAGGTCATGAAAACTTGGGAGTGTGTGATAAAGCGCTAACTTTTTACCAAACAACCCCAGTTTTAACAACCCTGAGAAATGTGCATTTTCTGCTGTCTGATCTTACTCTAAACTGTCTGTAAAAGCAATGAAAGTTGGAAAAGGTGATTGAACTCTTTACCAGATGAAAGAATTTTGGACTTATCCAAATTGAAAGCCCTTGCAGACAACAAATTGGATGTTAATATAAACATAGCCTTGGTCTTACAGAGGGTATAAACATTGAATGAAAAGGAAAAAATGCTGATAACTAGCGTTTTCTTTTCCCACAATGGTCTTGAAAGCCCCCCGAGTTGTTAAAACAAGGATGTGTGGTAAAGGGCTAAGGCTAAACCCTTTACCACACAATCCCAGATTTAAACAAACCTGAGAAAGAAGCCTTTCGAAAACATTGTGGGAAAAGGAGAAAGTGCCGGTAACCAGCATTTTCTCTTTTTCCCACAATGTTTTCCACTCTATCACATACAAATTATATCATTAGAGCCAAATTTAAATCTTTGTCTTGATATGCTTTCAATTTGGACAAGTCTACATTTTTGCCATGAGGTAAAGAGCTAGGATTAGCTTTTGTGGTTAAACTGGCTAGACTAAATAATTGCTGACAACACAAGTTCAACTTTTCCCATGACAACATTACAAAATTAGGAACATTCCTTTCTGACTGTTTGCATCCATGTCCATTTTTGAAATATTTATAGACTGTGAAATGTCTCTGCAATAATTTACAACTTTAATTGGGCATGAAATGACAAACACATCTTTCCAAGCTTAACCCTTAACTAAACAATACAGTGTGTCAATGACACTGAAGAATAAAGCTTTTGAAAACATTGTGGGAAAAAGAGAAAATGCTGGTAAGCAGCATTTTCTCCTTTTCCCACAAATGTTTTCTAACTTTCTAAATATAAATTTCAACTTTTGAGTCACATTTACTTTTCGCCTGCATAATTCATCCTTTCAATTTGGACAAGTCTAAAACTTTGTCATGTGGTAAAGAGTTAAGCCACAATATTTTCATCAAGGGCACTGCAAGTGGGTGCCAATGCTCAGCTGCAGGTGATTGATTTTCAGTGAAAGTTCTAAGTCAAAAAAGGGGCATAACTGTGTCAAAAGTACTTTAATGGTTACCTACTCTTGTTGTATGGGTTCCCCTTTTGATAGTGAACAGCTGGTCCAAGTTTGCAGTAAATATCTTCAGTGATAACAGAGATATTATGAAATGTCAAAGTTTTTCCATGACGACAACACAGATGACAACAGGGCTACTGCAATAACTCAACATTTTCTTCAAAAACAGCTGCGCTAAAAATTGTCAGTTTGAGGACAAAAAAGTCATCTGCAGGTGTTCTAGGGTCAAATATGTATACATTTTATATTGGGGAAACCATCTTGCAGAACATCATCTTCAAACATCATGTCAAAGCATCCAGTTCTACAAGTTTTAAATCATTCAACATACAAGGTTCTAGGTTTACAGAGTACATAAAAGTGTTTGAAAAACATACACCCTATCAATGACACTATGAGTATAATATGTCAGCCAGATGGCTTATCACTTGTTACATCAATGTTCAGGGTGCAGCCATTTAACCACTGATGTATGTTTTACTCTCATTTATGTTTTTTTTTTAAGTTCCTCTTATCCCTTTTTTACACACATTCAAAGTTTACCCTTAGCCTACCAGATGTACCTTTGATTGGTACTTTTGCAGCAAGTATAGACCAAGATAGGCTGCAAGGAACATGCAATATTTACCAAGACATTTAAGCAAAGGCTTTCTTGATACAGCAATTTCTCAGTATTATGTCTGGACTATTCACAGACAGGATTATCTGTCATATTCACATGTACATTTTTGGTAAGGGACATTTTTAAACTTGAAGTAAGACAATTGCACTAAGGACTAATCCTGAAATAAGTTTAAAGGGGTCAGAGTCCCAATTTTGAACATTTTTTCAGATTACAAAAACACAGACTTGTCCAAACTGAAAGCAATTGCAGAAGACAAATCAAATGTGGCTCAAGTAATGGAATTTGTCTTAAATGGGATAAAAAAAAATGTGGGAACAGGGGATGCTGGTTACCAGCATTTTCTCCTTTTCCCTCAATATTTTCAAAAGGAATCTTGCTAGGGTTTTAAACATTTTAAAATTGTCCAAATTTAAAGTATTTATAGACCACAAATCAAATGTGGCTCATATGATTGGGTTGTCTTTGAAAGGTTCCTGGTTACCAGCATTTTCTCCTTTTCCCACAATGTTTTCAAAAGGCTCCTTTCACAGGATCATTTAAACTTGGGATCATTTGATAAAGGGTTAAATGTGAATAGACTTCCATTAACCCTTTCCCAAATAACAAATTTTGGACTGGTCCAAATTGAAAGAGTTTACAGACGACAATTTTAAATTTGATAAAAATGGCAGAAAGGTCTCAAAATGGGTAGAAAACACTGTGGGAAAAGGAGAAATTGCTCGTTACGAGCAATTTCTCCTTTTCCCACAGTGTTTTCAAAAGACTTGTACTGCAGACACGTGAAAACCAGGGCTTGTTTGGGAAAAGGTTAAAGAGGAATTTCTCCATTTGTCCAAAAATTCAAGGGTTTTTGCTAGCAAATGTGTCAAAGTGTGTGTCAATATGACTGAAACTGACAGTCAGTGTTGATATATCTACTTCACAAATTAAGTGAAATAATCTGGAAGAAAATTCTACAAAAATCTATATTCCATTTTCTGTTACATTTTACAAAAAAAAAAATCCTGTCATATCACAGTGTTTTTAATCTAGATACAACAGGAAAACCTGTATCTAGTTTCAGCCAGTCTATGATTTCAATTTTTTTTAACCTTGCCTCCAGAATTGCTTTGAAAACATAAATAAATAGTAAATGACAAGCAGATATAAAGGTTTAACCCTTTACCACACAATCCTGAGTTTCAATGACCCTGAGAGAGATCAGGTCTTTTGGAAACATTGTGGGAAAAGCAGAAACTGTAACAAGCATATTCTCCTTTTCCCACAATGTTTTCTGTCCTGTTACAGACAAATCTCAACTTATGAACCATACCTTATCTGTCGCAAATGCTTTCAATTTGGACAAGTGTAAAATTTTGTCATCTGGTTAAGAGTCAAACACAAATAAAAATATTGTTGTCAAAGGAGAATTTGCTAGTTATGAGCAAATTCGCCATATGCCAACATGTTTTCAAAAGTTGCCTGCTGCAAGGCAAAAAAAAGATCATCTGCATTAGCAGGTGAAGAGTTTATGAATCAAATCAAAATGTATCTATCTGGAAATCTCCTGTGATTGGGCACTTATATCCCATGTCATTTCCTGAAAGCCTTCATTTATCGCTTGTCATCACTACATCATACATCTCTTAATATCTCACGGTCTCTCTGGAACTGAATTCTAATAACTAAAACCTTCCAAAAAATGATGTTACACAATGAGTAGGGTGGGATAAAAGACACTCAATCAGAGTTTAGAAACTCTGCTTTAACTCTTTTCCAAACAACAAAATTTTAGACAGGTCCAAATTCGACAAATTTTAATTTCTGAGTCACATTTAATTTCTCGTCTGCAAATGCTTTCAATTTCGACAAAACTAAAAAACCTGTTGTTTAGTATAGAGTTAGTACCTTACCACACAATCCCAACTTGTAACAACCCTGAGGAAGATGGCTTTAGAAAAACACTGTGGGCAAAGGAGAAAATGCAGGTAACCAGCCCAAAATGTTTTCTACTATATTAACCCTTTACCACACAATCCTGAGTTTTAACCACCCTGAGGAAGAAGCCTTTTGAAAACATTGTGAGAAAAAGAGAAAATGCTGATTACCAGCATTTTCTCCTTTGCCCAAAATGTTTTCTACGCTATCAGAGGTGATTTCCATAATTAGAGCTACATTCTAATCATCCTCTGCAAGTGCTTTCAATTTGGACAAGTCTAAAATTTTGTCATTTGGTAAGGGGGGTAAGGACAAATTTCGTTATTTGGGCCACCTTTAATTTGTCATCTATATGCTTTCAATTTGGACCAGCCTAAAATTTTGCCGTTTGGTAAAGAGTAAAACTTTGAACAAGACAACTAAATTTTAGACCTATCTTCAAAAGGCTAGAAAACATTTAGGAAAAGTGAGAAAATACCGCAAACCAGAATTTCTTTCCTGTTCCCCATGTTTTCAAAAGCCTTCTGCAGTGCCATGAACACTCAGGTCTGTTTTGGTAACCAGTAAACCCTTAGCAATATGACATAACATTAGGTTTGTCTAAAGTCAAAGCTTTTCAAGAGGGCAAATTAACCCTTTCCCAAACAAGCCCTGGTTTTTACGTGTCTGCAGTACAAGTCTTATGAAAACACTGTGGGAAAAGGAGAAATTGCTCTTAACGAGCAATTTCTCCTTTTCCCACAGTGTTTTCTACCCTTTTTGAGACTTTTCTGCCATTTTCATCAAATTTAAAATTGTCGTCTGCAAACTCTTTCAATTTGGACCAGTCCAAAATTTGTCATTTGGGAAAGGGTTAAATGATGGGATTTATCCTCAAAACAGTGGAAGACATTGTGGGAAAAGAAGATGTACTTCATGATCCTTAGTAGTCTTGCAGCAGACCTATTTTGAAAAAATTGTGGGGAAAAAACCGACTGAGAAGTTAACTGAGTGAGTAGCGTATTCATTCACAATTTCCTGTTTTCACATTTAACATGACACCTTGAATCATATTGGTCATCCATATTTTACAAGAGAGATTTCAAAGTTGTCTGCTGCCATGAGTTCAACTCTTCAAAACAACAAAATTTTGGACTCGTCCAAATTCAAAGCATTTGCAGATGATAAATCACATGCGACTCAAAAACTGAAATTTGCTTATAGGGAAGAAAACATTGTGGGAAAAGGAGAAAATGCTGTTTACCAGCATTTTCTCCTTTTCCCACAATGTTTTGAAAGGCACCTTTCCTACAGGTCATTAAAAATGGGGATTGTGTGGCAAAGGGTTAAAAAAATACATGATCATTTACATAACCGCAACCTTCAATGATATCTAATAATCTATGACTAAGCTTTGCTGATCTTTTTTGAAATACAAGCATCACAAAAATACCTGATAAGCCTAAACGGCTTGCTAAAATATCCCAAATACCTTCATCTCTTCTACATTTTGGACATCAGAGATTAAATAATGTAAGAAGTGCTCTTAGATCCACCTGATGAAAATCATTCCTGTAACTTACATTAACAGACAACCACCAAATCCTTAACCCTTTTCCAAACAAAAAAATATTTACACTCTTCCAATTCATTACAACTAAAGATGACCCATTCCAAATTGGTAACAAACAAGATTACCATAAGTTCTCTTATAGGGCTGAAAACAGTGAGGGAAAAAGGAGTAAATGCTGGTAACCAGCATTTACTCCTTTTCCAACAATGTTTTAACTCTTTACCAAACCACAAAAATGTGGAGTTTTCCGAATTAAAAGCATCTGCAGACAACAATTTAGATGTGGTTAAGATGATACATTTTGGCTGTGAAAGGATAGAAAACATTGTGGGAAAAGGACAAAAATGCTGGTTACCAGCATTTTCTCCTTTCCCTCAATGTTTTCAAAAGGTTTCTTTATCAGGGTTGTTAAAACTCGGGATTGTGAAATGCTGGTTACCAGCATTTTCTCCTTTTCCCTCAGTGCTTTCAAAAGGTTTCTTTATCAGGGTTGTTAAAACTTGAGATTGTGTGGTAAGGGGTCAAAGGGCCATCTCTTGCAAGGTCATTAAAACTTGTGCTTGTTTGATAAAGGTTTCATTCTTTTCAGTGCCATAGGGGCTTTTGTAGACAGCATAGGTCAAGATCAGGCTGTACAGGACATACAGTCTGATCTTGAATCTAAACCATCTGCTTGTTTAGTCAGGTATATAAAATATTAAAATCTTTCTGAGTGTCAAAGGATTTTATTTTCAGTCACTAGAAGAGGTTCACTTCTTTTTGGGGGCACCGAGTTAACCCTTAAAGCGCCGTTCATGACTATAGTTGCTTTTGTGGTCAGTGTAGATCAAGATCAGGCTGCACAAAACCTGCAGCCTGATCTTTGATCTACACTGTCCGCTTTGCTGAAACGGTGTAAACAACAGCAACCATGAACTGCAATTATTAGGGTTGTATTTCTAGGATAAACATTTCTGTTGGGTTTATTCGGTCCTCTAGGGGTTAATTGTGCCTATTAACCCTTTCCCAAACGACAAATTTTGGACTGGTCCAAATTGAAAGAGTTTGCAGACGACAATTTTGAATTTGATAAAAATGGCAGAAAGGTCTCAAAACGGGTAGAAAACACTGTGGGAAAAGGAGAAATTGCTCGTTACGAGCAATTTCTCCTTTTCCCACAGTGTTTTCAAAAGACTTGTACTGCAGACACGTGAAAACCAGGGCTTGTTTGGGAAAGGGTTAAGTGACAACCAAAAACCTTGTGGATACATGAATGTCTCTGCAAGACAGGATTCATCATCTCTTACAGAAGGACATGGTTTAGACTATCTTCAAATGGGAAAGCATCTGGTTGATAAGAAAGAGTGCTTTGTATGAAACAGGTTACCTGAGAAGCTTGTAGAAAGGTACATTAGCCCCTGTGACAAACCAGAAATAATGTTGAAGATCTCCTTCTATGTCAATTAATCTTTTACAAAACAACAAAAGTTTAGACTGGTCCAAATTTAACCCTTTACCACACAATGTCAACTTTTAACGACCCTGAGGAAGAAGCCTTTCGAAAATATTGTGGTATCCAGCATTTTCTCCTTTTCTGACAATGTTTTCTACCCTATCAAAGACATAATTCATCATTTGTGTCACACTTAAATTGTCGTCTGCAGATGCTTTCAATTTGGACAAGTCTACATTTTTCTCATGTGGTAAAGAGTTCAACAATTTGCAGACGACAATTTTAATGTTGTTCAAAAGGAGAAATCCGTCCTAGAAAAGGTAGAAAACATTGTTGGAAAAGGAGAAAATGCTGGTTACCGGCATTTTCTCCTTTTTTCCACAATGTTTTCAAAATACTTTTTCTTCTGGGTGGTTAAAACTCGGAATTTTGTTGTAAAGAGTTAAAGAAAACACTTTATACAAAAATATTTGAGTCTAAATACGTTGACTTAAATGTACATAAACATACCTGTAATGCCCCTATTCCACATCAACCACGAATCCCACGAATCACCACGAATTGATAAATTTTAGCATTCGAAGCTGAATAGTAATCAGTTTGTGAAGCTCTTAACTGAATCATATTACATTCGTAATCAGTTCTTGCAGTTCTTGAGCAATCAGGAATTCGTGACAAAAGTTTTGAGCAGTTCAAAATTTTGGCCACGAACTCCCAAATCCAAAAAATCGAACTTAATTCGCAACAAATTCGTAGTAAATTCTTAGGCATCATAACCGACTCGTAATCGATTTGGAGGCCTTTTTACATATTCTTAACTCATTCGGGGATTCGTGAATTTGTGGCTTGACCACGAAATGGCTTCGAATCCGTCACAAATCTCACAAATCATGACGAAGCAGGTACGAAGCAAAGAAGAACTATCTACAAATTCATTACAGTATATGAATCGGCTATTTACCAATCAAAATTCAGCTACGACTGCCGGCGAGTAGGTATCAACATTGATTTCAGGTCATCAGCAGCTGACCATTGTGCCATAACAACATGAAATCCACGAATCGGCGAAATGCCAAGAAAACCTGCAGGCAAGGGCAAGGGGAGAGGGAAGACATGCATTCTCATCTTCCACCCTCAGCTCCTGCATCAGTCTGTTGTAGTGACCATATTCTAGTCGCCTAGCTGGTGTCATCCATGAACCCACCACCTGGGGGCTCTTCTCCTCCTTTGAAGCAGTCTCCTTCTTGGTATCAGCAGCTGGTGTTGATATTCTAGCTCCAGGGCCAATACTACAGCTACTCTACATTGAACATTCATTTTGAACTGATGCCAAAACACGGCTGAGGGCCTTTTTATACCCATCTTGGGAGAAAATCCCAAGGATTGTCAAGAAAGAGTCTTGAATTCATTTTCATCGTACCAGATTCATACATGCATTCGGCGTATTCTAAGTGATTCGTAACTGATTTGTGCAGTATTTCGCAATAGATTTTTGCGAATCGTAGTGAATTCTTGACAGTGTTCGTGCAATTCCAGCCGAATCCAGTCGAATCCCACGAATATCCGTAACAATATCTTACCTGTACCATAAATGAACGTAGAACGTCACGAACTGGACTAGAAAATTTACAGAATTTCACGAATGCTAAAATTCATCAATTCATCGGATTCGTGGTCGGTGTGGAATAGGGGCATAACATAATGTCTTTGAATCCTACAGTTTAAATCATTATACAGTTTCATAATGACATCTTAATCCATTACCAAACAATCCTGAGTTTTAATGACCCCCCCGAGGACGAGGCTTTTGAAAGCAATGTGGGAAAAGGAGAAAATGCTGGTACACAGCATTTTCTCATTTTCCCACAATGATTTCTACTTTGTCAAAGAACTTAGGTTCATTTGTATCACTGTCTGCAGAAGCTTTCAATTTGTGAGAGTCTAAAATTTGTTGTTTGGTAAAGGGTTAACCCCAGACTGATGAATAACCCCAACAGTCATTCTCAGCTCAGCCAACAGACTCAATTTCATTTTCAAGGTTGATTTTGTCAAGAAATGTCTACTTAACTCTTTACCAAACAACCAAATTTTAGACTCGTCCAAATTGAAAGCATTTGCAGACAACAAAATAAATGTGATCCAAAAATTGAAATTTGTTTTGGGAAGAGTAGAAAACATTGTGGGAAAAGGAGAAAATGCTGGTTACCAGCGTTTTTTCCTTTTCCCACAATGTTTTCAAAAGGCCTCTCTCTCAGGGTCGTTAAAAGTCGGGATTGTGTGGTAAAGGGTTAAAGAGGACAGTCTAGATAAAAGACCAGACTGTTCAAAATTGTCCAGTCATATCTTGATCTATACTGGTCACAAATTCAACAATAGTTTGTTTGAAGGAAAAACCAACTATTGCCTAGAAGAGTATTTGTTAATTTTTTTTGACTGTTCAGTGAGAAAGAAATTTCTCAGAATCCACAAAACTCGAAGGTTTTAAAAACCTTTATATCCATCATCTTGAGAGACAGTTAAAAAGACAGCAGAACAGAACATAAGAATGCCAATAAAGCCGTACTTTGCTGTCGGAACAACCTTAATTATGTCATTATTTACCATCTCGTAAAGACTAAGTGGTGTCAAGTACTCAGATCTGTTCCCAATGAAGATGTTCCCCATAAAACAAAACTTAACTCTTAGCATACTAAATGCAATATCATCCTTAGGCTGCTAAGTGTCATTCAATGCCCTTTTGCAGACATTGTACATCAAGATCAGACAGCATAGGACATGCTGTCTGATCTTTGATCTACACTGTCTGTTACAGTAAGATTTTTCTTCAGGCAAAGAAAAATCTGAAATCATGATACTTGAGTCTTTATTGATGGCTACAAATCTTCATTTAACTTAACTCTTCACAGAACAATACTGAGTTTAGAGAACCTCTGTGAAAAGATTGTGAAAACATGAGAAAATGTTTTCTACCTTTTTCTTTAAGACAAATTTTAAAAAAGAAAAATTTCATCATTTGAGACACATTATACAGTAGCTGTCTAACTTGAAGACTTGCAGTCCTGTACCAAACAATCCTGTGTTAAAACAACCCTGAAGAACAAGGCTTTTGAAAACATTTTGGTAAAAGAATAAAATGCTGGTATCCAGCATTTTTTCCTTTTCCCACAACTTTCTCTACCCTTTTGAAAACAAGCATCATTATAATAATATATTACTCAAGCTATAATAACTTGTCATGTACAAATGCTTTAAAATTGGACAAGTTTAATCCTTTATCACACAATCCTGAGTCTTGTAACCACCCTGAGAAAGAAAACTTGAAAACATTCTGGGGGAAAAGGAGAAAATGCTTGTAACCTGCTTTTTCTCCCACCACATTTTCTACTCTTCACAGCTAAGTCTCATGATTTCAGCCACACTTAAAAATGTCATCTGCAAATGTTTCCAATGTGGACAAGTCTAAAAAAATTGCCTTGTGGTAAAGAGTTAACGCTTTACCACACAATTCCGAGTTTTAATGACCCTGAAATAGACAGCTTTTGGAAACACTGTGGGAAAAGGAGAAAGTGCTGATAATCAGCACTTCTCCTTTTCCCACAATGTTTTCTACCCTTTCAAATACAAATTCCATCACTTGAGCCACATTTACACTGTCATCTGCAATCTGTTAGCTGCAATTTGGCTAAGTCTACAATTTTGTCATGCGGTAAAGAGTTAAAGTATTGTTGGTATTTAGTTAAATCTTTTACAATACTTAATGCTACAAAAACATCATTACTGACAACAGTTTTCTGCATAATTTGTTAAGAATAATGGGAAATGCTCAAAAAATATGGTTTTTGAATTCTTTCTCATTAGTGTTGCTGCTTGATATCTATTCTAAACTGTGTTTTTGACCTTCGGTAAAATTCTTTTTCACTAATTTAGAGCTCAAATGATGTATATGTTGAAAAGCTACTAATGATGATTGCCTTTGCTGCCAGTGTAGATCAAGATCAGGCTACATTTTTTTTTGCAGCCTGATCTTTGATCTATACTGTCTGCTTGGCTGAGACAGATGCAACTGAAATTGCAGTTAGTTAGGTATTATTTCTAGAGAGACGTCTTTTGGGTGTTTATATATCGGGCTCTCAGGTTTAAGCATACATCAGGTAAAAAATGTTGTCTTGGCTGTTGCATCGCATCATTTCCATGTTCCCTTGTTGCAATTAAAAATTTTTCTCTTATCTTCTTGAATCATGGCAGCAATGTTTATGCTATAGATACTGGTTAATATCAAAAGCGTCTGAAGATTCACAAAGGGACATAACACAGACTGAAACCAATAATTTCAAATTCCAACAAAATAAAATAACTTGGAAAAGTAGTTGTAAATAATTATAGTAGGCTTGCAGACTTGACAAAAGTCCTATATAATATAGCAAAATGCTCAGCACTGCAGCACAAGCTCTTTTTCTTGTTAATTTCATTGTAAAATCCCATTTGTGTTTTTGCAGATCAAGAACAGACTGTACAAAATGTGCGGAGTTATCTGTAAAGCTCTACTGATGTCAAATAAACACTGCTTTGGTAAAAAACAGCTGTAATCTTGATCTACACTGTCTGCAGGATTGCCATGTCGACAGGCAATAACTCTTTACATAATGACTTGTCCAAATTGAAACATTGGACGATGACAAAATTATAAGGTGACTCAAAAACTGAATTATGGTTTTTGATGGGTAGAAAACAGTGTGTCTGGTAACCAGTATTTTCTCCTTTTTCCACATTGCTTTCAGGAGTCTAATTTTTTCGGGTAATTCAAACTTGGGATTGTTTTGAAATGGGTTAAGGAAGGTTAGCTTCTCTTATGTTCTCTGTATCTATAAGCTCTCTTATTGCCTGTTTTTCATCCTTCTTTTGCAGGTTTTGCAGTTATTTTGAACTTAAACCCTTTACTAGACAAACCTGTGTTTTTCCAACCTTGAGGAATACAGCTTTTTGCAAAAATCATAGAAAACAGAGAAAACTCTGGCAACTAGCATTTTCTCCTTTTTCCACAAATTTTCCTACCATTTCATGGTCAAATGTAGTCAGATGAGCAATACTGAATTACCTTTTGCAAACTCTCTGAATTAAAATCAGTCAAAAATGTTGTCCTCGCACACAGAGTAAACAGGCATAATATAGCTATGAGGCATCAGTTTTGACTCTTTACTACAGAACAAAATTTTGACTTATCCAAATTGAATTTAAGCATTTGCAGACTTGCAACAAATTAAATGTGATTCAAAAATTGAATTTTATTTTGGGAAGAAAAGAAAACATTGTGGGAAAAGGAGAAAATGCTGGTTACTGGCATTTTCTCCTTTTTCCCACAATGTTTTCAAAATTGTTCTCTCTGACAGTCGATACAAGCCTGGATTGTATGGTAAAGGGTTAATCCTACCCATGTTCTAGGATGAAGTAATATCCAAAACTGCTTCCAATTGCATATGGAAAACTGCACAATGTTCTTTGATAACACCACTAATGAATGGAGTTGGTATTGATTAGTGCAAGCATTTTCCTACCTTTGAGCAAGATTGCTTTCCTTAATTTGATACAAAATCTCTATGTAGAACATCAATCCTTTCCACCACCATGATTGTGCTCAGTATGCTTTTACAGACAGTGTAGATCAAGATCACACTGCACAAAACATCACAGTCTTTTCATGAATCTGCATAATCCACTACCTAATTCATACTAAATCTCAACAGTCTTTTGATATACAGTGGAGTAACATATTTAGCTCTGTAAAAAAAGTCAAAATACATAGGACCACCATTGAAAAGAGTTTTACCCAATCCCAAGTTTTAAGGATCCTAAGGAAGAAGGCTTTTGAAAACATTGAGGGAAAAGGAGAAAATGCTGGTAACATACATTTTTTCTTTTTTCCCACAATGTTTTCTTTTCTTCAATAGACAAATACCTTGCAGTTCTTGGTTCAAACTTACTTTGTCGTCTGCAAATGCTTTGGATTTCGACAAGTCCAACATCTTGGCATTTGGCAAAGAGTTAAATAATCATCTTTACTCAATTAACAGTTTTTCATGTTATTAATTATATGAAAATTTTTGGCTCATCTTCACAGGAAGTCAAAAATCTTTGAATTTTAACCCTTCACCACTGAATCCAGAGTTTTAACGACCTTCCTGTGGTCGAGAATGGGTAGTCTGATCTTGATCCACACTGTCTGCAAAAGGAACTGAAGTAGTGAAAGGAACTTTGAGGGTTGATCCATTTCCTAGGTACAAAAATAGGAAAAAGTAGATCAAAGATCTGATAACCCAATCTCTGATCTCAATCTACACTATTTGCAAAGGTAGGTTATGATAGGCAGTCCAAGTCTAATGACTGATAAAACAAATCAAGCTTTCGAAGCAGGAAATAGATAAACAGCCTTTAATTATAAACAGAGTTTAGTTGCTTAATTAATGCTATTTGATAAGTGGGTCAATATTAATAGTATTGTAACTAATTCTCTTTTAATTTTGACGTTAACAATCCAATTACAAATGAGCCATGCTCTGGCAATAGGGGGCTTTATGCATCTCCACTATATTCACTATACCGAGCAATTCATCACAAGGTCATTGATCCATAAAGTCCATTTTGTTTAACATCAGACTCAACCATGTGGTAAACCCGTCCATTGACATACAGAAACTTTGACCAATAACGAAAGGTTTCCACTCAGGTCAGCCTGCGCCGACTGTGCAGGCTAACCTAAGGAGATACTTTTCGCAATTACATTAAGCCCCCTTTTCACAGAGCATGGCTCAAATAAGTGTGAGCTATGCCCTTTGAAAAGGGTGTTAAATGCACCTGCAAAAAGTATCAACTTGTGTCAGCTTGTGCTTTCCGCACAGGCTAACCTGGGTCAAAACTTCTTGCTATCAGTCAATTTTCTTCAGGTCAAAGGAGTCTACCTCATGATTCAGTTGGTTGTTAGACAAAAATAGATGTTCTGGATTCATAATTTTATCATGACGTGTTTGGTATAATGCATCACAGAGATGCATTAAATCCCCTTTTTCCAGAGCACCACTCAGGTATTTTCATCTTGATGAGTGTACGCTCTTCATTCAACAAACTCTGTTTTAAAGACCCTAACAAAGATGGCTTTTATAATAATACTGTTGGCAATATTGTTTACCAGCCATGTTTTCTACCATCTCAAAAGAAAAACCCATAATGTTGATCTACAAATGCTTTCAATTTTGGAAAAGCCACAAAGTTTGTCACTTTTTCACTCTTGTAATCTTAGAGTTACATCTTAGATATCTCTAAATGATAATGGCTTTAACCTTTTACCCTGACTACAAAATCAAAGGGTTGTCAAAACTGAAAAAAAGATGCACTTATCTAAGCCTTGACAAAAAAAAGAATCTACCTTTGTATCCAAAATGACCCATAATATTAACTGATCTAGGCATTACTAAGAAAAGCAATGACCAATTTTCATAAAAGATACATCCTTACAGCCAGAGAGAAAAAACGCTGTTAAAATTTGATAGTCTGTAGAATGGTTCAGAATTTAGTCAGCTGTGTAAACATTACATAGAAAAATTACCAATATATATGGTGTAAGGGATTAATACATATATCAGAAATATTCAATTTAAAACCGGATCAGTCTTGTATCTTCATGCCAAATGTTGCCCCTTGTGGTTGCAAGGTTACATAGTATAAGACGGATAAAAATGCTTTTCATTTTTTGGAGGCCTTCAAAGAAATCGCTGTTGTAGCATTTCCCGTTTTAAATCGAAGATTTCCAATGTATGTATATATCCTTTACATATGATATATCAGTTAAACTTTTCTATGTTTACATAGCTGACTAATTCTGAATCATTTTACAATCTATCAGATTTTAACTGCCTTTTTCTGTCTCTGGCTGTAAGGATGTATCTGTAACTTTCAGCACCAAATACACAAACTACACCCCTTTTGGATGCGGCTGAAAATACAATCCAATCTCAGATTTTTTATCATACAGGCTTGACTAAACAAGTGCACAATATAGATCCAGGATCAGACTGCACATTATCAAAAAACTCTTATTTCTGCCTATGGTGTTGAAAGGGTTAAGACTCAAGGTCAAAAATCAAATTATCCATCACTCTTAACCTTTCATCAAATAATCATTTAACCCTTTACCACACTCTTCTAAGTTTTAACACCTACCCACAAAAAGCCAACTTTCAAGAACACACTAGGAAAAGGAGAAAATGCTGGTAACCAGTATTTTCTCCTATTCCCACGATGTTTTCTAGCTTTCAAATACAATTCTCAGCCTTAGAGTCAAATTTGTTTGTCATCTGCAAATAATTTCAATTTAGACATGCCTGAAACATTGTCATTCCACACAGAGTTAACTCTTTTACAACAGACCAAATTTTAGACTTAGAAAGGATAGAAAACATTGTGGGAAAAGAAGAAAATGCTGCTTAACAGCATTTTCTCCTTTTCCCATGATGTTTTCAAAAGGCCTTTTTTTCAGGGTCTTTAAATTGCAGGATTATTTTGGAAAGGGTTAATGACCCCAATACACTCAAAGGGGCAGTTGTGCTAGGGTCCTAAGAGAAATCCCATTAAACTTGACTATTGCTAATAAAACACTGAAAGCTAAACCCCTGAAGATTTTCAACCTTGTTGATTGTCAATGAAGCCTTGAGGAGACCTGCAATAAACCCCCAGAGCCCTACATAAAAGAAATGGTAATTTTTGGTCAGTTCTTTACTAAATGACAAAATTTTAGACTTGTACAAATTCAAAGCACTTGCAGTGGAAAAATAGATTGTGGCAAAAATAATGGAATTTGCCTTTGAAAGGGTAGAAAATATTGTTGGAATAGGAGCAAATAGACTTAACCAGTATTTTCTCTTTTTCCCACATTTTCAAAAAAGTTCAAAACAATGAGATTGTTTGGTACACAGTTTACAAAAACAAGAGGGTCATTGGCCCCAAAGTGCTCACCTGAGTAAAGTCATCTTCAGTTGATAAAGCTGAAGAGATCCTGGTTTTAATTATGTAAAACATGTGAGTGTAAGTGACCTACTTTTGGCCCTGACATGGCCAAATTTTAAACTTGTCCAAGATATCATCAAGACAAACATTCTGACTTTCATGAGTATCAGGATGAAAATATGGCCTCTACAGTAACCATAAGGCTTTTCTAATATTTGGCCCAGTGACCTACTTTTTGACCAAATGTAACCCAATTACAAACTTTCAAAGATTTCATCAAGACAAACATTCTGACCAAGTTTCATGAGTATCAGGCTAAAAATGTGGCCTCTAGAGTGTACACAAGGTTTTTCTTAGATTTGGATCAGTGATCTACTTTTTGACCCAACATGACCCAATTTAAATCATGTCCAAGATATCATCAAGACAAACATTCTGACCAAGTTTCATAAGTAACTGGCTGAAAATGTGGCCTCTAGAGTGCACATAAGGTTTTTCTAAGATTTAGCCCAGTGACCTACTTCTTGACAAGATGACCCAATTTCAAACTTGTCTGAGATATCAAGACATATAATCTGACCTACTTTCATGAGTATCAGGCTGAAAATGTGGCCTCTAGAGTGCACACAAGCTTTTTCTTAGATTTTGTCCAGTGACCTACTTTTTGACCCAACATCACCAAATTTCCAACTTGTACGAGATATTATTAAGACAAATATTCTGACCAAGTTTCAAGAGCTTTAGGCTCAAAATGTGGCCTCTAGAGTGCACACACGGTAAATGTTGACGACCTGTATGACAGACGACGGACACAGCACTATCGTAAAAGCTCACCTTGAGCACTTTGTGTTCAGATGAGCTAAAAAAATCCAAATTATAAAGCTTTCTGATCTAGAGCCTCACTGTCTACAAATGGTCAGTAACTTGTGGATAGTCCTTCTACCAATTTTATCAACCAATCCCACATTCTCTGAGGAAGAAGTCTTTAAAAACCATTGTGCAAAAAAGAGAAATGCAATGAACCTGCTTTTTTCATCTTTTCAGTTATAGCAAATCCTGCCATTGGAGCATCAAGTAATTTGTGTTTTTCAAATGCTTTTGATAAGGACTGTGAAAGTTGAAGTCTAGATTTTCATCAGCAGATGAAGAGCTCAGTGTGACCCCCATGATGCCCTGTAATGCATGCAGTAAAGGTTGTTTTATTTGTTTAATGAGGGACATTTTGTTTGTTTGTTTATTTATTCAATGTCTGGGCCTATCAATAAAGCCTAATGAACATTCCAGAGGGGTTTCTATCTGACACCAGGGAAACATACTTGATACAGTGGGTAACAGTAGTTTAACCCTTGACCTACTCCAATGGTTTCAACAAACAATTCAATTAAATTTGAAGGGACAAAAAGGAAACCCAAAAAAAAAAAGCTAAAATGCAGAAACTGTATATTGAAGTATGACATTGCACAAATGATAAAACTGCGAGAATTCTGGAGATCAGTCACTTTTGAATGTTCCTAGTAGAACTAGTTTGATCCATGTTTTACATATTCTCAATCTCTGAATTCAAGATGATAATTCATATTTTACAGGAATGTTTTCAACGTTAGCTGCTACAGCTGTCTTGCAGGACATAAATGTGATTCTTCATTAACTCCTAAAACATAATTAATTTGAGCCTGACAACTTCAAACACATGCATGCAAAATGTGGAGAAATTAACTCTTTACCACATATTCCCTGCATTTAACGACCTTGACAAAGGAAGCTTCAGAAAACAGTTGGAAAAGGAAAGAATGCTGGAAACTAGCATTGTCTCCTTTTCACACAATGCTTTCTACTATTTCATAGACAGATATCATCTTCTGAGCAACACGGAATTTGTTTTCTCCAAAATACTTTCAATTTGGACAAGTCTAAATCGTTGTTGTGTGGGAACAAGTTCAGGTTTCATGCACAAACACAAGTAACATCATTGCTTCAAAAGCAGAAACTGTTCACTACAAGCAATGTATTTTTTTTTTTGCAACAGTGTTTCCAACTGTTGTGTGCTCCATGAACTGAAAAAGCAAATTCTGCAGGGGGCGATGACATCATTGTTTACCAGACGGCAATATTTCAGACTTGGTCCAAATGAGCGAAACTGCAGACAGCAAATTAAATGTGCCTCAAATTAATGAGTGGTGTGTTTATGCCTCTTTCAAAATTATTTCAGAAATATTATGGTGACAGCCAACACAAATTATTCATGAATGTGCTCTGTTTACATGGCTTGGACTATGGATTGTCTTGCCCAAGGGCATTCCCATGAAATATCCAGTGCTTCAAGTAAGGATTGGTCAGAGGACCTTCAGGTTACGTGTCCTACAGTCCACCACCAAGCCATGCAGGACCCCTTAACTTCAAGTTATTGGATTTGTCTTTAAAAGGTTTGAAAATGTTGTGTGAAACGGGGAAATGCAAATTTGTCAAGGTCATTAAAACCCAGGATTGGTCAGTAAAGAATTAATGCAAATAACTCTCCCACCATCTGTTTAGAACATGGCTGTGAAGTGCCAGGCAGTTGAGAAAATAAATAAGGAAGACCATCATTGCATGCTTTATGGTACCATGAAAGCCTACAATGAAAAGAAACACTTCCTCCTGTGCAGAAAGTAAGCTGCTAAGGACTCAAGTTCAAAAGGTCAGTGCTTGCAAGAGACTCATAGGCCTACTACTCATGTACTCCTCTATCCCATCAGCACAGTTCCACTTCTTTACCAATATTAAAAGCTCTTCAGTTTCTAGGGCAGAATTCTATTTTTCTTTTTTTAAAAAAAGCACTACTAAAGGCTAACCTTCAAAGCAATAAAGGATTCAATATGGTTCATTTAAGATCTACTAACATTCTTAAGACAAATCCCATCACTTGAGCCATATTCAATTTGTTGTTTGCCAATGCTTCAGCTTCCAGGACATATCTAAAACTTTGCTGTCTGGCAAGAAGTTGACTCATTGCCACACCATCCTGAGTTTTAACGACCCTGGGAGATAAAACTTTTGAAAACACTGTGGGAAAAGGAGAAAATGCTGGTAAACAGCATTTTCTCCTTTTCCCACAATGTTTTCCACCATTTCAGAGCTCAATAAGTGCAGGTGGAAAATGGCAATACAGAAGTGTTACTCACTGGCGTAAAATTAATTTTAAGCTCAGGCAAAATGTAAACAAAGATAGTGTGACCTGGCGGCTTTTAACCTAATTTCAAAATTCATATTTCTGCCAGCGACTAACACTTGGACCGACTGTTCAATAATAGATTATCATCTTCATAATAATTTCCAAACTTTTAAATGGTATGATTGGAATTTGAATTCATTTAAACACAGGCTTTGTTTTCATTTGGCCACTAATGGGCCTTCAAAGAAAAGCAAGTCAGATACCACTACCCAGTTACCTTAGCAGCCATTTTGACATGAAACCATCCGTGGGGATGCAAGACAAATGGCCAAATAATTTCTCCCTTTTTATGTCTGTGTTGTGAGGGAGGGAAATAAAAGGGAAGCAACTAAATCATAAATAATAATAGAGCCCAAAGACATTGATATACTTCCCAGACAGACTGGCCAATGGTTTCCATCATGAAAACAACCCCCTGTGTATTCTAAAATGGATAGGCCCTGGTCTCAGCACTTTGCATCATGATTCCGCAGTTTTCTTTCTTACTCTGGGACATTAAATATGTCCTCATGCCAGTGTGAAAATGCAAGCAATTATTGTTTCCTAATGAACTCTACCAGACAATAACATTTCTCACTTGTCCATAATTAACTCTTTACCAAACAATCCTGAATTTTAACAACCTAAAAGAACACAGCTTTTGAAAACATTATGGGAAAAGGAGAAAATGCTGGTTACCAGGATTTTCTCCTTCTCCAACAATGTTTTCTACCCATCCATGACAAATTTGAATTTTAGAGCGACTTAAAATTTATTCATCTGCAATTTTGGCAAGTCTAAAATTTTGTCATTTGATACAGGGTTAAAGCTTTGCATATGACAACATAAATGTACCTCAAATGGTAGAACTTTGTCTTTGGAAGACTAGAAACATTAAGGAAAATGGACAAAATGCTGGTTAAAAGCATTTTTTTTCTTTTCCAAAACTATGTACAGAGGCCTAGGAAATGAAAATATGGGATCCCTAGGAAAAGAGTACTTTAAAATAGATAGCACCAGGTCTCAGCACTTTGCTTCACGATTCAACAGTTTTTGTCTTGGTCTGGGACATAAAATTATCCCCATGCAAGAACAGAAGACAAAGCAATTGTTTCTTTATCAGGCTTTCCTTTTAACTAATTATCATAAGTGCAAATTTTTACAAACCCTCCCCCCATCCCTCCTATAGTGCTTTCTTTTTGTTCAACTGTAAATGAGCCATGCTCTGTGAAAAGAGGGCTTAATGCATCTACGAAAAGTATCAACCAAGGTCAGTCTGTCCAGTCTGCGCAGGCTGACCTGGGCCGAAACTTTTCGCTATTGGCCTGAATTGTCAGTTTGTCCAAGGACCAGTCTACCGCAAGATTCAGTCTGTCATTAAAAAAGTGACTACTGTGGATTCATAATCATGTGATGGCTTGATTGGCATCATGGATCATAGAGATGCATTAAGCTCCCTTTTGCCAGAGTGTGGCTCAAATGTAAATGATATGCCCCATTATCTACAAAAAAAAAAATCCACAAATTTTTTCGCCTGTTCATATTGAAAGCCTTTATAGACAACACATTAAAATGTGGTTAAAATGATGGGATTATCTGTCAAATTGTGCAAAAGGAATTTATGGAAAACACTGTGAAATTCACGAAAAGAACAAACCTGCTAGTTGTTTCCAGCTCTCTCTCTCTCTCCCCCTCCATAACTCTCTCTTTTTCCCCCCCATTACAAAGGTTTGTTTGGTAAAAGTTTAAAATGTCAGCTCAATTTACATAGATACAACTTTTAATGCACCCCCCCTTTCCCTGTGGAAAAAGAGCTTTTTTGTACCAGAGAGAGCAGTAAGTTGTGATTCAATTTCATTTACACAGTAATTTGATTGCATTTCTTTGTGGATATTAAAAATCAAACTATCTTATCCAAATTCCAAATATTTCAAAATTTCAAGGAGATTCTCTGTCAAACAACCCCATGTTTTAATGACCATGTGTAAGAACATAACACTGCAGGAAAAGGATGAAATCCCTTTTTTTTTAATTTGTTAAAACATATGATTACCTAGTAAAGGGTTGGGGACAAACACAACTTGTCAATGACAGGGCCTGAGAAAGATAATGGAATTTTTCCAAGAATTGGCAAAATGTACTGTCATTATGACAACACAACATGATACAAACATGCTGATACAGTCATTTTAAGAGATGTTACCAAACAAATTGCAGGATAATAAAAGGTTGTAATTGGTTGCAATGGAGTCATAAAGAAAACAGTTTGGGTGGCCATAAAGGCAAGGCAATAAATGAAATGTGCACTGTTCCATTGAAAAATAATTCTGATGTTATTGGTTCATATTGAAATAGACAAGATGTACTGTCTTGCTGCATGAAATGGAGAACAAAGCTAGAAATAAAGCTAACTCTAACCCTTTACCACACAATCCCGACTTTAAATGGCCCAGAGAAAGAAGCCTTTTGAGAACATTGGGGGGAAAGAAGAAAATGCTGGTAACTAGCATTTTCTCCTCTTCCCACAAAGTTTTCTACCCTTCAAAAACCAAATGTCAATTTTTGAGTCACTATATTTTGTTGTCTGTAAATGCTTTCAGTTTGTACTAGTCTAAAATTTTGTTGTTTGGTAAGTTCATTTGTAATACAGTCTGAGAGGTGCATTTACTGATGTTTTTATCATTATTCATTACCCAGTGGTAAAGGGAAAATTCAATAATTGAAAACAAAGAATTTTTATCAGTTGCAATAACTTAACTCTGTACCAAAATAATATTATTATAACCCGATATTGTTACAACCCCAACTAACCCTTTACCACATGACAAAAATGTGAGACTTGTCCAAATTGAAAGCATCTGCAGAAGACAATGTAAATGTGATTCAAACGATGGAATTTCTCTTTGATACAGTAGAAAACATTGTGGGAAAAAGAGAAAATGCTGGTTACCATCATTTTCTCTTTTTCCTACAATATTTTCAAAAGGCCTCTTCCTCAAGGTCCTTAGGAGTGTGGTAAAGATTTAAAGACAGATACTAAAAGGGAAGACAAATGTGTTTTTCTTTCCACTGTGAGGATAACATTTATGGGAACAGATACATGCTTGAAGGCAATGAAAGTACCTTTTCTGAATGATCTTTGAACAAATGCAAGAAATGAAGCAATTGCTTGTATTAGGCAATTGCTCCTTTTGCACACATTTTCGGAAGCTGTCTTCAGAGATGTACAATATTGTTTTTGAACAATAATGGATCCCTGTACAGTAAAGATGCTAACAAACAGGATTTTACAAATGAGCTTGGAAGGCATTATGTCTAAAGCTACCATCTCCAATTTTATCTAGCCATAACAAACAGAGAAAAAATCACTGCAGATTTCCACATTTGTGCAGTGTGATCTTTGATGTACACTGTCCACTTTGGTGGGGTATTCTGGCCAAGCTTGACTTACGACAAGCAAATGATTGGATCTGTTAAATCTTGATCTATGCCATCTGTAAAAGCCCATTTTGGCCTATAGCACTGAAAGAGTTAATTCCTTGCTCAATAATGGTAATATTTATACTTTTGAAGATGGTGTTGATCAAGATCAGACTGCACAGATGTCTTCTCTGTTGATCTTACAAAGGATTTTTTGCCGACAGAAAATGTTCTTTCCTTTCTACCTAGTCGTCCATCGTTGATCCTTAAGATCTGTAATCAATTCTTTCAATGTTAACCCTTGCCATGCTGAACCATGACTTGATTGCTCACGCAGATGGTGAAGATCGGACTGTTAATAATCTTATCTTAATCTACACTGTGTGCTTCTTTGCCAGATATTCTGACAAAAACAGCTTTGAAATTGCAGTATCTCCATCTTTTGCGCTGAGAATGTCAGTTTCATTTAGATTAATACAGGATCGGAAACATAATGACAAATGGACAAATTGTTCTGCATGATCACAATGCTTTAACCTTTTTTCTGCTAAATAAATGACATGAAACTTTCAAACTGACAGTAGAATCTACAATAATGTTATTTTATTTTTTTATTTTGAGGACAATATCTCCTTATCGGACAGTGTAGATCCAAGATCAGACTGCACAGAATGTGCAGTCTGATCTTGATCTACACTGCCCGCAAAAGGTCAGAGTCTCGTGCTACGCAGCCCAAGGGTTAACTCTCAGAGTCAATCTATACAAGGTCCTTATCAATGGTACTGGCGATGTATTTTTATTTCATAGAGAAAACCACTAATTACCAAGAATTATTAGATTAGGAAACCTAAACAGAAAATTCTGCAGGTAGAAAGTAGAATGTAAGGTATAAGGTCACAAGTACTCAAACCCTTTACCAAACAATCCTGACGTTTAATATTCATGGGGCAAAAGTCTTTAGAAAACATTGTTGGAAAAGGAGAAAATCCTAATGACCAGCATTTTCTCTTTTTCCCATTAAGTTTTCTGCCTGTCATAACAGAAATTTCTTTTTTTGAGTAACACTGATTTTGTCGTCTGGAAATCTTTTCAGTTTCGACGCGTCTAAAATCTTGTCATTTGGTAAAGAGCTTATTCTTATATCAGACAATCTCATATTTTTGCAACTCCAGAAAAATAAGACTTGAAAATATTGTGGTAACCTGCATTAAATAAATTTCTAGGAATGTTTTATACCCTTTCAAAGACAAGTCCTGACATATGAGCCAAATTAAATTTGTCACGTTCAGTTGATGTCAAGATGGACACTTCTCAGATTTTGTCCTTATGTAAAATGCCAGTTATACTTCTCAAGAGACAGACAAGGTATTGGGGAAAAAAATAATGCACAAAAACCTACATGCATTAACAAATTACTTACATAAATTAATTCTAATGCAGTCTTCACTACAAAACCTAAAATACCTACAGGATATTGAGGAAAAAAGAATTATAACAAAGTGTATAAGGTATGCAAATAATTCTTCTTGCAGTTTTACAGCATTTTGTTTCAGATCCCGCTGTTTAGTGAGAAAAGCTTTCTTGGCATTAAAAATGTTTATAAGCCTTAATCTATGACTGCACGAATGCTACTTATTTATATCCTCACATTGGACAACACTGTGTGCTACAACCAGGACAACATTGTGTGCTACAAGCAGTCAAAGCTCCTTTTCCTGCAATGTTTCCAAACCAATAGTGATAACTTAAACAGAGCGATTTCAAATTTCTTTATTGTAGAAAAAAATCTCACTTCAATAGATAGTGTAGATCCAAGAAGACTGCACATTCTGTACACTCTAATCTTAATCTACACTTTCTGCAAAAGTACATTAACTCTTTACCAAACGACAAAATTTTAGACCGGTCCAAATTGAAAGCATTTGCAGACGACAATTTAAATTTGGCTCAAATGATAGAATTTGTTTTTTAATTGGGTAGAAAACATAGTTGGAAAAGGAGAAAATGCTGGTTACCAGCATTTTCTCCTTTTCCCACTATGTTTTCAAAAGCCTTCTTTGTTAGGGTAGTTAAAACTCAGGATTGTGTGGTAAATGGTTAAAGCACTTTGCAACCTAAGGGCTAAAAGGCAGAAACAAATCAATCCGCCTAACCAAAGAAAACTAAGGTATCCATTTTTGGGATGCCACTCTTCAGAAAACTGGTAAGTCTAGAAAGATAAGATAAAAAGTTCAAAAGGAAACCGGCTCTCTTCTAAACTTTGGAATCATTACTTGGTTCAACTACTGAAATACCTTTTTAAACATAAGTAATTAATACACCTGCAAAACTCTTATAACCCTTTAACCACACAATCCCGAGTTTTAACGACCCTGAGGAAGAGGTCTTTTGAAGACATTGTGGGAAAAGGAGAAAATGCTGGTAACTAGCATTTTCTCCTTTTCCCACAATGTTTTCTAGCCTATTCAAGGGCACATCCTATCTTTGAACTATATTTAAATTGTTGTCTGCAAACACTTTCAATTTGGACAAGTCTTAATTTTTGTCGTGTGGTAAAGGTTTACGAACTCTATCAGAGAAGCCCAGGCAGCACTTTGCCCATTTCTTTATGAAAACCTTTTTTTTAGCTCCATACAAATGTAAGCCTTTGTAAAAAAAAAAAACAATGTGGAGAGAGGAGATATGCAATAGATGCAATAGCTTTTTCCCCCACAATGTTTCATGTGTTATGAACCTTTTCCCCCCCTGAATATTTGTCATCTGTGTGATTTGTAAAACTTTTATGTTTGTTCTAAAACTAGCCAGACTAGAGGAAAAAAAGCCTATTTGTATTTACATATTACCTCATACAGATGCAAACTGCAGCATCAAGCATAGAGAGCTACCACAGATACCCTAGTATATATTGTAAAGATAGTACAAAAACAAAATGAGTAGTTTCTCCATTTGTTACAAAGTTTTCTTGAACATTTCTTAGTCCAATTTTCATTGACCAAACTTAATTGCATTGATCCAAGTAATGCATAGCTGGCCTTTCTTGGTATTTAAAGATACATAATTATATACTTGTTTTTGGCCAGTTTTTAACCCATTTCATTTTTAATTTATCAAACTAAAATCATTTTTGTATCTTCAAGCCAAATGTTGCCCCTGACAGTTGCAAAGTTGCATAGATTACGACCAACAGAAAATGCATTTCATTTTCAGGAGGCCATCAAGGAAATCAATGATGTCACATTTCCGGTTTTAGATAAAAAATTTCCGATGTATGTATTTATCCCTTACAGAATACATGTCAGTAATTTATGTTTACACAGCTGACAAAATTCTGAACCATTCTAACGTCTATCAAAATTTAACATTTTTTTTTTTCTCTCTGGCTGTAAGGATGTACCTTTAATGCTTTTCATAAACAGAATTACAGGCATGTCCAGGGGAAAGACTTCAAACCATTCATCATTTCAAAGAATGAAAATTATGGAACAAACATGTAACACTTCAAAGGAACTATATTTAATAGCTATAATAATAGCTTGTTTTGGAAATCTGATCAAAAGATCAAATGAATCTGTAAGCTTTCAAGACAAAAAAGAAACAGCCACAACTTAACCATCTCTGCATTAGGCAGCTTTTGAAAACTATTGTTCTGATGAACAGCTAATCTATTTAGAATGCACCAAACTCACCCATTAACTGCTAGTTCTGAATGCTATCAGGGCAAACTATATTAACTTGGCCTCTTTAGACAGACAAAAATACAATCCTTTAACCCTTTCCCAAACAAGCCCTGGTTTTCACGTGTCTGCAGTACAAGTCTTTTGAAAACACTGTGGGAAAAGGAGAAATTGCTCGTAACGAGCAATTTCTCCTTTTCCCACAGTGTTTTCTACCCTTTTTGAGACCTTTCTGCCATTTTCATCAAATTTAAAATTGTCGTCTGCAAACTCTTTCAATTTGGACCAGTCCAAAATGTGTCGTTTGGGAAAGGGTTAAAACTCAGAAAGATTTCTATCCTACATGTATAGGCTTGACTAAATAAGCAGATGGAAAACAGTGGATCCATAATCTGTGCCATCCACTATAGTCCCTGTTTTTACTTCAGCTCTTTGTCGAACAATTCCTTGTTTTAATGAACCTTTGGCGAAAAGCTATTGAAAACATTGTGGGAAAAAGAGAAAATGCCGGTAACCAGCATTTTCTCATTTTCCAATGATGTTTTCTACCATTCACAGACAAATCCCATCATTTACTTTATAAGTGCTTTCAATTTGGACAAGTCTAAAATTTTGTTGTCTGGTAAAGACTTAATACTGACAGGGTTAAATTTTCCTCACATTCAACAAAGTTTTCATTCTAATTGCTTCTCCAGTAACCTGCTATACAAGTCAAATGAAACTTTCAAGCTGATAGTAAAACAACCAAATATTCCTATTTCAAAAATAAGGAAAATATCTTATCAGAAAGTGTAGATCCAAGGTCAGACTGCACATTCTGTGCAGTCTGATCTTGATCTACACTGTCTGCAAAAGGTCGAGTTACACTTGGCACCCTAAGGGTTAACATTTCCCAACGTTATATCAAACTGACATTTCACTTTTCGAAGACCAAGTACTTCAGTATTACTTTGCTCAACATCTGTATCAGCCACTGGCTGCTTTCCCACACAGTCAAAACATGGAGGAAAAACCAAGAAGAGACCAAAACTTGTGGACAAGGAAAGTTTTACAGTGTGGAAAGCAGTTAACCAGCTAAAGGCATTTGAGGGGTCGGAAATAGCTGTATCTGTACACAAGGGAGATAAACACATTACAACAGCAGTAAAACAAAGTAAAAAAATTGAAAGAAGATATTGCTTAAAATGTTTTCTTATTTATCTCTTTATTTTAACCTTTTACCACTCAATCCTGAGTTCCAACCACCCAGAAAAAGAAGACTTTTGAAAACTTTTTGGGACAGAACAAAATGCTGGTAACATGCATTTTCTCCTCTTTCCACAATGTTTCATTTCCTTTCATAGACAGAAATCATCATTTGAGTAACATTCAATTTGTTGATTGCGAATACTTTTAATTTGGTAAAGTAAGGAATTTTATCAGTTGGTAAAAGGTTCATTTCTTGAGAATATGATATTTTGTTCATTAGAACTTCCTAAGAGTCTAAAAAATACATTAATCCACAAATATTGCAGGACAAACTGATAAAATGTTATAAACCTCTAGAGTCCCAAATGAACTAAATCAAAATTCTGATTCAGTCAAAACACACCCAACTTAGAGTATCAGAGACAGACGTGAATATGTATGCTGTTGCCGTGATAGGACTGAAATAATGTTGATGGGGTTGTTAAACACCATTCAATCAAGTATCTGAGAAACATAAATCTCAACAAATAGGATAATGTAGATCAAGATCAGACTGCACATTTTGTGCAATCTGCTTTGTCCACAAACACAACAACTGAATTTATAATGATGATGATGACTATGATAATTATGATGATGATGAGGCACTCTAATGTTTAAGGTATCTTTCCATGATTGCAAAATCATCAAAATTACTTTCATTATATTAAAGGAAAATAACAGGGAGGGAAGACAATTCTCAGAAGCTTCTGTAAAACAAGATCTGTGTGCCAGAAACCTAGGTCAAATCTGACCCTTTACTAGACAATCCATTCCTACAAAAAGGCTTTTGAAAACATTGTGGGAAAAGAAGAAAATGCTGATAACCAGCATATTGTTCTTTCCTCACAGCCTTTTCAACCCTTTCAAAGGGAAATTCCCTCAGAATGAGACACATTTACTTTTCAGTCTGCATATACTTTTAGTTTAGACCAGTGTAAAATTTGGTTGTCTGGTAAAGGGTAAATAAAGCACCTGGCAAAAGAATGCTTTCCGCACTATCATGCAACATTAAGAACAATTTATGCAGAGAAAAAATGCAATCTCTTGAACTTCTCTCCATTGTGGGGAGGTGGGGTTGCTTAATGACAATCGACGGTGCCAAAAATGATTAGATAAATACAAGGTGACTTACCGATTTAAACTCATGTTGCGCTACCTACTCGAACTTCATCTTGCCAGGATTACGACTCACTAGATTTCAACTAAATCCATAGATCTAACACTTCTTAATCAAGAATAAAATGTTAAAAGAAAAAATAAAACTTTTCAAGTTAGTTGATTCATTTCAAGTTTTTAAGCACTGACAAAAATTTAACTGTCACTAGTTTCATTTGTCATTTTCACTCAGAAATGTAGCTCACAACATGACTGAAACTGCAGTTAGTTTTACTCTGATACTTAGTGAAAGCATGGCGAGTCAATTTACATGCTCGTAAAAAAGCTCCCTAGATTAGACAGGAGTCAAAAAGCTTGTGCTGAAAGACTGTGTATATCCCCTGTCTAATGCAATCAGGTAAAACTGTAATAAGTGAACCAATTAAGAAGCATGATTCTACATGTAAAACATGTCAGCACTGAGTCACTGTCAATTCTAGTCTGTTTCAGAGTAAACAAGTTTGTAACTTTTCATCATTTCTAGCAAACCTCCGTTCAAAATCCTAAAACTTACTTTTATGCCACATAAACCCAAAAACTTATTTGCTTAAACAAATCATTTTATAAAAACTTCAAATTATCCAGATAATTTACTCCATTCTGTGACCTTTTCCATCCCTCTCTTGTGTATAGTAGCTTCATTTTTCCCACAACAGCAGCTGCCCCCTTTACACTTCCATGTTGCAGTAGAGCCCCTGTGCTAACTTTAAAACATATTAACCCTTTACCATGCAACCCTCTGGAAGATGTCTTGAAAATACCATGGAAAAAGGAGGAAATGCTGGTAACCAGCATTTACCCCTTTTACCACAATGTTTTCTATCCTTACAAAGACAAATCCAAATTGTTTGAGTCACATTTCATTTTGTTACATATAGACTTTCAATCTGGATGAGTCTAAAATTCTCTAGTCTAGAGTGAAGAATCAAACCCCTTCACTGAGCCAAAACATCCTATGTACCACTCAGAAATCTATCCTAGCTGGAAAAAATCTAACGTTACCAATGAAGTAAAAAAGTACAAAAATTCCTTTCTCGGCTGGAGGGAGATTCTCCCTGCCTCAATCCACCTCTATAGTTCAATAAAGCCAGTTCCTCTATCAGTGGGATACAATAAACTAATTCAGAACAGAGGTCTTCTTCGATTGAAAATTACATCCTTAACCATTTACCACACAATCCTGAGTTTTAAAGACCCTGAGGATGAAGCCTTTTAAAAACATTGAGGGAAAAGAAGAAAATGCTGGTAACCAGTATTTGCTCCTTTTCCCACAATGTTTTCTTCCTTTTCAAGGACAAATATATCATTTGAAGAATTTTTGGAATCTTAAACTCTTTGAATATGGACAAGTCTAAAATTTTGCAGTGTGGAAAAGGGTTAACCATTTACCACACAATCCTGATTTTTAAAGAGCATGAAAAAGATTGCTTTTGAAAATATTGTGGGAAACAGAGAAAATGCCGGTGAGCAGCACTTTCTCTTTTTTCCCCGAGATGCAAGGGACAGAAATTATCTTTTGATCCACAATGAATCTGTCATCAGCAAATTCTTTTATACTGGTCAAGTCTAAAAAAATGTTGTTGGTTGGTAAAGAGTTAACTATTCTGTCTCTACAACATTACTTCCTACCTTTTTTCAATGCCAAAAAATTTCAGTACTTTTTTCAAAGCAAACTACAATAATTGAATTATGTTTTAACCTTTTACCAAACAATCACTACTTCCAACAACACTGAGAAAGAGGGCTTTTGAAAACACTGTGGGAAAAGGAGAGAATGCTGGAGGCCAGCATTTTCTCCTTTTTCCACAATGTTTTCTTCCCATGCAAAGACATATCTTATCATTCTAATAACATTTCACCTGTTGACTGCAAATGCTTTCAAATTAGACAAATCTGAAATTTTGTTGTGTGGTATAGATTTAAATGGCTTTAAACATTTTTTCAGAGACATTACCATAATAGATTAAATTATTCATTTGTTTCTTCAGTTTAACCTGCCGGCCTAGGCTTCAGCTCTGCAGAATCTTCTAAAAGAACAGTCCCTGGAAAAACCAAATGCCTTGGGAGAGGATTGAACCAAAGACCTCTAGCCTACCTATCCAACACCTTAAAAATAGAACTTAGCCTTTAACTTTTTATCCGACAACGAAATTTTAGACTAGTCCAAATCTACAACAGTTGTGTATGACAAATAGGACATGGCTCAATTATGTGATTGATCTATGAAACTGTAGAAAACACTGGGGAAAAAGGAAAAAATGCTGGTTACTAGCATTTTTTTCTTTTTTCCCAATGTTTTCGTAAGCCTCCTTCCCAAGAATTGTTGGGATTGTTTGGTAAAGGATTTAACACATATTCCAGTGAAAATGATAAGTAAACAGGACTTTTTTCAAGGTATAAAAGCAGATTTTTATCACATTTAACGATGGTTTCAGTCTACATTTAGCACCAGCTAGCCAATTATGTACATCCAAGATCAGACTGCAAATTCTGTACAGTTTGATCTTGATCTATGCTGTTCGTAAAAACTAATGAAGTAGCCAATGGCTGAAATAGAGTTACCGTATAAGCACTTTTTTCTGCAGTGACTTTATTTCTGCATTATCTGCGGGGACATGCAGGAGCGCAGATTTAAAAGACACGAAAATTTAGTCCAAATGAAAAGAATTTTTCTATCGTCGTCGTTGTTGTTGTTCTTTTACTTGTTGTTGTTTTGGGGGTCATGTGTAAATTACATGTGTATTATCAAACTCGGCATATTATTATCGTCTTTTTTACCGTTACCTACTCTCTATACCTAATAGCTTTCACTACCTGTACTGTATTAACACAATATGATTATTGTTCACTATTTTTCGTCGCCTTTATTATTCATTCTTTAAGTTAGTTGAGAACGATTCGGTTAACAGTCCAGTCAGAACGGATTTATAGTTTCAACCATGAGCATATTGAATTATTTTCGTAAAATTGATAAAGTGCCTTCTGATAATGATGAAAGGTTGAAAGAGTTGCTCGGGCCAAATGTCTTGAAAGAGGCTAACACGGAATTTAGGAGAGTTATAGATTCTCCTGAACCATGATGCTCCACTGGGCCTTCATCTCAGACTAAACGTCGGTATAATGTGTATTCTCCGAAGGACAGAGCGGACATCGGGAAATATTGTCTGGAAAATTGACCCGCAAAGACTGTGCAAAAATTTTCGTCAGTTTTCCCAAACTTGAATGAGAGTTCATGCAGATATATGCGCGAAAAGGTAAAGAAGGAAATGCGCAATAGAAAACGTAAACTAGACTTTGATGAAGTTACGGAACTTGTGCCTGCAAAACGGGGTCAACCATTTATGTTAGGTGTAGACTTAGACAATAAGGTGCAGACTTACATTAAAGTTATCAGGAAACATGCCTCGGTAGTCAATACTTCTATCGCTAAATCTTTAGCAAAGGGGCTTGTTTCCGCCACTGATCGTTCTCTTCTTGTTGAAAACGGTGGAACTATGAACATTTCAAAATCTTGGGCTAAATCCTTGTTGAAGAGAATGAACTTTGTGAAGCGTAAGGGTAGCACTGCATGTAAGGCTGACAAAATTGAGAATTTTGAGGAACTTAAGACTGAATTTCTAGATAGAATAAAGGAAGCGGTGTCCGAGCATGAAATACACGCAAGCATGATTATAAATTGGGACCATTCAGGTTTGAACTTGGTACCTGTGTCAGAATGGACAATGGAGGTAGAAAGGTCTAAGCGGGTCGAGATTTCTGGCCTAGGAGATAAGCGTCAATTTACTGCAGTATTCGCCGGTACTTTGACTGGTAGGTTTACTCATTCTCCCATACGTTAACCATTTTCTTAAATGTTTTCAAAAGAAATACTGCTTAATAAATTTTCTCCCTTCCCACAATGTTTTCAAAATAATAGAGCTCTCCTGCATACAGTTTAAAACGAGCTTTAACGTTAACTGTACAGTTAATTTACACTTTGGTAGGTGCGACCTATTATTCGCGCTTTACGATATTTGCATGCCGTTATGACATCGCCTAAGGGTAGAAAATAAAGTTATACTATTGTTAATTTCACACGTCGAACCATTTAAACCCTTTCCCCCTAAATTATTTCGAGACTACCCCATTTCAGTCATAATTGCCGTTTTCCCCAATGTTTCCTTTCTCACAATGTTGTCTTTTCCTTCACAGGTGACTTTCTTCCCCCACAAATCATTTTTGCTGGTAAAACGTCGAGATGCCTCCCGAACTACAAATTTCCAAAGACATGGGACATATCCTTTACTGAGAACCATTGGGCCAACAGACAGACGCAAATGGACTATGTAGACAATATCATATTACCATACCTGAGGACAAAAACGAAAGAACTTGGTCTATCTCCACGATCCAAAGCATTTTGACGTCTTTAGAGCGCAAATGACTGCATGAACTGTTTTTAGAACATTTAAAGAAAAATAATATCTGTGTTGTATATGTGCCTGCATGCTGCATCGACAGATTGCAGCCAATGGATTTAACTGTACAAAAGACAGTTAAAGCCAAGCTGAAATCTTCCTTTGAAAATTGGTATTCGGAACAGATTGTGGCCCAGATTAAGACAAGAGGGCCATGATGGCCCTGTATCGCTCCACTGGCTTATAAATATAAACCATAAATACTAAACATTTCAATTCTGAGCCAAATGGTTTCAAAATGAAGACTTACAAAGTTTTCTTTGTAAAAGCCCATGTTAAAGTTGAGACCCGCAGGGAAAAGCCATTTTTGATCCCAGAGCGATAATCACTTGCACCCTGGTAGAGGTCCACAAGATAAAGCCACATGCCAAAGTAATACAAGTCTATGCTGTATGGTTATAAATACGGTGATTTTCAAGTTTCGTCCATATGAAGCCTCTGTAAAACATAAGACCCCTGATGCAAGGCTAATTTCAAAAAAAAAAATCAAAAGTGCTCCAGATTTGCCCTTGGGTTTGCAGTTAGGAGCAAAAGGATTTTTTGAATTTTTTTGAATTTTCACCCTATAAGCACATGTTTATGACCAAATTTGGGAGTTCTTGCCTTATGGCTAGTAACAAGACAGTTTCTGAAGTTTTCACTCCATAAACCCATGTAAAACTTGTGACCCCTGGTGCAGGGCCAAACTTGATCCTAGGGTTGTAACTTGGGCCCTCTTTGTAGTTGTCCACTAGACAGAGCTATAATTATGCAAAATTTGGTAGCCCTAAGCCTTATGGCTATGTACACCAAGATTTAAAAGTTTTCCCTATGTAAGCCCATGTTAATCTTGTGCACCTTCGCCCCCCCCCCCCCCCCCCCAGCATGAGGCCAAATTGACCACAGGACTGTAATTTGGGCACTTTTGGTAGACCCCCACCAGATCAAGCTAAATGCAAAATTTGGTAGCTTTAGGCCTTATGGCTAGGTACTGGAAGATTTCTTAAGTTGTCTCACTATGTACGCCCTTGTAAAACTTGTTACCCCTGCAGCGGGGCCAATTTTGACCCCAGGGCTAAAATTTTGGCCTGCTTGGTAGAGGCCCACTAGATATAGTTACATGCAAAATTTGGTAGCTCTAGGCCTTATGGCTTGGTACAGGAAGATTTTTAAAGTTTTCTCTATATAAGCCTATGTAAAACTTGTGACCCCTGGGGCAGAGCCAATTTTGACCCCAGGGCTATAATTTGAAGAAACTTGATAGAGGTCTACTACATAAAGCTACATGCCAAATTTGGTAGCCCTACGCCTTATGGTTTCAGACAAGAAGATTTTTAAAGATTTCCAATATTTTTCAGTTTTGTTGCCATGGCAACCAGAGTTTTTGAAGGAATCAAATTCTTTCAAGAAATTCTGAAGAGGACCATGGCAGGATCATTTCTGTGAAGTTTCATGAAAATTGGATGGGTAGTTTCAGAGAAGAAGATGTTTGAAATAAAAGTTAACGCACGGACGGACGGACGCACGGACGGACGCACGGACACACGACGGACACCGGGCCATGACATAAGCCCGCTGGCCTTCGGCCAGTGGAGCTAAAAAATGGGTCCGATGAGGTACCAATTGAGCCAGTACACTTATCCATAACTGTTTTGAAAGAGCTTGTCTCAAAATGGCTGGTCAAAATGCACCAAGAAGTTTCGAATCAAAATGAGTTAATAACTAACGGATTCAGATCGGCAGGGATCTTGGAAGTATTGGATGAATATATTCCTCTGGGTCTGATACAGAAATAAATATGGCACTGCAATGAATAAAATAGTTATTAGTTTACATTCAAAAAATGTGTGTGTGTTTTTTTTTTAACTACACGAATATCGTCCTTTTAATTGAAGACGATAACAACCGAAATGCATGTATAGAGTATACCTGTCCAAAACGGAAGCTGTTACCGGTACGTCATCAAGATAAAGTGCAATAATAAAATCCATTTTTTGATCAGACTCACTGGTGCAGAAAAAAGGTACGCAGAATTTTAAACCCCCTGTTTTTTTTTAAATCTGTAGAATTTGGACCCCGCAGAAAAAAATACTTATACGGTAACAGCACAGTAACTCTTCTACAGTCAATAATTCAATGCCTTCTGCCATCATTTTACTCATTTAACCGTTTCCCAAACGACAGATTTTGGACTGGTCCAAATTGAAAAGTTTGAAGACGACAATTTTAAATTTGATGAAAATGGCAGAAAGTTATCAAAAAGGGTTGAAAACACTGTTTGGGAAAGGGTTAACCAAACAATCCGAAGTTTTGACAACCCTAAGAAAGAAGGATTATGAAAACATTGTGAGAAAAGGAGGAAAATGCTGGAAACCAGCATTTTCTGCTTTTCCTACTGTTTTCCACCCTTTCTAAGACAATTTTCCCCATTCGAGCCATATTTAATTTGTAGTTAGCAAATACTTTCAATTGGGAAAATCCTAAAATTCTGTTGTTAGGTAAAGAGTAACCCTAGTATTTTCTAATTTTCCAACAATGTTTTCTACTATCAAACACAAACTCCATCATTATATTTCGAGCTACATCTAAGTTGAGGTCTGCAAATGCTTTCAACCTGAACAGGTCCAATTTTTTTTTCATGTGGTAAAGGGTTACTAAAATGTGAAAGTGGTCTTTAAACCCTTTACCACACGACAATATTTTGGCCTTGTCCAAATTGAAGGCATCTGCAGATGCCAATTTCAATGTGGCTCAAATGGTGCAATTTTTCTTTGATAGGGTAGAAAACATTGTGGGAAAAGGAGAAAATGCTGGTTACCAGTATTTTCTCCTTTTCCCACAATGTTTTCAAAAGCCTTCTACCTCAGGGTCGTTAAAAGTTGGAATTGTGTGATCAAGGGTTAAAGGAAATAAAATGTAGGATAAGGAGAAAATGCTGCTAACCATTATTTTCCCCTTTTCCCAAATTGCTTTCAAATGCTTTCACTCTCTGGGATGCTAAAAATTGGGAATGAGTAGCAAAAGGTTAATTCTGATAATGGCAGACTTACTGACATTTTCTGAGTGAGTGATAGAAAACAACAGAGTGGTTCCCACGGCAATCAATCACTCAACTGTAACTGCAGAGAATGGTCTAAATGCAGTGTAAAAAAGGATTTTTGAGGGAAACTTTGCTTCTGTATGGTTTGCAATATGCATAGAATTTTTGTTCCAATTAACTCTTTACCACATAATCCTGAGTTTTAAAAACCTGGAAAGAGAAGGCTTTTGAAAACATTGCCAGAAAAGGAGGAATGCTGGTAACCAGCATTTTCTCCTTTTCCGACAATATTTTCCATCTGATCAGACAGAAATCATTATTTAAGCTTCATTTGATATCTTATCTGCAAATGCTTTCAATATGGTTTAGTCCAAAATTTTGTTGTTTGGTAAGGGGTTAACATGAAGGAAGTCAAAATTTACTTTTTGAGAGGCTATAAACCCTCAGAGCCATGAATTAATGAAAATGAACTTTTCAGATACAAAAAAAGAAAAAAATGTTTAACCCTTTACCAAACGACAAAATTTTTGACAGGTCCAAATTCAAAGCATTTGCAGACGACAGATTTAATGTGGCTCAAGTGGTGAAATTTGTTACTAGAAGACTAGAAAACATTGTGGGAAAAGAAGAAAATGCTGGTTACCAGCATTTTCTCCTTTTCCCACAATGTTTTCAAAAGGCTTCTTCCTTAAGGTCATTAAAACTCGGGATTGTGTGGTAAAGGGTTAAAACAGTTCTATTCAAAGGGCTTTTTGGTAAGAAAATTTAACCTTAACCCTTTACCACACAACAAAAATGTACAGAAGTTGAAATTGAAAGCATTTGCAGATGACAACTTTAATGTAGCCCAAATGATGAATTTGTCTTTCATAAAGATGGAAACATTGTGGGAAAAGGAGAAAATGGTGGATGTAAGCAACTTCTCCTTTTCCTACTATGTTTTCAAAAGGCTTCTTCCTAGGGTAGTTAAAACTCAGGATTGTGTGATAAAGGATTAAAGCCTTCATCACAACTACTGTTGCCTTTGCAGCCAGTGTAGTGATCAAGATCAGACTGCACAGACCCCAATTCTGATCTTTGATCTTTACTTTCTGTTCTGCTATAAACACTGTAGACCAAAGCAAGCTTGAAAATACAGTTATTTGGGTCTCATTTCTAGCCTGAAAATATCTGTGTGGTTTATTCAGCTTCCTTACAGTTTACAAAGTAGCAGACAAAATAAGAATACACAAGAGCAACAACAGCCAGGTCCATTACTTTAACCCTTTACCACTCACTTGCGGGTTTTAACAAACCTGAAAATGAAGCTTTTGAAATCATTATAGGAAAACAAGAAAATGCTGGTAATCAGCATTTCTTCTTTTTCCCCAAAATGCTTTCTTTGCTTTCAAAGACAATTTCCAACATTTGTGCAGTCGACTGCAAATGTTTTAGATTTGAGCAGGTCCAAAATTTTGTTGTTTGGTAAACAGTTTTAGGCATCAATCTCCCAGAACATTTAACAGTTTTGGTCCATGATTGGACTGGTTTACAAGATATACAATGAGATCTAAACACACAAATAAAAATGCTTCTTATAGTTTTTTCCCGACACTGTTTTGCAAAAGCAATAAATGGGACCAGACAAAATCCACAAACAAGAACTTGGAGCTCAAGGTCAGAAACAAAATAACTGCCAACTTCTCATTTAGAACCATGCAGCTTATCAGTTAGTGGAAAAGAAAATGAAATGATTTGATATGCATCTATTTCCATAATCATCACAGCTGAAAATCCATGGCAACATTTCTGTCTTTCTGATATGCTTCTTTACTCTTAACCCTCACTTAGTGTGCTATGCCAAACTTCAATAGCTTTTACTTTTGGATATCTAGTACATTGAAATTAGACTGAACATGACATACAGTCTGATCTTTGATCTACAGTGTCTGAGAGTCCTGAGAGTTTTTGGCCAAAAATACTTATTTATTGTTTAACACTTTACCACACAATCCTGACTTTTAACAACCCTAAAGGAGGCTTTTGAAAACGTGGGAAAAGGAGAACATTCTTGTAACCAGCATTTTCTCATTTTCCCACTATGTCCTCTATCCTATCAAAGACAGAAATCATATTAGCAACATGCAATTCGTCATCTGTAAATGCTTTCAATTTGGACATGTACAAAATTTTTTTAATTAGTAAAAAGTTAATCCTTTACCAGATGGGAAAATTTTAGAGTATTGAATGTAGTTGCAGAAGACAAATCAAATAAGGTTCAACTGATCTCATTTGTTCTTTAAACAGGAAAAAATTATTGTGGAACAAGGAGAAAATATTAATTAACATCTACATAGATACTGTCAAAGCTTTTTAAACTTAAACATTTAGTTTCAGATGGTAGTGGTGTTGAGAAACATAACAGATTAAGATCAGATCACACAAAAAATAGCATGGGCAGAAATGTGTGGACCTTTAACACTAAATGAATGAAAACTTTCAGCCAGTTAGTAAAAGAACCAAATAAATCATGTTTTACAACCCTGACAATAAAAGGTTTTGTAAATGTAGGGTGAAAAAAGGAAAATGTTGGTATCCATGTCTTCTTCCCTTTCAAAGACAAATCCCATGTTTGATCCAATTTCAACTGCAAACATAGTTTCATCATGGACAAGTCTACAACTTTGTCCATTGATGAAGAGTTCAGGAATTACAGCATGTTGATTCAGAATGCATCAGTATAGTACAGAACTATGAACGATAATTATGATTCTGTAAATAGATATGATCATGCTTCATTTTTCCCCAATTTCGGAATATTCAAGATTCTTATCACAGCTCTCTGGAAACTCACAAAATACCATAAATTAACCCTTAGATTACAAAAAGAATCCTGAAAATATAAGTGGAAAGAACCAAGAAGGGTCCTGCATGGCCCTGTGGTAAAGTGTAGGATTCTTAACCTAGAGACCTTGAGTTTGATCCTCACTTAAAATGCTGGGGGTTTTACAGGAGTGTCCTTGGGCAACACACTTCAGAACACTAGCCTTTACTGGGACAGAACATGCATGAATATATGAGGTGTCGCTGTGATTCAACTAAAATAATATTTTTTTTAACACCATGCACAATCACAATCAGTTAACACAGAAACCAATTGACCTTTCTGCAAACGCGATTTTGGCACACCCACCTTAGCAATGCGGTATTTTGGTCGCTAAGTCCGACAAACAAACCAGAAAATGGCATCGAATACATAGAGAAAGAGAGATTATTTCAGTTTTATTCTAGCTTATGTTTCGCTATAATTAAAGTACCCAAAGCTTTTTTCCGACATTCGTTTTGGTTCGGACTAAGTCGGCAAAGTAACAAGAAAAAATACTTTGAATAATGCCATATGTATGTGAAATCGAAAAATAAAAACAGCGCAAATATGTTAGTAATTCCATGTTTGGTCACAGCATTTAAACTAAAAATACATTGTGAGTAGATTGCTGTCGGCATTATCCATAACTTATAACAGGGACATAAGTTTTTAAGACATTTTGTCAGTATATAACAATTCCCTTTGACAATAAACAATATGAGAAAAGGATTTACAGTTTAACCCTTTACCACACAAACCGGTGCTTTAACGACATTAAAAAGGGAAACTTTTGAAAACTTTCTCTTTTTCCTTAGATCTTTTCTACCCTTTCAAAGACAAATCTCATCATTGCAGCAATCTTTAATTTGTAGACAGCAAATGTTTTCAAAACAGACGAATCTAATCTTTTGTTGTCTGGTAAAGATGTAATTAACACCTCTTACACCTGTTTGACTGAAAATCAAGAATTTTATTGTAAGTAATCAATTAGGTGATTTGTTGTATTTCTAACAGATGTATGTTGTGAAAAAACTTTTTAATTGGGGGTATATTTGGTCACTTGGGTGATTTTAAGGATTATACTGATTTGGAATGGACGTACATTTATCAGTCATGCGACAATCGTTGGGAAAACAAACAATCGTTCGAACCAGGCAAAAGTGACATTAACAGTCACATGAAATCATGTTTATGAAACAAGAATAAAACATGAATGCTCTCTAAAATATTACAACAAGAATCACATGATGACGTTCGCAATGCCAACTTATTTTTGAAACAGGGTGACGAGTGGCTGTCAATAAAATATCCGTCTTCCTGTCACTCGTTTCGTACATAACGATTACGACTGTCTAGGAGTAATGGTTTGGAATTTAAAAGATGTATATGCAGTTAGATTTCAATACAGGTAGTTTAACAAAACAGTTTGGCATAACTGTTCTTTCTTTCCTGAAAGACTGGAAAAACAAACTGCTTTTCTATTGTTTGGTAGAGTGGCTGTTTTTTTTTGAAACCTGGTTAAATCTACCAGCGACATTTTACATAGATCTAGGTTTCTGGAATGGATGAATTTAATTTTCCTTTCAAGGTATATAATTTAACAATTACCTTAACACAGATTCTTATATGTAACTTTAATCCATTTTAAAATAATTATAGTATAATACAGTCTTAGAACTATTGTTTAAACAAAAAGAAAACAATAACATTGTCAATAGCAAAGTCTATCACTTTGTCTGACCCGTGTGTTTATATGTCGCGCTATACTGCGTTTTGACTGGCTCATAGGACCTGTCAATCAAAATCGGCAGAAAGATCAATTATAGTTAAGCCATTTTGACAAAAATATCTCATGATATCACACACTACAGAGGAAGATAAGACTTCACATTTCATGATGTCTGATCTCCTCATGTCATGCTACACATCTCAGTGAAAACATTTTGGAAAAGGAAGAGAAGGAAGGAAAAGAAATGTTGGCAGTTTTTCCTTTTCCCACAATATTTTTAAAAGTCCTTTTAATCAGGGTCGATAAAACTCTGAATTGTGTGATACAGGTTTAAAAACATTTTGTGTGCTATTGACCAAAACTGTATTTCATTTTTGGTACATAAAATCTCTGAAATTGCAATATTTGGTTCTTGGTCTTACAAGAAAATGCTTGAATGTTTTGAGTAGTCTGTTCTAGGTTAACACTAGTCTGGATTACCTGCCCCTACCACTATGTTACCGGGTCAGGCAAAGCGCAAAAATGGTGGCCTCCTAGATGTCCTCAAGCGTACCCTTACATGCTTCCCCGTTTTCCCCAATTTCATGTGATCCAGTTTTATCAGTTCATAAAATGAGATCAATTTTGTACAAAAATACATTACTGAATCTAAAACGTGCTGTTGGGGTATGGTTTAAATATAAATTCGACTAGGAATCATTTTAAAAGTAGCCCTGTTTTCCGACGTTATATAGGTCCATTGACATTTCGGATACTTACGGCATTTCTGATATGTAGTGGTTTTTTTTGCTAAATAAGAACGACATGTAGAAAAACTCAGTGCCATAGCCTTATTGCCATTAATACGTTATGAATTCAGCCTATAATCTGATTTGATCATGTGAAATATCAATATCCCGTCTCCTCTGCATATTACTAGCAGGGACCGCCATTACTGCGCTTTGCTTGAGGTACTCTTGCAGTATGGCGGGGTACCAGACTAGGTTAACACATCCTTCTCAGAGGCAAACTGAGTAAGAAAAAGTTGCTGGTTATCATCACTTTCTCCATCTGCCATATAGTTTGAAAGAGATCTTAACTCTGTACCACACGATGCCGACTATTAACAACCCTGAAGAAGCAGCCTTTTGAAAACATTGTGAGAAAAGGACAAACGGCTGATAAACAGCACTTTCTATTCAAATTTTAAGTAAATTGTTTGTTGTGTCATCTGCAAATGCTTTCAATTTGGACATATCTAAAATAATTTGTCCTTTGGTAAGAGTTAACTCTTCACCACATAATCACAACTTTTAATGACCCTAGTAGCTTTTTGAAAATATTGTGAGAAAAGGATAAAATGCTGGTAACCTGAGCATTTTCTCCCTTTTCCACAATGTCTTCTACCTTTCCCAAAACCACTTTCAATTTTTGAGTCGGCAAATGCTTTCAATTTGAACAAGTCTAAAATTTTATCGTTTGGTGAAGAGTTAAGAGACAGATATAAGAATTTCTGTTCTACCACAGGTAAAGGGTATGTAATAAATCTCGAAAATATTATCTCCCCATTTTTTTGTTGTTGCTGGAAGCTCTGTTTGTGGCTTTTGATCATTTCAGCGATAATCTACACATTGGATCTTAACTCTAATGGAGAAACTAACACAATTCGGATTCACTAGTTCCCCATTTCAAAAAAAGAGCACCACAAGCTTGGGTGCTAAGTCTTGGCTGTAGCTGCTTGATATTCAGTGACACTACAAGCTTGGGTGCTAACGCTTGGTTGCAGCTGCTTGATGTTCAGTGAAACTTTTAAGTCGAAAAAGAGACATTATTGTGTCAAAAATACTTTGATAGTAAGTTATCTGCCCATTGTATGGGTTCCCTTTTGATTGGTAACAACTTGTTTCAGTTTGAAGTAAATATCTTCAGTAATAACAGAGATATTTTTCACACAATGAAGCAGATCCCACTGCAGACGACCCCAGGGTTTTGACATTAATCTGACGTTTTCTTGGAAATCAACCAGCTAACTAGGGACCCTAAATTTCCAATATTTCAAAGTTCAATTCTATAACTGAATTCCAAGGTTAGCCATCTGATTGGCTGAGCTAGAATGTCTCAGCCTATCAGATGGCCATCTTGGAATTCACAGTAAGAAGAATATTTTGGGCTGATGGGATTCAAATTTACATTGTGATTATCCAAAATCATAGTAAAAATCAATTAACGCTTTACCAAATAACAAAATTTTGGGCAGGTCCAAATGGCATTTTGCAGATACCAAAATAAATGTGACACAGGATAGAAAATATTGTGGGAAAAGGAGAACATGCTGGTTAACAGCATTTTCTCATTTCCCCACATGTTTTCAAAAGGCCTCCTTCAAGGTTTTAAAAACTCGGGATCGTGTGGTACAGGGTTAAACTGCAATCAGTTGATTCCTTAATTGACATTGGCATCAAAAGTAGTGGTTTATGCTTCTTGGTTTGTTTGGGAGTTCAAGACTTGGGTCATATCACGGTAGTCAGTGCATCTACACATGCATTTCCTGGCTTTCTCACACCATTTCTGACACAACTTTCTTTCCAAGTCACTGACTACATTTCCCACGTGAATCAAAGGTGAGAGGTGAAAAATCGCCGGAAAGAAAGTTTGCCTCAACCGGGTATCAAACTCACAACCACCAGGTCATGAGTCCGATACACTAACCACTGAGCTACCCCTACTGGCGATGGCTTATACAGACAAGTATCAAGATCAGACTGAACAAAACAGTAAAATCTTGGATATAAACTGCTCCCCTATTCGATATCTTGATTTGACCATGAAGTCTCATTTTTTCTGAAGGGGTTGTGTTTTTTTTTTATCCAATCAGAGGTTGAATAGGGTTTTTTGTTTAGGACAAGAAATTTTACAAAATTATAATCTACAGTGTTTGAAAACACACCTGAGTATGCTCGTAAAGATTAAAGTGGTTAAATGGAAGGTTTTCCAGTATAAATGGTCTCTAGTCAGCAATTCTTGTTTGTTCTAAATCATGCTGCGCACATCTAATATTGCCTCTCATGCTAATGAATAACAATTTACCAGAATGCTTTGAAGAATGCAACTGCAAGTATTAATTTGATTAACAATGCCTTCAGGCTGCTATAACCTGGCAATCAAATATTTCCCCTATTTTGCTTTTACATTGCTGACACTGGTGAAGCTGGCCTTCTACATTGATTCAGGATTGCGCCTGATGGGGCTAGGCCAGTTCCTGCCCCTCCCCAACTTCTGAGCTACTTTTTTTTGTACAAAAGACCAACAATTTAACTCTTTACCACACAATCCCAATTCTAATGACCCTTATGAATAAAACTTGAAAAAATTGTGGAAAAGGAGAAAATGCTGGTACCCAGCATTTTCTCCTTTTTCCACAATGTTAGCTACCCTATTAAATAGAGAAATCACTTCTTCAGCTACATTTAATCTGGCATTTGCAAAAATTTGTTGTTTGGTAAAGAGTGAGAAGTAAGCCTATAAACCAATACACTTTACACTTTGTATCAGAAATATGGGCCTGGCTCAGTGCTGGTAAATGTTTGAATGTAACCAAAACTTTCGGTTATAAAAGGAGTAAATTTAAAAGATTGTTTCAGCCCCGTGGACTGATGGCATTTATTTCAATACTAATCAGCAGCCTCTCACTGCTTAACATCCTTTTTGTATATAAAACGTATTCTATAGTTCAAATTGTATTTAGTCTGAAAGTTACGTAAATCCATATTTTTAACGATGCGTTACTTCATTTGCCTGCTTGAAATGCATCAGAAGGCATCTATATGATGGAAATAGTCCCCCAAAAAAGCTTTATGACAGGATGAAAGCTTCCAGACACCATTGATCTGACTGGTTTACAAGGTTCTGATGTACTGGACTGGTCCAATGATAAATTGTTTAAAGGTTGTTTTGGTAATAAAAATCTTCAAAACAGAGAACCTGCAGTCTATAAAATTGGTACAAAATGTGAACCCTGAAGGTTTTATTGACTGAAATATGCACTTGGTCTCTAAATTATGGAGGCAGCTATATACTGAGGCAGGAAAATGGTTCTATATGGGCTCCAGGTGATAGCAAAATCTCAAGTTTTCTTTTCAAACTTTCTTAGATGCAAGAGCCGGGAGTGTTATAATTTGCTTTAACTCTTTACTAAACAACAAAACTTTAGACTGGTCCGGATTGACAGCATTTGCAGACAAATTTGGCACAAAAATTGAAACTTGTTTTGGGAAAGTTATGAAACATTGTGGGAAAAGGAGAAAATGCTGGTAACCTGCATTTCCTCCATTTCCCAATATGTTTTCAAAGGTTTTTTCTTCGGGGTCGTCAAAGGTCAGGATTATGTGGCAAAGGGTTAACGTCTGAGCCAAGTTTGGTCAACTACAATGTGGACAAAGAGCTTTATTCCACCTTAAAATTTTTGCAACATAACAGCAGCAATGGTTGCCAAGAAGGCTTTGATCTTTAATTCTACAATTAAGCTTGACACTAATTTACCCCTATAGCTAACAATCTCCAGTTTTAACAACTCTGAGGAAGAATGCTTTCAAAAGCATTGTGGGAAAAGGGAGAAACTGCTGGTAACCAGCATTTCCTCATTTACCTGCAATGTGTCTTATCCTTTCAAAGACAAACCAAATCACTGGAGCCACATTTAATTTGTTGTCTGCAAGTTTTATCAATTTGGACAAGTTCAACATTTTGTGGTCTGGTAAGGAGTTAAGCTTCCAGAATGGGAATTCGACTTTCCAAAGAACTTAAGCGACATAAAACTACTTAACTCTTTACCACACAACAAAGTTTTAGACTGGTCCAAATTCAAACCATTTGCAAATGACAAACTAAATGTACTGAAAATTTGAAATTTGTTTTGGAAAAGGTAGCAAACATTGTGGGAAAAGGGGAAAATGCTGGTTACCAGCATTTTCTACTTTTTCCACAATGTTTTCAAAAGGCTTCTTTCACAGGGTCGTTAAAAGTCGGGATTGTGTGGTAAAGGGTTAAAGTACATGATTCTGAATTATGTACCCCTCTTCCCTCGTTTTTCCAGGACCTCGCTCAAAATACATACTAGGAGCTGAACTATATCACCCATTTTCATACAAGATTTACCTAAAATATATGGTGCAGACAAGAATAACAAGAATCAAAACAAGACAAAAATTGCCAACACTTTTTCAGCAATTTGAAAACATAGTTGGACAAGGAGTTCTTGCTTCTTTTGGACAAATTTGCAGCTTTTCAAGGTCGTTAAAACTTTGGATTATGTGGTATAGAGTTAATGCCACTGTGTTTGACAGTGTATGCTAAACAAAATATTAGGATATATTTTCCTTTTGCCCCAGATACTTTCTGCTGCTGTCACTTGAACATGTAAGCAGCAAGTCTGAGAGTCTGGTAGTATGTTAATCCTGGAAAAGAGGGCTTTAGAAAGAATTGTGGAAAAAGGAGAAAATGCTGGTAACCAGTATTTTCTCCTTTTTTTTCCCACAAGGTTTTCTGTCCTGTCATGGATAAATGGCACCATTTGAGCAATATTTTATATGTCTTCTGGAAATGCTTTCAAATTGGACCAGTCTAAAATTGTGTCATTTGGTAAAGATTTATACGGGTTCAGTACTCTGTTATTGAAAGAATGGATTCTAGTGGGAATTTCCATGTAATTCTTCCTTATTCTGCTTCAGTAATATTTTATCTTCTCTTTTATTCAGAACTCAATATATTTCTTCTTTGAAATGGCAGAAAACTTTGTGGGAAAAAGAGAAAATGCTGGTTACCTTTTCCCACAATAATTTCAAAAGCATGCTTCTTCAGGATTGTTATTCCGGACTGTGTGGTAAAGGGTAAACCCTTTCCCAAACAAGCCCTGGTTTTCACATGTCTGCAGTACAAGTCTTTTGAAAACACTGTGGGAAAAGGAGAAATTGCTCGTAACGAGCAATTTCTCCTTTTCCCACAGTGTTTTCTACCCTCTTTGATAACTTTCTGCCATTTTCATCAAATTTAAAATTGTCGTCTGCAAACTCTTTCAATTTGGACCAGTCCAAAATTTGTCGTTTGGGAAAGGGTTAAGAGTCTGTAAAGTCACATCAGTAAGTTTGAAAACAGACAGATATGTGCAGAAAGATGTAGCTGAAATGTGCATGAATCCCCCCTAACAGTAAAACAAACTTCATTGTAGTAATGTTATAGTCTTTTTCTGCCTTACTTGCCCCTTTGATATGTGCAGTATGCAGATCTAATGACAGAAATGTAAGACCAAATTACATCCATAGTATTCCCTAATCATGCAAACTTCTAATGAATCACATACATCAGCTCTTTATCCCTATAAAAGTTTTATAAAAAATTGCATACATACTAGTGTTATGTTAGCTCTCTGAATTAACTTCAAGATGTCAAGCTTCTAAATAATTTCGTCGCTTCTAAATAATCTCATCGCTTCTAAATAACGTGGTTTAATCTTCATTAAAATAAGCCTAATTTCTTAGCTGTCCAAGTTAAAAGCATTAAAGATAAATTGTATCTGGCTCAAATAAAAGCAGCATTTTCTCCTTCTCTGACAGTGTTTCAAAATCTGTCTTTCTCAGGTCGGTAAGAAAACAATGAACTGTTAGTTAAAGGGATAAACTGTAACCTTGTAGGACTTTTACATCTGCTAGGTAGATCAGACAAAATTAGTATACAAATATTTCACAGCTCATTAAAACCATTTATGGAACCTTGGTGGCATGTATTGTAAATCACTGGACTACCCAGCCAGAAACACTTATCTATAGGCAATAAAGATTCAGCATCCACTAATTTCTTTTTTCATCATCTCTTTGCCTTTTTCATTCTTTACCACATGACAAAAATGTAGACTTGTCCAAATTGAAAGCACTTGTTGATTTCATTCAAATGATGTGCTCTGCCTTTGAAAGAATAGAACATATTATGGGAAAAGGAGAAAATGCTGGTTACTAGTATTTTCTCCTTTTCCTGTATTTTCCCATATTTTCCCACAATGTTTTCAAAAGCCTTTATCCCCAGAGCCGTTAAGCAGGGTTAAAGGGTTAACTCTTTACCAAACGACACAATTTTAGACTAGTCCAAATTCAAAGAATTTGCAGACAACGAAATTGAACATGACTCAAAAACTGAAATCTGCCTTTGTAAGGAAAGAAAACATTGTGGGAAAAGAAGAAAATGCTGGTTACCAGCATTTTCTTCTTTTCCCATAATGTTTTCACAAGGCTAATCTCTCTTGGAGTCGTTAAAACTCAGGACTGTGTGGTAAAGAGTTAAAAAGCCTTGGATAAATGAAAATCTAGCTTTCTTAACTCTACCATACAATAAAATTCTAGATTTCTAGATGTGTCCAAACTGAAAGCATTTGCAGACAGCAAAATAGATGTGACTAAAGAACTGAAATTTGTCTTTCGATGGGTAGAAAACAATGTGGGGAAAGGAGAAAATGCTGGTTACCAGTATCTTCTCCATTTCCCTAAATTTTTTCCAAAGTCTTCTTCCTCAGAGTTATTAAAACTCAAGATTGTGTGGTAAAGGGTTAAGTCTTTACCAAACCACAAAATTTTGGACTGGTCATTGAAAGCATTTGCAGATGACAAATTAAATGTTACTCAAATGACTAGCCATCATAATATTGCAATTACTCTTATCCAGAGTTATCTCCCTTCTAGTTGGACAGTGCTGATCAAATATTGTAGCTCTGCATGAGGTTTGTAGTCTGATCTCCATCTCCACTGTCTGCAAAACCAAGTACTTTGTTTTAAGAGGGTGAAAAGGCTCATTTAGTTGTTAAACTAATCTCCCATGAGGCCCTCTTAAAACAAGAGGACCATGATGGTCCTAAATCGCTCACCTGAAATGCAACTCTCCTCAACACCATAATGCTACATGCCAAATATGAAAGCTCTAGCCCTTACGGTTTGGGACAAGAAGATTTTTAAAGATTTCCTTCTTTATCTCTATGTGAAATCCGAGAACCCACAACATAGGGCCAATTTTTAACACCAGGGCCATAATTTGAAGTATTTTGGTAGAGGGTCACTAGATGATGCTACATGCCATATATGACAGCTCTAGCCCTTACGGTTTGGGACAAGAAGATTTTTAAAGATTTCCTTCTTTATCTCTATGTGAAATCTGAGAACCCACAACATAGGGCCAATTTCCACACATGGGCCATAATTTGAAGCATTTTGGTAGAGGGTCACTAGATGATACTACATGCCATATATGAGAGCTCTAGCCCTTATGGTTTGGGACAAGAAGATTTTTACAGATTTCCATCTTTATCTCTATGTGAAATCCGAGAACCCACAACATAGGGCCATTTTCAACACCAGGGCCATAATTTCAAGTATTTTGGTAGAGGGCCACTAGATGATGCTACATGCCAAATATGAAAGCTCTAGCCCTTACGGTTTGGGACAAGAAGATTTTTAAAGATTTCCTTCTTTATCTCTATGTGAAATCCAAGAACCCACAACATAGGGCCATTTTCAAACTAGGGCCATAATTTGAAGTATTTTGGTAGAGGGCCACTAGATGATGCTACATGCCAAATATGAAAGCTCTAGCCCTTACGGTTTGGGACAAGAAGATTTTTACAGATTTCCTTCTTCATCTCTATGTGAAATCCAAGAACCCACAACATAGGGCCAATTTCCAAACTAGGGCCATTATTTGAAGTAGTTTGGTAGAGGGCCACTAGATGATACTACATGCCATATATGAAAGCTCTAGCCCTTAAGGTTTGGGACAGGACGATTTTTACAGATTTCCTTCTTTATCTATATGTGAAATCTGAGAACCCACAACATAGGGCCATTTTCAACACTAGAGCCATAATTTGAAGTATTTTGGTAGAGGGTCACCAGATGATACTACATGCCAAATATGAAAGCTCTAGCCCTTATGGTTTGGGACAAGAAGATTTTTGAAGATTTCCTTCTTTATCTCTATGTGAAGTCCGAGAACCCACAACATAGGGCCAATTTTCAACACTAGGGCCATAATTTGAAGTATTTTGGTAGAGGGCCACTAGCTGACACTACATGCCAAATATGAAAGCTCTAGCCCTTAAGGTTTGGGACAAGAAGATTTTTAAAGATTTCCTTCTTTATCTCTTTGTGAAATCCGAGAACCCACAACATAGGGCCATTTTCAACACTAGGGCCATAATTTGAAGTATTTTGGTAGAGGGCTACTAGATGATGCTACATGCCACATATGAAAGCTCTAGCCCTTATGGTTTGGGACAAGAAGATTTTTAAAGATTTCCTTCTTTATCTCTATGTGAAATCCAAGAACCCACAACATAGGGCCAATTTTTAACACCAGGGCCATACTTTGAAGTATTTTGGTAGAGGGCCACTAGATGATGCTACATGCCAAATATGAAAGCTCTAGCCCTTATGGTTTGGGACAAGAAGATTTTTAAAGATTTCCTTCTTTATCTCTATGTGAAATCCAAGAACCCACAACATAGGGCCAATTTCCACACTAGGGCCATTATTTGAGGTATATTGGTAGAGGGCCACTAGATGATACTACATGCCATATATGAGAGCTCTAGCCCTTACGGTTTGGGACAAGAAGATTTTTAAAGATTTCCTTCTTTATCTCTATGTGAAATCCGAGAACCCACAACATAGGGCCATTTTCAACACTAGGGCCATAATTTGAAGTATTTTGGTAGAGGGCCACTAGATGATGCTACATGCCAAATATGAAAGCTCTAGCCCTTATGGTTTGGGACAAGAAGATTTTTACAGATTTCCTTCTTTATCTATATGTGAAATCCGAAAGCCCACAACATAGCGCCAATTTCCACACTAGGGCCATTATTTGAGGTATATTGGTAGAGGGCCACTAGATGATACTACATGCCATATATGAGAGCTCTAGCCCTTATGGTTTGGGACAAGAAGATTTTTAAAGATTTCCTTCTTTATCTCTATGTGAAATCTGAGAACCCACAACATAGGGCCAATTTCCACACTAGGGCCATTATTTGAAGTATTTTGGTAGAGGGCCACTAGATGATACTACATGCCATATATGAGAGCTCTAGCCCTTATGGTTTGGGACAAGAAAATTTTTAAAGATTTCCTTCTTTTATCTCTATGTGAAATCCGAGAACCCACAACATAGGGCGATTTTCAACACTAGGGCCATAATTTGAAGTATTTTGGTAGAGGGCCACTAGATGATGCTACATGCCAAATATGAAAGCTCTAGCCCTTACGGTTTGGGACAAGAAGATTTTTAAAGATTTCCTTCTTTATCTCTATGTGAAATCCGAGAAGCAACAACATAGGGCCAATTTCCACACTAGGGCCATTATTTGAAGTATTTTGGTAGAGGGCCACTAGATGATGCTACATGCCATATATGAAAGCTCTAGCCCTTACAGTTTGGGATAAGAAGATTTTTAAAGTTTTTTCTTTCGGTTGCCATGGCAACCAGAGTTCTTCATGGAATTCAAATCTTTGAAGTATTCTGAATGTGCATCACCTAAGGATCATTTCTGTGAAGTTTCACTGAAATCTGTTGGGCGGTTTCAGAGGAGAAGATTTTTTAAGTAATTGTTCACAGACGGACGCCGGACAACGATCGATCACAATAGCTCACCCTGAGCACTATGTGCTCAGGTGAGCTAAAAAAGTAATAGAAAATGAATAAACAATATTCTCAGAAAATCAAGGATGAGTGAAACAAGTAGTCATTTTAATGCTGTAGCAAACAAACCAGCGTTTTAACATCCGGGAGGAAAAAGGCAAAATTCATGAAAGTTTGCTTGCATGACAAACTTCTGCCTACAATAAGTCTGATAGAAATTTTGTAAAATCCTCAAAAGTCATTTCTGAACAGGAAATGGATTGAAATGACTCAATTTCACTTCCTAAAAAAATTTAAAATTTCACTTTATTCTTGTCAATTTCCAGAAAAAAAAGCTTTTTTTACAAACTATCAGAAACAGGTTCAAGATTAAATTTACATTTATATAGCAAGGAAATAGATAGATCTATTGATCGAACAACAAATTGAGTTAGCGTCCCCCTGTTGATTTCCGCGACAATCGTACATTTCCTACAAATGTACAAATCAATCTAACTTCATTTGGTCTCTCATTCTAAGCCGTGCGTGAATTTCAAATAAATTGCATCACTCAACTCTTTACCAAATGACAAACTTTTGGACTGGACCAAATTGAAAGCATTTGCAGACGACAATTTAGATGTAGCTCAAATGATGATTTCTATCTCTGATAAGGTAGAAAACGTTGCAGAAAAAGAAGAAAATGCTGCGTATGAGCATTTTCTACTTTTCCCCCAATGTTTTCAAAAGCCTTCTCTTTCATAAGTCATTCAAACATGAGATTGGGTAGTAAAGGCTTAACATAATCTATAAACTTCTGCAGTACTATTTTTTTCTAGCAACAGACCATCTTGGAAATCATTGAGGCCAAAGGAGAGCTTGTTCAAAATGAGCAACTTTTCCTTTTACCACACTGGTTTATTTGTTGCTTACTTAAGGCTTTCATTGTTAGTCTAAACGATTTACCACGCAATCTCATGTTTTAAGGACCCTGAAAAAGGAAGTCTTTCTAACATACCAAAAACAAATCTTGCCATTGGTGTAACAGCTTATTTGTCCTCTGGAAAATGCTTTTAACCCTTAGAGCACCAAATAAACCTGTCAGACATTTTCATCCTAGAAATAGGACCCAAATAATTGCAATTTCCTGGTTGCTTTTGTCTAGTGTGATTCAGCAAAGTGGACAGTGTAGATCAAAGATCAGGCTGCACGTTTTGTGCAGCCTGATCTTGATCTACAATGGCTGCAAATGCAACCAAATGCAACTATAGTTGTGAAAGGCGCGTTAAGGGTTAATTTGGTGGAGCACAGGAAATGCTTTTAATTTAGTGGAGCAGAAAATTTGTTGTATGGTAAAGGGTTAACACATCATCATCTGCAGATTGTACATCCCATTTTGTACTGGGGCACTGTGCAAAACACTGTGGTAAAAGGAGAAATTGCCCACATGAAGCAATATTTCCTTTTCGAACATTGTCTGCACATGAAAATACACCATTAAATATTAGCTCAAGATGAGGTTGCACAATAATCTTTTAACTCTCTGCCAAACGAGGAAAATGTAGACTGATCCACATTCAAAGCATTAGCAGACGACAATTCACATGATGTAAATTGTCTTTGATAGGGTTGAAAACATTGTGGGAAAAGAAGAAAATGCTGGTTACCAGCATTTTCTCCTTTTCCCACAATGTTTTCAAAAGGCTTTTTCCTGAGGGTCGTTAAAAGTCAGAATTGCGTGGTAATGGGTTAAAGTTCAGATCTAAAAATTTGTTGTCTGGTAATAGAGTTCATGGCAATGGACTCTGAATTTGCAATGTAAATAGAATTACAATGGAAAGGGAAGATGCCTGTAAACAAACACAAACATCATGTCTCTGACAAAAAGCTTTTTGTATAGGGGAAAGAAATGATCTAAAGTAACTGAGAGAGAATTAGTCATGGACTATAAGATTAATTTTGATGAACATGTTCTTTCAGAGACCATTTTTTTTTCCTTTCAAGAATGTCTCAGACTACAAGGTAGAGAGGTGTCTTTGCATCACTTCAGTCTTTTACGCTTTAACCCTTTACCACACAATCCCAAGTTTTAACGACTTTGAAAGAGAAGGCTTTTGACAACAATGTGGGAAAAGAAGAAAATGCTGATAACCAGCATTTTCTCCATTGCCCACCATTTTTTCTACCCCATTAAAAACAGAAATCATCATTTCAGCAATATTTAATTTGTCACCTGCTAATGTTTTCAATTTTCAATTGGTCTAGCTCAAAATTTTGTTGTATGATAAAGAGTTAACAAACAAGGCCCAGTGGTCTCCCTGGGAAAAGGCCTTTTGAAAACATTGTGGGAAAAAGAAGAAAATGCTGGCAACCAGCATTTTCTTCTTTTCCCACAATGTTTTATTTCCTTCTAAAGGCAAATTTTGGTTTTTGAGTCATGTTTAACTCTTTACCACACAACAAAATTTTAGACCATTCCAAATTGAATGCTTTTGCAGATGAAAAATAAAATAGGGCACAACAACAGTATCTGTCTCTGAGATTGTTGAAAACATTGTAGGAAAAGAAGAAAAATGCAGGTCACCAGCATTTTCTTCTTTTGCCACAATGTTTTCAAAAGCCCTCTTCTTCAGGGTCATCAAAACTCGGGATTTTGTGGTAAAGGGTTAATTTGTCATCTGCAAATGCTTTCAATTTACACAAGTCTAAAATTTGACGTTTGGTCAAGAGTTAACTCTATACTGATGACAAATCAAATTGGAGATATAAGACATTATCAAATTTGAAAGCATTTGCAGACTACATATCAAACGTGGCTAAAGTTCTTTGAGAGGCTTGAAAAAGCAGAAAATTCTTGTTTTCAAAGTTTCTTCCTGTTCTCAAAATGTTCACAGAAACTTTCTTTCTTAGGACCTTGAAAATATTGGACTGTTTGGTGTGGTGCTCATTTCACATCAGATAATACTGACCTTTCATGGCCATTTGCATTATAAGCAGCTTCTTAAGCCAGTGTAGATCAAGATCTGTCTGCATAGAACATGTGCACTGATCTTGAATCCTTATAGTCCAATATTTTGCATCTAAAGCAGCTTTGAATTTGCAATAAGACTGATGTGTAAGAACAATCAGTTCTTAATACAATGTTGTAATAATGCTCACCAAAACTACCATTTTGAATGGCCATGATGTTCTGTATCGGCCAAGCAAATAACTAGCTGGTACACTGTGAGTACAGACACCAGTTTTCCTACAAAATAAAAGTGTCCATTCAACTTACTTAGCTGCGCAAAGGGCAAATCTAAAGGCATCAGCTTTGTTTTAGTTAATTCATACCTATGGAGGTAAACTGACTCCATGAATTAACTACCAACAGGGCCGAGATATGGTTAATAATCTGGCACTAAGACCATCAGTAATCCCTTAACTCTTTAAAAATGACAAAATCTTAGACTTGTCCAAATTGGAAGTATATGCAGACAACAATTTAGATGTGACTCAAATGCTGGGATTTGTCTGTGATAGGGAAAAAAACATTGAGGAAAAAGGAAGAATGCTGGTCACCAAGATTTTCTCCTTTACCAATAATGTATTCAAAAGCCTTTGACCTCAGGGTCGTAAAAAGTCTGGATTACCTGGTAAAAGATTAAAAGTATAAAAAATCATTGTTGAAAATGGAGAAAATACTGTTTGCCATCTCAATTTCTCTTAGCTTTCTAAGAGCTGAAAATAAAAGCTTTCCTCTCTGACTCCATACACCAAGATGTTTGTCATACAGAAGTTGTCATTGTTCCACCACAATCCCGCCAATTATGTTCATTTTGGAAAAGTATCAAAGCCATTAGCCATCACGCAACTGCCAATCAACATGCAATCTACAATGCTTGTCAATCATCTCTTAATAACCTGTATTTCAACCAATCCAATTACAGTTTTGGATGAAATGACATATGAAATGTAAATGGACATAACATGATAGATGAAGTGGGTGGCATTTCTCATGGTACTGAACACTTTGCTCTAAACTTGCTTGTTGAATGATGGTGGAACACTGTTGTAACTATAAAACACATGACCACCAATCTCAAGGTTGCAGGTTCGATTTCAATCTTGGGCATGAATTTTTCAGAGGTGCACTGGTAAGGAAGCAAGTGGTAGCCTTGGGTGTATCAGTGCTTTACACTAGGCATGGGGTTCTTATTGTGGATCTGAGCTGGGCTCTTGTACCAAAACTTCCTTGTATCTGATTTTCTCAATCTAGCTTCTTTCTCCCTAATACTCCATACCAAATATGCCCATAGCACTGAGGGACCTAATAATATCCTCCAAACTCATCATCATTATCATTATGCATGCTACAAAAAATATGTTTCCTGTCAGTGAGTAATGCAACTTGTTGCAATTTTGAAGCTGTTCAATGACATCTCTAAAAAAGTTGGAGAGTGAAGATTAATGATCAGACTGCACAATATGTGCAGTCTGATCTTGATCTACATGATTCACAGAAACACCTTTTGTTGCTCTATCAAGTTGCATTACTTTAGTTGCTTCTAGAGTCAGTACAGATCAAAATCAGATTGTGCTGAACATGTAGTCTGATCTTAGATCTATTACTGTCTGGCATAGCGAGTCCGAAATCTGGTTCCGAAAGATACATAGAATCTTTTACTACTTTTTCAAGAACTTTCCATCGTAAAAACCTCAAAAAACACAAACCTCTGTAATGTCAGTTCTTTTCCCCAGCGGAGCATTTTATTGCACATCGAAATTCTCATATTTTCATGTAACAACATCATAACGTTGCATGTTCGTCAAAATACGGCCACTTTATGCAAATCAGATTATCTCATGAAGAGATGCAGAGAGCCTGACGTGGATTGCTATTGACAGAGATGGGTCTTTCTGTATATTTGCCGTGTGAAGAATAACAATTGACAGAGGAATGGTTCATCTCTAAATCAATGAAAATTAAGTAAAAATCGTCCACACACTTGTTACAGGAGATGTAACAGTAACAGAAATACCATTCCTTAACTCTTTACCACATGGCAAACTTTTGGACTGGTCCAAATTAAAGGCATTTGCCGACAATAAACTGAATGTGGCTAAAATAATGAAACCTGTCGTTGTAAATAGTAGGAAACATTGTGGGAAAAGGAGAACATGCTGGTTGGAGCAGTTTTTTTCCCTTTTCCGAAAATGTTTTCAAAAGCTTTCCTCCACAGGTTCATTATGCGATAAAGAGTTCACTTTTTACAATACAATGATATTTTGTAGTCAACAAATTTAGTGTTCCCCAAATTGTGGGATTTACCTTTGAGAGACCAGAAAACATTGTGGGGTAAGGATTTGTTTTGTTAGGTTTGTATTGGAGTTTAATGCCATTTTAACAGCTCAGGTCATATCATGGCCGTCAGTGACGCATCGATGTGTTTCCTGGCTTTCTCACACCAGTACTGACACAACTTTCTTTCCAAAGCCACTGACTACTTTTCTCAAATGCATCATGGGTGAGAGGCGAAAAATCGCTGGAAAGAAAGTCTGCCTCCACTGGGTATCAATCTTGCAACCACCTGGTCACGTGTTAGATACGCTAACCACTGATCTCCCAGGCAGGTGTGGGTTAAGGAGAAAATGCTTGTAGACAAAATGTTTTCAAAAGCTGTCTTTCAAAGAGTTGTTAAAACATAGGATTGTACTGTAAAATGGTAACAAAAGGAATACATGAAAAATTATTTAGACAATTATAGCTAGTTAAAGACAAAAGCTTTAGTAACTGTTTTCATTTTCAATGATGAGGCATTAAAAGTGTCAAAGAGGATACATTTAAGGGAATATAAAATCTCAAATAATCTAGGAAGAAAAAATCAGCTGCAATGTCTGGTTTGAATCATTACCATACAATCCCGACTTTTAACGACCCTGGAGAAAAAAGCTTTTGTAAACATTGTTGGAAAAGGAGAAAATGCTGGTAACCAGCATTTTCTCCTTTTCCCACAATGTTTTCCACCCTATCACAGACAAATTCCATTATTTAAGTCGTATTGAATTTGTCGTCTACAAATTCTTTCAATTAGGACAAGTCTAAAATTTTGTCATTTGGTAAACAGTTAACTCTTCACCAAACTACAACATTTTAGATCTGCTCAAACTTAAAGAATTCACAGACGAAAAAATAAATGTGTTGCGTGGATAGGTGCACTGGCCGCTGTGATACAGCTGAAAATAATGTTGAAAATGACGTTAATAAACACCATAAAAACAGTAATCCAGTCCCTTGCAAATGTTCTAGAAAGAAGAGAAGTGAATCTGGTTGCTAACTTGCAATGACCTTAATTGATCCCTCAAATACAAGTATGCCCAGGATTTGAACTAACAACCCTTTGTTGACTAAACCTAAACACTGAACAAAAGGCACAACTTTTAACTCTTTACCATACAATCCTGAGTTTTAACGACCCTGGGAGAAAAGGCTTTTGAAAACATTGTGGGAAAAGGTGAAAATGCTGCTGACCAGTATTTTCTTCTTTTTCCACAATGTTTTCTACCCCATCAAAAGCTGAAATCATCACTTGAGCTTCATTTAATTTGTTGTCTGCAAATGCTTGCAATTTGGTCCAGTCTAAAATTTTGTCATATGGTACAGGGTTAACAAACACCAAATTATAGACTTATCCAAACTGAAAGCTTCAGCAAATGGTAAAATTGAAAGCGATACAAATTACCAAAGTTCTTTGACAAGATAGAAAACGTATGAAAGGATAAAATGCTGGTTTTCAGCATTTTCTCGTTTACCCACTATTTTCTCAAAGCCTCCTCCTTCAGAAAAATCAGAAAAAAGTAAATTTCAAGGCTCTCTCTCAAAAAGCAATTTCGATAGTATGGATCCAAGACCAACAGCATAATAAGTACAGTCTGACCTTTATCTGCATTGCCTCCTAGCTCATCTATTTACATGCTTTGCATTTCAAGAGAAATTCAGATTCTGCATGCATTTTTAGCAAAGTTCCCTCTTGGAATGACAGGGCTCAATGCATCTGTGCTTCATTTCATGTATGAGAAAAAAGATGATTAAGTGTCTGTAAAAATGAATCAAAATGTTACATAATGAGCGCATGATTACAATGAATAAATCTACACCATGTGTGTACAGAAACCAACCCACAAACCCAGCTAGACCACAGGTTAACCTTCTGCTACATAATCTGGACTTTAACAATCCTAGGAAAGAAGGCTTTTGAAAACATAGTGGAAAAAGGAAAAATTGCTTGTAACAAGCCATTCCTCCTTTTTTCCATAATGTGCTCTACTCTGCCAGAGAGCTTGAGTTTACCTGTATAAATTTTAGAATTTGTTGATTAATGTTGGGCTGCTCATAAGAATGATTAAGTAGAGAATTAATAATTTCACATCCTACTTCCATAAAATGTCTCAACACTAATAAGCATCCAGCAAAACAAGAATTGGTTTTGCTGAAAGTGATTTACCGGGGAGTGTAGATCAAGATTAGACTGTACATGTTATGCTGTCTGATCTTGAATCTACATACTCTGATAATTTGTGAGCTAGTGAGGCAACTTCGGCAACTTTGCTGTGTTTTTGTCTGTATAATGTCTGTATTTGCATTACTCAGCACTCCAATAGTTATCTTCTCCCTACCTGTATTTTATAACAAACCCTTTCCTTCATGTGGGAAAAAAAACTGCTACACATTTTATACCTGTTAGAGAAAAGTTTCGAACAACTGAAATTTTAAAAGTTCAGCATTTTCTGGCTACGTTCTTCTAAGTCCATCAAGTTAGAGTTATAGTATAGGTCTGTTAATCTCCAAATAGCCAATCAAATATGTTTTAACTCTTTACCAAACGACAAAATATCAGACTGGTTCAAATTGAAAGCATTTGCAGACGACAAAATAAATGTGATTGAAATATTGAAATTTGTTTTGGAAAGGGTAGAAAACATTGTGGAAAAAGGAGAAAATGCTGGTTACCAGCATTTTCTCCTTTTCCATCAATGTTTTCAAATAGCTTCTTCCACAGGGTTGTTAAAAGTCGTGATTATGTGGTAAAGAGTTAAAGTGACCTAGTTCTATCCCAGGTTCCCAAATAGAGGGATTCGTTAACATTGGATTTAAGTCTATGTTCGTTAACCCTTTTACTTATAAAAGACCTAATTCACTATTTAACTCTTTGCCAAACCACAAAATGTGTAGACTTGTCAAAAACTGAAAACATTTTGCAGATGACAATTTATTTAAATGATGGAATTTGTCTTTGATAAGGTAGAAAACATTGTACAAAAAGGAGAAAATGCTGGTTACCAGCATTTTCTCTTTTTCCACAATGTTTGCCAAGCCCCGGAAGCTCTATCTTTACCATACAAGACTTGAGAACAGGAGTCGCTGGTTGAAACCCTGGCTTGGCCAATTTCTTTCCAATATGATAAACATTAGGACAGGATTAATTCCTCTCTCACCACTGACAATTGTTTACACTAGACCCCTTCCTCCAGGTGGTTTAAACTTGGGATCGACTGGTACAGGGTTAACTATACAGGGTGACCAGGGTTTCCGAGGCAAATCCTACCACTTGAACCCCGACAAATTTTATGTCTGCAAAATTTTAATGTTCTCAATCAAAGATTTTGTCATGCAGTAGAGAGTTAAACAGACACATACATACAGGATGAAAGCACCAAACTCCGAGACTCCCATGAAAATGAACCATGCTTCCTGAAAAACTGGTTTAATGCATCTGCAAAAAGTAACGACCAACATCAACCTGTGCACTCCGCGCAGCCGACATGGGTCAAAACTTGCTATTTATAAATTTCCTGCATGTCCACGGACCATTCCATGATTCAGTTGGTTGTAAAACAAAATATATTCTACGGATCCATAATCATGTGATGACTTGCCTGGTATACTGCATCACTGAGATGCATTAACACTTTACCAAACAACAGTATTTTAGACCTATCCAAATTGAAAGCATTTGCAGACGACAATTTGAATACGACTCAAATGATGCGATTTGTCTTTGATAGGGTAGAAAACATTGTGGGAAATGGAGAAAATGCAGGTTACCAGCATTTTCTCCTTTTCCCACAATGTTTTCAAAAGGCTTCAACATCAGGGTTGTTAAAAGTGGAGACCGTGTGATAAAGGGTTAAACTCTTTCCTCCCTGAGCATGGCTCAAACATAATTCATGATACTGTGACATTCCAGATAAGGCTGTAATCTTTATTGCAAAATAAATAATTCTAACAACAAAATTTAAACGATCTCTTCACCAGACAATTAAAATTTTAGACTCGTCCAAATTCAAAGCATTTGTAACTGACAAATTAAGGGATTTGCTTTTGTAAACTTTGTGAGAAAAGGAGAAAATGCTGGTTACCAGCATTTTCTCCTTTTCTCACAATATTTTCAAAAGCCTTCATCTCCAGGGTTATGTAGAATAATCTCCACATACAACATTCTTATATATTCATTTCATACTTTCCATATCGATCCATCATAATCCGCGCAAGTAACACATGAATTCACGGTCAAAGTATTTGGTCAATGTTTCTGACATGGGTGGGCCAATTCATATAGTAATTTTCATTATGATCCATCTTTATCTCAGCAAAACTCCCTGTATTCACCTTAAGAATACTAAGTATTTGGCCCAATTTTCCAACATGGGTGGGCTTAACTGATAGGTTTTAGGCATCATGGAACTTGTGGCTGCCTAGAAAAACCAGCCTTCCCCCTTCTACTGTGGCATGTTGAATTATCCTGGTATACTGATTGGTTTTATGGTGTTTAAACCCATTTCCAACATTATTTCAGTTATATCACAGTGGCCAGTGCACCTATACATGCTTTCCAGTAGTTTCTTTCACCAGTAATTTGCACAATATTCTGCCCAAGCCAGCGGCTGCTTTCCCACAAATTTATCAAAATAATGGTCAGCAGTGAGAGAGGAATGAATCCAGTTGCAATGTCATTATCATAAATTTTTGGAAAGAAATTGGCCAAGCCAGGGATTTGAATAGGCAGACACTGTTCTCAAGGCTGTATGCTACCAAATGCACTATAGGGGCTCTGCAACCCTGGCAGAGATTTTGGATCCTAAAAACCTTCTGCCACACATTTTGTCTACAGTCAAATAGTCAGGACTTGGATGACCCGACTGACTGATGTCCACAGAGTTGCCACAACCACAGTTACTACCTAGCTTCATTTTACATAAAAACTATGATTGTTGAACAAATATATGAGCCAAAAGGGCACTTAATGCATCTCAGAAATGCATTAAGCCAAGACATCGCATAAGTACCGATCCGTAAAATCCATTTAGTCTGACAGTTGACTGAATATAGAGGAAGATCGGTCTTTGTACATGCATAAAATTTACAAAAAGCAAAAAGTTTCAAGTCATGTCAGCCTGCGCAGTCCGTGCAGGCTGACATGGGTTCATACTTATTGCAGATGCATTAACCCCTTACCATATGACAAAATTTTGGACCAGGCCAAATTGAAAGCATACATTCGCAGACAACAAATTAACTGAAATGATTATTTCTGTGTTTATTAGGGTAGAAAACATTGTGGGAAAAGGAGAAAATGCTAATTACCACCATTTTCTCCTTTTCCCACAATGTTTTCAAAAGGCTTCTTTCTCAGGGTCGTCAAAAGGTGGCATTGTGCAGTAAAGGGTTAAGCCCCCTGTTTACAGAGCATGGATCAAATACTGAAGAAGCTTCTCAGTTTGAGCTGTACCAATAATGCATCAGTAAATCAAAAAGGATGGCAACAATGAGAACTCTAACATGACAACCTTTTAGACTGGTGCAAAATGAAAGAATTTGCAGACGACAAATTATGTATTGCTCAAATGGTTAGATTTGTCTTTGATATGATAGGAAACATTGTGGGAAAAGGAGAAAATGCTTACCATTTTCTCCTTTTCCCATAATTTTTTTTAAAAGCCTTTTTTCCAAGAGTCATTAAAAGATTGAGATTGTTTCAAATCATTAGTCCCTGCTCACAACCTGTTTTTTTCACTGCGCTGCATTTGACCAAAGTTTGAATAACACTTGTTGCAACATTCAGTTTATTTGCAATGTGGGGCAGATCTCCTTTAACGCTTTAAGAAACAACAAAATTTTTGACCTGTCCAAAATGAAAGCATCTACAGACGACAGTCTAACGTGGCTCAAACGCAGGAATCATGTTTGAAAACGTAGAAAACATTGTTGGAAAGCAGAAAGAGCTGTTTACCAGCATTTTCTGTTTTTCCCACTTTTTCCAAGTCAGATCCATCTCAGGGTCATTTAACTCTTTACCACACAATCATGAGTTTTAACGACTCTGTAGAAAAAGCCTTCTGAAAACATTGTGGGTAAAGGAGAACCTGTTGGTAAGCACCATTTTCTCCTTTTCCTACAATGTTTTCCACCCTATCAGACACAAATTTCAATTTTCGAGCCAAAGCTATTTTGTCGTCTGCAAATGCTTTGAATTTGGTCTAGTCTAAAATTTTGCCATTTGGTAAAGAATTAAACTTAGGATTATTTGGTAATGGGATAAAGGTAGCCTAGGATAATGGCATAGAAGGACTGACCCACCAAGTTTCCATTCATCTCATGTATGTAGGAAATTTCTATATCATAAGTTACAATCATCATAAATGAGATGTAAGAATGTGATTTTGTATTTATTGCATATCTATAAAAATGTTCAATTCTAAGCAAAATAATGACCAGTATGTTAAGTCTCAATTACCACACTGAGCAAGCAACACAATTTTGGAATAGACCAAATTGAAAACATTGCAGACAGTGAATTAAATGTTACTAAAATGATGATTTCTCTCTTTAAATAATGTACAAGACATTGTGGGAAAAGGAGAAAATGCTGCTTACCAGCATTTTCTCCTTTTCCCACAATGTTTTCAAAATTCTAATATACCAGGGTCGTTAAAAGTTGGGACTGTATGGTAAAGATTTAACTCTTTACCAAACAACAAAAAATTTGAAATTGAAAGCATTAGCAGACAACAAATTAAATCTGGCTTGAATTGATTTCCGTCTCTGAAATAAAAGAAAACATTGTGGGAAAAGAAGAAAATGCTGGTAACCTGCATTTTCTCCTTTTTCCATGATGTATTCAATAGCCTTTGTCCTTATAACTGTTAAAACACAGGACTGTGTGGTCAAGGGTTAACTCCATACATACTTTGGGGAATACTAAGTGCTTTCATGAACAATGCAAATCTAAGATCAGACTGTGAATAGAATAAAGTCTGATCTTAGATTTACACTGTCCAATATGGGATAAAACATGTCCAAAAAACAACACATGTGTTAAAATTACATTAAAAATATTCAGTTTTTTGACTGAAATTTATTTAGCTCTTGAAGAAGTAAGTAAATGAAATCAACAGTTAGAAGAAATAGTTTTTATCCCAATGTACTCTATCTATAGCACATTCCACAATGTTTTCGCCATGGCAGCCACACATGATGGCAAAGGGTTAGTGTTTACTAAATAAAAAAATATATTTCATTTATTAGAAAAATAAAAGAAATAACCAAGGCATATGAAATTTGATTACAGTAACTCCTTACTTCATGCACACAACTTTTTTTTGTGTTACAGCTGAAAACATTTGCAGTCATTGTGGGAAAAAGAGAAAATGCTCATTATCAAGAGAGCAATTTTCCTTTTTCTCAAACATTATGATGTATTCAAGTATTTGAACTTCAATATAGCAACAGTCTACAAGAAGGTTAAATTCAAAGTTGTCTGCTGCAAATTGTCTCAGAAGGTAAAGAGTTTGCCCTTTACCACACAATCTTGTTTTGTGACCCTAAGAAAAAAGGCTTTTGAAAACACTTTGGGAAAAGGACGAAATGCTGGTAAAAAATATTTTCTCCTTTTCCTACAATGTTTCCTACCTATTCAAATGAAAAACTATCATTCAAACCACATTTAACTCTTTACCACACAATCCCGAGTTTTAACGACCCAGAAGAAGGCTTTTGACAACCTTGTGGGAAAAGGAGAAAATGCTGGTAACCAGCATTTTCTCCTTTTCCCACAATGTTTTCTACCTTTCCCAAAACAAATTTCAGTTTTTCAATCACATTTGTATCATTGTCTAGAAATGCTTTCAATATGGACCAGTCTAACATTGTTTGGTAAAGAGTTACTTAATATGAGCTTCTGAAAATGTTTTCATTCCGAGAAGTCTAGAATTCTACGTATCCTTTAGCGAAGACTTTACCCCTTACCAAACCCCATGTTTTTACGACCCTGAAGAATAAGGCTTTTGAAAACACTGTGGAAAAAGGAGAAAATGCTGGTAACCAGCATTTTCTCCTCTTCCTACAATGTAACTTCCCTCCTTTCAAAGAAAAAAACCCATCATTTGAACTACATGGAATCTGTCATCTTCAAAGGCTATTCATTTGAACAAGTCCAAAAGTTTTCTCATCTGGGAAAGAGTTAAATAATCACCAATGAGCCAAAGTATAAAATATACCCCATTTTATTTATGTTTATATACAAATTTAACAACCTTACTGTAATGAATTCTGCGGGAATATCATGCCGTGATGCCAAAATGAGATTCATACCTTCGGATTAAATGGCCGGGATACCAGATAAAAATTGATGACGATTTCAGACATAAACCCCAATTGAGTACTTAACCTGGATTCTAATAAGTGCGAGTTACTGTTGTTCCAGAAATTAAGATGAACATTTTAGTAAAAACCATAACAAAAACGCGACATAAAACATCAATTATAATTAGATCATGCCCCAGCCTACTGGATTCATGGGTTAATTGGATGGGGTTCCCCTTGTTGGGGGTGTGATTCCACAGCATGTTGCTATGGCTCCAAAATATATAGATATTCTCTTAACTCTTTACCAGAAAACAAACTCTTAAATTTGTCCATATCAAAAGCTTTTCCAGACAACAAATTAATCTTAAATAATGGAATGTCTTTCCAAAGGTAGCAAACATTGTTGCAAAAGGAGAAAAAGCTGGTAACAAGCATTTACTTCTTTTTCTACAGTGTATTCAAAACCTTCCTTCTTCAGGATGGTTAAAACATTGGATGTTGTTTAGTATAGAGTAAAACACCAGTATATCCCTGGAAGATAATAGAAAAGTACAAGAAAAAATTAGAAGCATCTGGAATGATGAATTATAGTGATGATTAAGTTTAGTTTGTATCCTCTGACCCTTTACCAAACATTCCCTTTCCCAAACGACAAATTTTGGCCCCTTTCAAATTGAAAGCATCTGCAGACAACAAATTTGAAACTGGTGCAAATACACTTAAAGTTTTTTGACAGGGTAGAAAACATTGTGGGAAAAGGAGAAAATGCTGGTTACCAGCATTTTCTCCTTTTCCATCAATGTTTTCAAAAGGCCTCTTCCTCAGGGACGTGAAAACATGTGATTGTTTGGTAAAGGGTTAAAGACCCTAAGGAAAGCTGCTTTTGAAAACACAGAGTCAACAGAAGAAAATTCTGGTATTTAGCATTTTCTCCTTTCCCCAACAATATTTTCAACAATGTCAAAGATAAAACTCAAAAACTAAGTGATGTTTTGAGTTACGTTTAAGTCTTTTCCACACAATCCAAAGCTTTTACGACCCTGAGGAAATAATCTTTGGAAAACCTTGTGCTAATTACCAGAATTTTCTCCTTTACCCACAATGATTTTTACACTTTCACCTACAATTACAGTTTTTTCAGGTACAATAAATCTGTCGTCTGCACATGCATTAAGTTTAGACAAGTTTAAAATTTTACCCTTTGGTTGGGAGTAAATATGTTATTTGTCTAAATTTTCATCGTCTGGCACAAGTCTAAAATTTCATCATCTGGTATGGAGAAAAGCCTTCTTTTGCTATTGAATTAAGTCTTGCAGAAGACTTTTTGTCTATCTTACAGCAGAAAACTTTACAAAACATTTATCATAAAATGAGAAATTGCATGCACATGCATGAAATTCCATGCTCAAATGCTGGAAAGTGCATGCTGGTTGGTATAAGAGGTACTGTCTTTGCCAATCGGAGAGCTGGTTCCAAATTGACACAAAATTAATGCCTACCTAAACTTTCTAATGTTCCTTTCTAGAATGTTTCCCAATCATTCTGGGGAAAAGTCTTTGTATCAATTGCAACAGTAAAAGTAGACAGTGACATGCTACTGCCTCTGTTATAACTATGGCAGCAGCATCACAGGCTTATTTATGGAAGGCATAGATCAAGATCAGATGGTACAGACCATGTCTTCTGACCCTGGATATACACTGTCCATTATTTCACATAAAATTCATATGCTATGTTGTGAGACACTCTTGCTCTTTTCTTTATCCTTGTCTGAATCGCAAGCTTTCAAAGAGAGACCAAGAAAAGTTAAACCCTAAGAGCGCCAAATAAACACATCCATCATTTTCAGTCTAGAAATACAACACAAATAATTGCAATTTCAATGTTGCCCTGATCCAGAATGTCTCAGCAAAGCAGTGTAGCTCAAAGATCAGACTGCACATTTTATGCAGTCTGATCTTGATCTATACTCGCCCCAAAGGCAACTATAGTTGTGAAAGGCTCTTTAAGGATTAAGCTTATCCAACTACATGTTACTAGCATTTTTTTTTTATTTTCTGACAATGTTTTCAGAAAGTCCTTTTCTTTGTGTCATAAACCCTTTACCACACAATCATGGGTTTTAACGACTCTATAAAAGAAGCCTTTTGAAAACGCTGTGGGAAAAGGAGAAAATGCTGGTAACCAGCATTTTCTCCTTTTCCAACAATGTTTTCCATCCTACTCATAACAAATTTCAAATTTTCAGTCCCATTTATTTTGCCTTCTGCAAATGCTTTCAATTTGGACCAATCTAAAATTTTGTCATTTGGTAAAGAGTTAAACTCTGGACTGTTTGATGAAGGGCTGATCAATCAGGTTACAAGGGATTTTTTTTGTAGGCCAAACAAAAAATCAAAACCTCTGATTTTACCATACAGGGTCAAATTAAGTTACCGCACAGACATTCTAGACAAATGTCTCTCAGGGGCACTTGCAAATTCAATTAGGATGAAAACTTGTGTCAATTTTCTTTACAGCCTTGTTTTAAAACACGACACAACTAATTTACGATACACCATTTATGTCCTTCCAGGGAAAATAAGACAAATCAAAGTACCAGAGGACTGGCAATACATATCTACCTATAAAACTCTTTACACACAAAACTTTGAAGAAGACTAGTCCAAATTCAAACATCTGCAGATGTGAAATTAAATGCAGCTCAAATGATGGAATTCCTCTTCTGAAGGGTAGAAAACATTGAGGGAAAATTGGAAAATGCTGGCTCTCAGCATTTTCTCCTTTTTCTTCCATGTTTTCAAAGCCTTTTTTTCTGAGTCATTAAAAGTAAGGACTGTTCAGAAAAGGGTCAATTCAAAAGAAGCTGAAACAAATTTGTAGCAGACAACTTCAAAAACATCCTCGTATCAGTTACATAAGTAATCAGAATGAATTAATTCTTTACCACACAACAAAATTTTATAGACATGTCCAAATTTAAAGCATAATTATGCGCACAACAAATCAAGGGTGGTTCAAATTATGAAACTTGCCCTTAACTGAGTAGAAAACAATGTGGGAAAAGGAGAAAATGCTGATTATCAACATTTTCTCCTCTTCCCACAATGTTTAAAAAAGGTTTCTTTCTCGAGGTCATTAAAATTCTGGATTGTCTAGTAAAGAGTTAAGCTATAATATATGTGGGAAACGATCTGGCAAATCTAAGAAGAAATTGCTCATTGTACTGAATTTCTCATTTTGCCAAGTAAGTTATGTAAGTTTTCATAAGTGTTTTGCTACAAGACAACAAAGATTGCTTGATCATACGCAATACCCCAATGTTGTAGCATTTCCAATTGGTAGCCATATTCTGAACAAAATATCTCACACAAATATTGCACAAGATGGAACAAAAATAAGGCTAAACAAAATGCAAGGTCTAATCTTGGTTTGCACCATCTGCAAAAGTGCAGAATGCTGTCTTCTGCAGACTAAAAATTTTCTCCATTTTCCACAATATTTTCATGTTTTTTTTCATGAAACCACATCTTGTGTTAACACTTTACCACACATTTTCGAGTTTTAATGACCCCGAGACAGAAAGTTTTGAAAACAATGTGGGAAAAGGAGAAAATGCTTAGGTAACCAGCATTTTCTCCTCTTCCAACCATGTTTTCCACCTGTATCTTGTAATTCAAACCACATTCAAATTGTCATCTGCAAATGCTTTCAATTTGAACTACTCCAACCTTTTATTGTTGGGTAAGTTTACCAGCTGGATGGGTTTGGTATGATACATGATTAACTCTTTACCAAACATCAAAAATGTAGACTGGTCCAAACTGAAAGCATTTGCAGATGACAATTGAAATATGAATCAAATGATGTAAATTGTCTTTGATAGGGTAGAAAACATTGTAGGAAAAGGAGAAAATGCTGGTTACCAGCATTTTCTCCTTATCCCACAATGTTTTCAAAAAGCTTCTTCCTCAGGGTGGTTGAAACTCGGGATTGTGTGGTACAGAGTTAGTGGTTTAGGCATTTGATTTGTAGACAGGAGATCCTGCTTTGATCATCAGTGGCTGCCCTTATCATGTGGTTAAGTCACTGCAAAGTTCTCGCTTAACTATTCTGCTAAAAGCAACTTAAAATAAATGGGCTGACCATTATGATGACTGAAATAATGTTGAAAGTGGTGTAAGAACCTATTAAAGAATTCTAGTCAATCAGGGTTATGTGCTAATATGCTGCCAAATTGTTTCTGGAGGTAAAAATATCGAGATCTCATAAGGGTACTGAGGGAAATAAATCTACTTGAAATTGTGTTAGAAATTTTGGCAGTTTTTTGTCATGATAGAGTTACTTCCCTTTACTCAGACCCTATCCTCCCACCCTCCTCCCCTCTGTGAGCTTTCAAACCTCAGACAAAATCCTATCATTAGATGTTAAATTTTTGTGAGTATTTCTTCTTTGACTGAAATTTATTCAAGCCTAGCTTGACAACTTGGGACTGTTTGAAACTCTATTCAACAGACAGAAACAGATGCCTGTCCAAATTCAATCACAGGACATGTTTATATCAAAATATAGAACTGGAGGAGTTCAAAACTATACTGAAGGGGGTCGGGTGAATATAAAACCCTGATTTTCAGGGAACAGGTCACTGACCTTAGCAGGTGTTGGGTTTGGAAGATAGAAAATAGAAATAATGTTAAACACTACCTGTAGACGAACTTGTACACTTGTCCAAATTGAAAGCATTAATGCAGTTGACAAATTATGAGGATAAGATGATGAAATTAGTGAAAGAATGGGTAGCAAACATTGTAGGAAAAGGAGAAAATGCTGTTTACTAACATTTTCGCCTTTTCCCACAATGTTTTCAAGAGGTTTATTCCTGTGGGTTGCTTGGGATTGTTTGATAAAGGATCAATCAACACATCCAATGAAAATTGATTCCAGAACCAAGATGCCATGCAAAACAGGGGAGAGAAAAGGGCTGAAACTGTTATCAACCTTCTGAAACAAAATTGCAGCAACAACTTCAATAACAGCCTTCCAAATAAAGTGGACCACTATAAATTAAGGGATGAAGTAAAAACATTGTAGCAGAAGGAGACTTTTGCTTATTAGGAACAACTTAGTGGTGTCCTTAGTTGTGAGGTAGAGCATCGGCATCGTAACCATTAAGATCACGAGTTCGATACCCGGAAGCGGGTGTCAACTTTGGGACCGTTCACTGGCCCACGCATTCTGCGCAAATACTGGTGTAGTTTCCAGGGAGCAGAATCAGGAGAGATTACTGTAAGTTATAAGAACTTGTTTCTCAATCAATGTAAAATAAATATGTTTAAACTGAGAGCAACTTCCAAAGTAACACAATTTCTAACTGGCTTAACCCTTTACCAGATGACAAAATTTTAGCCTTGTCCAAACTGAGAGCAATGGCAGACGACAATATCAATCTGACTAAAATGGTGAAACAGTGACGTTACCACACAATAAAATTCTGGACTTGCCCAACCTGAAAGCATTCAGAGAAGACAAATTAAATCAGGCTCAAGTAATCAAATTTTCTTTTTGAAAGGGTAACAAACATTGTTAGAAACGGAGAAAATGCTTTTCCCACAATGTTCTCCTCAAGGTTGTTAAAACTCTAAGAGTTAAGGAGTTAAATAGCAAACCGTGGTGAAAGAAACCCTAGACTGCATAATGAGGTAAAAGGTCCACCACAAAAAAAATATACTTAGGATGCAGTCGAGGGTATGAACCCACTAGATTCAACATAAAAATGTCAGATGTCACATTCTTTTTACACCTTTTTTAACACTGAATTATTGATACCTTTACAATGTAACAACCTGATTATAAACCGGATTATGCAAATGAGTTTCATCTTAGTACAACATTTGCCCCCTTTAATCCTTCACCACACAATCCTGAGTTCTGACAATCCCGAAGTATAAACCTTTTGAAAAGATTGTCAGAAAAGGAGAAAATGCTCGTGACTAGCATTTTCTCCTTTTCCCACAATGTTTTCTACCCAACCAAAACCAGAAATCATCATTTGAGCTATATTTGTCCTCTGCAGATGCTTTCTAAAACTTTGTCCTTTGGTAAAGAGGTAACATTCTGTTATCCTCTCTCTAACCCCTTGCTGCACAATCTCTTGTTTACAACAACCTGATACTGAGGACTTTTGATAACTTTGTGGGAAAAGGTGAACATTTTGGTAATTTGCATTTTCTCCTTTTCCCAAAATGCTTTTCACATTTAGGGACAAGTCTCATGGTCAAGTTTGAGTTATTGCCTGCAAATACTTCAATAAGCACAAATCCCAAATGATCTCGCTTGGTAAAGAGTTAACCTGTTTCCTCCTGCTGCAGACCATTACTAAAACATTGTGGCTAAAGGTGAAACTGGTCAAAATGTGCATTTTTTTCCAACAACGCTTTTACCTATAGTTATGTATAAAATCTGTGTTGATTTAGCCTATAATTATGTCACAAAGACTTTCCAATTCATCATTGGCTTTTATTGAGAGGGAATCAGGATGAAATCTTTAGCAGAAGATGTAACTCTAGACTTAACCATATGCTGAAGCATCTGCAAGGCCCATATTAACACTCTTCCACACAATCCCGAGTTTTAACAACTCTGAAGAAGACAGTCTTCTGAAAACATTGTGGGAAAAAGGAGAAAATGCCGGTAACCAGGATTTTATTTTTCTTCTTCATGACAGTGTAGAAAACTGTGTGGGAAAAGAAGAAAATGCTGGTTATCAGCATTTTCTTCTTTTCCTACAATGTTATTAACTCTTTACCACTCAATCAGGGATTTTAATGACCCTGAAGAAAAAGCCTTTTGAAAACATTGTGGGGGAAGGGAGAAAATGCTGGTACCCAGCATTTTTTCCTTTTCCCACAATGTTTTCTAACCTTTCCAAATCAAATTTCAATTTTTGTGTCAATTTTTTTTTGTTGTCTGCAAATGCTTTCAATTCGGACAAGTCTAAAATTTCGTCATTTGGTAAAGGGTTAAATGACCTTCCTCCTTGAGATTGATTGGTAAAAGGTTAAGACATTTTCTGTAAAATCATGTACATCAATGCCCCCTCATGCATATTCAATATGTCCTGAATGAACTTTCTGTAATTTTATCTACATCTGTAATGGCATCTTTATTAACCCATAACCAGCCACCATATTTATTAACTCTTTACTAGCCAACAAAATTTAGACTTGTCTAAATTTAAAGCATTTGCAAGTTTACAAAATATTCAGTATGGCTGAATTATCTAAGTTAGAAAACATTGTGGGAAGAGAAGAAAATGCTGGTTCCCAGCATTTTCTTCTTTTCCCACATTTTTTTCAATGGCTTTCTTCTTTCCGGGTTGTTAAAACTTGGGGTGGTGTGGTAAGGGATTAATCCTGTAACCTCTTTAAACAAATTTGACAAACATCCTTGTAAAATATAAATATCAACTTGAGGTAAGGTTTGATAACTATAAGTGCATGTGAAAATATTATGACAAAAGGAGAAATTGCTCTTAAGCAGCATTAGCATATGATGTTATACCACTCTCTCCCAATGTTTGTACCCTTTCATATCCACACTGAACTTGCAAAAATATTAAAATTTGGTTGATTGATTGATTGGTGTTTCAATGTCACGGCGATTTCAATTATTCATCCTTGGTTTCACCAGTACTGGGCTAGGGCTCAAGAACATCTTTCAAAAGGATGAAAAACCCAGTGCTTCTGGTGAGGGTTGAACCTGGAACTTCTAGATTACCAATCTACACCTTTACATTGAGCCATGCAGAACCCACCTAATACTTTGTCTTGTGGTAAAGAGTGAACAATATTGTCACCTACCTTTTCTTCATTGTTGAATGTTACCCGTATATCCTTAAAAGGTCTGGACTGAATCAAAATCCATCAGTTCATCAAAACTCACAAGATAAATGCACTTTCTAGTAATCAGTGGCATAATAGCATTGAGAGTGAAATTCTATTAACATGCGACTGCAATCTTAATGCACACACCTGTTACCATTGTTTGTTACTCATTATCTCCGGGCTGATTACTGATATAATTAGACAATGCATCCCATTACCTCTAATAGCGTTTTAACTCTTCACTTAAAAGAACCAAAATGTTTACTTTATCCAACATAAAAGCAAAATTGCAGACAAATTTTTAATCAAGGGAGGCTAGAATGACAGACTATGCCATAAAAGTGCAGAAAACATTGTGGAAAAGGGGGACATTGTTTTCAAAAAGATCACAAAGCCGGGATGTTTAGTAAAGGGTTAAAATACTTCAGCGCTAGGAGGTCCCAATGTGTTCTTCAATCAAAAACACTATTGATGAATCGTCTGAAAAAGATGACTTTTGATATGTTTGTTGTAAATAGTAAAATATCCCCCTTTGTAGAAAAATACTCATTTATCTTTCAAACTAAACTTGCTCACAGAGATGTGTTTGGGTTTGCTATGTTTAATGACAGCTATCTGTCAAAATTTCAGAATTTCTTTTATTTTTTCTAACTCCAAAAACAAGTTTATAAATTGATGGCTTTTAACCTTTAAAATGCCTTTCACTACTGTAGTTGCCTTTAGGGCCAGTGTAGATAATGATCAGACAGCACAAACATTCAGTCTGATCTATGATCTACACCATCCACTTTGCTGAAACACCACAGACATAAAACAACCACAACTTTTCAATTATTTTAGTCTAATTCCGGACTGAAAATGTACATTGGGTTTATTTGGCCAATACCCTTCCCGAAGCGACAAATTTTGATTGGTTGATTGTATGATGTTTAAGGCCGTTTTCAACATTATTTTTAGTTATATCACGCTGGCCAGTGCACTTATCCATGCTTTCCTGGAGTTTCTTTTACCAGTACCAAGCACAATATTCTATCCAAGCCACTAGCTGCTTTCCCACAAAACCATCACTGAAACAATGGTCAGCAATGAGAGAAGAATGAATCCTGTCGCAATGACTATCATCAATCCTCAGAAAGAAATTGGCCCAGCCCTTGATCAAAGCAGTGACCTCCTGTTGACAAATTTTGAAAACTTCAAATTTAAAGCACTTTAAAGGACAATAAATTTGAAATCAGTACATTGTTAATCAGCTGAAGTTCTCTGATATGGTAGAAAACATTGTATGAAAAGGAGAATTTGCTTGTTACAAGCAATTTCTCCTTTTCACACACTATTTTCAAAAGCTTTCCTCCTCAGGGTCATCAAAACTCTGTGTGGTAGAGGGTTAAAACTTCCATGTAAAAATTTGTATATCTATAAGTACATCTGCATTTGACAATGACAACAAAATTCTCACTAAATCTGATGGTGTTTTCACATAGTTATCACAATATTTTCAAAGCTATACTGAAAACTCTTTATCAATGCAATCACAGGTTGTTACAATCCAGAGGCAAAAGGCTTTTGAAAACATTGTGGAGAAAGGATTTGCTCCTTTTCCCACAATATTTTGTAACCTTCCATAAGCAAACCTCATCAATGCATTGAGCCACATTCAATTTATTGTCTGCAACTGCTCTGAGTTTGGATAAATCCAGAATTTTGTTGTTAGGTAGAGAGGCAACAGAGAAGATAAACTGCAGTGACAATGTAATAAAGGACTGGATCCCAATTGAAAACTTCATCATGAATTTATGGACACTTCAGAGATTTAAATATTACTTCAAAGTTGTGTTTGATGTTTCTATAATGGGTACCTTGGATTTAAATTTGAATCTTAGATGTTGACAAATGAAGATAGATGTTTCTGTTATCCATTCTGTAATTTATACCATTTCTGTTTTTAAGGTTTTGAGCAAATAACCTGTAAGCTCAAAAACTTTTTCCTTATTCAAGATACAGTGTTGCAAAACATCAAACAAAAAAATAATTTATTTCTCTATCATAAAATGCAATAGACATAACACAATGCAGAAAACCAAGAAACCCCTTGTTACAAGCCATTTCTCTGTTTGACAAAATGTTTTCAAATGTGCTCTGTTACATAGTTTTAGCAATAAATTAGAAAATGTTAATTGCTACCTTTATTTTGTTTCAAATACCTGCTCTTGAGACTACTATCATTTCAAATTGTCTGAAACAAAACCTAACAAGATTCCAATACCATTTAGGCTTAAAATTAGAACAAATGTTCCAAACAAACACAGCTAATTTAGCAATATACTCCCTATACGAACACTACTAATCAAGTAAAATACTGTAATTTTCTCCACTGTCCCAGATATTTCTGGACACTATCTGCAGCCATTGGTCAAATATTGACCCAAACGGTCAGACACAAATGTCATCCAATTATCGCATTTCATATCTGAGTAAACAATTAATATGCCAGATGAAGGGGAGCCAGATTAAAATCTGTGAGTCTGCAATATGTTTCTAATAATTCATCATTCCAATCTACCCATATTGCCCATGGATATGATATTGATTCCAATTTGACCATATATGGAGTTATAAGTATAATCAACTGTTTTCCCACATGTATACTGGACTTGTATTCCATGTGGCCAGAACATACTTTAAATGGTTATCTTTGACCTCTAGAGAACAAAGTAATTAAAGTGGATTTTTTGCATCATATAGGAAAAGACCCAATTATTTCAATTGCAAGGTTCTGTTGCCTGAAATATAGCCAAACTTGGAAAATGTAAGTAAACAACCTGCTTAATTGACATCACTAAATCTTCATTGCTACAATGAAAATTTTAATTAGCTGTCTTCTGTCTTTTGAAACTTTATTCACTTTTGCATAGAGTGAAAGGCAAGGTTGGACCCAGGTGATGTGCAGTACCACCTAGACCGACAATGTCCATCCATCATCACCTGCAGTCTGGCCAGTCTTGCCTTGGGTGGACCACTCTCCCAAATAAATGTTCTTTGCAGTAACATCTTACAACATACAAATGCACAAATAATTGAGCCATGCTCTGTGAATAGGGGGCTTAATGCATCTGCTAAGAGTATCGAGCCAGGTCAGCCTGCGCAGTCCGCGCAGGCTGACCTGGGCCGAAACTTTTCGCCACTGGTCAATTTTCTGTTTGTCCAAGGACCAGTCTACCTCATGAGTAAGTCGGTTGTTAAAAAAAAGAGGCTTTTATGTATCCATAATTCGGTGATGGCTTGATTTGAATCATGGATCACGGTTAAGTTCCCTTTTGCCAGAGCATTGTTCAATTACATCAACATGTTTTAGAATCAATTCAAAAGATAGACTGAATCACAAGAAATTCTTGGGCAAGGTCCCTCTAAACTTGCTCTCAATGCAAACTCTTGTCTTTGGCAATTGTCAGAGTGTAATGCAGTTACAAACAAGTCTGACAGCCGGGTATTATAAAACTATCCCTGCTGGTTGTGGTCATTTGGTGCAGACATAATTCCTTATTAAAAATATTACAATCTGACAACTCTATAATTGGACAGAGGCAGTGTAGTATCTCAATTTGTGGAACACAGACACATCATCTCCCAGTCCAATGGTCATTAGGTTTTCCTCAATGACTGGTCAGTCTGACTGACCAGGTAGGTCATGTGGACCATCCATCATTTTGGACAAACTAGACAAAATATTGAAAATGACAGGATTATTAGTTGCTGCCTCTGTAGCATGCAAATGACTTCACACACTGAGTCATTCATTCCCTGTCTCGTAACTCTTTAACAAATGACAAAAGGTTGGACTCCTTTGAATCCAAAGAATTTACAGATGAAATATTAAAATTCAGTGCAGCTGAAATCCTGGTAATTATATTTAAAGGGTAGAAATCACTGTGGGGAAAAAAAGAAAATGCTGGTTACCAGCATTTTCTCCTTTTCTCACAATGTTTTAAAAAGCCTTCTTCCACAGGGTCTGTAATAGTTGGGACTGTTTGGTGAATGGTAAAGCAGGTTTATCCTGGTCAGCTCACCCTTCACCAAATAATCCCTTGTTTTAAAAACCCCAAGGAAGAACCTGGCTTATGAGAAGATTTTGGGAAAACGAGGAAATACCAGGTACCAGCATGTTCAGTTCTTCCCACAATGTTTTCTCTAACCCTTTCCTACAATAATCCCATCATTTGAGTAATAGTTTACGGTACTTCTTATCTGCAAATTTTCAGTTCTATAATAGCCATCAATGGTTCAGTTCTTTTGGGGATAATTGCTTGTGTCTTAATTAACTCTATACCAAACAACAAAGTTTTGAACCTTTTCAAACTAAATCGTTTGCAGACCATTTTCTCACTATGTCATTAACTTGAGCCACATCTAAATTGTTGTGATTAAATACTTTAATACCTTAAGTCTTACTGTATTGCTCTTAAAGACCAAAATAAATCTAAGAAGAGACAGGATGCCTATAGAACACAGACCCTGACTACTGTCACACCATATTCCCACCACAACCCACACTATCAATCAAGAGCCTCAAACAAAACCATCTTTGATCACAAACAAGGGAGACCAAATTGAATCAAGCAACCAACATGAGGCACCCCAGACCACAAACTGTCAGTCACATGTTTTTAACACCCTCCATCTTTAACTCCAGAAGAAACATTCCAAAATATGACTTCCACATCAGCAGAAGACAAGTTGTTATTGGGTATTTGGGCATCCCGTACTCTTGGCTGGTTTGTTTGTCCCTTTACCAGACAATTTCAAGTTTTAACAACCCTGTGGAAAAAAGCTTTCAAAAACAGCATGAAAAAGAAAAAATGCTGGTAACCTTTTCACCGAATATCTGAACCAAGCAATTAAAACTCTTTACCACGCAGACAACAGAGTTCTACACTTGCCAATATTGAAAGCATTTTAACCCTTTCCCAAACGACAAATTTTGGACTGGTCCAAATTGAAAGAGCTTGCAGACGACAATTTTAAATTTGATGAAAATGGCAGAAAGTTCTCAAAAAGGGTAGAAAACACTTTGGGAAAAGGAGAAATTACATTACGAGCAATTTCTCATTTTCCCACAGTGTTTTCAAAAGACTTGTACTGCAGACACGTGAAAACCAGGGCTTGTTTGGGAGAGGGTTAAGAAAAGAAATCAGATGTGGTTAAGATGACGGGCTTTGTCTTTAAAAGAATGGAATACAATGTGGAAAAAAGAGATAGTTCAGGTTACTAGCATTCTCATCTTTTCACAAAATGTTTCCAAAAAACTACCACACTCTTGCATAAACACAGGATCTTTCATAAAGAATTAACCCAAAATTGGTTGGGGGGGAGGAGGAACCATTTTGTAGTACAATGCATAAATTTTCTAAAGAATCCAGTGGTACAGTAGCATTGTCAAGAAGAGACAAGGTCATGTGATGTTAACCTGAACTGGTCTTCATTTGATAGTTGTCTAATTTCCTCTCTAGTCCATCATTCAACACTTCAAAATCTTCTGGAAGGAACATGTTATTATAAAATGTTTGTACCATTTCCTGTAGCAACACCAATGAAGTGTGTTGCTTCTCATCCTTTCTGGCTATGGAGAGATTTTCTGAAACTTTTCAATAAAGTAGTGAAATTATCATTATACTGAATCCTGTCTAATCTGCTTAATTTCTCTGCTGATGGTGTAGAAACAGTATTATATACCTACATAAAATAATTACGTATCATCAAGGTTATTATAAGTCTTCCATACCTTTCAAGAAGGAAAACATAAATATAATGTACATTTATGCACAGTGAATACAATGTGTAGCACTCACAGCTTTTCTGCTTTTCAACTCTTGACCACACAATCCAGAATTATGACCTTGAGAAAATATGCTTTTTTGAAAACATTATGCGAAAAGGAGGAAATGCTGGTTACCCTATCACAGAACTTTGCTTCACTAGTATAAATTTCAAATATCTTGTCTAAAGATACAGTCACGTTTGGGAAGAGTCTAAAGTCTGTTGTTTGGGAAAGGCTCGAGCAATTCCACTAAACTTTGGTACTTGACCTGTAACCCCAATTTCCTCCTTGAATAGGAATGAGCCAAATGGGTACCAAGGACATTTGAAATGCACCCATCATGATCCCACTCTCAATCCTTATCTTCCATATTTAGCCTTTCCCTCCTTCCCTACATGACAGTCCAACAACAAGAGGGCCATGATGGCCCTGTATCGCTCCACTGGCTTATAAATATAAACCATAAATACTAAACATTTCAATTCTGAGCCAAATGCTTTCAAAATGAAGACTTAAAAAGTTTTCTCTGTAAAAGCCCATGTGAAAGTTGAGACCCACAGGGCAAAGCCATTTTTGATCCCAGAGCGATAATTACTTGAACCCTGGTAGAGGTCCACAGGATAAAGCCACATGCCAAAATAATTCAAGTCTATGCTGTATGGTTATAAATAAGGTGATTTTCAAGTTTCGTCCATATGAAGTCTCTGTAAAACATAAGACCCCTGATTTAAAAAAAAAATCAAAAGTGATCCAGATTTGGTAGCCCTTGGATTTGCGGTTAGGAGCAAAAGATTTTTTGAATTTTCACCCTATAAGCACATGTTTAGGACCAAATTTGGGAGTTCTTGGCCTTATGGCTAGTAACAAGACGGTTTCTTAAGTTTTCACTCCATAAACCCATGTAAAACTTGTGACCCCTGGTGCAGGGCCAAACTTGATCCTAGGGTTGTAACTAATAGGCCCTCTTTGTAGTTGTCCACTAGATAGTGCTATAATTATGCAAAATTTGGTAGCCCTAAGCCTTCTGGCTATGTACACCAAGATTTAAAAGTTTTCCCTATATAAGCCCATGTAAATCTTGTGAACCTCCCCCCCTCCCACCCTCCAGCATGAGCCCAAATTGACCCCAGGACTGTAATTTGGGCACTTTTGGTAGACCCCCACTAGATCAAGCTAAATGCAAAATTTGGTAGCCCTAGGCCTTATAGCTAGGTACTGGAAGATTTCTTAAGTTGTCACTATGTAAGCCCATGTAAAACTTGTGACCCTGCAGCGGGGCCAATTTTGACCCCAGGGCTAAAATTTTGGCCCACTTTGTGGAGGCCCAATATAGCTACTAGATATAGCTACATGCAAAATTTGGTAGCTCTAGGCCTTATGGCTAGGTACAGGAAGATTTTTAAAGTTTTCTCTATAAAAGCCTATGTAAAACTTGTGACCCCCTGGGACAGAGCCAATTTTGACCCCAGGGCTATAATTTGAAGAAACATGATAGAGGTCTACTACATAAAGCTACATGCCAAATTTGGTAGCCCTACGCCTTATGGTTTCAGACAAGAAGATTTTTAAAGATTTCCAATATTTTTCAGTTTTGTTGCCATATGGCAACCAGAGTTTTTGAAGGAATCAAATTCTTTCAAGAAATTCTGAAGAGGACTATGGCAGGATCATTTCTGTGAAGTTTCATGAAAATTGGATGGGTAGTTTCTGAGAAGAAGATGTTTGAAATAAAAGTTAATGCACGGACGGACGGACGCACAACGGACACCGGGCCATGACATAAGCCCGCTGGCCTTCAGCCAGTGGAGCTAAAAACAGCATTCAAGAAAACTCAAAGCTGGTCATCACAATGTAACCACACTGTGAGATGTGATGATGAAATTTACTGAACAGTTGCAGGGTTTTGTCCATTAACTCTTTACCACACAATCCCGACTTTTAATGACCCTGAGGAAGAAGCCTTTTGAAAACATTGTGGGAAAAGGAGAAAATGCTGTTAACTAGCATTTTCTCCTTTTCCCATGATGTTTTCTACTCTATCAAGGACAAATTTTGTCATTTGAGCCACCTTTAATTTGTCATCTGCAACTGCTTTCAATTTGGACCAGTCTTAGTTATTGTCGTTTGGTACAGGGTTAAAGGGATGCAGAAATAGTCAACATTCCATGATGGTATCATCTAGAAATGGACACCTTACTAAGTCACTCTGTTTTCTTTAAAATCCTGCTCTCGAATAGACTTTATTTTCTGGTATACAAATCCAAATTATTAAACTTCTACAAAAACACATTCCATTGTAATTAATGCTTTTCATCCTTCTATTCACAACACAGTCCACAGTCTTAACCCTTTCCCAAACGACAATAACTAAGACTGGTCCAAATTGAAAGAGTTTGCAGGCAACAATTTCAAATTTGATGAAAATGGCAGAAAGTTTTCAAAAAGGGTAGAAAACACTGTGGGAAAAGGAGAAATTGCTCGTTACGAGCAATTTCTCCTTTTCCCACAGTGTTTTCAAAAGACTTGTACTGCAGACACGTGAAAACCAGGGCTTGTTTGGGAAAGGGTTAATAACCCTAGAAAAGGAGACGTTAGAACACACTGTGGGGGAAAAAGGTGAAAATGTGGGTAACCAGCATCCTATCAAAGACATTATCATCAGTTTAGCTAAAACAAGTTGGCTTCACTAAAAAAGAAGCCAGGAGAGGTCAGCATCAATGTTTTCAACTAGTTTATTGCTTTTAATTTCAATACATTTTGGTACATGTAAACAAATCAGTAAGGCATCATATGATTGCCGCAGTGTAGAAAAGAGAAACCTCTTATGCATTGCATGACAGACACGTGACCTTCTTCCTATGTACTCAAGTCGCGTGATCTTTTCCTGCAGTGTTCTCTTTTTTAACGAAATTCTTTTGTGTGTGTGTGTGTGTGTGTAGCTTTATTTGTTTAATGAAAAATTACAACTACTGGAAAGGTCATTTGCAGTCAAATCAATCTAACAAATCCTTCTTGAAATCCGTCATATAAAAACAAACCACGTTTATTTCCTACTTCAGTTTGTTGATTTCGGTTTATTTATAAAACCATGACGAAATAGGCTGTGTATCAGAACAATTTCGCAGAAAAGCATGGAGTTAGGCAGCAATTGATTTCGGTTTATTTATAAAACCATGACGAAATAGACTGTGTATCAGAACAATTTCGCAGAAAAGCATGGAGTTAGGCAGCAATTGCTGAGGCAGTCTGCCTTTTAAACTCACCACTGTTGGAGAGGTCTGATGCCTCTCCAATAATGTCATCTGCAAAAGCTTTCAATTTGGTCGAGTCCAAAATTTTGTTGTTTGGTAAAGAGTAAAGCCTTTACTACACAATCTGGAATTTTAACAACACTACGGAAGAAAGCCTTTACATGGTAACCAGCATTTTCTTCCTTTCCCACAATGTTTTCTTTCAAAGAGAAATTTCATTTTTTTAGTCACATAATTATTATTTGTCGTCTGCAAGTGCTTACATTTTTTTGTCATTTGGTAAAGAGCTAAAGCCTAAACATCAATAGTGACATTATCCTTGCCCTGCATCAATGCTTTGTCATCCAACATTGTGCTGTATATCACTCTTCAGCTCCTTCCTGCTCAAAATCAAAATGAGTTCCAGTTTGCAGATTTGAACCTCAATTCCTCATACTTTTAAAGACTAAAACGGAAAATAGAATTCTCTTCCAAATATGAAACAACACAAGTAAATACTGAAGAAGACGTTGTACAAATTAGAACCTTTTACCATTTCAGTGCCATAGCCAAAAACAAGGGCTTTTTGCAGACGGCACAGATCAAGCTCACACTGCACGGAAAGAGCAACAAGATCTTGGAATTAAACCCTCTACTTGTTGACTTAAAGTCCATAAGATTAACCCTTTACCACATGACAAAATTATGGCCTTGTCCAAATTAAAAGCATTTGCAGATGACAAATTCAATATGGCTCATTTAGAGCTGCAGTTTTTCTTTGATAAAGTAGAAAACATTGTGGGAAAAGGAGAAAATGCTGGTTATCAGCATTTTCTCCTTTTCCCACAATGTTTTCAAAAGGCTTCTTTCCCAGGGTCGTTAAAAGGCGGCATCGTGCGGTAAAGGGTTTAAATCTTTCTGAATATTTCAGTGGGTTATTTTTTTTGGTCGTCTCGTAAAGAGTTAACCCTTGGAGCACTGAAATAATGAAATGGACCTTTTTATGAGGAAAAACATCTGAAATACTCTTTTCATTGTTGTTTTGGCCAGAATATGTAACAAAGTAGCAGATAGTTTTCATACAATATCAGACTTCATGTTCTGTGCAGTCTGATCTTGATAAACAGTGTCCGCAAAAACAATTTAAGTCAGTTCAAATGCTTTGTGGGTTATACATTTTTTCAGGTTATTCGTGAGTTTTAAAGATCACTGCATTTTGATTTTCTTGTATTGAAGAATCAGAATATTAGGAAGGATCAGAAATTGATAAAGTTCTAAAAAAAAAATGTACCTTTGAAATAAAAGAATATTACTCATATTTCCTAGACATTAAACTGAAGACAGTTTACAAACAGATCAAATTGCTCAATTTAATTAATGAGAAAATTGTAACAGAATTTCCTGTTTGGGCCATTAAAGCTCCAAAGCATAACTAGAGACATCTCCAAGGGACAACTGATAAAGAGAAACATTCTAATTGAATCAAATATGGTACAAGAGAAACTAGCAACAAGAGCTTTGAAGATTCTGACTAACCCAAATTAGAGCTCCTTTCAAAAATGCTCAACAAGTAATCTAATAAAGAGATCCAATAGAGAAAACGTCAATGTTCATATTCCTAAAGTTTAACCCAATGTGTGACTCAAGGACTTTTTCCAGACAGTGCAGATCAAGATCAGACTGCAAATTCTGTGCAGCCTGATCTTTAATATACACTGAGCAATATATTGATATTTTATCCCCAAAATATGCCTTTGAAACAGCAGCATTATGGTTTGTACTCCTGGCTTGAAAGCTTCATTTCATTTATTTAGCAGGTTAAGGGTTAATCCTTGAAGCATGAATCACAACAAAAGATTTAGGACAGAGCAGATGAAGATCAGAGCACATGAAAGAAGCAATCCGATCTTAATACTATTTGTTCTGTTGAGATATGTTGGCAAACAAAGGCCTTGAAAACTTTGGTTGGTCCTTTTGTAACCCTTTTCCACACGATCCCATGTTTTAAGGTTCATGAGGAAGAAGGCTTTTTAATATTATTTCGGGAAAGGGAGGAAATGCTTGTAATACCAGCATTTTTTCCATTTCCCACACTACTTTCTACACTTTTTTCAGACCATTTTTCACCATTTGCACCAGGTCTAATTTGTGGCATCTGCAAATGCTTGGAATTTGGACAAGTCCAAATTTTGTTGTAGGATAGAGTTAAAAGTTTCTTTTCTCCAAGGGTTGAAGAGAATGGATAAAGCAATACCAGTAGGGTTCTACAACTTCCCCTCTTTTCCAAACAACCCGGTGTTTCAATGTTTCTCGAAGGGCTTTTGAAAACACGAAGGGAAAATGAAAGCATGCAAGTAACCAGCATTTTCTTCCTTGCCAACAATCTTTTCTACCCTGTCAAACATAAATCGCATCATTTGAGACAAGTTCAAATTATCATCTACAAATGCTTTTACTTTGGACTGCAATCTGAAATTTTGTCCTTTGGTAGAGAGTTAATTCTTTACATGAGCACAAAATATTAGACCAACACTTGTTCATCCTGAAAACACTTTTCAGACAATATAAATAATTGGTTTTGGTTTTTAGGTAGAAACAGCCATTGCCTTATTTCTTATTTTTTCAACAACGTTCTCAAAAGCCAAGAAGGGTATAAAAAACATTGTATTGTTTGTTAAAGCTTGAAGTACAGAGCCATTCAATGTTCCACTCTGTCTGCATGAGGATGATCCATGCAATAAAATATCAGTTTTGAGAGTTCTATGTTGAAGGAATGCAATAATTTACAGCTCTAATTCAGAAGAATATAGTTGCACAGAGCAATAAAAACCTTGTCCAATCTTGATTCATTTAACCTAAGCACCTATCGATGATAACTCTTCATGAAATGAGGGATTATGGGATGAATCACAACCACACGCTTGCGTACACTAGGCAGATAACTCGTGCATACTATTAACAAGATCATAAATCCTGACATTCTATACTTTTTAATATTGCTTGCAGACAATGCTTGTCCGGTGTCCAATACAAGAGACCTCTATCCCAATCTATCCCATAATCCCATTTGACTCGTGTTCCTTAAAAGATGCCCGGTCATCTTGTCACATGATCAATTACAAAAACAGGAAAATTGGCTGTGTTATATTGTGGCTGTCAGATTGTTGATCATTGCTCGGCGATAATTAACAGCCAAAATCACGTTAGACTAGGCAGCTACCAACTTCATCAATACAACCAAATAATGAAAATGGTGTCCGGATTTGTGAACTGCAATTCAAAATTTCTGTAATGCTTATACATCATCTTGAGTTTGTCATACAACAGTTTCTCTGAACGGAAGTGATATAACTAGGGTATATACAATCAAAATTTAAAGCTAGATCTCATATAAACTTCACTGATTCCTTCACAGGTTATCTGACTGAGTGGCCAGTTGATCGATTGGTTGGTTGGTTTGTTGACTGACTGATTGATCGACTGATTGATCAAGCAGTTGACAAGTTATTAATGACTGTCTCTTGCTTACTGACTGATCCATCCGTTGACTAGTTTAACACTGGTAGTGTTTGGCCGACTGGTTTTTGGTCAGGTAGGTTTATTTTTCAGGCTGGCTTATCAATCCACTGGTTACAAGCATTTTCTCTTTTTTCCCATTATGTTTTCAAAAGCCCTCTTCAAAAGAATCATTAAAACTCTGGACTGTGTGGTAAAGTTACTTCTTTTGTATTATTAGCTTGTTATCACCAAAATAATTGACCTTTCTGCCGATTTTGATTGACAGGTCATATCAGCCAATCAAAACAGAGTATAGCGGGTCATATAAACAAAAGGGTCAGACAAAGTTACAGCCTTTACTAATGATAGACAATGTATTTTTTTTTTCTTTTTGTTTAAACCAAAGAAAATTGGATTATAGAATAATTATTTCAAAATGGATTAAAGTTGCAGATAAGAATCATGTGGTAAGATAATTGTTACATAATATACACTGAACAGAAAACTAAATTTATCCATTGCAAAAATCTATATCCACGTAAATGTCGCCAGTAGATTTAACCTGGATTCTGAAAAACCAGCCTCTCTACCAAACAACAGAAAAGCATTTTTTTTTTAATCTTTCGGGAAAGAAAGAACGATTATGCCAAAGTTTATTGTTAAACTACCTATTGCAATCTAATCCAACGAACATCTTTCAAAATTCAAGCATTACTCGTAGACAGTTGTAATCGTTGTACGAAACGAGCAACAGGAATAAGTATATTTTATTGACAGCCACTCGTCATCCTGTTTCATAAATAAGTTGAATTTGCAAACGTCAGATGTTCTTTGATGTTTAACTCTTTACCCAATGACAAAATTTTGGACTGAACCAAATTGAAAGCATTTGCAGACTACAAGTTATATGTTGCTATAATGATGATTTCTGTCATTGATAGGGTAGAAAACATTGTGAGAAAAGGAGAAAATGCTGGTTACCGGCATTTTCTCCTTTTCCCACAATGTTTTCAGAGGGCTGCTCTGTTAGGGTCGTTAAAAGTCGGGATTGTGTGGTAAAGAGTTAATACATTAGGGAGCATTCATATTTTATTCCTGTTTCATTAAGACGATTACATGTGACTGTTAATTGCACTTTGGCCTGGCTCAATCAATTGTTTGTTTTCCCCACGATCACGGCATAACAGATAAATGCAAGTCCATTCATTTTTACAACATACATCTGTTAAAATTACCATAAACCACTTTCTTAATTGATTACTTACAATAAAACCTATTGATTTTTACTCAAACAGGTGTTAAGTAAAGCTTTACCTGACAACATAACGCTTGATTCGTCTAATTTGAAAAAAAATGCCGTCGACAAAATAACTGTTGTTCCAATGGTGAGATTTGTCTTAAAAGGGTTGAAAACATCTAGGGAAAAAGAGAAAAGTTTTCACAAGTCTCTTCCTTCAACATCATTAAAGCACCAGATTGTGTGGTAAAGGGTTAAATTGTAACTCCTTTTCTTATATTGTATACTGTCAAACTGAAATGTAATATACTGACAAAATGTCTGATAAAGTTATGCCCCTTTTCCCTACTACTAATTACAGTCCAGCCGCATTTATCCGGGCTCCATAATTCCGGAAATCTCAGGATCCGGACAAAAACATCAGGGAACGGATATTTCCTGTACAAATTTCACTTTTTATTCTGGAAATCCGCGTTCCGGAACCGAAAAGAAAAAATCGAGAACGAAGGGTTAAGAATTAGTACAAACCTTGTCTGATAAACCAGATGTGGCCTGACTGTGTATCAGACAATTTAAACTGGTACCCGTTGTATCTCCCGTAACCGTCGGATAGATACAAAGATTGATAACAGGCTACCAGTTTACACGCAATTTAGACTTGATATTTTCCCCGGTATCATAAACTGGTTATCATAAATATCATAAATACAGTCTACTTCGAGTGATTTCGGACTGGTTCGTCGTGAATAACACGGGTATCAGTCTAACTAGTGTCATTTGTTGCAGACGATTTTCACACGTATTGAAAACACACTTGTTGTTAATTAGTAGTGTTTTCGAAAACTGTTAAATGACGTTCTCGTGCCATCGATAATTGTCAATTTAACAGATTATCCATACACATAGTACTGAAGTGACAATTCCACGCTTTTGTTGTTTAATTCTTACTGGATCTACTTGATTACTGTAATGATCGCTAAAAAAATAACTGAAATGTCCGCAAAGATTTTGTGGGCATGTTTAAACTCATTTTTCAAAATTAAAGGCAAAACTAAAATATGAACATACCGGCTGCTTGCATATTCAATAATCCTTCGTTTCAAAAAGAAATATTTTCAATTTAAATGGTAAACCATAAGGAAAAAAAGTTTGATTCGCGCATTACTCGAAATGTTTATGTTCCCCAATGTACACACAAAATGGCCGCCAAACACGATAAATTTCGCTAGGTTTTTCGAAAATATTTTACTCCTAAAAGACTATAAAGATGATTGAAAATATGCCTGTCTTTCATATCACATCAATTGGCTATCAATATTCTCAATTACTCTTTGCCATTTTACCACTTTGAAAGCACAATTATCAGAAATCAACAGAATGTCTACACCACCAGCAAAAGACAAGGAGTTGAAGTTTCGACTTCGTGAATAATTTAGACTTTTGTCAGTACAAAGAAGACCATCCAAAAAACCACTATCGCGGGAATTCGACAACACATCTAAAAACACTGTGCATGTCGTGTTTTCTTTTTGTTTCGCCCTTTTCATGGTGTTTTCAAAAGTCATAAATGTGACGAGCTTTACAGGCGCACCTGTTTACACAATAGGTATGCATGTGCATGTAATTATGTACAAGGAAAAAGTCATGTACAAAAACACACAAATAACAAAAAGGCAAAATGCAAATTTACGACACCCTTTATTCTATAAATCTGAACAATCGTTGGAGCAATAATGACATGTATACAAGTGCTTGTGTAAAACATACGCTGTTGTAATTCTTACGATGCACGGTGTCCCTTATCAACATGAAGGGAACTGACCTAGCTTAACTTGGATGCCATGCCAGCAATCCCAGTTCGTTGATCCGGAAATACAGCTGATCCGGAAACATTCATAGGAAACAGAAGTGTCCGGATAAATGAGGCTCGACTGTATAGATGTTGCTGACAGCAATCTACTCACATTTGCAAGCAGAACACGGAATTGCGAATATATTTGCGCTGTTTTTACTTCTCAATTTCTTGTAAATATGACATTCAAAGTATTTTTTCTTGTTACGTTGCTGATTTAGTTCGAATTGATAAGAAAGTTGGTGAAAAAACTTTGGGTGCTTCAATTAGAACGAAACACAAGCTAGAATAAAACGGAAATAAACGCTCTTTCTCTATGTAGTCGGTACCATTTTCTGCTTTGTTTGTCGGACATAGCGACCAAAATACCGCATTATTAAGGTGGGCGTGCCAAACTCGCGTTTGCAGAAAGGTCAATTGAGCTAAACCAAAAGTAACCATGTTAATTGCCAAATCAATATTATATCAAGACATCTGAAAAAGGTCAACCAAATGATCATTTTGGCCAATTTAAAGAGAATTCAAAATTGTGTTGCATGAGAAGGTGATCTTTAAGTTATTCAATATCTTTTCAGTTTTATTGCTGTGGCACCCTGAGTTTTCGATGGAATAAAATTATTTGAAGAAATTCTGAAGAGCCCCATGGCCGTCTGATCATTTCTGTAAAGTTTGGTTATAAAGGACTGGTAAATTCTGAAAAGATGCATGAAATTAAAGTTAACCATTCACCACAAAATCCTGAGTTTTAACAACCCTAAATATGGAACCTTTTGAAATATTGTGGGAAAAGGAATATATGCTGGTAGCTACCATTTTTTCCTTTCCCAAAATGTTTTCTGTCCTTTCAGAGATAGATATTTTCATTTGCGCTACATCTTAATGATTGTGGTCTGCAAATGCTTTCAACTAGGACAAGTCTAGATTTTGTTGTGAGGTACAGAGGTACACATGCACATAGAGGTATGCAGGCACATACACACATCAGACACAGGGCCATGACATATTAGCTCCAGCACCGTTGGCCACATCCTCATTAACCCAGTTCCGATGTATTCCGTAAACTACATCCATTGCCCCTGGGTTATTTAATCTATTTTTATCAACAACATGCCATCATTTCTATATTTACCTTGTCTACAACCAATCAAATCGATGAATGTAGTTTACGGAGTACATCGGAACTGGGTCAATGAGGATGAAGTCATCCCTGTTACATACCCCTATGGACTGCAGCAGCACGCTGTATTTCTGAATATTTGCCTTTATATACAAAGATTCATAATGTCTGACCTGGATTGTTGTAAGGCAAATGCCACAGAAGGAAGGCCAACCGGTAGCCGCCATATTCGTTGATAATGATGTGGGTTTTACCCGGTTTATTGATATAAATGGAAGAAATGTGATTATTCTCCACTACAAGAGAGTATCATTATGTTATTGACAAATTTGATTGGCTATCGGGTGTAATTTGCAATCTTATGAATATTCATAGAAACGACGGTTTCGCAATTGAATGTCCCAGGGGTGATAAATGGTAATACTTAACACCTGGGTTAACGATGGTGCATTGGCCAGTGGAGCTAAAAATGGGGAAAAACATTGGACACAGACAAGAACAAATTGAATCCAACAACACTGTTAATGTGTTGTTGGATTTCTCCAGCATGAGATGCACAAAAACCGCTATTTATGAGGAAAAGGATCAATTTGCCAATTAAATTTTCTGTCCATAAAATACATGACATTTTCTCCTCCTGTATAGGAGAGGTGAACAAGAATTATTGTAGAGGTAACATGAGAACAAAATAAACCTGAACATGTGTTTGCAATGTTTAATTTTGCCCTTCTATACAGGTTCTATACAATGCTACTTGTCAACAGTGCCCATTATTTCAGCTCTGTTAACCCTTGACTCCTTACCAAACCACAAAATTTTGGACTCAATCAAATCAAACGTATTTGCAGATGACCCAATAATTGTAGCTCAAATGATGATTTCTGTCCTCGATAGGGTAGGAAACATTGTTGGAAAAGGAGAAAATGCTGGTTACCAGCATTTTCCCCTTTTCCTACAATGTTTTGAAAAGCCTAATCTTCTTCAGGGTTGTTTAAACTTGGAATTGTATGTTAAAGGGTTAAAGCGCCAAATAAACTCTATGCACACATTTCAGTCTAGAGCTGAAGCCCAAATAGTTACAATATCATGTTTGGTTTTAGTCAAAAATGTTTCAGTAAAGCAGACAGTGTAGATCAAAGATCAGACTGCATGTGTTTTGAGCAATCTGATCTTGGCAAACATCAGCCACAAAGGCAAACTATAGTTATGAAAGGAGCTTTAAGACTCAAGCCTTTATCACAGGACAAATCATAGAATTTTCTACACTCGAAACATAATGCAAAAGAGAAGTTAAATGTTGCTGAAATTGAACCAAGTAATTTTTTTGTTTGACAAAGTTTTCTTCTGTAATCAAACTTTCTTGATGCAAAGATGTTTCACTGATGTAAAGGTTCGTTCCCCTGTCAAATAATGTAATACTCAATTCAAAGCCATGCATCTTGTCAATTTGGAAATATTCAAAGAAAAAAAATGGTACAGGCCAGTAACCTTGGATGTAATGAAAAATGGGGACTTTGGTCCTCGAGAGCTAATTCTCCATTTTTCACAATGTTTTCAAGCTTTCTTTCTATGTTTCATCACTATGGATCAGTGTTCAGCAACAGAGGTTAAATATTCACAAGACGATAAAGTTTTACAAGCCTGGGCCAAATTGAAAGCCTTTGCAGACAGAGTAGAAAACATTGTTGTAAATGGAGAAAATGCAGGTAACCAGCATTTCCTCCTTTTCCCCGCAATGTTTTCAAAAGCCTTCTTCCTCAGGATCATTAAAAGTTGGGATCTTGTGGCCTAGGGTTAAATAATTACCAGCTGACACATGTTTGGATTCCATAATGATTTCATTTAGAGACAGCAAATTCAACAAGACTCAAATGATATAATTTATCTTGAGTAAAAAAATAAAATTGAATGAATGCAGAATATGCAGGCATCCATTCCTTTCAAAAGTCTTCTTCCTCATGATTGTAAGGAAAAAACAGGATCATTAACCCTTTCCCAAACAAGCCCTGGTTTTCACGTGTCTGCAGTACAAGTCTTTTGAAAAGGAGAAAAGCTTGTAATGAGCAATTTCTCCTTTTCCCACAGTGTTTTCTACCCTTTTTGAGAACTTCCTGCCATTTTCATCAAATTTAAAATTGTCATCTGCAAACTCTTTCAATTTGGACCAGTCCAAAATTTGTTGTTTGGGAAAGGGTTTAAGGAAAGGGGGTCAATCAATGATCCTTGATGGTTTGTGACATTGCATAATGAGGTAGTTGAAATATGACCTCATTTTCAAGTGAAATACAGGTGATTATCCACGTTGAAACAATGAGTAACACTAATAAACCCTTGAAGCACCTTTTAAACTAAAGTAACCTTAGAGGCTGGTGTAGATTCAAGATTAGGCTGCACAGACCATAGTCTGATCTTTGATTTACACTGTAAACTGCACTAAGATATTCTGAACAGAAGTAACCTTGAGACTGCAATTAAATGGGTCTTATTCCAGGAGTAAAATTGTTTGCTGTATATGAGTAATGCCCTGTGGAAAGGAGCTTTAATAAGGAGCAATTTCTCCTTTGGCCACAATGGTTTCAAAAGTGGCATGCAAGGATAAAGAGTTGTTTGCTGGTGGTAAAGTGTTGAAACCTGATTTACAATAAAATCCAGAGTTTTAATGACCCTTAGCAGGAAAGCTTTTGAAAACATTGTCAGAAAATGAGAAATTGCTCGTAATTTCTCCTTTTCCCACAATGCTTTCTATCCTATCAGAGAACTTCAGCTAATTTGTACCAAATACGAATTTGTTCACTGCAGATGCTTTTAATTTGGATGAGTTCAAAATATGTCATTTCAGACAGGGTTTACTCTTTACCACTTAACAATATTTTACACTGATTCAAATTAGAAATATTTGCAAACAACAAATTAAATGTCACTCAATGATTGGATTTGTTTCTGGAAGGTTAGAAAAATTTTAGGAAAAGGAGAAAATGCTGGTTACCAGCCTATTCTCCTTTTTCCAATATGTTTCAAAAGTTTTCTTTTACAGGGTTGTTTAATCTCAGAACTGTGTGGTAGAGTTGACCCTTTACCACACAATGACGCGTTTTGACAATTGATGAAAGAAGTTTTTTGATAACATTATGGGAAAAGGGGAAAATGCTGGTATCCAGCATTTTCTCCTTTTCCCACAATGTTTTCTACCCTATCAAAGACAAATTCCATCTTTTTGGCTGCATTTAAATTGTCATCTGCAAATGCTTTCAATTTGGACATGTCTATATTTTGCTCATGTGATAAAGACTTAAGACCCATTGTAATAATTACCCTTTATATTTCTCAGAAAATACTGTTGGGATGTCAAGTGGTTGGGAGGAGAGAGGGCCTCTCAAGGCTGATGATTATTTATGATAGACAGGTAACAATGATACTTGTAATCTGATATAATCTATTGATCTTTCACCCATGATTCATGATTAATCATTTCATAAAGTTTCCTTTTTTTTTTTAAATAAATGTTCTTTTTTTCAGCATAGCTGAATGTGCTGGCTTTTGACCTACTTTTTGGTACTGATAAAGAATGAATAAATAGAAATTTGTAACTGGTCAAATAAGTAGACAAGTCTAATTATTCTAAGGGCCCCTGTGGTCAAAGATGTACACATGTTTTTTCTAAGAGCCCCTGCCTATTTGCTGGCATGTTTACACTGTCTATCTTTTTCTAAAGATATTTCTCGTTTCTAAATTTTCCTTTTTTTGCACTTCTTTTTGCACCTCTTCATTCTGCTGAATAATACTAGAATTACATTCCATGCAATGAGCATTCTATCAGTAGAAATTGTGAAATTTTTTTCTAAAAGTAGAGCAAAAATTTCCATCTTTTCTTCATGTTTTACAATGCATTTTCAGCCAGTGACTGGAACCTTGACAGACTCCAGTATAACACATTATCAGACTTACAATAATATCCATACTATTACATGGAATCAATTAAATTTGTCCACATTTTGACTCCCACATTGTTTACTTTTAGTCGCTAGTTTGCCTTTAATCATCACAATGACAAATTGCTCAGTCCTTCACAAGGATAGAAAATGGGTACAAATTAATGCCTCCATTTAGCCGACTTCATGACTTCAGTACATGCAATAACCCTTTATCAAACGTTAACGTCACCCCTAATAAATCCCTTTTGAAGAAGCCTTTTTGCAAACACTGTGGGAAAAGAAGAAAATGCTTGTAATCAGCATTTTCTCCTTTTCCCGAAATGTTTTCTATCCTGTAGACAGCATATTTCAATTTTTGATTCACATTTATTTTGTTGTCTGCATAAATGCTTCCAATTTGGCTAAGTCTTAATTTTTGTTGTTTGGTAGAGATATCCCTTTATCAAATAATCCCATCTTAAAACCCTTGCAGCACTATGCCCATATTCTATTGCTTATACACTCTGTGTAGGTTCAGATCAGACTGCAGCAAACATGCACTATGATCTAGGATCAATACTGTCCACTTCATTGTGAGATAATCTGACAAATGCAACCTAATACATTGGAATATCTGCACCTTCAGCAACCACCAACTAAGAATGTCCATTTTCATTTATTTACCACTACAAGAGACAGTTTTTCAAAAATAGCACGGAAGATGGGTAAACTGCTTGCAACTAGTATTCTTCTTTTCCAACAATGTTTTTTGTACCCTTTCTAAGACAGTTCACATCATTTAACCCTTTACCAAACATCAAAATTTTAGACTAGTCCACATTGAAGGCATTAGCAGACGACTAATTAAATGTAAATGTGCCTCAACCCTGAAATTTGCCTTTGGAAGGGTAGAAACACTGTTGGGAAAAGAGAAAATGCTGGGTATCAGCCTTTTTCTTCTTTTCCCGTAATGTTTTCAAAAGCTCTTCTCAAGGTCATTAAATCTCCGGATCATCATTCAGTAAAGAGTTAAGCTACATTCCTTTTGTTGTCTGCAAGTGCATTCAAGCTGGCTGAAGAGACTTTTAGATGTTCATTCATGTTGATTATCCATGTATTACAATATTTTTTCATATTTGTCTACCACAAATTTGATCCAGGAAGTAAGGAAATATAAACTGCACCAAGAAAGAAAAAGAAGTTTTACAACAGCCGAGCAATAAAATTTCTATTTCAATCGAATGAAATCTATCAAACTGTAAAACTGCAATGAAAGTTTACTATATTTGGCTGCCCTATGTGATCTTTGTAAATGAAGCTTGTGATCAGTTCAATCACTCATTTTCAGTCTAAAAAGTTGTTTCCTCCTTTGATTAATTAACCTTTTACTAGAGTTTCACAACTTTGGGAAAGAAGGCTTTTGAAAACATTTTGGGAAAAGGAGAAAATGCTGGTAACCAGAATTTTCTCCTTTCTCCACAATGTTTTCTACCCTATCAAAGACAGAAATCATCCTTTGAGCCTCAATTCAACTGTCGTCTGCAAATGCTCTCAATTTGGCATAGTTTTAAGTTTTGTCATTTGGCAAAAGGTTAAGCCCATTACTATACAGACCATTTTTATACCTTCCAAAAACGAATAATAATTTCATAAAGGAAAAAAGAAATACTGTTAATAAACCCTGTACCAAACAATCTGGTGTTAATACAACCCTGAGACAAAAGGCATTTGAAAACATTGTGGGAAAAGGACAAAATACCGGTCCTTTTTCCACTATTTTTTTTCCCTTTCAAAGACAAATTCAATGATTCAAAACACATTAAATCGTCTGCAAATGCTTTAAATCTGAACAAGTCTAACACTATGTCGTTGATACTACAGTTTTTCCACAATATCAGAAATATTCTGGGAAGAGAAGCAACATGCAGTAACTACCGGTGCTTGTTACAAGCAACTGATTTGTTACAAATGTTTTCTAAATAATATGTCCATTGATATTTAACTCTCTACAACAAAACAAAATTTACGACATGCCTTAATTGTGAAAAATTGCAGATGACAGCTTTAATGTAGCTCAGATGATAGAATTTTCCATTGAAAGAGTAGTAAACAGTGTAGATAACAGGACAAAATGCTGGTTACCTGCATTTTGTCCTTTTCCCACAATGTTTTCAGAAGCTTAGTGTCTCAGGATCACTAAAAGTCAAGAATATGGGGTAAAGGATTAAGACATTATGTTTTTGACAATCATTATGTTTTCCAAAAGTGCCAAAATGAACAATACCTGTCACAGGCCCCATGTTCAGTTAGATGAAATTTCCCTCATTTTATATGAATTAAAGATCAAATTAAAATTTGTGCTCTGTAACACTTACATATGTTTTAATTCTATAAAAAATGAACTGTTATGATGAAAAGGTTCTATCAAGTAGACCTACCAATAAATCACATTTTGGTTAAAAATGATAACTCTTTCAAATGTCATCATGTGAAAGCTATTCCCATGAGGGTGCCAGCATAGTCTTTAGTAGTCTTCAAGCCTTTACCACGACCTCGACAACCTTGAGGAAGAAGGCTTTTGAAAACAATATGGGAAAAGGTGAAAATGCTACTGACCAGCATTTCCCCTTTTTCCCACAATGTTTTCTACCATTTCAAAAAAGTTTTTCTCTGTTAAATTTTGAGCCACATTTAATGTCGCCTGCAAAGGCTTTAGATTTGTAAAAGTCCAAAATTTTGCCATTATGGTAAAGACTTATTAAGGATGCTTAGAGTGAACATAATAAGATGGCAACACAATTAGAGGCTTCTTCAAAACAAACAATGTTCTTACACTATCTATTTCAATGAAAGGCCATGTCGAAATAAACCTGAACAATTTGAAATTTCAAAGTCTTATGAAAATAACTAACAAATGCGTTTCCTAAAAAAGAAAATCGGCTATGATACAAGAAAAAGGTTATAACTGGTTAAAGAGAGCGTGTCAACTTTTTGAGGTATGACACTGTTCTCTGTTGCAAAACAGAAAATAATTTAAACAAACATATCCCATAATGCTTGCATTCCAAAGTCGATAAATCAAATATTCACTCACATTAGGTCGAAATTAAAGAAAACACAAATGATGATTGAAAGTTCTTGTGATGGCACATTGTCAAGTGTTTCAATATTGAATAGTTGAAAGAAAATTAGAGGCCAGGCATAAGCGACACGTTGAAAACCTTTTAATTCACGTCTACTTCATTTAGTTATGAGAGCTCTTCACAACAGGCATTTTATTAGATTAACCCTTTACTACAGAATCTTGACTTCAACGACCCTGAAGAAAACACTTTTGAAAACATGGTGGGAAAATGAGAAAATGCTGGTAACCAGCATTTTCTCCTTTGCCCGCAATGTTTTCTACCCTTTCAAAGACAAACCCATTTTGGGGCCATATTTAAATTTGTAGAACTGCATTATGCTTTCAATTTTGACAGGTCTAAAAATCTCTCATTTGGTAACCATGCGGAAAAGTACTTCATGAAATACTGTATGAAAATGAGAAGACACTCTCAACCAGCATTTTCTCCTTTTCAAAAAGTATTTCGATTTTAGTCCAATTCTTCAAGATTGTTAAAACATTGGATTATTTGACAAGAGGGATGGTTCATTGTAGTTGTCCACATTTCAACAGAATATTTTCAAAATCATGTTGTAGCTTCTATAACCACACAACTAGTGCTGGTGAGCAGCATTTTCTCCTTTTTTCCACACTGTTTTCTACCCTTTCAAGGACAAATACCAGCCAGATTGATCTACGACATTGATGCTTTCAAAATGGTCTACCATAGTCTAGAATTTTGTCATCTGGAACAGAGTTATGCCATACAGAGTAAGTAGTTGGATCTATGATCTACATTATCTTGGGAATTTGGGCCCCTCCACTATGCACTTTGCAAGTGTTGATTGCAATTCTGTTCAACTCTACAAGCCTATCACAAATCTGAATAAAACATTTAAACAGAAAACTTGCTTAATAAGGGAAATATTCCACTTGAGAGACATTTACCATAATTCAGATAGAGTTTATTGTAACATAAAATGGTTTTTATGAGAGAGAACATTCATGGATGTGAATTGTAAATTCAGCAAAAAATTTAGTACATAAAAGGACATATTCTGTCCAGTGCTTTCAACCCTTTACCACAGAATCCCGAGTTCAAATGACCTTGACAAGAAAGGGTTTTGAAAACAATATGGGAAAAGGAGAAAGTGCTGGTAGCCAGTATTTTGTCTTTTTCCCACACTGTTTCCTACCCTGTCATAAACAAATGCATTTTTTGAGTCATGTTTGTCTTGTGGTCTGCAAAATGCTTTCAAATTAGACAAGTCTAAAATGTTGTCTTTTGGTAAAGAGTTAACCCTTTCCCACCCAACAAGATTTTAAACTCGTCCAAATAGAAAGCGTTTGCAGATGACAAGCTAATGCAGATAAAAAGATAATTTCTGTCATTGGAATGGTAGCAAAACATTGTGTGAAAAGGAGAAAGCCCTGGTCCAAATGGAAAGCCTTTGCAGATGACAGATTTATAATGTAGCTAAAATTATGAAATTTGTTTTAGAAAGGGTTCAAAACATTGTGGGAAAAGGTGAAAATGCTCAGGTAACCAGCATTTTCTACTTTTCCCACAATGTTTTCAAATGCTCTCTTCTTCAGGGTTGTTAAAACTTAGGATTGTGTGGTAAGGTGATTTGACAGTACAAGTAAATCCCCAAAAATGATTGTTTTAGTATGATTATCAGACAAAATAGATCCAAGATATAACTATTGTACTACAAGGCTGCAATCTTTTGTTTATAAGCACTTGTGAATCAGACTCTCATTTTTTATGTATGCCAATCACGAAACAGAGCCCTATCATTTCTCGTAATTATGCCAGTGGTTCATAACTTTGGGAAACGGCTGAAGATTTTGTGGGTATAATTAAAGTATGGTTATGCCCCATGCTTTCTTAAATTAGATGCTATAATTATTTTCTGCCATTTTGTGCTAAAGAAAATGTCTTGTATTAGTTTCTATCATACCACAATCATTCATAACATACTTTTTTGTGTCTCTCATGATTACACGAAACAGAATATTTTCCTTTGATATCCTTCATAATGCAGAGAGCAAAATTAGGGTCCATATTCACCAACCATTCTTAAGTACATTCTTAGTCTTGGTCTCCTGACTTTTTCAAATTTGAAAGCAATGCAACTTTTGATTGGCTAAACCAAAACCAAATGGTTTAGCCTATCAAAAGTTGCATAACTTTCTAAATCTAGAATAGGACCAAGAAAGGAACTAAGAATGGTTTGTAAATACTGGCCCAGGTGATATTGCTGCTGAATGGGAACAGCAACGTGAGGCAATTTTGCTTTAGTACGCAAAACGTAGCGTAAGGTTCCAGGTTTTAACAGTGTTTCCTATTCTTCTAACTCTTTATCAAACAACAAAATCTGGACTCGTCCAAACTGAAAGTATTTGCAGACGACAAATAAAAAGTGTCTCAAAATGATGAAGGTGTCTGGAAAAGGGCAGAAAACATTGTGGGGACTGTGGGGAAAAAGAGAAAATGTTGGTTATCAGTTTTTTCTCCTTCTCCAACACTGTTTTCAAAAGCCTTCTTCCTCAAGGTCGTTAAAAGTCAGGATTGTGTGGTAAAGGGTTAAACTAATGAATCTCATCATTTGCACCAAATTTGACTTGTCATCTGAACATGCTTTCAATTTGGACAACTACAGGATTTCGTCATGTGGTAAAGGGGTTAAAGATAAATCTAAGCCACATGCAATTTGCTGTCTGCTATTCCTTCCAATATGGACAATTGGAAAAAAGAAAAAAAAAATCATTCTAGTACTGACACTAGCCCCTTACAGAACAGTTCTGAGATCTAACAAATGTGAGAAAAAAGGCATTTTGAAAGCATTGTGGGAAAGGATGAGAAAAATGCAAGTAACCAGCATTATCTTATTTTTCCAAAATGTATTCTACTCTTTCAGCACAAATATCATCATCTGCGCCATTGTTATTTGGTTGTCTGCAAAAGCTTTCACTTTGGATGAGTATAAAATTTTGTGATCAGTAAAGGGTTGAAGTGCATATTTTTTGAGTGATGATCTGCTATTATGGAAAAATACTTTTACTTGTCTGCTGCAACATTTTAACTCTTTGACACACAACAACTTTTTGGACTGGACCAAATTCAAAGCATTTGCAGACAACATATTAAATGTTGCTAAAATGATGATTTCAGTCTTTGGTAGGGTAGAGAACATTATGGTAAAGGAAAAACTGCCGGTTACCAGCATTTCTCCTTTTCCCCCAATGTTTTCAAAAGCCTTCTCTTTTAGGGATACTACAAGTCAGGTTTGTGTGGTAAAGGTTTAAATCTAACAAGGAGGAGGCTTTCCATCATGTCATACTCGAAATTGATGTGAATGAATGTAATGACACCTTAATGTGTTACATAAATTAGACCCATATAAGGAAATATCCAATTTTTCAGGTATGCCTTTCGCAAAAAAGTTATGAATGAATGAATGACAATTACCTGGCTTCTTCAATCATAACAACCTCATTAATTCTTATCGTTAACTTTCCCTTGTTTTCCTTATCCCTTCTGCTGTGTTTTTCAAACATTTTCAAAGATCCAAAGCACAGGACTTTTTTACAAATTTCTCTTGGAAATAACTGTCAAACCATTGTTGTAAAATACAGGCAATCTGCTGCCCATTAAAATTGTTAACTCTATACCAAGCATAAGACTCTGAACTTGTTACTTCCTACAAGAATTTGTTGCAGATGACTTTGAATGTTAATTTTAAGGATAAAAAATATGAATTAAGAATAAATACATCTAATCATTATGGTTTCAAACAGTGATTAACTGCAGGGCGAAAAAATAATTCAAATCAAATTGCAGCAATCTGGCTAGATATAAGCAACTATATAAATAGCAACAACTATATAAGTAGACAATAAAAGTAATGACAAGTTTGTTCTTGTATAAAAATACTTGACCAATGAAATAACATCACCATCACATGGGACAAATCTGGTACAAACTTTGATTGGCAAACTCAAGTCACATGGGCTTGATGTCCAACCATGGGCACAATATAGGAGTTTAACTTTTCAAAGAGAGTGGGATATGAGTTGAAAACACCTACTTACCTTGCAAAGAAGCTAGCAGCTGGAGAGGCACTAGGTGGAGGTGATAAAGATGACAATCTGGACAATGATGGTGAGGACGGTGGAGGTGAAGTTATCCGTGAAATCCTGGGAGGTGGAGACTGAATCCTGATAGGTGAACCAGGCGCTGAATGGGAGTGGTGTAGGAGGTGCTGGTGGTGAGGCGAATAATGGTGTTGAGGCTGGTGTTGAGGACTATAATGTTGTTGCTGTTGTTGTTGGTATTGTTGCAGTTGAAAATTCTGTTGTTGTATAAAATTCTGTTGCTGGGCCTGTTGCTGAAATTGCTGCTGCTGCTGCAATTGTTGTTGTTGAAATGTCTGGTGCTGAGGTTGAAAGTGGTGCTGTTGCATAAACTGTTGAGGATGTTGCTGACTTAGTATCTGATGCTGATGCTGTATCTGTTGGTGCTGATGAAAAGCTTGCATAGACATGGGCTGTTGCATATATGGAGTATTGATGAACTGGGTCCCAGACATTGGGTAATGCCCTGGGTGTCGTCCAAATTGCCCCATCCCTTCTGGACCACCAGACTGAAACATGTCCACTCCTTTATTGTACATTGGCTTGTCTTGAGGCCCAGGTCTTACAAGCATCTGAAAAAATATCCAAAGAAAAATCGATCAAAAGTCGTATGATATGGTTAATTTTTTATCAAACCCCTAAGGACTCTTCTTCATTAAAGTAGCAGACTATTGTGGCAAAAGCACAAATTGCCACTCATCACAATTTCTCCTTTAGCAACCATGATTTTCACAACTGTTGATGCATTTTACTATAACTTGTGCTGATAATTCATATTTCACTACACCTGATTTGAAATCATCCTTTGCAAGTTTGTTTCAGGAACTGATCAGTCAAACCTTGACTAGACAAAAAACGTTAAGACTGGTCTGAACTGAAAGCATATGCAGACAACAAAATAACTGTGGTTCTAATGTTTTGATTGGTCTTTAAAAGCCTAGAAAATATCCTGGTAAAAGGAGAAAATGCTGCTTATCAGCATTTTCTCCATTTATCACAATGCTTATAAAAGCCATCATCATCAAGTTGGTTGGTTGGTTGAATGATGTTTTACGCCACCTTCAACATTATTTCAGTCATATCATGGCAACAGCTCACATATTAATGTATTTCCTGGGATTCACCAATACTAAGCTAGGGCTCTGCAGTGTCTTGCCAAAGGACACTCCCACGAAAAACCCAGCAGATCAGGTGGGGCTCGAACCCAGGGCCTCCAGGTTACAAGCCACACTCCACCACTGTGCCACGCAGGACCGCTTCCTTCATCATCAAGGTTACTACAACTCTGGGTTTTGTGATGATGAGTCCAGCAGTCAAACACATACAAATAGCCATTCTGATAATGAATGTCCTCTATCTTAGATTTGTAATATCCTTATACCATTTGTATTCAACCGAATACAGCACAGATAATTTCAAACAAAACCTATCATCATTTAGCCATACATAGGTGTCAGAGATATGTCTCAATTTGATAATGGCCACCTCTTTTTACCCTTTTCCACACAATCCCGACTTTTAACGACCTGAAAGAGAAAGCTTTAGAAAACATTGTGGGAAAAGGAGAAAATGCTGGTAACCAATAATTTTTATTTTTCTCCATAAGGTTTTCAAAAACTTTCTTACCCAGGTCATTAAAACTCTGGATTGTATGGGAAAGGGTTAAAACCTATATCAGACAACAAAATTTCTTAGAGTGGTTGATATTGAAAGCTCTGGTAAACAACACATCAAATAAGGCCTAAGTAATAGTATGTGACTGACAAGTCAGAAAGCATTGTGGGAAAAGGAGAAAAAAACTGCTTACAGTATGTTCTCCTTTTCCACAAAGTTTTCCATTCCAAAGGCCTATGCCGAAGGGTGATTAAAACTCAGGATGCCTTGGTAAAGGGTTAACAATTTAACCCATTACCACACAATCCCCATTTCTAATGACCCCTAAGGAAAAAGTCTTTTGAAAACATTGAGGGAAAAGGAGAAAATGCTGGTAACCACGCTGTTTCCTACCCCATCAAAGTGAAATTCCGTCAGTTGATCCACATTTGAATTGTCATCTGCAAATGCTTGCAATTTGGACAAGTCCACATTTTTGTCTGTAAAGCCGACAGACAATTTTGTTTATCATTTTTGTGGTAAAGCTGAGCCCCAGTAGCTTGGTCAGCAGCGTACAGGATTTGAGAACAGTTTGCTGGTTCGATCACGTGCTTGGCAAATTTCTTTCCAAGGACTGATGAGAGTCATTGTGACAGGATTCATTCCTCTCTCACTGCTGACCTTTGTTTCAAAAAATGATTATGTGAGAAAGCTGCCAGTGGCCTGGAAAAAATATTGTGCAGAGTACTGGTAAAAGAATGATTGTATGGTGTATGGTGTTTTAACACTTGTCAACATTATTTCAATTATATCGCAGCGGCCAGTGCACCTATCCATGCTTTCCTGGAGTTTCTTTTACAAGTACTCCCCACAATATTCTTTCTAAGTCACTGGCTGCTTTCCAACATAACCATCGTCGAAACAATGGTCAGCGGTGAGAGAGGAATAAATCCTGTCGCAATGATTATCATCAATCCTCGGAAAGAAATTGGCCGAGCCGGGGATTGATAAAGGGACCTCCTGTTCTCAAGTCCCATACACTACTGACAGAGCTACAGGGGCTCAGCACTGGTAAAAGAAACTCCAGGAAAATATAGACAGGTGCACTGGCTGCCGCAATATAACTGAAATAATCTTGAAAATGGCATTACACACAATACAATCAATCAATCAACTGTACAGAGATTAATGGAAAAATGAAGATTAATCCAATATGAAGGTCATTCTATGCTAGCATATTTCACAAAATATAAAGCACTTTAGATCCAGTATCATGCTATTTTCTGTCTGACCTTTATCTACACAGCAAAAAAAAAGTTGTCCTTTGCATCTAAAAATAAAGCTGCAGATCAGGATAAATCAATTTCAAAAACCATTATTTTCTGCATGGAAATGGAGATGTATGTTGTAAGTACTTGATGATACAATTCTAATACCCACATAGGCTACAGGGACGGACTAATAAAAAGTTCTCTAAGAACATCCCCTAATCTGTACCTCTGTAATGTGCTAAAAGTAAAATTCCATTCCAAATGTGAATGATCATACAGGACCGTCAAGTGTCAGACGTCATTTATATAATAGCCTAATAAAAATCAAAATAAAACCAGGCATAGTTACAACTTCTTTATTTAGTTGTTGTCAATAACCGAGATTTAATAGCCTGAAGGAAAAAGGCTTTCTTGAAAACATTGTGGGACAAGGAGAAACTGCAGATAACCAGAATTTTCTCTTTTTCCCACAGTGTTTTATACTTTTTCAATGACAAATCCTACTATTTGATTCACACGTAATTTGCTGTGGTAAAAGGAGACAAAAGGGTCATTGGCCCTGAAGCACTCATCTGAGTAATGTCATTTACAGATGATAAAGCTATAGAGATCCTGGTTTTAATGATGTGAAACACATATGTGTAAGTGACCTACTTTTTGACCTGACAAGGCAAATTTCCAACTTGCCAAGATATCATCAAGACAAACATCCTGACCAAGTTTCATGAGTATCAGGCTGAAAATTTGGCCTCTACGGTGCACACAAGGTTTATCTAGACCCAATGTAACCCAATTTCAAAATTATCCAAGATATCATCAAGACAAGCATTCTGACCATGTTTCAAGAGTAACAGTCTCATTAGTATCAGACTGAAATTGTGGCCTCCAGAGTGTACATATGGTTTTTCTCAGATTCGGCCAGGTGACCTACTTTATGATCCGACATGACCAAATTTCAATTATGTGGAAGAAATCATCAAGGCAAATATTCTGACCAAGTTTCATAAGTAACCAGCTGAAAGCATGGCCTCCAGAGTGCACACAAGGCTTTATAAAATTTGGCCTAGTGACCTACTTTTTGACCTGACATGACCCAATTTCAAACTTGTCTACAATAATATCAAGACAAATAATCTGACCTAGTTTCATGAGTATCAGGCTGAAGAAAGTGTTCTCTAGAGTGCAAACAAGGTTTTTCTAACATTTGGACCACTGACCTACTTTTTGACTTGACATGACCCAATTTCAAATTCATCCAAGATATTATTAGACAAATATTCTAACTTACTTTCATGACTATCAGGCTAAAAATGTGGCCTCTAGAGTGAACACAAGGTTTTTATAAGATTTGGCCCAGTGCCCTACTTTTTAACCCAATATGACCCATTTCAATCTTGTCCAAGATATTAAGATTAAGACAAACAATCTGACCAAGTTTCAAAAGCATCAGGCTGAAAATGTGGCCTCAAGAGTGCACACAAGGTTTTTCCGAGATCTAGCCCAGTGACCTACTTTTCAACCCAATGTGACCCAAAATTTGATCTTGCCCAAGATTTTATCAAGACAAACATTCTGAACAAGTTTCATGACTGTCTGACTGAAAATGGAAGCTAGAGTGCACAAGTGGTAAATGTTGAAGACCACACACGACGGACAATGGACACAGCACTATCACAAAAGCTCACCTTGAATACTTCGTGCTCAGGTGAGCTAAAAATGCTGGTTCACGGCATTTTCTCCTTTACCCATATTGTTTCCAAAAGTTTTATTTCATTTGGTTAACTGACACCAGAGATAATGCTCGACAGAGAATCAACCATGCAATTTTTTCTTGCACTTGAAGATAACTGATATTGTCCTGCAACAAACCACAACAGTCTACATGGCAAGATTTTAGACAGCTTCAAATTGAAAGCATATGCAGACAACAACATAAATTTGTCTTAAAAATTGCAAACATTGATAGAAACATTGTGGGAAAGGGGGAAAATGCTGGTTGCCAGCATTTTCTCCTTTTCCAAAAGATGTTTTCACAAGCATTCGTAATTGGGGTCATTAAAGGTGGCATTGGGTAGTAAAGGGTTCAGGCGTTGAAAAAAAAGGTTCAAAGCCTATAACATCCCTTTACCAGCCCTGACAGAAGGGGCTCTCGAAAATGTTGTGGGGAAAAAGAGAAAATGCCGGTAAAAATTATTTTTACCTTTTCCCATAATGTTCTTTAATCCCTGCAAAGACATAAACCATCTATTTGGCAATACTAAATTCAATGTCATCTGCAAATACAGACAAGAATTATAGTACTGTTGAAGAATTTTTTTCTTTTTCCTCAGCAGTCATTAAAACTGGGATTGGTTGGTAAAGGGTTAAATGATCTTTGTTGTCTGGCATGCAATATAACCTGATTTTTATTATGATGCCAATTTCAGAAAAGGTGGAGTTTTCACTTTGCAATGTCTTTATAGTTTCCGTTTAGCAATATTTAGGGACATAAAACTGAAATACAAATACCATTTCACATGAAAGACAAACAGGTTTTTACTGTGGGAATTTTTGGCACATACGTCACAATGGGACAAGTCAGTGGACTATATTCTTATGTTTTAATCTTGGGCAAATGACCCCCAAATTTTAGTGATCTCCCCACCCCCAAATAGAATACTTGTGAAAACAGCATTTTTCCTTTTCCTACAATGTTTTCAAATTTTCCATTCATTTTGTCATCTGCATTCAGTAAACTTTGTGGCCTTCAAAGAGTTTAGACAAAGGTGCCTGTGAACTTCTATGCACAAAATTGAACTTGCAAGCTTTGCCACATTTAGACTTGTCCCAACTAAAAGGACTTGCAGACCACATATTACATGTACCTGAAGTATATGGGTTTGTCTTTGAAAAAAGATAGAAAACATTGTGGAGTAAGGAGAAAATGCTGGTAACCAACATTTTCTCCTTTTCTCACAATGTTTTCAAAAGCCCATCTCTCTAGGGTCTTTAAAGTACAGATCTTATTGGTCAAAAGTTAATTTTGTACATTATGTACTGCTACAATGGTTATGAAAAACTGAGGTTGTATTAATTTTGCAGAAAATGAACATCAGGATTGTATTTCTTTCTTTCTTTGGTGTTCAATGCCATGTCTAGATTGGTCAGCCATGGCAAGGTCATATTCCTTCTATCAAGGTCACATACAATAAAAGATCTTCCTCTTAAGTAGTTAACATCTCAGACACATAATCATAACTGTCTGCAACTAATTCTGTTTTAGCTGACGTAACAACAGAAATTTGATGTATTGCTCAAAGTTTTCTGCGAAATCAAACCCTTTACTTAACTCTTTACCGAAAAACAAAATTTTGAACTTGACCAAATAGATAGAATTTGCAGAGTAGAAATTAAATGTAGCTCGAAAGATGGTTTTTGCCTTTGAAATGGTATAAAACGTTGAAGGAAAAGGAGAAAATGTAGGTAGCCAGCAATTTCTCCTTTCCCAACAATGTTTTCTACCTTATCAAAAGACAGAAATCGTCATTTAGATTACATTTCATTTATCGTCTGCAAATGCTTTCAATTTGGTCAAGTCCAAAATTTTGCCTTTTGGTAAAGAGATTAAGGGAGAAAATGCTGGTCACAGTCACAGTATTTCCCGCTTTTCTCACAATGTTTTTAAAAGCTTTCTTTCTCTGGTTTGTTATCAGATAGGATTGTTTGATGCAGGGTTGAATTATAATATAAGACTCAAGTTTTAGGACTGGCTGTCAAAAAAATTAACCTTCGCAGAGTTTTTCATTCTTTCAACTTTACTGCTTTATGATACTGAGATAATAAACAATAACTATGAAAACAAGAGGACCATGATGGTCCTAAATCGCTCACCTGAAATGCAACTCTCCTCAACACCATAATGCTACATGCCAAATATGAAAGCTCTAGCCCTTATGGTTTGGGACAAGAAGATTTTTAAAGATTTCCTTCTTTATCTCTATGTGAAATCCAAGAACCCACAACATAGGGCCAATTTTTAACACTACGGCCATAATTTGAAGTATTTTGGTAGAGGGCCACTAGATGATGCTACATGCCATATATGAAAGCTCTAGCCCTTACGGTTTGGGACAAGAAGATTTTTACAGGTTTCCTTCTTTATCTCTATGTGAAATCCGAGAACCCACAACATAGGGCCAATTTCCACACTAGGGCCATTATTTGAAGTATTTTGGTAGAAGGCCACTAGATGATACTACATGCCATACATGAGAGCTCTAGCGCTTATGGTTTGGGACAAAAAGATTTTTAAAGATTTCCTTCTTTATCTCTATGTGAAATCCGAGAACCCACAACATAGGGCCATTTTCAACACTAGGGCTGTAATTTGAAGTATTTTGGTAGAGGCCCACTAGATGATGCTACATGCCAAATATGAAAGCTCTAGCCCTTACGGTTTGGGACAAGAAGATTTTTACAGATTTCCTTCTTTATCTCTATGTGAAATCCGAGAACCCACAACATAGGGCCATTTTCAACACTAGGGCCATAATTTGAAGTATTTTGGTAGAGGGCCACTAGATGATGCTACATGCCAAATATCAAAGCTCTGGCCCTTACGGTTTGATACAAGAAGACTTTTACAGATTTCCTTCTTTATCTCTATGTGAAATCCGAGAACCCACAACATAGGGCCAATTTCCACACTAGGGCCATAATTTGAAGTATTTTGGTAGAGGGCCACTAGATGATACTACATGCCATATATGAGAGCTCTAGCCCTTATGGTTTGGGACAAGAAGATTTTTAAAGATTTCCTTCTTTATCTCCATGTGAAATCCGAGAACCCACAACATAGGGCCATTTTCAACACTAGGGCCATAATTTGAAGTATTTTGGTAGAGGGCCACTAGATGATGCTACACGCCAAAAATGAAAGCTCTAGCCCTTACGGTTTGGGACAAGAAGATTTTTAAAGATTTCCTTCTTTATCTCTATGTGAAATCCGAGAACCCACAAGAAATAGGGCCATTTTCAACACTAGGGCCATAATTTGAAGTATTTTGGTAGAGGGTCACTAGATGATGCTACATGCCAAATATGAAAGCTCTAGCCCTTACGGATTGGGACAAGAAGATTTTTACAGATTTCCTTCTTTATCTCTATGTGAAATCCGAGAACCCACAACATAGGGCCAATTTCCACACTAGGGCCATTATTTGAAGTATTTTGGTATAGGGCCACTAGATGATACTACATGCCATATATGAGAGCTCTAGCCCTTATGGTTTGGGACAAGAAGATTTTTAAAGATTTCCTTCTTTATCTCTATGTGAAATCCGAGAACCCACAACATAGGGCCATTTTCAACACTAGGGCCATAATTTGAAGTATTTTGGTAGAGGATCACTAGATGACGCTACATGCCAAATATGAAAGCTCTAGCCCTTACGGTTTGGGACAAGAAGATTTTTACAGATTTCCTTCTTTATCTTTATGTGAAATCCGAGAACCCACAACATAGGGCCATTTTCAACACTAGGGCCATAATTTGAAGTATTTTGGTAGAGGGTCACTAGATGATGCTACATGCCAAATATGAAAGCTGTAGCCCTTAAGGTTTGGGACAAGAAGATTTTTACAGATTTCCTTCTTTATCTTTATGTGAAATCCGAGAACCCACAACATAGGGCCATCTTCAACACTAGGGCCATAATTTGAAGTATTTTGGTAGAGGGCCACTAGATGATACTACATGCCATATATGAGAGCTCTACCCTTATGGTTTGGGACAAGAAGATTTTTACAGATTTCCTTCTTTATCTCTATGTGAAATCCGAGAACCCACAACATAGGGCCATTTTCAACACTAGGGCCATAATTTGAAGTATTTTGGTAGAGGGCCACTAGATGATACTACATGCCATATATGAGAGCTCTACCCTTATGGTTTGGGACAAGAAGATTTTTACAGATTTCCTTCTTTATCTCTATGTGAAATCCGAGAACCCACAACATAGGGCCATTTTCAACACTAGGGCTGTAATTTGAAGTATTTTGGTAGAGGCCCACTAGATGATACTACATGCCATATATGAGAGCTCTAGCCCTTATGGTTTGGGACAAGAAGATTTTTAAAGATTTCCTTCTTTATCTCTATGTGAAATCCAAGAACCCACAACATAGGGCCATTTTCAACACTAGGGCCATAATTTGAAGTATTTTGGTAGAGATCCACTAGATGATGCTACATGCCAAATATGAGAGCTCTAGCCCTTACGGATTGGGACAAGAAGATTTTTAAAGTTTTTTCTCTCGGTTTTCTTCATGGAATTCAAATCTTTGAAGTATTCTGAAAGTGCATCACCTAAGGATCATTTCTGTGAAGTTTCACTGAAATCTGTTGGGCGGTTTCAGAGTAGAAGATTTTTTAAGTAATTGTTCACGGATGGACAGACGGACGGACGGACGGATGCCGGACAATGATCGATCACAATAGCTCACCCTGAGCACTATGTGCTCAGGTGAGCTAAAAAGCTAAAAAAAAGGGGGTCGAAAAAAAATAGCAGGGGGAGGGGGGGGAATGGGAAAAGGGGAGGGGGTTACCCGAGCAGAGCCCAAATATGACCCAAAAGAGATAATTTTAGCAATTTTTATAAAGGGTCACCAAATGATGCTACATGCAAAATATGAATGCTTTGGCCTTTATGGTTTGTCACAAAAAGATTTTAAAAGATTTCCAACTTTAATTCTATGTAAAATAGTGTGCGCCCGGCCAGAGCCCAAATATGACCCCAAAGGGATAATTATAACAATTTTTGTAAAGGGTCACTAGATGATGCTACATGCAAAATATGAATGCTCAAGCCAATATGGTTTGTCACAAGAAGATTTTAAAAGATTTCCTTCTTTGTTTCCATGTAAAATAGGGTGTGCCCTGGCAGAGCCCAAATATGACCACTGAGGTTTAATTTTCACAATTTTGGTAGAGGATCATCATATAATGCTACAAACCAAATATGAATTCTCTAGGCATTATGGTTTGTCAGAAGATTATTTTTGAAAGATTTCCTTCTTTGTTATTATGTGAAATAGGGCGAGCCCGGGCAAAGCCCAAATATGACCCTATGGGATTAATTTTAACAATTTTGGTAAAGGGTCACCCAATGATGCTTCATACAAAATATGAATGCTTTCGGCCTTATGGTTTGTCACAAGAAGATTTTTAAAGATTTTTTCCATTTTCAGCCATTTTGTTGCCATGGCAACCACAGTTTTTCATGGAATTAAATTCTTTTAACAATTTTTGTAGAGCTTCATCCAAGGAACATTCCTGCCAAGTTTTATCAAGATTGGCCATCTGGTTTTGGAGGAGAAGATTTTTAAAGAAATTGTTAACGGACGGACGGACAGATGGACGCACGGACTGACGGACGGACGACGGACGATGACCGGTCACAATACCTCACCCAGAGCACTTCGTGCTCAGGTGAGCTAAAAAGTTGAAAAAATCGGTATTTTCACTGGTTGTAACCATGAAATATCACACCATAATTCACCATTATTTCTCGATAAACTACCGAAAAGCATGGAAATATAAAATTTGATTCAACAAGCAAAGGTTCAATATTGCTACCACATGACTGAATATAGGATACGAAAGATGTATCTCGTCAAAATTCTACACGCAAAATAAGCATTATGTATGAAATCAATATCAGACAAACAACAGCGAGTAAAAGTGCTGATGTTGTAATGATAGCAATAGATAAAGATTGAATTGCAGACCAGAAAATGTCAAATTAATTACCAATATTGATGCAACTCTCGTCTAGAATTCTCAGATGTATATTTCATCCTTTGGATGTTGCCAGAGAACAATTTTCCAGTGAATCTGCTTACAGGGTAGAATTAAGATCAGTGCAGTCTAATCTTGAATCTTCTCTGTCCTTTATTAAAGATAATCTGGCAAACAATGACCTTGAAATTGAGATATTTGACCTTTTTCCGGTGCCTGCATTGTATGCTTTAGTTATATAAAAGTCTAAGGATTAACCCTTTACCGCACAATGCCGCCTTTTGACGCCCCTGGGAAAGAAGCCTTTTGAAAACATTGTGGGAAAAGGAGAAAATGCTGGTAACCAGCATTTTCTCCTTTTCCCACAATGTTTTCTACCCTATCAAAGAAAAATTGCACCATTGGAGCCACATTGAAATTGTCGTCTGCAAATGCTTCCAATTTGGACAAGGCTAAAATTTTGTCGTCTGGTAAAGGGTTAATCAACTGTATTTCAGACATGTCATAAGAATAGATATACTTTATCCCAGACATGAAGCATCCAGTCCCAAAGCATTGTCAAGATGAAGACATAGTATTTTTCAATTTTGTACAGACTGAAGGTGAACAAATTGCCAGTGTTTGCTTGTTTGTTTTAGGTTTAATACCATTTTCAGTATTAATTCAGCTATATTGCAGTGCCCAGTATACTTTTCCATGCTTCCCAGGAGTTTCTTTCACCAGTCTTTTGCACAATACTCTTCCCAAGCCACTGGCTGCTTTCCCACTCAGAGCAATCATCTAAACAATGTTAAGCGGTGAGAGAGGAATGAAAACTATCGCAATGACTATCATCAGGTCTCGGAAAGAAATTTGCCTCCATGAGGAACCGAACCAGCAACCTCATGGTTTCAAGCCCTGTACATCACCAACTGAGCCACTGGGCTGGGCCTGTGAGAGTATGCAAGGAAATGTTCGATAACATCTTTTCTAAAACAAGAGGGCCATAATGGCCCTGGATCGCTCACCTGAGTAGAGTGCCTTAAAGGTATTTCTTTAATTTGACCAAGTGACCTTGTTTATGACTCCAGGTGACCCAATTTCAAACTCACATTTCACGAAGACAAACATTCTGACCAATTTTCAAGTCAACTGAGCAAAAAATGTGGCCTCTAGAGTGCCCTAAAGGTATTTCTTTGATTTGACCTAGTGACCTAGATTATGACCCCAGGTGGCCCAAATTTGAACTGGTCTTGGACTTTATCAAAAGAAACATTTTAACCAATTTTCAAACCAACTGAATAACAAATGTGGCCTCTAGCTAGAGTGCCCACTGGGTATTTCTTTAATTTGACCAAGTGACCTAGTTTATGACCCCAGTTGACCCAAATTCAGACTCTTGTGAGATTTTATAAAGACAAACATTCTGATCAATTTTCAAGGCAATTGAGCAAATAATGTGGTCTCTAGATTGCTCACAAGGTATTTCTTTAATTTGACCTAGTGACCTAGTTTATGGCTCCAGGTGACCCAAATCCAAACTCATATGATATTTCATCAAGACAAACATTCTGGCCAAATTTCGGGTCAATAAATGTGGCCTCCAGCGTGCAAACAATGTATGTCTTTAATTTGACCCAGTGACCTAGTTTATGACCCCAGTTGACCCAAATTCAGACTTATGTGAGATTTTATAAAGACAAACTTTCTGACCAATTTTCAAGGCAATTGAGCAACTAATGTGGCCTCGATAGTGTCAACAAGGTATTTCTTTAATTTGACCTAGTGACCTAGTTTATGACCCAAGATGACCCAATTTTGAACTCAATGAACTCGTTGTGCTTTGATGGGCAAAGAAACTTAGAAGAGAATCACTACTTACCAAATATCAAAGCTCTATGCCTTCAGTTTCAAAGAAGAATTTTAAAGTTTTCCTTCTTTGTTCCTGTGTTCGAACATGTAACCCCCGGGGCTGGGCCACTTTTGACCCAAGCATCCTTGCAACAAACTTGGTAGAGGTCCACTAGGAGATGCTACATGCCAAATATCAAAGCTCTACACCTTCCCGTTTAAGAGAAAAAGAAATTTAAAGTTTTCCTTCTTTGTTCCTATGTTTGAACTTGTGACCCCTGAGGCAGGGCCAGTTTTGACCCCAGGGGCATTATATGAACAAACTTGGTAGAGGTCCACTCTGAGATGCAACATACCAAATATCAACGCTCTACGCCTTTCGGTTTCAGAAAAGAAGAATTTTAAAGTTTTCCTTCTTTGTTCCTATGTTCGAACTTGTGACCCCCGGGGCAGAGCCAGTTTTGACCCCAAGGGCATCATATGAACAAACTTGGTAGAGGTCCACTAGAAGATGTTACATACCAAATATCAAAGCTCTATGCCTTCCTGTTTCAGAGAGGAAGATTTTTAAAGTTTTCCTTCTTTTTTCCCATGTTCGAACTTTTGACTCCCGGGGCAGGGCCAGTTTTGACCCCAAGGGCATCACATGAACAAACTTGGTAGAGGTCCACTAGGAAATGCTACATGCCAAACATCAAAGCTCTATGCCTTCTAGTTTTAGTGAAGAAGGTTTTTAAAGTTTTCTTTCTTTGTTCCTATGTTTGAACTTGTGACGGGGGGGGGGGCAGTTTTGACCCCTGGGGCATTATATGAACAAATTGGTAGAGGTCCACTAGGAGATGCTACATACCAAATATCAAAGCTCTACGCCTTCAAGATTCAGAGAAGAAGATTTTTAAAGTTTTCCTTCTTTGTTACTATGCTTGAGCTTGTGACCCCCGGGCCGGGGCCAGTTTTGACCCCAGGGGCATCATATGAACAAACTTGGTAAAGGTCCACTAAGAGATGCTACATACCAAATATCAAAGCTCTGCCCCTTATAGTTTCAGAGAAGAAGATTTTCAAAGATTTTTCAATTTTTTCCTTTTTGTTGCCATGGCAACCAGAGTTAAGAGTGGAATTCAATTCTTTGAACACCTTTGGTAGAGCTTCACCCAAGGAACATCCCTGCCAAGTTTCATCAAGATTGGCCCAGTGGTTTAGGAGAAGAAGATGTTTATAGAAATTGTTGACGGACGCCGGACATAGGGCGATCACAATAGCTCACCTTGAGCACGTTGTGCTCAGGTGAGCTAAAAAAAGGACATTAACTTCAGGTCATAAGGTAATTCTTTTTCAAACTTTCCCAACTTAACTATCCTAAACAACTTGCAAACTGAAGGAAAGAACAATTATGATGCTGATATGGCGCCAAGAGAAATCTAATGGAAAATGCAAAAAAATTAATCCATTGTGTGAAAGCAAATTTTCTTTTTGTCGTTAAGTTTTTTTAATAGATTTTCCCAATGGACATGTCATTATGGTCTATCAGAAAAGGAAAGCCTAAAACCGTAAGTTAGATACTGATATATGAATAACCCTTTACCAAATAGTCCTGTGTTTTAATGACCCTGAGAGAGATGGCTTTTGAAAACATTATTAGAATAAAAGAAAAGGCTGGTAACCGGTATTTTCTCCTTTTCCCACAATGTTCTGGCTTCCACATTTGTCACCTGCTTTCAGCTTTCAAATTGGACAAATCTAAGATTTTGTTGTCAGGTATATAGACAACTCATTTATCATGTTTTCCACAGAGACCAACATAAACGTTATGGAACTAATTTCATTTTCCTGTCATTGATTTGGAAAATGATTTTTGAAAGCTTATTGATAAGAAAAAAAGTTGTCAGAATTCATTAGTTTGTACGCCAAATTTCTTGGAAACAAACTCCATCCTATATTACAGTTCAACTAATCTATGACTTCTTTCACTAAAAGATAGGAATACCCTTCTCTTTTTGAGCATGCACATTTCTATTCTTTACCTCTGTAAGCAGATTTTAGAATCTAAACAAGGATACAGTTGCACATATTTATGGAGGCAGTATCTAAATGAGGAGAGAATCCAAATGAGGGTAGAATCCGTTCACATATTACCAGGGGTAGTATCTAAATGAAAAGAGAATCCTTTCATATATTCACTGACATAGTATCTGAATAAGGAGAAAATCTTTTTACAAATTTACAGAGGTAGTATCCAAATGAGGGTAGAATCCTAGGTAGTATCCAAATGAGGGTAGAATCCTTTCATATATTACCAGGGGTAGTATCTAAATGAAAAGAGAATCCTTTCACATATTCACAGACATAGTATCTGAATAAGGTGAAAATCATTTTACATATTTACAGAGATAGTATATAAATGGGGAGAGAATCCTTTCACATATTTACAGTGGAAGCATCTAAATGAGAAAACCTTTTCATACATTTACAGAGGTAGTATCCAAATGAGGGTGGACTTTGTTCAGACATTTACAGAGGTTGTATCTAAATGAGGAGAGAATCCTTTCGCATATTCACAGATGTAGTATTTGAAAGAGGGGAGAATCTTTTCACATATTTACAGAGGTAGTATCTAAATGAGGAGAGAATCCTTTCGCATATTCACAGATGTAGTATTTGAAAGAGGGGAGAATCTTTTCACATATTCACAGAGGTAGTATCTAAATGAGGAGAGAATCTTTCACATACTCACAGAAGCAGTATCTAAATATGTCAAAAGATTCCATCTTTATTTGTATACTACCTCTATGAGAGATCTTTTCAGAATGCTCCTACTTTCAATCTGCAGTTTTATGTCATTGTCACACAAAATCAAACTAGGAAATATCTGCAGCAGGCAAGCAACTCATGGAAACATTGAACTTAGGGCCCATTTTATTTTTTCCACTGTTTTCCTTATCATTCAACATTGGTATTTTTTCTTTTGATTTAACAGATCTTCCACTAGTTTTTACAGGACAAGAAATTAACTTGCATATAAACAAAAGTGTAAAAGAACCATGATGACAATGAGCAAATAAATTGAGTGGAAAAGGTTGAAAAAAATATATCACTGCAAATAAAGAACAATTATTTATTTGTCATAAAGTTGCCAAGCCCTGGTAGCTCAGTTTGTAGCGTACAGGACTTGAGAAAGGGAGGTCGCTGATTTGATCCCTGGCTTGGCCAATTTCTTTCTGAGGATTGATGATAGTCATTGTGACAGGATTCATTCCTCTCCCACCGCTGACCATTGTTTCGACAATGATTATGTGGGAAAGCAACCAGTGGCTTGGAAAGAACATTGTGGGAAGTACTTAGGTAAAAAGAAACTCAAGGAAAGCATGGATAGTTGCACTGACCGCCATGATATAACTGAAGTAATATTGAAAACAGTGTTAAACACCATACAATCAATCGTCATAAAGTTTTCAAAACACAAAAAGCAAAGAATTTAAGAGTCATGGATATTAATATGAAACAACATGCCCAAAAATCTACATATATCAAATTTTATCATACTTCCAAATTAGAGCTCTGAGTGTCTGCTTTCCTCTCCATTTAGTCCCTTCGGAGTTCAATTCTATAGACAGTAAAAAATGATGGCATGCCCAAATCAAAGAAATTCTGAGAAAATTTCTATTATCGTCTATCATTAACCCTTCACCAAACAATACCATTTTCCTATTACCCTGACAAGGAAAGGGTGTGAAAACATGGAAGGAAAAGGAGAAAATGCTGGTAACCAGCATTTTCTCCTTTTCCCTCAATGTTTTATACCAATGCAGATAAAAATCCACATCATTCCAGCCACATTTAATTTGTCATCTGCAAAAGCTATCAATTTGGATGAGTCTAAAATTTTTTCGTCTGGTGAAGAGTTAATGTATTTGAGAGGAGAGAAAATCAAATGAGGATGGAAATGAAAATAGATAATACAAGTAGATGTGTTTCCATAGAAAATTTACGGCCCAGCCGAAGAAATGGCTGATTCAATTTGTATTGACTGCACGGGCCGAATTCCTAGCAATTCTCTGTGTAATATCTAATAATATTTCTGATTGCTTGTTTTTTATCCCGACTTTCTGCTGATATGAAGCGATAGTTCAATACTGTATACAGAAAAAAAAATCTATCCATTTCAGACACGTCAGAAGACAATTTATCCTGATAAATTCAGATATGCACATTGCCAAATAGATGCTTCTTTTTGCCTTTGATACCCACAGATCTTTTGATTTAACACTTTACCACACAATCCCGACATTTTACGACCCCAAGGAACAAGGCCTTTGAAATCATTGTGGGAAAAGGAAGAAATGCTGGTACCCAGCATTCTCTCCTTTTCCCACCATGTTTTTTAACCTTACAATGATATATTTCAATTATTGAGTCACATTTATTTTGTTGTCTGCAAATGCATTCAATTTGGATGAACCTTAAAATTTGTCGTTTGGTAAAGAGTTAACTCTAAACCAAACAATCTCTAAGATTTAACATTCATAACTCTTTACCAAACCACAAAAATTGGAGTTGTCAAAATTGAAAGCATTTGCATCCATTCAGTCTGATCCCAGTCTGATTTACTGTCTGCAAAACATAATTAATTACCTCTTTACCAGAAAATAGTAATTTACACTTTGCCCAAGTTAACCATATTAAATTTCACTGATGACATAAAATTTGGGTCAAATCAAGGACTCGAAGGAAGGGGCCTTCTGAAAACAGCTTAGAACCAGCATTCTCTCCTTTTCCCACTCTGGTTTTTATCCTTTCATAGGCAAATCTCATAATTTTAGCCTCATTAACACTTCACCACACAATCCCGATTTTTAACAATTCATGAATGAGGAAAAAGGCTTTTGAAAACATTGTTGGAAAAGGAGAATATACTGGTAACCAGCATCTTCTCCTTTTCCCAATGTTCTTTACCCTTCTAGAAATAAACTTCAATCTTTGAATAACATTTTATTTTGTCATCTGCCAATGCTTTTGATTTGGACAAGTCTAAAGTTTTGTCGTTTGGTAAAAAGTTAAATATTGTCATCTAGAGATGCTGGCAACATAGATAAGTCTATAAATTTGTCATCTGCTAAAGGGATACAGCAACACAGGATTGCATTCACCCTGATGGACACTTACCAAATTGCATGATCATGGTTCATATCTCACAAAACTCACATTGTAAGGCCACACTTAACCTACATCCAAACAGATAATCCAATAAATAGAGAGAAATCTTTCACAAAATGACACAAACATCCATTAATTCCACCCAATTTCCGACTTGGCTAGAGCATTAGTACAATGGTCAAATAGCACAGACAGGGGGGAAAAATCCATCTGTTCCACAGAAAACATATAATATACAAAAACCCTATATAGAAAATATGTCACAGACATCCAGTAAGAAGTGTATCCACTCTGATGTATAATGTCTGGTCAGTCTTACAGGTTACAATACAAATTCTAGTTTGATGACCACTGGCCAGTTGACATGTTCAACGAGCTTCTGTCCTATGTGGGGGCGAACAGGTATTGTTTATGAGCCATTAATAGTCATAAAACATTCAATATTATGCTCTATTATTCTATGATATATATTGTTAGAGCATTCCCCATTTGGGGTGTTTGTTAATCCTTTACCACACAAGGAGACTTTTGAAAACCTTGTTGGAAAAGGAGAAAATGCTTGTAAACAGCATTTTCTCCTTTTCACACAATGTTTTCTACCCTCTCAAAGATAGGTTTTATAATTTGTTTCACTTTCAATTTGTCGTCTGCAAATGCTTTCAATTTGGATGACTCCAATTTTTTCCTTGTTTGGTAAAGAGATAACAGGTATTACCTCCTGAAACAAATTTGCTCTTTGCCAACAAGGCTTTCTCTTCTTCACGTGCTTCTTCTTTGGTAAACTTTGTATATATGAAAAGCTTACTTGCCCATGACACTTTCTAAAGCTGTCCCTTGAGACTTAGTTTGTTCCAATATGTGGTTATTCCTCTACCATGGAATCCTGTGTCTGAATGACCCTTGGGGAAGAAGGCTATTGAAACAATATGGGAAAAGGAGAATATAACTGTAAACATTAAGGGATCATGAGATAACACTGGTTACCAGTATACATCTTTACCACAATGTTTTCTACCCTTTCAAAGATCCCATTATATGAGCCTCATTAATATTGCCATCTTGAAAAGCTTTCAGTATACAGTCAAGTCCAATGTATTGTCTTCTGGTAAAGATTATGAAAGAATTCCAAATTCTCTCACTCCCTTTTTCTCTCAAAACACTATCTAAACTCTTTACCATACGAGAAAATTTTAGACAACTCAAAATTGAAAGTATTTGCAGACCACAAATAAAAAGTGGCTCAAATGATAAAACTTCTTGTGAAAGGGTAGAAAACATATTGTGGGAAAAGGAGAAAATGCTGGTTCCCCGCATCATCTCCTTTTCCCGCAAGTTTTCAAAAGCCTTCTTTCTCAGGGTCTTTAAAACTCGTGATTGTGTGGTAAAGGGTTAACTCTTTACAATATGACAAGATCTTAGACTACTCCTAACCGAAAGGCAACAAATAAAAGGACTGGCTCAAATGATAAAACTTCTTGTAAAAGGATAAAAAACATTGTGGGAAAAGGAGAAAATGCTGGCTACCAGCATTTTCTCCTTTCCCCATAATTGTTTTCAAAGGGCTTCTTTCTCAGGGTCTTTAAAACTGGGGATTGTGTGGTAAAGGGTTAATAGCCCCAAAAATACCCCATTCACAATGAAGAGAGCCAAGACAAAACCCAGGAGAGAATGGACAAACTTCAGTAATGGTTTATCTATGATGTCCTGTATGAAATATTCATGATAATTTTACAAAGTTTTATTGCAGTATTCTGTTTCCCAAATGTCCTCCCCAACATTCTGACACGTTCTTCTACACTAACTTCCTCCTCTTTTATACTTCATTATTCTGCTTCATTACCATTTTGTTTTCTCCCTTGAATAAAGCAACATTCAAACTGCATTAATTTAAGTCTTATTCCCAGACTTAAAATGTCCATCAGGTTTATTTGGTGATCTAAGGTTAAATCTTTATCATTGTTCCTACTCACATCTCTTTTTGGGAGTGCATGTGCTCCCTGGAATACAAGTTTGGGAATGCAAGAGAAATTCCAGGAGTGCACTTAATATTGACAATTATAGAGCATCTATGGAAGAAAGTAAGTGTCTGTTGTATTGAAAGTTTGTTTTGATAAGTCTAACTCTGCAGTCTGCTGCTCTTGAAAACAATATGGGTAATTTAAAAAAAGAAGATAGTTGCTGTAATTTCCTTACTCACGGGACCAGTTTCAGAGGGACAACTTACAGCCTGATGGCCAGTAGAATTTTCCATTTCACTGTCAATTTCAGACACTAATTAGCTTTTACTTATTGTTTTATAGAGATATTTATGTAAATTTACTGTTCAAAGTGATTGATAAAGCTGAATAGACAGTTTGAAATGCCTATGATCAGACGATGTCAAACCAATTTTTGTTGTGTCATGGGTTTTTGCGTTTCTTGCAGCGATCTTTTTTTCGTGCCTGTTAAGTTTTGGAGTAGTATTTCCGCATGATTTGACATAGATTTCTCAATAAGAATAGGCTGTCACTTCAGAACCTTTAATTTTACACTAGAAAAGCGAATTGATACCAAGTTTGATTTGCTGTGATAAACAGTGACTTTCACACTTGATAACTTGTCCCAACTGGCGCAACTGATGATCGACAACAGGAGCACTGAAATCTGTGGATGCATGCACGTTTCACTTCATATTTTTGTACATGATTATTCAATTCAGTGTGTGAATCACGCACATATGTGTGTGAATGGGAACCCTGTTTATGCTGCCTTTACAGTTAGCAATGACATTCAGATATCCACGATTTGAAAAACAGTGCCAAACTCAATAATTCATTGCATGAATTTTGTATTATTGTGCTTTTCCACGCTTTCTTACACACTAAGTACATTTTGTTATGAGCTTCAGCGATGTTTTACCAAAATAAACCAATTCTGGTCAAGATCTGCCATGATCTTCATTGTGTTCTCTAAGTTCCCTTACAATAACTACCATCGGCTATCACATCTTGTCACATTCTGTTCATATCCCTCATCTTGTCAAGGTCTGTTAAGCTCTGCTATGACATGTCAAGAATTTGATCAAGATTGCCACATTATGCCACAATTTGGTTATAAGTAGATGGCAAAGGTCATCCATCCTTGCACCCTCCCTAAAGATTCAAAAGAGAAATGAACTATGCATCCAAGAGATGAAGAAGATGCTGAATTTGCAGTTTCAGTGTACTGTATACCTTTATAGTTATGTGTATTCAACAGCAACAAGATAAATTACTGAAAGTACTGACAGACTAGCGAATTTGATCGAATGATTAATTGTAGTGGTGGCCAGTGCACATATCCATGCTTTCCAGGAGTTTCTTTTACCAGTACTCCGCACAATATTCTTTCTAAGCCACTGGCTGCGCTCCCACATAACCATCGTCAAAACTTGAGAGAGGAATGAATCCTGTCGCAATGACTGTCATCAATCCTTGGCTGAAAGAAATTGGTTGAGCCGGGGATCGAACCAGCGACCTCCTGTTTTCAAGTCCTGTGAGCTACTGGGGCTATGCATGCTATTGGTCAACTATAATCCAGTTTAAGTTTAACCCTTAACCTGCTAGAGAAAAATCAATGAAACTTTCAAGCCAATAATAAACACCTGAATATTGCCATTTCAAAGTTACATTCTGTGCAGTCTGATCTTAATCCACACTGTCCACAAAAGGTCATTGAATCGCGGTGGTGCTGGTAAAAGAAACTCCAGGAAAGCATGGATAGGTGCACTGGCTGCCATGATATCACCGAAATAATGTTGAAAAAGGCGTTAAACACCATTCAGTCAGTAAGTCAATATCCAATAACGCAAGATGTAGTGAACTATTTATTTTTTTACGAAATGAAATTCAAAGCTGTTGCAGACCACAAATTAAATGTGGCTGAATTGATGAAACCTGATTCCAAAAGGGCAGAAAACGATGTGGGAAAAGGAGAATATGCTTGTTACCAGGGATTCTACCCCAGTGTCATTAAAACTCGGGATTGTGTGGTAAAGGGTTAATATTCAAGATGTAAAGTAACAGTTTAACATAACAGTTTAACTGTACACAATGATCTAAATAATGAATGACTGAAGGAATGACTAGGGTTCCCTGTCCAGTGAGGGTTAATGCAGCTGGGATCTGCTACAAGTTACCTAGGTGTATTTATTTTTAGATTCATTCATAATGTTACAGTGGTGTAAGAATAAGTGATAATAAATAGCCTGCTTTGCATAGGTCACTTAATTTACATATAAGCAAAGATCTTGTACCTTATAAATGACATCTTGTTCAATCTATTACTTTGTATGAAGACATGTTCAAATTGGAGTGGTAGAGATTTAGTGTTTTTTGTCAAAATTGTCATGTAATATCAGAACTAAGATTTCTAACAGAAAGAAGTATTTTCTGTGAGGCAGTATTTGGCAACTGTGGGGTTTTTTGTTTACTTTGACTCTGCGTCAGTCATGATGCCTATAGACTAGCTTCGCGAGTCTAAAAACAGGGCAGGGAAGAAGCGAGGAGAAGAAAAAAAAATTGCAGATAACAAATCAACTGTGGCTCAAAACTTTGTTAAAACAAGAACTAGAGGCCCTTGAGGGCCTGAATCGCTCCATTGGCATGATTTTGCATTTTCTTTTTTTATAGCATATGTTATAAATTTATGATACAAAAGGAAAACAAGAGGGCCATGATGGCCCTGGGTCGCTCACCTTAGTAGAGTGCCTTTAAGGTTTTTCTTTAATTTGACCATGTGACCTAGTTTTTGACCGCAAGTGACCCAATTTCAAACTCATATTTCATGAAGACAAACATTCTGACAAATTTTCAAGTAAATTGAGCAAAAAATGTGGCCTCGAGTGCCCTAAAGATATTTCTTTAATTTGACCTAGTGACCTGGATTATGACCCCAGGTGACCCAAATTTGAACTGGTCTTTGACTATATCAAAAGGAACATTTTAACCAATTTTCAAATCATATGAATAATAAATGTGGCCTCTACAGTGCCCACTAGCTATTTCTTTAATTTGACCAAGTGACCTAGTTTATGACCCCAGTTGACCCAAATTCAGACTCATGTGAGATTTTACAAAGACAAACATTCTGACCAATTTTCAAGGCAATTAAGCAAAGAATGTGGCCTCTAGAGTGCCCACAAGGTATTTCTTTATTTTGACCTAGTGACCTAGTTTATGGTTCCAGGTGACCCAAATCCAAACTCATCTGGTATTTCATCAAGACAAACATTCTGGCCAAATTTCAGGTCATTTGAGCAATAAATGTGGCCTCCAGAGTGCAAACAAGGTATTTCTTTAATTTGACCCAGTGAACTAGTTTATGACCCAAGTTGACCCAAATTAATCTTATGTGAGACTTTATATAGACAAACTTTCCAACAAATTTTCAAGGCAATTGAACAAATAATGTGGCCTCGAGAGTGTCAACAAGGTATTTCTTTAATTTGACCTAGTGACCTAGTTTATGACCCAAGATGACCTAATTTTGAACTCAATGAAATTGTTGCGCTTAGATGGGCAAACAAACTTAGAAGAGAATCACTACATACCAAATATCAAAGCTCTACGCCTTCCAGTTTTAAAGAAGAATTTTAAAGTTTTCCTTCTTTGTTCCTATGTTCGAACTTGTGACCCCCGGGGCTGGGCCAGTTTTGACCCAGGGATATCATATGAACAAACTTGATAGAGGTCCACTAGGAAATGCAACATACCAAATATCAAAGCGCCACACCTTTCAGTTTCAGAAAAGAAGAATTTTAAAGTTTTCCTTCTTTGTTCCTATGTTCGAACTTGTGACCCCAGGGGCTGGGCCAGTTTTGACCCTAGGGGCATCATATGAACAAACTTTGTAGAGGTCCACTAGGCAATGCTACATACCAAATATCAAAGCTCTACGCCTTCCAGTTTCAGAGAAGATGATTTTTAAAGTTTCCCCTCTTTGTTCCCATGTTCGAACTTGTGACCCCCTGGGCAGGGCCAGTTTTGACCCCAAGGGCATCATATGAACAAACTTGGTAGAGGTCCACCAGGAGATGCTTCATGCCAAATATGAAAGCTGTATGCCTTCTAGTTTCAGAGAAGAAGATTTTTAAAGTTTTCCTTCTTTGTTTCTATGCTCAAACTTGTGACCCCTGGGGCGGGGCCAGTTTTGACCCCAGGGGTATCATATGAACAAACTTGGTAGAGGTCCACTAGAAGATGCTACATGCCAAATATCAAAGCTCTATGCCTTCAAGTTTCAGAGAAGAAGATTTTTAAAGTTTTCCTTCTTTGTTACTATGCTCAAACTTGTGACCCCTGGGGCGGGGCCAGTTTTGACCCCAGGGGCATCAAATGAACAAACTTGGTAGAGGTCCACTAGGAGATGCTACATACCAAATATCAAAGCTCTGCGCCTTCTAGTTTCAGAGAAGAAGATTTTCAAAGTTTTCCTTCTTTGTTACTATGCTCAAACTTGTGACCCCTGGGGCGGGGCCAGTTTTGACCCCAGGGGCATCAAATGAACAAACTTGGTAGAGGTCCACTAGGAGATGCTACATACCAAATATCAAAGCTCTGCGCCTTCTAGTTTCAGAGAAGAAGATTTTCAAAGATTTTGCTTTTTTTTCCTTTTTGTTGCCATGGCAACCAGAGTTGTGGGTGGAATTTAATTCTTTGAACAATTTTGGTAGAGCTTCACCCAAGGAACATCCCTGACAAGTTTCATCAAGATTGGCCCAGTGGTTTAGGAGAAGAAGATGTTTAAAGAAATTGTTGACGGACGACGGACGACGGACGCCGGACATAGGGCGATCACAATAGCTCACCTTTAGCACGTTGTGCTAAGGTGAGCTAAAAAGCAAACACACAAAAAAATGGGCCAAAGGGTTGCAACTAGGCTTGAACCCACTTGGACAGCACAAGTAGTAGGCACGGTGAATTGAACAATAGTGAAAAAAAGAAATGAAGTACAATTTCTCAAAACCAATTGTTTGAAATCCAGCCAATTTGACAGGGTTTCAGTACCTCACTGTTTTAAGCAATTCCTGCAAGTTTCAAAGAAATGTCACCAATAATGTGGACTGTGTTGAGTAAACAATACTAAGTCATCAAATGGCTGCTTTTCCTAAACTGCTTGCTAGATTTTCTTCATTCTTAATAGAGTTCAATCCCTTGGTGATACAAATAATCTTTGCAAGTTTCAAAAGACTGAGTCAAAAAAGCGACTTAATTGCTTTAACAAGAAATGTAAATTTTCAACTTTAAATGGCTCCTTTTCCCATACTGATTTTCAAATGTTTTTTTTTTAAATCAATATGATTCAAGCTATTGACAATAGAAAGCAACTGTCCAAGTTTCATGAAAATGCAACCACAAATGCTGACACTATCGCGCAAACTAGAATCATAAATTTTCAAATATAAATGACTCTTTTTCCCATACTGATTGCCAAATTTTTTTTCAAAATCAATAGGGTTCAAGCTGTTGATGAGATAACAAACTGTGCAAGTTTCTATGAAAATCCGAGTACAAACGCAGACTTTATCGCATAAACAAGGAAATTTGAACTTTGAATGGCTACTTTTACCACATTGATTGTCAGATGTTTTTAAAAATCAATAGGATTCAAGCTATTGATGAGATAAACAAACAGAGCAAGTTTCACGAAAATCAAACCTCAAATGCAGACTTTATCGCATAAACAAGAAATTGAAATTTTGAACTTTACATGGCAACTTTTCCCACACTGATTGTCAGATTTTTTTCAAAATCAATAGGGTTCAAGCTATTAATGAGATAAACAAACTGTGCAAGTTTCACAAAAATCCCACCACAAATGCAGACTTTATCCCGTAAACAAGAAAAACGGATGGACAGATGGCCAGAAACCACATCACGACATAAGCTCTGCTGGCTTACAGCCAGTAGAGCTAAAAATGATCGATATTAGCATTTTGTCTGTTTCCAGTGTTTTCAAAAGCTTTTCATTAGGTTGTAAGAATGCTGGATCATTTGGTAAAGGATTTGTGTTCAATGCAAATTAATCCTTTACCACAAAATCCCAACTTTCCACAACCCTGTAGAAAGGCGGCTTTTGAAAACATTGTGGGAAAAGGAGAAAATGCTGGTAACCAACATTTTCTCCTTTTTCCACAATTTTTTCTACTCTATTGGACACAATTCCATCATTTGACTCGCATTTAATTTGTCGTCAGCAAATGCTTTGAATTTGGACCAGTCTAAAATTTTGTCATTTGGTAAAGAGTTAGCCCTTTACCAAACAACATGACTGTAGACTTGTCCAAATTGAAAGCACTTGCTGATAACGAAACAAGTTAACTCAAAAATTTAAATTTGTTTTTGGAAGGGTAGAAAATATTGAGGAAAAAGGAGAAAATGCTGGTATCCCACAATGGTTTTCAAAAGCCCTCTTTCTCAGGATTGTTAAAACTTGGAATTGTGTGGTGAGAGGTTAAGCATGTCTCTCACCAAATATGTCGAGATTTGCACTTAAACAGGTCTTTACCAATCACTTATCTGATCTTAATCTAAGGATCACAGTAATTTGCCCTTAGGGGTGTCATCTCCTTTTCAGCCCACAGGCCTGTCCACTCTCATTTTTTTGACCATATGGTCAATTAATGTCCATCTCCTAAAATTCCAGATAATGATTTATTGCCATTAATTTTGATAAGTATGTGTTGACATTGCTTTAAATGGCGGTTCAATTTTTTTTAAACATAATTATGCCATTATGATCTGGATGTCATTCTCGGTGTATTAGTTGTCTGGGTAGTGATTTATGACAAGGCAGAACGCCAGAACATTTAACTCAGGACAACATTGTAGACTTGGTCTTGAATGAAAGCATTAAAAATTCTGCGGATGACAAATAAAATAAGGTTAAAAAATTATGCAATTTGTCAATAAAAGGATATAAGAGAACATTGTTGAAAAGACAAAATGCTCATGCTGCAATTTGTTCAAATGTCTTCTTCCTCAGGTTTAAAACATGGAATTGTTTGGTTACTGGCTAACTGACATGCCCAAAGAAATTTGCAAAAAAAAGCAGCTGGTAAGTGGCTTAATTTGAAAGTGCTTCTCTCATAAATAAAAATTGTTCAAGAAAAGACCTGATTGGCTTTCTTTTTTTCCTCAGTTTCCCATGTTCTCCATAACAAAGCAGTAACCCTTTACCACATAATACCCAGTTTTATTTACCCTAGGAAAGTAACCTGCTTTTTATCCTTTTCCAACAATGTTTTCCATTCCTTCATAGACAAATCCAATTACTTGAACCACATTTAATTTTTCGTCTGCAAATGCTTTCAAATAGGACAAGTCTAAACTTTTGTTGTTTTGTAAAGAGTTAACCAATAGAAGTTGAACCTTCTGCATGTCCTCAGTGTCTTGTAACATGAATATGAAAAATACTGCACAATGCATTTGAAAAGAAAGATTGCCACAGATGAAAAATGATTGTCCTACAAAGTCTATGAGCAACTGTCATTTGAGAAATGGCAAATGTGCCATGTTTTTGCTTTTGGGATTACAATGTAAACATTTAGCATGAAAAAAGCCTAAAATTTGCATGTCAAGTAATATTTCTAAAAGCTGACAAAATTATAAAAATAGTTCTGTAATGTTAAATATGAGCCACACACTGACAAAAGGGGGCTTAATGCATCTCCATAATACATTATACCAAGCCAGTCATCACATAATTAAGGATCCATACAATCTATTTTGTCTGACAAGACACTGAATCCCCGGGTAAAATAGTCCTTCAACATGCAGAAAATTGACCAATATCAAAAAGGTTTTGATCTAAGTTGGCCTACATGGACTGCACAGGCTGACTGACCTAGGTCTTCACTAAAAATTAAATTATGGATACACTTAAGAAACATCAAAGGGAGACAATTTAATGAGTGCCAACAATACAGGTCCTAGGACAGAAATAATGATTTCAGATTTCCAATAAACTTTTACCAAACAATCCCGTATTTTAATGACCCTGAAAAAACAGGCTCTAGAAAACCTTGTGGGGAAAAGAAAAAATGTTGGTAACAAGCATTTACTAATTTTCCAAGTTTTCTGCTATTGCAAACACCGAAATCAGCTGTTGAGCCATATTTGAATGGTCTAAATCTTTCTAGCCACACATGAGTGGTCTCCTGCAAATGCCTTCAATTTGAACAAGTCTCAAATTGTTGTATAGAGTAAACTAACATAAAAACCATCTGGATCCACAAGACATTGTTGTCCATATTCATTATGATATACATCATCTATACAATACTGAAATAACTGCTGAAATACAAGAATCCTCCAATATAGATATTGAGGAAATGGAATACTGTAAATATTCGATCATGGAAAAACAAACAAAACTCAAGTGCTATGTCATAAATTGAAAGATTAGTCATTTATAACCAATACGACACAAGATTTTTTGTCCACCAATATCTTGTTTGAACAAATCCCCCTGGTCTATAACAATAAATTGTTTAAAAGAAATACAACAATTCTTTTCAAGGGAAAGCAATACATTTCTCACCTAACTTATGATATACTTCTTACAAATTTTCTTACGTTAAACACGTTTGAGACAAGCATTGCGTGACCTCATAATTGTTACGTCATCTTATATACATCTTTCAGAGAAATGAATCAGATTTTATCTATGGAAATTACCATGTGTGTATGTATAGTTTTGCATATTTTGACCTATAGTTCTCAAAAATTCACTATTTGATAAAAAAGAATTTGATATTTGTTGGCTTTTGAGATAAAAGTTTATTAAACTTACATATAAAAGTTATTAAGCTCACCAGAGGCTTGATTACTCACATTTACCTACCCTATCTCAAATGCCAACTTATGTCATATCCTGATTCATGCTCTGTGATAATGTGGTTTAATACACCCACAAAAAGTACCAACCAAGGTAAGCCTGTGCAGTCCCCACAGGCTGATCTGGGTGGAAACTACTGCTACTGGTAAATTTTTTGCATGGTCAAGGATTGTTCTATCTCATGATTCAGCTGTTTTTTTTAACAAAATGAATCCCTACTAAGCCACTATTTGCTTGGTATTATATGCATTATGAAGATGCATTGAACCCTCTTTTCTATTGCTCATATGTACTTGTATTTTTGAACAGAGAATCCTACTCAGTCCTCAGAGCCCCTGAGTCACATGTTCTGGTTCAGTCTACAGCCAACCAAAATTTAGCACATCTTCAGCAAGCAAGTCAGAGTGAACTAGGATGGACTGAAGAAAATACAGCATCAGTATAGTTCCTTATGGGTTTCTCATGGTGTTTGGTATGGTATTGTGGATGCTCACAAGGTTCCTACAGACTGATATGAATCATGTACACCTTCAACTGCATGCTTTTCAAATGTTGTATACTGACGATTTGAAAAATTATGACACAAAATATCACTACCTCTTTCACATTCAAAATGCTTAGGAATGTCGGCTAAACAGAAGCTAATGGCTACGAAATGAAGAAGTTACAGGAACTCAACTGCTATTTTTGCTCCCAGTCAGGTTCCAAGTTCTTTTCCTTCAGATGCCAAATGAATATCAATGTAAGATATATGCATTCTTTGCATGTTATTCCTGACTTTACATGGCCAAAAAATAAATTTGAATATTTGGCCAGTCAAAAAATTACTCAGATGCCCCTTCACTTGAAACAGTTTGAAAAATATCCCAATTGCCACTTTCTATTCTGGCTTTCTTTCTCATCAAGGTATCTGTAGTAAACATATTTTTTCAATGGCTATCTGTCAACATTTTAATCAACATTTTGCCATTTTAGAATAAGTTTTAGTTAAAGTTATATGTGAAGGTAAAAGCTGAGCAAGGCATAAACAGACTGGTACTTCAGAATCTTTTTTCAGAGAAAAAACCTGTGGGAAAACAGTCACATGTCCTTAGATAACTATTGTAAAGTTGGAGAGGTAATGTCTGTTTGTTTTCCCCTTCACTGCCTTCCACAGGGATTCAACTCTTTACTAGACAACAAAGTATAAAAATATTCAGCTAATCTATATTGGAAGTATTTGCAAATTATACATAAATGTGATGCAATGATGGGATTAGTTTTTTTCATAAAGTAGAAAACATTGTTGGAAAGGAGACCAGCATTTTGTTCGTTTTCAGCATGTTTTCAATTACCCCTTTACCGCACAATGCCATCTTTTAATGACCCTGGGGAAGAAACCTTTTGAAAACATTGTGGGAAAAGGAGAAAATGCTGGTAACCAGCATTTCTCCTTTTTCCACGATGTTTTCTACTCTATCAGAGAAAAATCACATCATTTCTGCCACACTGAAATTGTCGTTTGCAAATGCTTTCAATTTGGACAGGTCTAAAATTTTGTCGTATGGTAAAGGGTTAAGCAGTTATATTTAGGGTCTGACATTACTTTTTAAATTCATGTGTGCTATGGGTTTAACCTCTACAAGGCTAGGGCTCTGAAGTGTCTTGCCCAAAAGCAATCCAGAAGTAAAAAAGAAAACTTGAATAACAGAATATTGCTGTACAATTCATCAATTTACCTTCTTACCTCTTGCAAGTACTTATAAGGATTTTTTTCCTTTTCCCACCATGTTTCTGCTATTTCTAAGGAGAATTACATCATTTAAGCTAGGTTCAATTTGTCATCTGCAAAAGTTTTCAGTATGGGCTAGTCCAAAGTTTTATCATGTGGTAAGGAGTTAACTCTTGCCGGTAACCAACACTATCTCCTCTTCCCGCAATGTCTTGTACTGTTTCATAATAAGCCATATCTCATAATTCCCATTTACCAGTAAATTGTTGTCTGCAAATGCTTTCAGGTTGGAAAAATCTAAAATTTTGCTGCGAGGTAAAGAGTAAGTTTACTTTTTATCAAACCATAAAGTTTCAGACTTGTCCAAATTCAAATCATTTTCAGACAACAAAATAAATGTGACTCAAAAACTGAAGTTTACTATTGGAGGGGTAGAAAACATTATGGGAAAAGGAGAAAATGCTGGTTATCAGCATTTTTTCCTTTTCCCATAATGTTTTCAAAAGCTTATGTCTCAGGATCTTTAACACTCTGGATTATCTAGTAAAAGAGTGAAACCAATGATTACAATCATCTGAGTGGACTCAATACAGGCCATAAAAGTCAGAGTCTGAGTTTGGACGAGGAAAAATATCATCATTTTAAAATTATGAGCTGACTACATTATCTTCCTATCATGTTTATGCTAACTGAATCTCATCTTTTAGTTAACCCTTCCCACACAATCCTGAATTGTAACAATCCTGAGAAAGAAGGCTTTTGAAAATATTGTGGGAAAAGGAGAAAATGCTGGTAACCAGGATTTTCCCTAAGGAGAAAATCTCTACCCTATCAAGACAAATTCAATCATTTGAGTTACACTGAAATTGTTACGTGTATATGCTTTCTATCTGGACCATTCTACATTTTTTGTGTGTGGTAAATAGTTTATAAATCATTTTTAACAAGGTTCTATGTGCATTAGACAACTGTTGAGAAAACTGTCAAAATCAAGTGCTCTAAAAGAACCTTTTAGGCTGCCTAAATATACGAGGATAGACCTTTGAAAGAAAGGCAATATAACAATGCTATTCATTGTTTTATTGAGTGTTTTCTAAATGTCTCCAATTGCTGTCTGCTGCAGCTGTATGGAAAAGAAAAGTTCAACAAATTGCTAACCTCTTTCATTACTTTGGCAGAAACGGAAAACACTTGTTTTCTTCCAATAAATAGAAAATTTACCTCGAAGACCTGGGTCAGTGTTCACCAACCATTCTAGATTTGCTTTCTTAAGTCTATTTCTATATTCAAATATGTAACACAATTCCCGATTGGTTGTACCAAATGATTAATCCAGTAAGAAATTGCGTTCATTTGAAATTGAGAAAATTCTTAAGGATAATAGACCAAACATATTTTTGAGAACTGTTGGTGAAAAAGGGCCCAGATCATCAAGTGCAGATAGCGACTTTTGTGCAGTCTAATCTTGACTGATTTGTCATCTGCAAGTTATCTTTTACTGATAAATACACATGACCAAACAAACACACGCCCCCAAGCCACACCTTATAAGCATAAAAATGCTACATCTGTCTCAGTCGAGGACAAAGGCCACTGTTTGAATTAATCCTTTACCAAATATGCCCAACTTTTAATGACCCTGAGTAAAAAAAGCTTTCTGGAAACACTGTAGGAACCAGCATTTCCTCCTTTTCCCACAATGTTTCCTACCCTATGAAAGACAATTTCATGTTTTAAGTAACACACTATTTGTCATCTGCAAATGCTTTCAATTTGGACTAGGCTAAAATTTTGTCGTTGGTAAGGAGGTAAGAATAAACCAAACAGAAATTTCAGTTTAGAAATAAGATCAACCTAATTGTGATTTCAAGGTTGCTTTTGTCCAGAATATCCCATCATAGCGGACAATGTAGCTTATGATCAGGCTGCATGTTTTGTGCAGTCTGATTTTGATCTGTACCGGCCACAAAAAGACTACTGTAGTTGTGAAAGCGCCTCCAAAATGATAACTCTTTTTCAGAGGACATTACATTTTTGACTTGATTAAATTGAAAGCATTTGTAAACAACTGTTTAAATATAGCCCAAAAGATGGCATTTGTGTCTGATAGAACAGAAAACATTGTAGGAAAAGGAGAAATGCTGGTTACCCGCAATTTCTCCTTTTCCCACAATATTTTCAAAAGCATTCATCCCCAAAGTTGAAAAAAAATAGGACTGCTTGGTAAAAGGATAATAAAAAGGTCAATTTTAGGGGCCAATAATTACAGTTATAACCAATAACTGGCACTATCTCTTTGTCCCGTCAGACACAAGGACCGAACAAACAGAAGGCCAACACTGGTATTAAAACTAACAGCACATTTTACAGTTAGCATTTTCTCCTTTTTCCCCACAACATTTTCAAAAGCCCTCTTTCTTAGACTCAATAAAACTAGGGATTGTGTGGTATAGGGTTAACCCATTAAGGATAATATAATCTGTTCATTCTGATCTTGATCTACACCATCCTCAAAAGCAGGTAAACTGGCTTTAACCCTTCAAGTTCCTTTCACAACTATAGTTACCTTTGAGGCCATTGTAGATCAAGATCAGGCTGCACAAAACATGCAGCCTGATCTTTGATCTACACTGTCCACTTCAGTGAAACACTGTGGACAAAAGCTACCATAAATTGCAATTATTCTGGTTGTATTTCTAGGATGAACATGGTTTTATGCAGTTCTCTAAGGATTAATGTGGGTTAACATTTACAGTCATTTGAATACTTCTGCTTCAAAATACAATGTAGGAGAATCAGAAAATACTCACCAGGTAACCAGCCAAGTAGACAGTGTAGATCAAAGATCAGACAGCTTGTTTTGGGCAGTCTGAGCTTGGTCTACATTGACCAAAAAGGCAACTAATGTTGTGAAAGGCCTTTCAGGATCAACTGTGCTGGATTCAACCCAAAGTTGCCTGAAGATTTCTGATGGACACATGACATTACCTGTAGAATGACTTTTTAAACTGGTTTGTTTGTTTGTGTGGTGATTTATGCTGTTTTCAGTATTATTCAACTTGGTGGCCAGGACATCTATCTGTGCTTTCCAGGAGTTTCTTTTACCAGTACTTCGCATGATAATCTTTGGAAGCCACTGTCTGCTTCTCCTACATAACTATCCCAGAAACAATGTTCATGTCGAGAGAAGAATGTCAATCCGGTCTAAATGACTGTCATCCGTCCTTGGACTGAAACTGGCCAAGCTGGAGAATCAAACCAGTATCCTGCTTAGTTCTGAATCCCTGTATTGGCTAATCGGAGCCTGGCTTTTTTGTATTGCAGGCAACCAATTTGAAAGTTTCATGACCATGGTAACTGGCAATTTTGCCCCAATGATTTCTCATGCATTCTCACAGAAAACCTTATTCATGTTGGTTACACATGTGCCATGCTCTGTAAAAAGGGAGCTTAATGCAACTGCAAAAAGTATTGACCCATGAACTGTGTGGGATGACATGGATCAAAACTTTTGCATTTTGCCAATTTTCTGTATGTCCAAGGACCATTCTAACTCATGATTCAATTGTTGGACAAAATGGATTTTAAAGATCCATACTTTAGTGATGACTTAGAGCTTGGTATGATGCATCATGGGAGATGGATTAAACTCCCTTTTGCCAGAGCACAGCTCATATATTTCAAAAGCATGATTTCAAAGTCAATCAACTGCAAAGAGTATAACAAGAAAGCAGCTGCCATTTATTTTCCATTACCCTTTTGTTTTATAAACCATATGATGTTCCAGAAGCTAAAAAGCAATCACTGCTGGCTTCATTGCCAATGAATCAATGTTGAAAATTACACAAATTAGTTTACAACCCTCAGACCTGTATCATTGATGAATGAACATTTTCAGTCTGGAAAAAGAGCCCATATCTCATTTCATTGCCATTTTGGCCCTCATATTTGACAAAATATTTGACAAGGGGGATTGAATGTCAAACTGCATATTCTGTGCAGGCTGATCTTGATCTAAACTGTCTGCAAAACCAATTAAGTTGTGCATAGAATTTGAAGGGTTAAAGTGAATCCATCTTGGTAACATAAAATTTTTATTTCAACATGGGACAAACTTTATTACCATTTTGTCACCACCCTTACAATAAAACGGGATAGAATGTTGAAGTAGAAACCACAACATTAGCCTAACAGTTTTGTTCATATTGTTCGGATTTGGCAGGCTGGCTCTTGATTACAAATCAAAGTTCACTCCGTTCATAAGTCACCAACTGATACCTGATCACAAAGTATCAACCCCTCTACCACAGTAATAAATAAAATCTTAGAAATCTGACTACACACAACATTTGCTTATACATATACCAGCAGTGAGAAGACGACCAAGCCAAGCCCAGTTGTTCAGTATTTGCACAAGACTAGACCAGGAGATGGGGAGTCAGAATCCTGACTCAGCCAAACACTCTTTGAGGGGTAGAGTGTAGGACTTTTGACTTGGAGGCCCTCACTCCAGGCACTGGGTTCTTTGTGAGCGACATTTCAGAGGCCTAGCAAGACAATGTTCAGAGGCCTAGCTTAGTACCACATACATGAATATGTGAGCTGGCACCATAATGTGACAGAAATAATGTTGAAGTGGCATGAAACACTATACAACCAATAAGCCACAGTCTCTTTTCATGGATTGAAAATCATCATTGTTAGTTTTGCTCTCACTAGTGAACATTGCTTCGACTTTGTTTATATGGGAAAGCAGCCAAAATTGCATGGATAGTACTAGCCCCCAGATATATATAAAATACAGGTAAGAGGTAGCATGCAACTGCAGAGAAAATAAAACAATAAAATTGTAAAAATTCTGCTGATTTTGAAATACTAGACACAAATTCAGCTGCCAAGTGAATTAACCTTTCACAAAGCAATTCCATGCTTTAATAGCCAAAGGTTGATTAATTGATTGTATGGTGTTTAAGGCCGTTTTCAACAGTATTTCAGTTATATCGCGGTGGCCAGTGCACCTATCCATGCTTTCCTCGAGTTTCTTTTACCAGTACTTCGCACAATATTCTTTCCAAGCCACTGGCAGCTTTCCCACATAATCATCGTCCAAACAACGGTCAGCGGTGAGGAGGAATGAATCCTGTCGCAATGACTATCATCAATCCTCGGAAAGAAATTGGCCAAGCCGGGGATCGTCACCAGCGACCTCCTGTTCTCAAGTCCTGTACGCTACCTACTGTGCTACGGGGGCTTGGCTAATAGCCAAAGGAAAAAGCCTTTTGAAAACATTGTGGGAAAAGGAGATAATGCTGGTAACCATTAATTTCTCCTTTCTCCACAAGGTTTTCTTCCTTTTTAAAGTCAACTTCCATCATTTCAGCTATATGTTATTTGTCTTCTGCAAATGCTTTAAAATTTGACAAGTGTGAAACTTTGTTGGCTGGTAAAGAGTTAACACTTTACCACACAATCCCCAATGGCCTTTTGAAAACATTGTGGAATTATTGTTGAAAACATTGTGGTAACCACCATTTTCTCCTTTCCCCACAATATTTTCTTCCCTGCCAAAGGACAAATTTCAATATTTTAGTTAATTTGTCATCTGCAAATGCTTTCAATTTGGACCAGTCTAAAACTTTGTTGTTTACAGACTATGATGATACTTTGTAAACCAGAGCTCCAGTTTAGTAGGAGTGATGGTGTTCTAAAGCCATTATTTCTCTTCCAAACCCTATGTTGTGGGTACTCATATAATAGAATCGTCTCGATGAAACGATTCTAATGAGTACCCATACCATAGGATTTAGTGGAGAATAATTAGTATTTTCAATTTTGAAATCAAAATCACTCCCTCTGTCTGAAGCTCTGGTAAACTCAGATGATTTTAGAATAAATTCATGCTTTTGCATCCTTGAGTATGCAAGGGGCAACTTTGTCTGCTTCAATCAGCTGAGAAGTCAGAACTCAGAATATTTCATTTTGTAGGTCCATTTTACACAGCATACAATTTATAAATATGTAAATAAAGGGCAACCTTGATTGCTTCAACCAACAATGCAGAATAAAATCAGCCTCCACAGGACAGCTGCACTTTGATTTTGAGTCTATCTACCTGATATTCGTGACAAATTCTTTGTTCTTGAAAACTGCATAATAACTGAAAATGTCCAATTTATATCCTTAGCTATGAAGTTGTAAGGCTAAAAAGGGTCTTTTCACACTTCATTTTGATAGTAATGACCTTGAAAAAAATTCTAAAAGCTTGTTTGGCTTAAGTGGTCCCCCCATTAATGTCATGTCTTCCTGTCAAAATAATGAGTGATCTCCCTTACCAAGTGTAAATCATTTTCAGACTGTCATAATATACTGACTGATCCCCATCACAAGGGTGTAAATCATCACATAATCTAGCCATGAAGATCACAGGCTACAGAAACTCCCCATACTATCTAATGTAGCCTATCACCTCTGCATGTCTATGCTAGCTGACAGTCCGTAGCATAAAGTACTTAAAATCCGGAGGGTTGCAGATTCGATCCCTTGCTTTTCATAGGTATTATTCCTTCTTCTCTTACCCCTAAATCAACTACAAAAGCAGCCAGTGGCTCTAGACAAAGTGCAAAGCACTGGTAGAAGAAACTACAAGAAGCACGGTCAGCACACTATAACTAACTAACATGACATTAACCCTTGTCCTGCTGAATAAATGAAATGAAACTTTATAGTAGATAGTAGAAGCCCAAAACTTTCTTCTTTCAAAGGTATTTTTGGAGGAAAGATATCTCTTTATCGGACAGTGTAGATCAAAGATCAGACTGCACATTCTGTGCAGTCTGATCTTCATCTACACTGTCCGCAAAAGGTCGGTGGGTTGCGATAAGCAGCCTAAGGGTTAAAAATAATGTTAAACACCAGTCAAACAAAATATCAAACAAACACCTCTTAAACAAAATTTAGACTAAGCCAAATTTGCGAATGACAAATTAGTTGTGGCTTTTATGATGAAACTGTGCTTTCATATGATTGACAAAACATCATGGGAACAAGAGAAATGTTGAGTTTTTGGATCTAGTCGTCCACTTTGCCTCAGTAAGAGTTACAAATCCACCAAGGTTAAAAGGTTCACTGTTTTGTGATTAAAATGATAGATTTCACGGTTATCATGGGATCTTTCAGAAAAAAATCACAATTAAAGTGTTCATTTTTTACACCTTGATGATGGTACAATAAGACTAGAGTATCTACAAACCCATAATGTTCTCAGATACAATCTTGTTACACTCTGCTTAACTACCTGTCGAATTTTAGAGATTAGCATGTTTCAATTATTCATGATTTGTTGAATGTCAGTTTCAACAAGTGTTTCTGTAAAGTAACATTTTACCTATTTTAACCCATTCCCAAACGACAAATTTTGGACTGGTCCAAATTGAAAGAGTTTGTAGACGACAATTTTAAAATTTGATGAAAATGGCAGAAAATTCTCAAAAAGGGTAGAAAACACTGTGGAAAAAGAAGGAATTTCTCCTTTTCCCACAATGTTTTCAAAAGACTTGTACTGCAGACACATGAAAACCACGGCTTGTTTGGGAAAGGGTTAACCCTTTCCCAAACGACAAATTTTGGACTGGTCCATATTGAAAGGGTTTGCAGACGACAATTTTAAATTTGATGAAAATGGCAGAAAGGTCTCAAAAAGGGTAGAAAACATTGTGTGAAAAGGAGAAATTGCTCGTTACGAGCAATTTCTCCTTTTCCCACAGTGTTTTCAAAAGACTTGTACTGCAGACACGTGAAAACCAGGGCTTGTTTGGGAAAGGGTTAACACAGCTACAATAATGTAGGTTCCTACAGTTCTTTGACAGCTTTGGAAAACAGCAAGAAAAGCAGAAAATTGCTTACAACAAGCTTCTTTTTTCATAATAATCCTCCTCTGTCTAGACCTTAAGGATAGTTTAACAATTTCTGTTCGGAAGACTGTAAACTTTTGTAGTCTGATTTAACACTTTACCGAACAACAAAATTTTACACTGCAACAAACTGGAACTATTTGCAAAACACAAATGGTGCTAAAATGATTGTGCAGTCTAATCCTGAATCTACACTGCCCACTATACTGGGATAATGTTGACAAAACGAGTCTAGAAATTGAAAAAAAAAAATAAGTGGGTTTTCTTGCTCAGGTCAAAAACATCTGGGCCATGCTCTGAGAAAAGGGGGCTTAATGCATCTCTGTGATGCATGATACCCAGCAAGTCATCATAATAATTATGGATCCATAAAATCCATTCTGTATAACAACCAATTGAATCATGAGGTACAAAGGTTATTTGAGCTGTAGAAAATTGACCAATAGTAGGAAGTTTTGGACTGGGTCGATACTTTTTTTGCAGATGCATTAAGCCCCCTTTTCACACACCACAGCTCATCCATTTTGCTTCCATTAATCACACTTTAGCAGTTGACTATAATTACTCTATACCAGATGACAAATTTTAGACTTGCCCAAATTTAAAGCATCTGTAGACAACTATATATTCAATGTGGCACAAGATGGATTTTTGAAAGGGAAAAAAACATGATAGGAAAAGATGAAAATGCTGGTTACCAGCAGTTTCTTCTTTTTCAACAATTTTTTGAAAAGCCCTCTACCTGAGGGTGATGTCACCTCTTTACCAAACGACAAATTTTGGACATTTCCAAATTGAAAGCATTTGCAGACGACAAAATAAATGTGACACAAAAGCTGAATTTTGTTTTCGCAAGGGTAGAAAACATTGTGGGAAAAGGAGAAAATGCTGGTTACCAGTATTTTCTCCTTTTCCCACAATGTTTTCAAAAGGCTTCTTCCCCAGGGTCGTTAAAAGTCTGGATTGTGTGGTAAAGGGTTAAAACACAGATTTCAGATTTGTCTGGAAAAGGCTTCAAAGAATTTTTCCCAAGTCCTTTGCTCTAAACATTCATTTTTTTCATAAGTAATGTGATCTGGGACAAAAGATACTCTAAACTCTTTACCACACAACAAAATTTTGGACCTCTCCAAATCAAAAGCATTTGCCGACTACAAATTAAATCTGGCTCAAAAAGTGTATGAAGTGTGTGTAAATTAATGTCACAAAAATTGGCACTATTTTGAAGAAAAAGAATGTATCAAAGCCAATAGAAATGTAAGAAAAATAGAAATACATAGAGAAATAAAATATAAGCCCCCTCAAAAATCCTTTTATGATATAGGAACACCTGTTGTTTGGAAAGATACACTTACCTACTGGAGGATTAATTAACTTATCGTTGAATCAATTAGTTTAAATCCATCTGCCGTTTACAGAAAACTTCACAAAGGTATCCCATGTTTGTTCATTTTTTAGCAGAGATCCAATTTCACTTGCACACTTATGATAAAATCCAATACCCATTTTATTCCATGCATCGTGAAACTAATGTCATTTTAAAAGATTTATCTAGTTAAATTCCAGTATATTACAACGATTTATTACAAGTCATCATCTAACTGAATATAAAAGAATAATGCTTTCATAATTGCTTTAGGTATTGCCAGTATGGTAGTTCAGCTACTTTTTCATTCTTTACCACACAATCCCTACTTTTAACGACTCTGCAAAAGAAGCCTTTTGAAAATATTGTGGGAAAAGGAGAAAATGCTGGTAACCAGCATTTCCTCCTTTTCCCACAATGTTTTCTACCCATCCTAAAACAATTTCAGTTTCAAAGTCACATTTATTTTGTTGTGTGCAAATGCTTTCAATTTGGACCTGTCTACAATTTTGTTTTCTGGTAAAGGTTTAACTCTTTATCAGACAAGGACATTTGCGACTTGTCCTAACATAAAGTATTTGATGACAACAAATTAAACCTTGCTCAATTACTGGATCTGACTGAGAACAGGAAGAAAACAGTGGATAGAAAAGAAAATGCTGGTTGGTAACCAGCATTTTCTCCTTTTTCTACAACATTTTCTACCTTGGGGTCGTTAAAACATGGGACTGTTTGATTACAGGTTGAAAGTATATAAATACTTTGTATAAAAATTTAGATTTAGCATTTTCTCTTTTTCACACAATGTTTTCTTCCCTTTCAAAGGCAAATTCAATAATTGTAGCTGAATCAAATTTGTTGACAGCAAATGTTTCTAACTTGGACAAATCTATAATTTGGTTGAGTTAACTCTTTACCAAAGGACAACATTTTAGACTAGTCCAAATTGAAAGCATTTACAGACAACAAAATAAATGTGACTCAAAAATTTGAATATGTTCCGGAAAAGTAGAAAACAGTGTGGGAAAAGGGGAAATGCTGGTTACCAGCATTTTCTCCTTTTCCAACAATGTTTTCAAAAGCTATCTTTTTCAGGGTTGTTATAACTCGGAATCATGTGGTAAAAGTTTAAACTCATAGCCTTCTAAAACAAAATTTCAACAGACAACTTTAACTCTTTACCACACAGTCCTGACTTTTAACGACCCTGTGAAAGAAGCCTTTTGAAAACACTGTGGGAAAAGGAGAAAATGCTGGTAACCAGCATTTTCTCTTTTTCCCACAACGTTTTCTACCCTTCCCAAAACAAGTTTCCATTTTTCAATCGCATTTATTTTGTCGTCTGCAAATGCTTTCAATTTGGAGCAGTCTAAAATTTTGTCGTTTGGTAAAGAGTTAAACATCCCTGGAAAACCCTTGCAAAATCTAGATGACAAGGGTTAAAGTTTTCAGTACATAGATTCTTGAAAATATTTTGGAAAAAAAAAAGAAACCACTTTTTGAGCAATATCTCCATTTGCTACTATGTTTTCTAAAGTGGCCTGCCGCAAGATGTACAAAGTTGTCTGCAGATGGTTGTTAAGTTCAATTTATTGCCCATTACCACACAATCCTGTGTTTTAATGACCCTGTGGGAGAAGGCTCGTAACTAGCCTTTCTCCTTTTCCAACAATATCTCTTGACTTCACAAGTCAATTCATGCCAATCAAGTCACATTTGATTGGCCTGCTAGTACTTTCAATTTCGGCCCGTCTAAAATTTTCTTGTCTGGTAAAGAGCTTATGCCAGAAAGAGTAATTCTCATACAGAATTCAATAATCCCTGTCTTCACTCATAATTATCCTTGCATCACATTTTTCATTGTTCGTGCAATAAATCCATATAATTTCTCATGAAATAGAAAATTCCATTAACTGTTCAATGTCCACTATATAGATCCTGCAAGACTGCGAAAAAAATATAGGGGGAAAAAAATTGAGATAATCCACAGTGCCCAGATACAGGCAACAAACCTACACTGACCAAATATTGGATTTAAATACCCCATTCACAAATTTTTTCTCTATCCATCAATGGAAGGAGGGGTGACGACCTAGCAATTTTTTACGTATGTTCACAGACCTGTAAACATTTTGTCTATGACACAAGTACGAGGTAAGGCTCAGTGGTTTGACAAGCCACCCCCTTGTTCCACCATGCGTAACCTTATTACAATACCTTTAACTATGAGGAGGAGAGAGAAAAAAATGTGTATCAAGGCATGCCTCATTAACTTTTTACCAGACGACAAAATTTTACACTTGTCCCGATTGAAAGAAAGCATTTGCAGATAACAAAATTATTTATGTAATGTTGTCTTTGAAATGATAGAAAACTTTGTTGTAACAGGAGAAAATGCTGGTTACCAGCATTTTCTCCTATTACCACATTGTTTTTAAAAGCATTCTTCTTTGAGGTCATTTGAACTCCTGAAGAAAAACTTCAAGCAGACATCTTTGAAAAATCCTTATTTGAATAAAGGTTAATACAAGAATTATGTGTTAAAACATTATGACAAAAGGAGAAGTTTCTCCTCAAGAGCTTATGCAGACAAAAATAATATGCTATTAATATGTTTAAAATCTTCAAGTATGTTTAAAGACACAATATTTATACTTTATCACTCCAGTTTTTCTCCCACATCAAAATTTTTGACAATTCTCATGTCACTGAAACATTGTGACAGTTGTCCACCATATGCTGTATCACTAGGTGTCTGGAGGATGATTATTACGCTTCAAAAATCATAGAAACAGGCAAAGTGACATAAGGTAAACTTGGCTATTTTCATAACTTCAAATTGCCTTTGTCCATTATGGTGTGTCACACAATTATTACCAGCTTTTGTAAACAGAGTAGGTTAAGATCAGACTATATATGAAATTAAATGATGATCTAGACCTATGCTTTAACTACCCGAGCAGTTAACAGTGGAGCTTAGATCCAAAAATAGAGTCAATAAATTTTGATTTCTTCTCATGACAATGAAGAATTCAAATTTTCTTCTTACAGGCAATATTTTTCTCTCCCGATAATTGGTTTAAGTCAATCAGGGTCCATATTCACCAACTATCCTTGAGAACATTCTTAGTCTTATTCTGCAACTTTCTAAATTTGAAAGTAACACAACTCCTTGCCAATCAGGAGTTGTGTTACTTTCAGATTTAGAAAAATCTCAGATATAAAGACTAAGAAAATGTTCTTAAAAATCTTTTCTGTGACAAGTAGCCATCAATGGTTTCAATTCCTCTAGCACCATATCTTTACTGCTACAAAGACAATCCACTGAAACCCAGCAAGATTTTATCTTATATATCCTTGACTTAACAAGCTGACAGCATAAATCCAAGACCAGACTGCATGTTCTCTGCAGTCTGATCTTGACCGATGCCATCTGCATAGGTGCTGTTTTTGCCCAAGACACTGAAAGGGTTAGAGATTTACCCAAAGTAGAATGACATTATATTCAGGAACATTTAAAACCTAGCTGTATGGGGGATCTTCATTGATGCGTCCTAATGCAAATTTATTTCTTTTCTAAATGACGGTGAATTTAAATGGAATATTGGCCTAGATTTCCTATAGATTTCCATTACATACAAATCAGTATGCAGAGCTGATGCCATTGTCACATAACTCTATTCACGCTAGGGCAATTTAAAGTTGTTTTGTCAAAAGTGTGGATCTGCAAAACTGCATCCAATGTGCAGCCTGATCATGGGTCTATATGTCCTCCTTTTTACAGGGAATCTTCAAAATTTAGTACTTTAACCCTTTACCACACAATCCCGAGTTTTAACGACCCAAAGGAAGAAAGACTTTGAAAACACCGTGGGAAAAGAAAAAAATGCAGGTAAACAGTATTTTCTCCTTTTCCCCCAGTTTTCTACACTCTCACAGAGAAATTTCAGTTTTTGATTCACATTTATTTTGTCATCTGCAATTCTTTACTGCTTTCAATTTGGACAGGTAAAAAAATTGTCGTGTGCTACAGGGTTAACCCTTTACCTGAGTTTCAGTGATGCTGAGTAAGCAGCTACCACTTTCTCCTTTTCCCACTATGTTTTCAACCATTTCAAAGACAAATATAATCATTTCAGCCTTGTCAAATTTGTCTGTTGCAAATGCTTTGAATTTGGACCAGTCTGCATTTTTGTCGTTTGGTAAAGAGTTAAGTCTTTTGTTGCCAACTAAATTGAGTAATTGAAAAGGTCCAAAAGTAGACTTCCATGTTACATCAAGATGAATTTGGTTATAATTTAGCATTTGGTAGCAGAGAGTGTAGATGTAAGATCAGCAATATTACATGTATCACACAGACTAAGTTGTTTCTTTTCAAACAAGTTTTCAAAAGTTTCTAATGCAGCCAAATCAAAGTTATATGAATGTCCTTCATGAATTTTACATATTTTTTTCTTGGAAAGAAAATCTTTTGACACTCAGATAATGGTAGTGTCCTAACAATGCTGCTTTGAAAGAGAAGCATTAAATTTTGTCTGAGACAACCCAAATTTGAATGAAAATGGAATACAGAAATATCATGCTGTCGTCATTAGTTTCACCAAGACACAGCTCAGTCTGTCAGCATAAAGGATTAACTATTAGGCTGCTAAGTGCGACTCAAGGACCTTTTGCAGACAGTGTAGACCAAGATCAGACTGCACAGAAGCTGCAGTCTCATCTTGGATCAACACTGTCCAATAATGAGATATCTTTCCACCAAACATTTGAAATAGCAAATTTTGGGTTTTTACTATCGACTTGAAAGTTTCATTTTAGTTATTTGGTAGGTGAAGGGTTAGGTTTGTAACATCAGACCTGCATCAGTTTGCTAGTCTGTTGTAATTAATGTATCATGAATATAGTCAGCACCACTTGCTACAGAAGCCAGATTGACTATCTTGATTAAACTGCCATGACAGAGAGAGATACATAGCTTATTGACCAGTTTAACAAACAATCTCGGGTTTTACTCCTCACCAAATTTCAGACTGGTCCAAATCGAAAGCATTTGCAGACTAAAATTATTGTGACTCAAAGAAAATGCTGGTTACCAGTATCTTCTCCTTTTCTGATTATGTTTTTAAAAGGTTTCTTTCTCAGGGTTGCTAAACCCTGTAATTCTTTGATAAAGGGTTAATAACCCTAAGGAAGAAGGCTTCTGAAAACTTTGTGGAAAAAGGAGAAAGTGTTGATAACCAGCATTTCCTCCTTTTCCCACAATGTTTTCTGTCCTTTCATAGACAAATCCTATCAGTTGAGACATATTTAATTTGTTATCTGTGAGTGCTTTCTCTTTGGATGAGTTAATTTTTCATTGTGTGGTAAACAGTTAAAAATGTACTTATAACCCATCATTCAAACTTGGACAAGTATTATTGTCACTTATGCAGCAAAATGAATACAACTTAAACTTTGATAGCAGGAAAATTCTGGCTGCACTCCCTTTAAGTTTATCCAATTGTCATAATGTATCAAAAAAGGACTCCTACAGGTGTGTCACATTATGTTTATATGAAGGAAAGGGGGTAATTAATTCTGGTGGTAAATGGATGATGGATGGGCATTCACAGTGTGGTGGAAAAAAAATTCATTAAATTATTGGGTGTTTTAAATTAACCCTTAGAGTGCTGAATAATGCCCACAGACTTTATTATGTCTAAATGTAAGACCCAAATAATTGCAGTATTACACTGTTGCCTTTGTTCATAGTGTTTCAGGTAAGCAGGGAGTGTCGATCAAAGATCAGACCCCATGTTTTGTGCAGTCCAATCTTGATCTACACTGGCTCCAAAGGCAACTAGAGTCATGAAAAGCACTTTCAGGGTGAACATCTGTTATTGTTCTCAGTGTCTGCTCACTTCTGTTTTCCATTAACCCTTTACCATACAATCCAGTTTTAAATGTCTTGAGGAAGAAGCCTTTTGAAAACATTGTGGGAAAAGGAGAAAATGCTGGGTGCATTTTCTCCTATTCCCACTATGTTTTCTATCCTGTCAGAAAACTTCCAATTCATTTTGTACCAGTATCCAATTTATCATTTGTAGATGCTTAAGAACCAGTAGATACCTGCTGGGAGAGCCTGAAATTTGTTGTTTGGAAAAGGGTTAACACTTTACCAGTGATAAAATTTTAGACTGGTCAAATAGTTACGACTGTTTGTAAACCCAAACTAAACATAGTTTAACAATGGGCTGTGTGTCTGAAAAAGTAAAAAGCTGTGTGAGAAATGATGGTCACTAGCATTTTCCCTTTTTCCAACGATATGTGCATAAGACTTTTTCATCAAGATTGCTAAAACAACCTATCATTTGGAGTTTGTTTTCCATTTCTTGTGAGCTTTACTACTTACTGTTGACAAAATTTAAGAATCTCCAGTACAGAAAGTATCGTGGATGGGGCTCATAGGATTGGATTTTTGGATTTGTCTGTGAAAAGTAGGAAATATTATGAAAAAAGGAGAAAATGCTGGATTGCAGACTTATTTCTCTCTTTCCTATGTTTTCAAAAGCCTTCTTCCTCAGGGGTAATAAAAGCTTGGGATTATTATGTAATGGGTAGGAAATAAAACATTATTTTTCAGTCTGTATACAAAAGCCACTTGTAGCAATTCTTAGGCGGTTATGGCCACAATGCCTTTCTAAATTTTGGACAGTGTGGTTTAAGATCAGGCTACACAAGTGCAGTCTGATCTTCAACCACACTCTCAACAAAGGCACTTCAAGTAGCCCTTTACATGCTACAAGTCACATTTGCAGTGTGTTAAAGCCAGCAAGTCAAGCAACAAAGCACAAAATGAACAAGCCAGACAAATATGGCAAAGGTCCTTAGCTGGGATACTTAATGAAGACAAATAGACTGAGGCATCAAACATTTCAGCAAAAATGCTCCAGTCTTAGCAAATACACCTACACAAACACCCCAAACACTTTGTCTATGCTAGATTAATTGCATTCAAAAAGGGAGGTAATTATTCTAGTCGTAATTCTTCCCCTCTTTAAAAAAAATTGTCAGCATTTTGTTTAAATCTTTACCAAAGGGCAAAATTCTAGACTGGTTCAAATCTAAAGTATTTACAAGGCATCAAAGTGGTACAAATGGTGTGGCTTATCTTAGGGTAGAAAAATTGTGGGAAACCGAAAAAATGCTGATTTTCTCCTTTTCCCAACATGTTTTCAAAAGTCTTTCATCAGGGTCATTAAAACTTGAGATCTACTGGTAAAGGGATGTGCCTCTCCTTGGCATTGTATCAACATGTGGTTCTTTGACCTTATGTTTGTATAGGAGTTTAATGCTGTTTTAACAGCTTAGGTCATATCACGGCAGTCAGTGCACCTACGCATGTATTTCCTGGCTTTCTAACACCAGTACTGACACAACTTTCTTTCCAAGTCGCTCACTACTTTTCCAACATGAATCAGAGGTGAGAGGCGAAAAAATCGCCGGAAAGAAAGTTTGCCTCAACCAGGTATCAAACTCACAACCACCAGGTCACAAGCAAGACTGAACTACCCGAGCGGCCAGTTCTTTTACAACATGAAGCCATTTTAAGTAATGAAATACCAATAAGTATTTTATGAAACAGGACGGAATCCATCCAGTCAATTGCTTTCTCCCCCATCCCACCCCACAAGTCTCAACAAAGCACAAATGAGACAAGCTAGAAAAATACAGCAAAGATGCCCTATCTTTGGCACCCAACTCGTTACCAAACGACAAAAGTTTGGACTGGACCAAATTGAAAGCATTTGCAGACAACAAGTAAAATGTAGCACAAGTGATTATTTCTGTCTTTGATAGAGTAGAAAACATTGTGGGAAAAGGAGGAAATGCTGGTTACCAACATTTCTTCCCTTTTCCAAAGTGTTTTTTTTCAAAAGCCTTCTCCGTCAAGGCCATAAAAAAAAAAAATCGGATTGTGTGGTAAAGAGTTTAATGGAGACAAAGAGACTGAAGCAACCAACATTTCAATGAAAGTGCTTCAGGCTCAGCTTTGATTGAATTTGCTTTTATTTATCGTTGCCACCAGTTTCCCAAATGGGAGACACCCCCTGAAGACTGTTAGTTTACTTATTGGGGATAGTGCAAGATACAGGATGAAACCCATCCTAAGTTACGCCTGGTTTTTAACATGCTCGAAGTATAGCACTGTCACATGGGACCTCGGTTTAACGTCTCTATGCGGGTTGGTCTCAGGCTCAGCTGAAATACAAACAAGCATATAAACAAGCACCACATCACTTTGCCTAGCCTTTTCATTAGCATTCATGAAAGGGAGATAATTATGCTAGTCGTAAAAAAGTGCTCAATAAATATATTTCTAGTTTCTCAGAATTTTCAATACAATATACTCAAAGATTTCTTCAGGCCAAGCCTAGTTAGTGTACACCTCAGATCAGTCTTGCACACCACAATACATACCACTGTTTTTTCTTGCATCCTTTTTTTTTACATAGGGAGAAATCACTTGCAACTAGCATTTTCTCCTGTTGCTAAATAGTTTTCACAAGTATCTATGTGCTAGATATCAACTCATGTTAACTTTAAATGTTCAATGAGGATGTTCTTAAAATTGTTTGCTGCAGATTTGTTCCAGGTTAGGAGTTAACCCTTTAACAGACAATCCTGTATTTCAAATACCTTGAGAAAGAAGGCTTTTAAAAACGGTGTGGAAATACAAACAAAGAAAATGCTAGCAACCAGCATTTTCTCCTTTTTCCAAATTTTTTTTCCATCCTTTCAAAGACAAATTGTTACATCAAACTTGTTGTCTGCAAGTGCTTTCAATTTGGACAAGTCTAAAACTTTGTCAATTGGTAAAGAGTTAACCTGTATTTTAACCACAGGCATTTTAATACTTTAAATAAAGAGTTTTTAAAATCCAATTTGTTTAGTTACATAATGGGTGCCCACCAAACATAAAGCTTGTGGACATATTGAGCTATTTCACTGAAACCCACACCAGTCACATACAATGGTCGGCTATGAGAGCAAGAACAAAGCATATTGTTCAAGGAACCGCAAGACAAACCTGTCCCTCAATATCAAATTTTTGAAAATTGTAAATAAATCAGTTCAAAACTGAACTCTTTACTAAACAACAAAATTTGTTAACAACAAATTAAATGTGATTTACATGTGGTTTAAATTATATGAATCGTCTTTGAGAGGAAAGAAAACATTGTGTGAAAAATTTATGAAAATGATGATTATCAGCATTTTCTTCTTTTCCCACAATGTTTTCAAAGGCCCACTTCCCTGGGGTTGTTAAAACACCAAATTCTTTGGTAGAGGGTTAAAAACTAGACCAACAACCCCCCCTAAACAATATGCCGACAACTTTTGACAGAAAATAATTGAATTGCATTGATCGACCCTTCTTCTGGGATAGGATACAGCTTTTTGAAACTATTCAAAAATCAAATAGATCTATTTGTTATTACTTATCTGAGTCTACAGTCCTATTCAAAGTAAAAGGTTTCTGACATGAGCATCCAATATCAAAAATAAACAAATCAAACTTTTTCTTCAGTGTTTCCATGGGTTTTCAGCCTTGAGTATGAGGACTGACAATGCACTGTACAGAAAAGAAAGAATAAAGGTAATAAATTTTCACCAAGCCCCAAAGCCATGTTTGGTCTGTTTTGATTTGAATCGGGTTTCATAGAGACCTCTCTACCTGAACAAACAGTGATGAAAGACAGCATAAAAGAAGCCACCCACAAAAATTTTATTCAATCTAACACCTGGGTCTGTATTTACTAACAAGTTAAACTGAATTCTTATTCCAGCATGTAATAGTATATTTCAAAGACCACCTTTCTTATAGGGAGAGATTTCATTTTAGCCAATCCGATAGTTAGTCTTAGAAATAAAGAATGAGATTAATTTTAAGAATGGTTTTATATCAGTAGTTTTCTACTATTATCTTTCTGATCAGTTGACATATTTCTTCTCAACCAATAGAAAGCTAAGTCTTGAAAATATAATTTATATCTGTGGATTTGTTTTCATGTTGTGTACTGTGAGACTTACAGGTCAGATACCAGTTGCTGGGTGCAAACAAACAAATCAAGAATTTTGTCAGAGTCACAAAGCAAGACAATTAGCTGCTTACCAGCATAAAAAAATTTCATGCCACAATGACTTTTGTATAACCCCTTCTGAAAGATGACCATCCCAGGCTTTTCTAGAACATGCACCTCTAGTCCACAGGCTGCAAAACATGGTCTTACAAAGTTAGATATTCTAAAAACGAAATGTCAAAAGTCTGAATGATCTACTCAAGGGCTATGCCAAAGTGGAGGAAACAGGAAGTTTAGAAGAGTTACTGTGCACTATGGGTAAATGTAAGGGTTTGCCTTTGACTTTCTGACTGAAATTTCCTGAAGGAGAATGAACAACTGAAGGTGCTTTTGAAGAAACACAACAGCACACAAATTTTTTTCTGGTACTTGACCGTTGTTTGTTGATATGATGTTTAATGTTGTTTTCAACATTATTTCAGTTATATTGTTGTGGATACTGAATCTATACTTTCAACTATTATGTGAGATAATTCTGGCAGAACAGTCTTGACCTTGTAACATTTTACATATTTTTTTTTTGTAGTAAAAAGAATGCTTTTATCATTTACTTAGCAGGCCTTTGAAAATATAGAGGGGGAAATTAGAAAATACTTGTAAACATGCTGCTAAATGCTGGTATTCCCACAATGTTTTCTAACATTCCCATGAAAAATTTCAGCATTGGGTCATATCTGTCATCTGTAAATGCTTGCAAACTGTACTGGTTCACAATTTTGCCATCTAGTGAAGAGCTTACAACTTAACTCTTAACCACAAAGTTCTTGTCTTTGCAGACGACAAAGTAGAACTGCAAGGCACAAGTGATAAATTTTCTCTTTGGTGGTGTAGAAAACATTGTGGGAAAAGGATAAAATGCTGGTTAACAGCATTTTCTCCTTTTCCCACAAAGTTTTCCCAAGCCTTCTCCATATGACAGGGTCGTTAAAACTACAGACTGTGTGGGAAAGGGTTAGAGCTTAAATCTTCAAATGGATCTTTAAATGGAGCCAGAATTATGGTCATGGTTGAATAAATCATAGCCAGGACAGTGGACAGCATCTGTTGTTTTCTACATTGGGATAATTATCTCCCTCTCTGCTACCATATCTAAGATCACTTAATCCTTTCCCACAAAACAAAATTTTACAATTGTCCGAATCAAAAGCATTTCCAGATGCCAAAAGATGGTAAAAGATCGAACTGTTTACTAAATAATCATGTGTGCTGCTACAATCCTGACAAAAAGGCCTTTTTTCAAAACAATTTGGGTAAAGCAGAAAATAGTCTGAAATATGACAATTTAATCTTTTTGGTAATGTAAGAGTTATATAAGCAACAACAGCAAGAAAAATCAGGAAATTACTAGCTCAGAAATACTGAATGCTTCATGATAATCTATACATATTTTTGCCAGCAAGTCCTCAAGATCAGAATTGCTGCAAATTCTATAATTCCTCTTGTGACTGGTGTTATAAATAGCTTGTGACATTTCAGCCCAGTAATCAACAGTAATTTGCACATTTTGCAAAACTAACAAATTCTATTAAATTAGTAACTGATACCGTCATGACTGATTGTAGGGTACCCTGCCCTTTGCTCCAAAGAGCTCAGTTTCTTCAGACATGCACCTTGGACACCTCAATTAACGCTTTACCAATCAACAGTATTTTAGACTGGTCAAAACTGAAAGCATTTGCAGATGACAATGTAAATATGACTCAAGTGAGTGGATTTGTATCTGAGAGGTAAGAAAACATAAGGAAAAGGAAAAATGCTGGTTCAGTGTTTCCTCCTTTTCCCAAAATGTTTTTGAAAGCCTTTTTCTCCAGGGTTGTTAAAACAGATAAAGAGTCAACTCTTTGTGAAACAACAGTATTACAGACTTGTTCAACTTCAGAGCAGATGTATATAGAAATTATGATGTAGCTCAAATGGCAATATTGGCTCTGAATGGGTAGAAAACACTGTGGCAAAAAAAATGCTGGCTACCAGTATTTTCTACATTTCCCACATTGTTTTCAAAAGCCTTTATCATCAGGGTCATTAAAACACAAGGCCGTAAAGTACAGACTAACAGGAAACAATTCTGAGCAGTATGAGAAATTGTTTGTGACTAGCATTTTTTTCCCTTAGTTGCTATGTTGTCCTGCCTTTCTCCTACATCACTCCTTTCTTCTATACATAATCTGTTACTATTCCTTTTTACTTTAATTTACATGAAGCAAGACAATTGCATTTCAAGGAAATCAGAATGAAAAACCAAAAAGGATCAAGTTAACTAAAACTGATCACAGTAATTGTTAAATCATTATTAATTTTGTAAGATACAACAAACAAGAACACTTTCAAATCTTAACAGCCATTTAAGAAAAGGTCTGTAAAGGTCTTCAGGGATTCTAAATTATCCCTGATTCTATCATTAAAGAGTGGAAATAGTGACAAAGGGGCCAAAGCCTGCAAAACAAAAATGAAGCCCTGACACAAATTCAATCACCGTGACAACAAAGGGGAGTATTGACCAATGTAATCCTACAACAGACATAAGGTTCCATCAGCACGTGACAGTGACTGGGCAGCAGGCTGCCAATGACAAAAGGCATGTACCGTGAACACAGTTCACTCTAATAGCATGCATCAGTCTTCAACAAATTAACATATAAATACCAGTTATTATCTCTACAAAAAAGGAACTTTGTTAAAACATTATTGGAACAGAAGCAATTAAAGCTTAATTTCCAATACCAAAATTTTAGACTTGCCAAAATTGGAAACACTTGCAGACGATAATTTGAATGTTGCTAAAATGATGATTTATCTCTCTGTTAGTGCAGAAAACATTGTGGGAAAAGGAGAAAGTGCTGGTAACCAGCTTTTTCTCCTTTTCCCACAATGTGTATAAAATTAAGCTCTTTTCATCAGGTTTGTTAAAACACGGGATTGTGTGGTAAAGGGTTAAGGCTTTATCGACACCAAAGTTTGAAAATTATCCATGATGTGTATTTGTGTCACTTGTTCACAATTTGTTATCTATAAATTAGCAGCCTGAGTGGTACCAAGTTAACCATCTTTGACATTTTCCCAAATTTTAGGCTCTTCCAAATTGAGACCATCTGCAGGCAACAAATCTTAGACGTACAAGTGAACTGAAGTTCTTTGGCAAGGTAGAAAACATCACTGGAAATGGAGAAAATGCTGTTTACCAGTATTTTCTCCTTTTCCCATAATCTTTTCAAAAGGCCTCTTCATGGTGATTGTGGAAATATGGGAATGTTTGGTAAAGGAATTAACTGTGTAGATCCAAGATTAGACTATACATCCATGTGGTCTAATCCTGATCTCTACCAGCTACATCATACTATGAAGCTCTCCTTCATATTATATTATGTGCTAAAGCAAATAACTTTGTTTGGTTTGTATTGGAGTTTAACCCTTTCCAAAACAACAAATTTTGGACTGGTCCAAATTGAAAGAGTTTGCAGACGACAATTTTAAATTTGATGAAAATGGCAGAAAGGTCTCAAAAAGGGTAGAAAACACTGTGGGAAAAGGAGAAATTGCTCGTTACGAGCAATTTCTCCTTTTCCAACAGTGTTTTCAAAAGACTTGTACTGCAGACACATGAAAACCAGGGCTTGTTTGGGAAAGGGTTAACGTCATTTTAACAGCTCAGGTCATATCATGGCAGTCAGTGATGCATCCATGTGTTTCCTGGCTTTCTCACACCAGTACTGGCACATTCTTCTTTCCAAATTAGCCACTGACTATTTTTCTCACATGCATCAGAGGTGAGAGGCGAAACATCGCTGGCAAGAAAGTTTGCCTCAACCGGGTATCGAACTCACAACCACCAGGTCATGAGCCTGATATGCTAACCCATTTGGGCCAGCAAATAACTCTTGCTTTATTTAGTGTTAAATTTCTAGATCAAACCTGACCTTCAAAAAAAAAGAATATCAAAATTTAACTTCGTTCTCCATTTCTGTCAATCTCTTAGTGACAAATTTATGTGATAAACAATGCAAAAAAGGGACACTTTTTTGTTCTTTCTTGTATCCCTAGATCATAACTCAAATCTGGGTATCACCTGCTCTGACCTTTCCTGGTCAGTTGGAAGGCCTATCATTACAAGAAATGACAAAGTCAAAAGAGAAAAGCTGGAATGTAACAATAGGAAGATAAATTGTTAGACAGAATTGCATTTCCACCCAATACTTTGCAATACAAGCAAATTCTTTAAAAGACAAAAAACATGAGAAAAGTGATGCAAAAACAAATCTCTTTTCTCCAGATGGGAAGAAAAATATAATTTCTGCATAATCCAGAAAACATGGGGGAGAAAGAGGCAATTGCTTATAGCAAGTAACTGCCTCTTTTTCCACAATGTTTTCCGTTATCGTTCACTGAAAGGGTTAAAAAAAATCTGTATTTGAATGATAATGGTTTAAGCACTCATCAGATGCTCAACAATAGCTTTACTGAGATCTGCTACACAATGTCGAGAGATCTGGTCCAAGTGTGACGGACTGCCTTGGATTGTCCTTCCGATATTTAACCTTTTACCACACAAATGCGAATTTTCACGACCCTTAGAAAGAAAGCTTTTGAAAACATTGTGGGAAACAGGGAAAATGCTGGTTACCAGCATTTCTCCTTTTTCCACAATGTTTTCTAAACTTTCACAGAAAAATTCCTTTATTTTAGCCACATTTATTATGTCGTCTGCTAATGCTATTAGTTTGGACCAGTCTAAAATTTTGTCATGTGTTAAAGGGTTCAGTGATAAGTTACCTCCTCATTGCTTTACCAAACGATCCTGAGTTTAATGGGCCCTGAAGGAGGTTGCTTTCGAAGACACTGCGGGGAAAGGAACAAACCCAGCTTCACAATAACTTCCATACTTTTAAATGGTATGAATTAAGTAAGAAGACATCCATTTTAACACCCACTGTCTACTTTTGGCTGCAACTGGGAATTTAAGGACAGGTCTTGTTTGTCTGCTGTTCTCTGTTATTCTCACTACTATTTCAGTTAAGTAAGCTGGCCAGTGGTACCCATGCATCCCTGAGATTTCTTTAACCAGTATTCTGCACTACACTTTTTCAAAGCCATTGGTAGCTTCCCGCTTAAACACTTCAGCTCACCCTAGCTGTCTTTCACACTCAAAATCACTGTTATTTGTTCTGCATGTTACTGACTGAGCTACCGTCTTCTCTGCAAGTGTTGATGCAGATACTCCAAGTAGCAGACCCAGACAGACAAAAAATCTTTCAATGTAAAACATTTGATTAAACCTTTTACCACAAAATCCCAAATTCAAACAACCTTGAGAATGAGGGCTTTTGAAAATATTGTGCTGGTCACCAGCATCTTCTCCTTTTCCTACAATGTTTTCTACCCTTCAAACAACAAATTTAAGATTTGAGTCAAGTTCATTTTATTGCCTGAAAATGCCTTCACTTCGAACCACTCTTAGATTTTGTCATTTGGTAAAGAGTAAACTTGGGATTTAGAGATAAAGGGTTAACTCTACTAAATAAAATTACTAAATCACAAAATTTTTAGATTTGTCCAAATTGAATGCATCTGCAACTGACAAATGTCGCTGAACAGGAAAAGAAATAAATACTGGTAACCAGTATTTTTTCCTTTTCAGACAATATACATGGATCGGTGGAAATCGATATTTGACCAATCAGGTCATCGCATTTATTCGGCCTGATATGCAGCCTTGCTGTCTGCTATTTCGGCTCACAAACAAGCGACTGTTAATGTTGGAGAAGTGTGATATTATGTGTGTTTACAACACTTGGATTTTAGGAAAAAGTTTAAAAGATGTGCTTTGCTATCGTGTACTGCTTACGTGACATATATGAAGAGATTATAAGTTTGGATTATGATTATGATTGACAATGGGACATCAGCAAAGAGTTTCGATCAATGCTATATTACGCAATGGATTAATTAATGTTAATTTTTTTCCCCTCTGAAACTCTCCAAACAAAACTTAAACTATTTTACAGTGGAAAAACAAAGGTAAAATATATGAAATAACAATAAAAAGAAAGTACGTTCACTCAAATAGCTAATCTTGTTTAATAACCTCTGCACATCCAAAAAGGGGCACGTGCCATCAATGTATGTTTCAGTTTGACGTTAACATTAACCCTTGGTGCATGAAGAATGCGTGAAGAATGCTGAATGTGAAGATACAGATCAGAGTGCAAAAAATGCAGTTTATTCTTGGATTCAAACCATCTGCTACTTAAATTAAGTACATTTATGTATATTCTTTACTGAAGGTACATGTAGATTTTAATTATGAAACAGACTAAGTTCTGTTTTGTACAGTTTTGGAAGTTATACTCAAAAGGCAACTTATGTTAATGAAATCAGCTTTTGACTTAGCCATATTTAGGTGGATTAGCACATCTGCCATTTCAAAGGGTATGTCGGTAAACTGTTAACTGATAAGATGTGTGTTTGATTGCCGCTGTAATCCACTCGACCACCCGTTGTCTTCAGTATATTATAAGATAAAACAAACTACTGCCAATGATATTAACAAGTTTGTTAATTGACAGCACATTTTACACTTTTTAAAATCATCGGGCAACCACTTTCCCTTAACTTGAAATTTAAAGATTTCTCAGACTTCCACCTCTGTGTTGAATGAGACAATCTATAAATATTTCAAAATGCTTGTTATTTAGTGTAATTTATTATCGAATACGATGTTGAGACAACCTAACAAGCCTTACAAAAATATTAATCATCTTTAATTCTATTATTTTTAGGAAAATCTTAGGATTATGTGGTGTTTCATTCTCTCTCGTAGAAGTTCAAAACTTTGCTGGCACATGTATCACATTGTCCGTAGCCCCTGAAATTCACACTTTTTGTACAAATCCTTGTGTAAATAAGTTCAAGTATCCATATATTTCTTTCCGAGAATCCATCATTGGCAGAAACATATGAAAAGGAATATTTTTCCGGAATTTAATCGAAAGAAACAGTCATAAGAGCACGATTTAAGTAGCCTGTCTGCTATACTGTATATGTATTTACTGCGTTTGTTTGTGAGCCCTTAACGACGGTAACCAAGGAAGTCGATTTATCTCATCGCCACGGATCCATGTATTACAAAACCCCTCTTCCTGTAGATCATCATAGGGGTTGTTTGCTAAAGGGATAGACCAAAAAGGAAGAGACAGGAAGTCTACCAGAGTTACTCTGCACTATGGGTAAACTGTTTTACCATAATGGACTCTAAATGTTATATTTGGCCATCATTGGTCACTGATGCTGGGAGATATCATCAGCTGATGAATACTGTTGATTATGACCCTTGTAACCTTGATCAGTAGTGATGGACCTGCCCAATTTCACAAATACATGAGGATAGAAGGTGAAGAGAATGTTATCAAAATTAATGTTAGAACTGGAAATGATCTGGTCACACTGTAGTTTGGACATGATACCCTTGTGTTTAAACTATTTTACTCCAGAAAAGAGATGCATGAAACAATGGAAATAAAGAGTTAATATTGCTAAGTATCACACAACAGACTGAGAACAATAATCATAAATAACTGATGAAAAATTATTGGCCAGTTCTAAAAACAATGAGACATGCATTCTCTCTAACCAATGAAAAATACATCCGAGACTTCAACTATTTACCTGACAACAAAATTTTAGACTGGTCCAGCTTGAAAGCATTTGCAGACAACAAATGCGTTTGGGATTTGTCTTTGATACGATAGAAAACAATGTTGGAAAAGGAAAAAATGCTGGTTACCAGCACTTTCTCCTTTCCCCATAATGTTTTCAAAGGCCTTGTTTCCAGGGGTTGTTAATAGTTATTTTCCAGGGTTGTTGGCAGAGCTTGTTTTGTAAAGTATTAATATAAAACAAAATTTAAAGTTACTTTTTGTACACTAGATAAAGATCAGTCTGCACAGAACAAACAGCCTAATTAACTCATTACCAAACAACAAAATTTTAGACGTGTCCAGATTGAAAGCATTTGCAGATGACAAATGTGGCTGAAATGATAATTTTTTTCTGTAAAAGGACAGAAAACATTGTGGGAAAAGGAGAAAATGCTGGTGACCAGCATTTTCTCCTTTTCACACAATGTTTTCAAAAGGCATCTTTCCAGAGTCATTAAAACTCAGGATTGTGTGGTAAAGAGTTCAACAAAGTTTTCTTTGTGTTGTGCAATGTGCAGTGTTCTGGTCCGTAGAATCTAGAAGTAAAAATATCTTTAGACCTTCTCCCGGCTTGTGCATTTACTTGGAAATTGAACTATAAACCCTTGTAAAATGAAAACTCTCGGTCAGGTCTATAGATGAACATAATTGTAATTCCCAAACTGTTTTAGTCGGAATATCTGACAAAGAAGTAGACAGAACAGGACCAAGATCAGACTGCATGTTCCGTGAATTCTGATCTTGATCTACACTGTCTGCAACAGCAATTAAATCTGGATTCAGCAGGACAAGGAAAAGTGGACACATAATCTTTCTAATCACAACCTCAGAGTTTGGGTACAAAGATTTATGGTCATGTTAATAAAGATCTTGTCAATTCATACTTTTATGGTTAATCAATGATTGGAGCTAAGTGAATCATTTGGATTCTATGAGTGACGACCGACTACCACTGCCAATGTCCTTGAACTACAGTAACAAACTGAACTGGTTTTGCTGCAGACAATTTGAAAACTCACTGATAAATCATAAATGATCAACATTGGGTGTTTGTTTTCTACACCTTTTACCAAACAATAAAATTTTGAGCTCAACCAAATTGGAAGCATTTGCACAAGGAAAAATAGATGTAGGCCTAACTCAAATGATGACTTCTGTCTTTGATAAAGTAGAAAACATTGTGGGAAAAGAAGAAAATGCTGGTTACCAGCATTTTCTCTTCTTCCCCACAATATTTTCAAAAGCCTTCTCTTTTAGAGTCATTAAAACTCAGGATTGTGAAGTACAGGGTTAAACAAATTCTTTCAATCATTTTAAAAAGCCTAACTGTTGCAAGTGCGGTGCCAAACTGCATGTTTTTCCAGTCTTATCATGATCTTAATTGTCCGCAAACACAATATAACGCAAGTTGTCCTTTATTTCCAAAGTTTTAACCTTTTCCCAAACAATCCTGGGTTTTAATGACTCTGAGGGGACTGGGTTTTAATGACTCTGAGGGGAAAGATTTCATAAACGTTATGGACAGTGAAGAAAATGCTGGTAACCAGCATTTTCCCTTGTCCTTTAATTTTTACCTTTTCCGAGACCTGGACCTTGTCAAAGATTTCAATTTGGACTAATCTAAGAATTTGTTGTGCGGCAAAGAATGAACTCTTTACGGCACAACAAAATTTTGGGCTGATCCAAATCAAAGCAATTGCAGACAACAAATCAAGCGTGGCTCCATGGTGGGTTTTGCTACTGGTTGCCAGCAATTTCTCCTTTTTCCACAATGTTTGCAAAAGGCCTATTTCTCAGTGTTGTTAACCTCAGGATTGTGTGGTAAGCGGATAAAAACAAAATTGAGAGAAGATTGTGTAAGAGGAAATGGGTTACAGATATCCAAGAGATACTATTGCTTTCATCCAAGTATATTTGAATTGCATTATGTGAGCACAAAATGGTTATGACCTTACTTTGTACAAAATAAATGACTTTACTTTCTGTAGCAAAAATGGCTGCAGTCTTTGTAAGAGCAAAGTCTAATGGTGACATATTATACAATCTGAGGATGAAAGGAATATCAGCTTTCACACTTTACTCTTTACTAGAGACAACATTTTGCACATGTCCAATTTGAAAGCATTTGCAGATGACAACAGTTACTTATACGTGACTTAACTCTTTAATTCATTAAAATCCTGAGTTTTAATGTCCCTGAAAAAGAGGGCTTTTGAAAACATTGTGGAAAAATGAGAAAATGCTGGTATCCAGCATTTTCTCCTTTTTTCCACAATGTTTTCTACCCTGTCAAAGACAATTCCTATCATTTGAGCCACATTATATTTGTTGTTTGCAAATGCTTTTAAATTTGACAAGTCTACAATTTTGTTGTTTGGCAAAGTCTAAAATAGCAATGTTTATCTTTAAAATGGTTGCAGGAACAGGAGAAAATACTGTTAACCAATAATGCTGAAAACGATGTTTACAAAAGTTTTATAGGTTTTTAATTAACACACTTAGCTTTTAGTAACAGATTAACTCTTTACCAAACAATCCAGAGTTTAACCCTTTACCAAACAATCCTGACTTTTAACGACCCTGAGGAAGAAGCCTTTTGAAAACATTGTGGGAAAAGGAGAAAATGCTGGAAATCAGCATTTTCTTCTTTTCCCACGATGTTTTCTACTCATCCCAAAACAAATTTCACTTTTTGTGTCACCTTTATATTGTCATCTGCAAAAGCTTTCAATTTGGACTGGTCCAAAATTTTTGTCGTGTGGTAAAGAGTTAAACACCTCTGAGGAAGCAAATGCTTTTCAGACAGATGTTCTAAAATTTTGTAGTATGTAAAGAGTTTGTCAAAGGAATAACACAGACGGTAATTTCTCTATTTGCCATGATGATTCCTCTTGCCCATACCGCAGTGGCATAAAATAGTCATTGTAATTGGGAAGAAATGTTCAACTCTACCAAATGATAAAATTTTTGACTTGACCAACTTCAAAGCATTTGCAGAGGATAAAAGAAGCGCGACTCAAAAATTGAAATTTGTCGTTATGGATCAGTACCCATCATTTTGGGAAAACGAGGAAATGCAGCTTACCTTTCTCAAGGACATTAAAATAGAGGATAATCTGGCAAAGATTTAATTCATGTATTACCAGGAATATGAAGGGGCAGATGTTAAAATTGAAACCCTGCATGTGTATTGTACAAAGGGGAAAATTCAAATGAAATCCAAGATCCAAGTTTCTTTTCAAAGGTAACACTTGATTCGTAACCTTGCATGTTCATGGGTTTCATATTTTTACATTGTTGAATGTTTCAAATTACACACTACTTTTTTTTCTTTTTTTTTTAAATTCCTTGAAGTAAAAGAAGAAAATATTTATGTCACATTAACTTTAACTCTTGTAATGCTGAATAAATGAAATGGACAAAGTCAATGCTAAACATCCATACCCTGCCATTTCAAAGCTGTTTTTGTCAGAATATCTTCTAAAGCAGCCGGTAGTGTATATCCAAGATCATGCATGTTATGTACAATCTGATCTTGCCTACACTGCTTGCATATAAACAACCAAATCCGGGTTCAGTGCTAGTATTTCAAAAATGGGGTCTTTTGAAGATGGAATAGATCAAAGTCAGACCCCACAGAATGTGCAGTCTTGAGTGTGAATCTATATGTTGTCTGCTTACTTAGTAACTGATAAGCCCATCAGACAAAGCATTTTGAGAGTATCAGTGGATTGTACTTTCAGCTACCTGAAGAGGTCAAAGTTATATATTTGGTGCTGGAGGAGTTAATATTTCAGAGCTGATTTCATTCTTAACTAAAAATCACCTTTTAATGACCCAGAGGAAAAAGGCTTTTGAAAACATTGTGAGAAGAGAAAAAAATTCTGGTGACAAGGATTTTTTCCTTTTCCCACAATGTTTTCTACCATGTCAAAGCCAAACATTTTTTGTTAGGACAAATTTAATCATCAAAAATGCCTTCTGCATAATTATGCTTTCATTATGAACATGTCTAAAATTATGTTGTCGGTTACAAAGTTAAAATCGTTTCTATGTCGATTAAAACTGCACATTCTGTTCTACACAAGCTTGACTTTGGATCTTGATTGGAGCAGACTGCAACAAGTGTCTCATACTACTGGCAACGTAGATAAAGGATCTTGATCCACACTGTTCGCAAACCAACTTCAGTTGCCGTAACAATCTTGCAGTTGAAAGTTGAAAGTGAAAACATACCTGTGGAAAGCGTTTCTGTGTTGGTCTTGATCGTACATTCTGTTCTAAATAGGCTTGAGCTTGGATCCCAATTGGAGCGGACTTTGACAGGTAATTTCCAGGCCCTGACTTAGAGCTTCGATATCTGAAATAACAATTACAAATACAGTCAAACCTGGTGATCCGTCCACCTCCATTCAGCGTGAACCTCCACTTAACAGCCAGTTCAATGTCCCCCCAACTACTTTTACTCTATATGAACCTTTATTCAACACGCACCCTTAAAACGCACGCAACAGCCGCCGAAATCGTGTCCCATTTTTCAAAACAACCTGGTATGTAGCGGCCAGTAACCAACGTAAGTTGGACTGCTAACTTATACTTCACACTTAGTGTACTTCGCACATCCGACCATTTTCGGATTAACAACTAGAGTGTCAAAATCGAACAATCATATACACACGTCGCCAATCAACAGGTGTATGCATATAACCTAATATCCTCTAGAATGGGTTATTTTGATGCAATTGATGATTTCGTAAGCTATTATTCCCGATTTGTCAAAAATTTTGAAGTTAGAAATCAAATGTAAATTACCCGGGTCAGACTACCAAAAATGTTTTTCTGCTTTCGATTTAATCTGAAATTACGTAACGTACGTGTAGCTGCCTCGACATCTTGTTTGTCTGCTTACTTCTAAAAGGTGAGAAAAGATTAAAGAAAACTGTCCTAACAACCGATTGCACCCAAATTAGTGTAGGTTATTACCTATGCCGGTGTGTTTAAGAAATTGTCTTTGATGACATTAATTTTAATTGACGATTACACCTGTGTCACATTTTAATTGACCAGTAAACCTACGACTGTTTGATCTTTATGCCCAATCATCTTTCGACCATTCCATTGTTCTGATTGGTGATTATACCAAAGATGCAGATTTCTTATGTTTTGACCGTGTTTGACCTAGTTTGCAGTCCGATCATTTTTTCCTTTTTTTATATACGTACGCTGACTTGTCAAAAATGACGTCATTTTTGACAAAGTAACGTCTGAGCACAGAAAAGGAAAAAAAAAACCCAACAAAACACAATGTTTTCTATCTGTCCCAAAATAATTTTCAATTTTTGAGTCACATTTATAATGTTGCCTGCAAATCCTTTCAATTTGGACCAGTCTAAAATTTTGCTATACATATGGTAAAGCGGTAACAAACTTCAATTCAATGACTGTTTCATAGTTTCCCTGTTTTCATGTACAATAATTCTAATTAAAAAAAAAGTATAGTTTGAATTAGATCCAACTGTTTCTTTGTTTTTCCCTGGCATATGTGCATATGCATGAACATGCACATGTGTACTTACATTTGTCTTGGGTATGTATGCACATGTACATGTATATGGACATGTACCCCAGCCCTTTATAAATGTTTAGGAAAAGATAACTCCGAGAACATCTTGCGTGATCGACCTCTTTTAAGCAAGCACCTGTCTTAAGCAAGCGATTTTGGAAGGGCCCTTGACCGCTTGCTTAAGACAGGTTTGACTATATGAGCCATGCTCTGGCAAAAGGGGCTTAATGCACCTCCGCGATGCATTATACCAAGGAAGCCATCACAGAATTATGGATCCAGAATAGCCACTTTATTTCAACAACCGACTTAATCATGAGGTAGACTGGTCCTTGGACATACAGAAAACTGACCAACAGTGAAAAGTTTCAGCAGCCCAGGTTGGCCTGCTGACCTGGGTTGATACTTTTCACAGATGCATTAAGCCCCCTTTTCCCAGAGCATGTTTTATATTTTTCCCACCAAAAACAATTCTTTCCTTTGGCAACACAGTTTTACAGAAAGGTTTACTGCAGGACAAAAAAAGGTTATTCAATGGGTATTGTCTTACACTGTTTGTGAACAGTATTTCTATACAAGATACAGGACAAAACCCATCCTACTCATCCATTACACAAGGTTCTTTAGTGTGCTCATGTACAGCACCATCACATGGGACCTATAGGTTTAAAGTCTCATCTGAAAGACTGTTAGTAGTTTTAGATGGCCAGCCATGGGGCTTGAGCCACACCATCAAGTGGCTTGAAACTTGACGTTCATGAGTCATGCCTTCTACCACTTGAGCTATTTGGGCTGGTCACACTAAAAGGAACATCAAAACTTCCAAAACAAAAATGTCTCATTATCATGTACTAGGCTAGTTGACACAGGACCTCCACAGTTGATAATTGCAGATTTAGCACATCATAATAATATAATTACAATAACTTCACAACAATTCTGTCTAGGGTGTTGTCCTGTGACAGATCATACCACCAGGTTGAAAAGGGGCCCAGTGGTATATTAACTTTTTACCAGACAACAAAATTTCAGTCTGGTCCATATGGTGGCATATTTCTGCCACGAGATACGAGATAGCTATCATGATAATTTTAGAGAACTATCGCGATAAAACAAACTTTCCTGGAAATATTATCTAGATAACAAAAAGTTTCACAATAAAAATATCGTGATATTTCTATCACTGTGGGGGGAAAAAGAAGAAATTATGCTGGTTATCAGCATTTTCTCTATTTCCCACAATGTTTTCAAATGCAATATTCTTCAGAGTTGTTCGAATTCCAGATTGTTTGGTAAAGGGCTAATAAGAAAATTTCGCTGACTTGTGCATTAATTGTCACTATATAGTTATCAGAGGGAGACATACTGACCCCAGAATACCCTCGTGTCCAAATATCTGAATGAATCTGTTGTACACTACTTTGGAAAGTACTACGACAAATAGATTTGCCTGTTTGCATTGTTTTATCACCATTTTCAACAATATACTGGTTTGTTCACGGCACCATCCCTGTATTCATGGTGATTCTTTACCAGTCCATAAGCCATTACAACATTTAAGTGGCTACTTTGCATCATAAATATATCCGAGACATGGTTTGGCAGTGATAAAGGAACAAATCTTATTGCACTGACTTTAAACAATCATAGGAGAGGCCTAGCTTTGGAATACCAGCACTGCATGTTAACTCTTTAACAAATGGCAAAATTTTAGACTTGTACAAATTAAAAGCCTTCTGAAAGGTTGACAAATCAATTTTAAATAGTGGGATTTGTCTTTGAAAGAGTGGTATTCATGGTAGGAAAAGATGAAAATGCTGGTCACTAAAGTTTTCTTCTTTTACTTCAATGTTTTCAATAGGCTTTCTCCCTCAAAGTTCTCGGGATAGCTTGGTAAAGAGTTACCATTTTTTGTGCAATCTAGTCTTGATTGACACTGCCCAGAAAAAAAAGCTTTCAACTCTTTGCAAGATAATGAAGTTTTTGACTTGTCCAACTTGAAGGAATTCGCAGACAACTACATATATCTTGCGAAAATGATGGGTTTTGTCAATGAAAGGGTAGAAACCATTGAAGGACTGGTTAGCAGCATTTCCTCTTTTCCTACCAGGTTTTTTAAAGCCTTCTTCTTCAGGGTTGTTAATACTTGAGACTTTTTAGTAAAGGGTTATAGATATACCTAAAGGTTATAAAAGCTTTGTCCACTTCTACTGTCAACAGATGAAGTCATAAAGATGACATGGCCCCACTGCTAAGGTGGCTCATTGGGTCATAAATGTCTATGGTAATCAGCAAACACCGTTTTTCATCAAATAAGTTAGATCTTTACTGTTCCATCCATATACAATTATGAAACTTCACATTCCAGCAAATTGAAGCAATAGTCATTGTGTGTAACAAACAAAATTAATGCTCCTATACCTTTATTAATTTTTTTAAATTGAGAAAATGCTGACGACCAGCACTTTCTCCTTTTATCAACAGTTTTTGAAGACAAATCCCATCATTTGAGTTGAATTTAATGTGTTGTTTGCAAATGCTTTTAGACTGAACATCTTGGATAAAAATGTTGTCTTCTGGTACCTCATGTCCATTATCCAATATCTCAAAAGTAGTGTTTTCAAAGTCCACTGCTGCAACTGTGTTTCAGGACACAAGTTAAAATTTTGTAGTCTGACAGCAAGTTATTTTGCACTAAACAACAAAATTTCGCTTTTGAGATGATGGATAAATCACATAAATAAAAGTTGTGCTTTTCTGTGACAGCCCTTTTCTATAGCATGGTAAGTCAAGTCTCAAGTGATATGGACTTGCAGCCCTGTCATAATTAATAAACGATTAATCATGATCAATAACTATCAACTCTTTACAAGGCAACTGAATTCTTGACTACTTCAGTTTGAAAGCAAAATATTATGCAGAGGACAAATTAAATTTTGCTCAAATGTTGGAATTGGTCTTTGAAAGGCTAATCAAAGTACTGAAAGTACTGATGGACTACCGAATTTGATTGATTGATCGTTTGTATGGTGTTTGACCCTGTTTTCAACATTATTTCAGTTATGTAGCAGTGGACAGTGCACATATCCATGCTTTCCTTGAGTTTATTCTACCAGTACTCTGCACAATATTATTTCCAAGCCACTGGCTGCTACCTACATAACCATCGTCGAAATGTGAGAGAGAAATGAATCCTGTCGCAATGACTATCATCAATCCTCAGAAAGAAATCTGCAGAGTCGGGGATCAAACCAGCAGCCTCCTGTTCTCAAGTCCTGTGTGCTACCGAGTGAGCTGCTGGGGATATATATGCGTGCTATTGTTTAACTATAATCCAGTTTAAGTTTAACCCTTAACATGGTAAAAATGTTAAATGAAACTTTCAAGCCGATGGTAAACAGTTGAATATTGCTATTTCAAAGTTACATTTTTGAAAAAAATATCCTCTTATTGGACAGTGTAGATCCAACATCAGACTGCATGCTCTGTTCCGTCTGAATTAAGAAAACATCTTTTTTACAACCACCAACAGTGTGCCCACACAGTTAACTAGTTTAGAACTTTGAAAATTCTTTCAATGGTCTTTCTCTCATGTGATAGAGAGTAAAAATCGGGAAGGAGGACGTCAGTAAAAGCACATGACATAAACAGGTACCTGTTGTTTCTCCCACAATGCCACTGTCCGATGGATGAAGGTCGACAACAGACGGCCATTTATAGATTATGGATTACCAGAGGTCATTCTGAGGCATATTTCCTCTCTCTTGATATGACACGAATTGCTTGCAAACCACAGAAATTCTTACAATCATACCATCTTGATCTATCTCGCTCCACATTAATGGCTGGTACTGTATTCTAACTTTCCCATGTATATAAATTAGGCGTTGTGTTACTTCAAAAACACCGTATCTGAATTGACAACATGGTGTACGTAAAGACTTTTATCACATAAAATCTCCTCCGGCAGTGTATTAAACCCATGACTTATTTTTGATAATACACTATTGTATCATCATTTTCTGGATCAGTTTTTTGTCATGAGCGTGTAAAGCCAGAGAAACCAGCCACAGCATGTACCAGAATTTGTACTACTATGATGTTCTGCGGAAAAATGACGACGATTGTGAATCATCCCCTGCGAAAAATATTCAAAAACAAGTGGTGAGTTCATGAACATTCAAGAACCTTTCATGGACCTTAAGAACTGTTCTTGAACTAATAAAACAATTCCTGAACTGAGGTTCTAGAACCAAAATGGTTCTTGAACACTGATTCTTAAAGCAGGAAAGTGAAAGAACATTAATTCTAAAACACCACTAGTTCTTGAACTGATGTGAAAGTTCATGAACATTCAAGAACCTTTCATGAACCTTAAGACCTGTTCTTGAACTAATAAAAGAGTTCCTGAACTGTGGTTCTAGAAGTCAAGTGGGTCTTGAACACTGGTTCTAAAAGCAAAAAAGTGAAAGAACATTAATTCTAGAACACCAATAGTTCTTGAACTGATCTGAAAGTTCTTGAACAGTTGGCCTAAAATACAAATTGTTCTAGAACATTGGTTTTAATACACTGACCAAATTCCACAAACCCTGGTTCTAGAACTGTACTAGTTCTTGAACAGTTGGAAATCTAGAATTTGGTAAGTATGTTTTGCTGCAAATTTGTGTGATGGCAAAAATTAGCAAGTTGTCTTTCCTTCAACTTGCATAAAATTGGGTTCAGATGCTTGTTTACATTTCAGATGCATACATGTGCAAACTTTCAGAAGCCATGAGGTCTAGTGTATTTATGCAGGGATCATATATGTGTCTAGATCATCCCTTACATATGTGAAATGGCAGTAATATAAATGTTGCACACTCATTTACATTTTTGAAGTCAATCAGATAATTTAAACTTTTTTCGGTTACAATGTTTTGAAAATTGCCACTTCATTTTCCACTTGATCTAAGTGGGATTGCATAGTATGCTATGGATAATTTACACAATGGCTCATTATCAACTTTTATCTTGCTACTAAAATTAAGTTACAAGCTATCTTGGCATTGCAGCAATCTCTTACATAAGGGTAAAGTCAAGCCCAAAACTGAATAAGTCGAGTTGGTAAATGGGCAGGGCTTTAGCTAGCCTCTGAAATTCAGGAGTTAATGACACATTGACCTGAAAGTTTCAGGGGTCAAATCTAATTTTTCAAGAGTCAAACAAAAAAAGTCATGAGTCGAAACAGAAAACGAGTTTATAGTAAACTTTTTTGTTGTTGTTGGACTTATTATTGATATTGCAATACAGATGTGAAGTGGGGTAACTTTTTTTGTTGTTGTTGGACTTATTATTAATGTTGGAATAAAGATGTGAAGTGACCAATAGTGGTACATATTCAAGGAAGCTAAGGTTAAAACCTTGTCCATCTATGCAATCAATAAGAAAAGTATGGACAATCAATTTCACTCAGAAGTCCTTTGTTAAACTTTGCAGAAATAAATATAAGACTTATTTATCCAATTTCATCCAGAAATATGTAAAATTTTATTTTATTGGGCCTGAATTTTTGGGTTACATCATCACTCGACGATATTATTGCAAATCTTTTTCTTTCTGGATATTATCACATTTGGATTACTGATAACAACATCAATAAGTGCAACGAAAAGCAGGAATTGTATGACTTATACAGGAGGACAAGTTCACAGAACAAAACCGAATGTAGATATCTGCCAAAATTATTTATGCGTATCAACTTCGTTCATATTAATCTTGTCATATTAATTGATAAAGATCTAGATGTATCAGTTTACTAACCGTTCCAAGTGTCACGCTGGTCGACGAAATCGCAAATTTGCAGTTTTCTGAAAAAAGAAGCATACAGAATATGGTGAACCATGTTCATGTTTACTTTCATGCAGAAAATCTCGGGTGATCTGTTGTTCTACATTAGCTTCCGCTAGGTGGCATTTTTCAAATACATGACATGCGCAATAGCAACTGTTCTTCAATTTAAATCCGTTAGATGCAGTTATGGAATCAGCCGAGCTCTTCTCGACCTTTTGCGATTGAATGTCGATTTCTTCTTGTCCATTTTTATTGGCTATTTCTGTAAAGTGCCATCAGACCTGGATGATGACATCATAGGGAAGAAATATGGACAATGCTTGAAAGTCAGGTAAAAATCATTTGAAATTTCTTGTTCTTTTCTGTGTGTGTCTTCTGCAGAAACTTGCAACAAAACAGATATTTCGACTGAAGAACATTAATTCATTGAGAAAATCTTTAAATGGATCTAGTCTTGCAATGCTTTCCATTATCGTGGTGGACCTTTTTTTTTTGCTCCCGCCATTGCTCCTTCGTCCCCAAACAAGTTCATCCCAGAGTTTTTCATGTTTGTGACCGCAGTTTGGCGATTTTACTGACAGTGGCATATCTTGTTGGTATCTAGTAGATCTGTGCAATAATTTTAATGAGACCTTAATTTCATTAGATTTACATTTCTTTTTTTTCAAATCTGTTGAAAGATCAAGATAGATACAATTATGGGTTACTACCACAATGAAATGATGTGTCACTTCACACTTATATGTTTTGTTACAACCCTGAAAGCAGCTTTTGAATACAGAAAAAAAGAAAGAAAATGGAACTGGTTATCTCTTGTTTTCACACATTTGCTCATCTTTCAATGGAAAATCAAACCATTTGAGTGGCATTTAATTTGATGTCTGCAAGTTTTTTAGTATGGGTGAGGATACTTTTATTGTCATTTGGTTAGCAGATGACAATCAAGAACAAGAGGGCCATGATGGCCCTGTGTCGCTCCACTGGCTTATAAATATAAACCATAAATACTGAACATTTCAATTCTGAGCCAAATGGTTTCAAAATGAAGACTTACAAAGTTTTCTCTGTAAAAGCCCATGTGAAAGTTGAGACCCGCAGGGCAAAGCCATTTTTGATCCCAGAGCTATAATTACTTGAACCCTGGGAGAGGTCCACAAGATAAAGCCACATGCCAAAATAATACAAGTCTATGCTGTATGGTTACAAATAAGGTGATTTTCAAGTTTCGTCCATATGAAGCCTCTGTAAAACATAAGACCCCTGATGCAAGGCTAATTTAAAAAAAAATCAAAAGTGATCCAGATTTGGTAGACCTTGGTTTTGCGGTTAGGAGCAAAAGGATTTTTTTAATTTTCACCCTATAAGCACATGTTTAGGACCAAATTTGGGAGTTCTTGGCCTTATGGCTAGTAACAAGACGGTTTCTGAAGTTTTCACTCCATAAACCCATGTAAAACTTGTGACCCCTGGTGCAGGGCCAAACTTGATCCTAGGGTTTTAACTAGGGCCCTCTTTGTAGTTGTCCACTAGATAGTGCTATAATTATGCAAAACTTGGTAGCCCTAAGCCTTATGGCTATTTACACCAAGATTTAAAAGTTTTCCCTATATAAGCCCATGTAAATCTTGTGAACCCTCCCCCCCCCCCCCAGCATGTGGCCAAATTGACCCCAGGACTGTAATTTGGGCACTTTTGGTAGACCCCCACTAGATCAAGCTAAATGCAAAATTTGGTAGCTCTAGGCCTTATGGCTAGGCACTGGAAGATTTCTTAAGTTGTCACTATGTAATCCTACGTAAAACTTGTGACCCCTGCAGCAGGGCCAATTTTGACCCCAGGGCTAAAATTTTGGCCCGCTTGGTAGAGGCCCACTAGATATAGCTACATGCAAAATTTGGTAGCTCTAGGCCTTATGGCTAGGTATAGGAAGATTTTCAAAGTTTTCTCTATATAAGCCTATGTAAAACTTGTGACCCCTGGGGCAGAGCCAATTTTGACCCCAGGGCTATAATTTGAAGAAACATGATAGAGGTCTACTACATACAGCTACATGCCAAATTTGGTAGCCCTACGCCTTATGGTTTCAGACAAGAAGATTTTTAAAGATTTCCAATATTTTTCAGTTTTGTTGCCATGGCAACCAGAGTTTTTGAAGGAATTAAATTCTTTCAAGAAATTCTGAAGAGGACCATGGCAGGATCATTTCTGTGAAGTTTCATGAAAATTGGATGGGTAGTTTCAGAGAAGAAGATGTTTGAAATAAAAGTTAACGCACGGACGGACGCACGGACGGACAGACGGACGCACGAAGGACACCGGGCCATGACATAAGCCCGCTGGCCTTTGGCCAGTAAAGCTAAAAAAACAATTCTAAATTGTGTATTGTTAGTTGTTTTGATTGTCTTTTCTTTGTAGTACTTCACCAGGAAAAATACTACAGCAGCTTGAATCTTGAAATGCCAAGTCCATAGCTCCAGATATGGAAGAGTATCAAGGATTCCATAGATTTAGTTTTGAACACCAAATTGCTGTTCTAGATCAGTTCTTTAACCCAGTTCTAGAACTGTTCGTGAACCTTAAATTATATTTCTAGAATTACAGGTTCAAGAATTTGTTTTAGAATATGTTCAAGAACATTTTTTCTTGAATATCAGTGTTCTAGAATGGCCATTTAATGTTCATGAACTTTCCAAGAACAAGATTCAAGAATTGTTCTAGAACTGTTTCTTGAATTCCTCACAGCAAGCTCTTGATTTAGTTCTTGAACATCAGTACTAGAATGGCCATTTAATGTTCATGAACTATTCAAGAACTAGATTCAAGAATTGTTCTAGAACTGTTTCTTGAAGATTTAATTCTTGAACATCAGTTCTGGAATGGCCATTCAATGTTCATGAACTATTCAAGAACTAGTTTCAACAACTATTCCGTTCTCGAACTGTTTCTTGAATTCTTTTTCCAGCAAAACACAGTGCAGGATGAACTTGCTACAGCTGCGGTCTTTAATCTCTACTGTAGAATTAAAAGACTGCAGCTTCAGCAAACCAATCCTGCCCAGACTACCAAATTACCGTAGTTCTAGAAAAGGTGATTTTGCAGATATGAATTCAATTTGGCTCATATGATTGGACTTGTGATGAAAAGAGAGGAAAAGGAGACAATTCTAGTTATTAGACAATTCTAGTTATCAGCATTTTTTTCCTTTTCCCACAGTGTTTTCAAAAGACCTTTTCCAAGGGGTTGCTTAAAAACAGAATTGTTTCAGTTTGATAAAAGATGAAGAGGAACGGTTTAAAAAAAGGCAGTTGGAATGTTCCCTCATTCGTAGCTATGATATCAATAACGTGACAGTGATAGATCTAGTTGTGGCAAATTTTATTTTCACTTTTTTTTCGTGTCCTCCATCCCTAACTTTTGATGAAAAAAATCGGTAAAACAAAAAATAAAAAAACGCTGGCCTTATCTTTTTTTCTGAACACAGCTTTCTACAATGATAGAATTTCAGGTATAAATATGGTGTTGAAACTAAAAAACAAATTCTCCAACTTTCCATATGCCATAGTTCTATAGAAAAAAAGTTCTGGTAATCATGTAAAAAAACAACATTTTTTTGCCCCCATTCTTCTGTGAATACACATTAACCTTTTACCGCATAATACAGAGTTTTAACCACTTTGAGTAAAAAGGCTTTTGAAAACATTGTGGTAACCAGCATTTTCTCCTTTTCTAACCTTTCAGAGATGAATCTCATCATTTGAACCACATTTGATATGTCATCTGCAAATGCTTTGGATTTGGACAAGTCCAAAGTTTTGTTGTTTGTTAAAGAGAGAAAGTACACAGGGTATCAAATCAAAGTTCACTGCATGAAGGGTTAATCTAATTTTTGACACCCCAGGTGTGGGGCTGTGAAACCGTTATCCCCACCCAGGAGTCTGGGCTGTCTGGATTAAGTGTCAGGAGTCTGTTGGTACTGTGCTTTACCAGTATCAAAACCCTTGTATCAGATCTGACATTTAAACTTTCAGCTCTTAACCAAACAATAAAATTTAAGACTTGTCCAAAATGAATGTGTTTGCAGACAACAAATTAAATGCCAATGAAATGATGGGATTTGCTTATAACAAGAGGGCCATGATCGCTCACCTGAGTCAATAGGCCAAACATTCTGACCAAATTTCACAAGTATCTGACTGAAAATGTGGCCTCTAGAGCGTGCACAAGGTTTTTCGATGATTTGACCTAGTGACCTAGTTTTTGACCCCACATGACCCAATTTCGAACTCGTTCGAGATTTTATCAAGACAAACATTCTGACCAAGTTTCATAAGTATTTGACTGAAAATGTGGCCTCTAGAGCGTACACAAGGTTTTTTGAAGATCTGACCTAGTGACCTAGTTTTTGACCCCACATGACCCAATTTCGAACTCATCTGAGATTTTATCAAGACAAACATTCTGACCAAATTTGACAAGTATCTGACTGAAAATGTGGCCTCTAAAGCACACACAAGGTTTTTCTAAGATCTGAGCTAGTGACCTAGTTTTTGACTCCACAAGACCCAATTTTGAACTAATCCGAGATTTTATCAAGACAAACATTCTGACCAAGTTTCATGAGGATCTAACTGAAAATACACAAGCGTACACAAGGTTTTTTGAATATCTGACCTAGTGACCTAGTTTTTGACCCCACATGACCCAATTTTGAACTCGTCCGAGATTTTATCAAGACAAACATTCTGACCAAATTTGACAAGTATCTGACTGAAAATGTGGCCTCTAAAGCACACACAAGGTTTTTTTAAGATTTGACCTAGTGACCTAGTTTTTGACCCCACATGACCCATTTTCAAACTCGTCCGAGATTTTATCAAGACAAACATTCTGACCAAGTTTCATGAGGATTGGACTGAAAATGTGGCCTCTAGAGCGTACACAAGGTTTTTCGATGATTTGACCTAGTGACCTAGTTTTTGACCCCACATGACCCAATTTCGAACTCTCCTCAGATTTTATGAAGACAAACATTCTGACCAAATTTCACAAGTATCTGACAGAAAATGTGGCCTCTAGTGCGTACACAAGGTTTTTCCAAGATCTGACCTAGTGACCTAGTTTTTGACCCCACATGACCCAATTTTGAACTCGTCCGAGATTTTATTAAGACAAACATTCTGACCGAATTTCACAAGTATCTGACTGAAAATGTGGCCTCTACAGCGTACACAAGGTTTTTCGATGATTTGACCTAGTGACCTAGTTTTTGACCCCACATGACCCAATTTCGAACTCGTCCGAGATATTATCAAGACAAACATTCTGACCAAGTTTCATAAGGATCCAACTGAAAATGTGGCCTCTAGAGCGTACACAAGGTTTTTCCAAGATCTGACCTAGTGACCTAGTTTTTGACCCCACATGAGTCAATTTCGAACTCATCTGAGATTTTATCAAGACAAACATTCTGACAGAATTTCACAAGTATCTGACTGAAAATGTGGCCTCTAGAGCGTACACAAGGTTTTTTTAAAGATTTGACCTAGTGACCTAGTTTTTGACCCCACATGACCCATTTTCAAACTCCTCCGAGATTTTATCAAGACAAACATTCTGACCAAGTTTCATGAGGATTGGACTGAAAATGTGGCCTCTAGAGCGTACACAAGGTTTTTCGATGATTTGACCTAGTGACCTAGTTTTTGACCCCATATGACCCAATTTTGAACTCGTTCGAGATTTTATCAAGACAAACATTCTGACCGAATTTCACAAGTATCTGACTGAAAATGTGGCCTCTACAGCGTACACAAGGTTTTTCGATGATTTGACCTAGTGACCTAGTTTTTGACCCCACATGACCCAATTTCGAACTCGTCCGAGATATTATCAAGACAAATATTCTGACCAAGTTTCATAAGGATCCAACTGAAAATGTGGCCTCTAGAGCGTACACAAGGTTTTTCCAAGATTTGACCTAGTGACCTAGTTTTTGACCCCACATGACCCCAATTTCGAACTCGTCCGAGATTTTATCAAGACAAACTTTCTGACCAAATTTCACAAGTATCTGACTGAAAATGTGGCCTGTAGAGTGTACACAAGGTTTTTCCAAGATTTGACAATGTGACCTAGTTTTTGACCCCACATGACCCAATTTCGAACTCGTCCGAGATTTTATCAAGACAAACATTCTGACCGAATTTCACAAGTATCTGACTGAAAATGTGGCCTCTAGAGTGTACAAGGTTTTTCTAAGATTTGACCTAGTGACCTAGTTTTTGACCCCACATGACCCAATTTCGGACTCGTCCGAGATTTTATCAAGACAAACATTCTGACCAAGTTTTATGAGGATCGGACCGAAAATGTGGCCTCTAGAGCGAACACAAGGTAAAAAGTTGACGACGCACGACGGACAAAGCACGATCACAATAGCTCACCATGAACACTTCGTGCTCAGGTGAGCTAAAAATAGAGAAAACATTGTTATGATTGTGCAAAAAGGATTAAATGCTTGTTACCAGCTTTTTTTCCCCTTTCTTCACAATGTACTCAAAAGGCCTCTTTCTCAGGGTTGTTAACCCTAGTGATTGTGTGGTAAAGGGTTAGACCCATCAACTCTTTTCTGAATGACAAAATTCTAGACTGGCCCATATTAAAAGCATTTGCAGATGATAAATTCAGTACAGTTCAAACGAAAGGAAAGAAAACAGGATAGAAGACATTTTGCTTACAGGAGAACATATAGGTTACTAACATTTTTTCATCTTTACACAATTTTATTTTGGAAAGCCTTTTCCTTCAAGGTTGTATTAACATCACATTGTTTGGTTTACTGATGAAGCTAAAATATTTTCTAAACTATCTCTGCAGTTGACGTCTTTGTACAAAGAACTGTCTTTTACCACAATGATTCCCAACTGTTGATACAAAATATTTCCTTCCTCTTAAATCAAACGACCAAATTTTGGACCTGTCAGTTGGTAAAGAAATATGCCACAGGATGGAAAAAGTCATTGGCAGGTGGTAATTATGCTAACAACATCTGTAAGTATTAAAATGTATAGAAAGTCCAAAATAATTCTTAATTCCCCATGATTTGTTTAAAAAATGAAATACAAAGACACACGCTATGAAATCAGTTGCGTTACCTGGAGATTGAAATTCCTTCAAAAGGCTTTAGAACATGATTTGTCTAGTAAATATGATTTCAAATTATCAAATTAAGCAATAGGATAAAACATGCTAAGTTTGCAAAGGCTCACTTTTGTAAACAGTAACAGCATGTTCATTTTTATTGTACTTTTTAATAAAACCTTACAACCCTAGAGAAGACAGCTTTTGAAAACATTCTGGGTAAAGGAGTAAATGCTAGAGATCATTATTTTCTCTTTTCTCTACAGTGTTTTGTACTCTTTCCAAGAGAAATCCCATTGAGACAAACTAGATTTTTTTGGCCAGAAAGTGATCTTAACCCTTTACCATACAATCCCTGCTTTTAACGACCCTGAAAGAAATACTTAGGCTTTTGAAAAAACTGTGGGAAAAAGAGAAAATGCTAGGATCCAGCATTTTCTCCTTTTCCTACAATGTTTTCTACCCTATTAAGGACAAATTAACGTTTGTCTGCAAATCGTTCCAATCTGGACAAGTGTTGAATTTCACTGAGTGGTAGAGTTATTACTCTTTACCACACATGAAAATTTTAGATGACAAATAAAAAGGGACACAAACAACAGTATCTGTCTTCAAGATCATTGAAAACATTGTGGGAAAAGAAGAAAATGCTGGTAACCAGCATTTTCTTCTCCTTACTCAATGTTTTCAAAAGCCCTCTTTTTCAGGGTCATTAAAACTTGGAATTGTATGGTAAAAAGTTAACATAGACAAGCCTGAAATTTTGCTGCCTTGTCAAAATATAATGCACTTGAAAAATTCAAGTTTCTTTGATGCTGTCTAAGTCTGGCTGCACTCTCAATTAGTTCAATATTGACATGATCTTGAGTAAATTAGCATGCACTTAGTTTAAACAAACTTCAGAAAGTCTGTTCAATGACTTCTAATTAATTTTGTATTCTGTAAAAATTACTCTGCATAAATTACTCAACTAACAGGCCAACTAACTAAAGCTACCTCAAGCTGCTTAACTCTTTACCAGATGACATAATTTTAGACATGTCTAAATTGAAAGCACTTGAAGACGACATGATGAGCAAGACTCAAAAATTGATATTTGATTTTTGTAGGGAAGAAAGCATTGTGGGAAAAGAAGAAAATGCTGGTTACCAGAATTTTTTTCCTTTTCCCACAGAGTTTCCTTAGGGTTGTCAAAACTCAGGATCGTGTGGTCTTTACCTGACTACAAAATTTTAGCCTTGTCCAAATTCAAAGTATTTGCAGACAACAAATTAAACATGTCTTAATGATGGGTTTAGGCTTTGGAAGGGTATTAAATATTGTGGTAAATGAGGAAAATGCTGGCAACCAGCATTTTCTCCTTCTTCCAGAAAGTTTTCAAAAGTTTGTTTCGAAAGGATAGTTACAAGACAGGATTGTTTGGTAAAGGTCGAGAATAGAATCAAAGCCTAAGCAATTTTGAAATAATTTTAGACATGATAAGTTAATGACAACAGGCAGTAATACCTTAATCCCTTCCCACATGACAAATTTTAGACTTTTCAAAATTAAGAGCATCTGCAGGTCATAAATCTGAAAAAGGTACAAATAAACTGAGGTTCTTTCACAGAGTAGAAAACATGGTGAGAAAAGGAGAAAATGCTGGTTACCACCATTTTCTCCTCTTTCCCATAAAGTTTTTAAAAGGACTCTTCCTCAGGGTCATAAATACAAAAGGTTGTTTGGTAAAGGGTTATAAAAGAACTGGGACTTAATCCTTGAAATTACAAGTCTACCCAATAAGTTTGATTGAATGGCATTTTAAAATGCATAAATCCAATGGAAAACAAAACTGCCACTGTAAAGTGGGTTCAGTATACTTTATTGAATTAATTACTGGATTACCAAGTACATCAAAGTGAGTGCAACAAAAGCCCTTCAAATTGATCCAACAACCCGATACTTTGCATCATTGAATCTAACTATGCAAACCCTTCTAGGTTTTCCTCATCCTGTTTTAAAATACAGAATAACTCTAACTTTCACTCCTAACAATCATTAGCAAAGCATTTTGGTATGAAAGACTTGAACCTTTAACCTACGTTTTAAAAAGTTCTCAGATTAAAACAAAAAAAAAACTTATGTTGTCAAGTACTGAAATCCTTGCCAGACAAGCTGGTGTCTTTTAGACTGGGGATGTAAAGCCATTTGCAGACATAAGTAACTAGCTTTGATACCTTTTCCAACAATGTTTTATATCTTTCCAAAGAAAAATCAAAACTTTTGCACCATAATTATAAATGCTGTCAATTTAGTCAGACAAGCTGGTGTCTTTTAGACTGGGGATGTAAAGCCATTTGCAGACATAAGTAACTAGCTTTGATACCTTTTCCAACAATGTTTTATATCTTTCCAAAGAAAAATCAAAACTTTTGCACCATAATTATAAATGTTGTCAATTTCGAAGAGTCTAGGATTGTGATTTCAGTATGGACAAGTCTAAGGTCTTATTGTCAGGTACAGAGTTTTAAGTAGCCTACACTCAGGGTATAACCCTTTATCAAACAATTCCATGTTCAAATGACCCTAACAAAATATTGCTTTTGAAATCATTGTGGGAAAAGGAGAAAATGCTAGAAACCAGCATTTTCTTCTTTTCCCACAATGTTTTCTGTTCCATCAATAACAAATCCCATCAACTGAGCACTATCTGATTTGTCGTCTGCATAATGGTTTTTATTTGGACAAGTCTAAAATTTTGTGGGCCTGGTAAAGAGATAATGAAATACGAGGATTATTGAACAAGGAAATTAGAGGCTGAACAGTATCCTACTATGTAAATATTTAACTTTCTCCCCATTACACAGCTATCAAATGTGCTACGTTGCTTCAATTTTTTGTTCTTTTTTTTTTTCACCGATACTTTTTATTGAGCTGATTTTTATTTTTAAATTATTGAACTGGACTTGTCTTGAATCCTTGGTCTTAGTTAACCCTTATCCTGCTAAATAAGTGAAATACAACTTTCAAGCTGACACTAAAAACCTATACTCTGCTAGTTTTTTTGGGGAAAGATATCTCCTTGTCGGACAGTGTAGCTCCAAGATCAGACTGCATGTTCTGTGCAGTCTGATCTTGATCTACACTGTCCACAAAACATCCTTGAGTCGTGTTTAGCAGCCTAAGGGTTAATATTTTTACCTTTTTACTTGAAGATAACAAAAACCACTGTTATACATCAAATGTAATACAGTGGAATCCACTTATTAGCAACTTGGATTATAGGGATTTTCCGATATTAGCAACTTTTTACCCAGCACAAAACCATTTCCTCTTAAATCTATGTAAATTTTCTCGGATAATCGAAATACTGTTAAAAGAAATTTTCGGATAATCGCAACAAAATTTTTGCACTATCAACATATTTTGTCGTTTATTAGAAATATTATGCCATAATTTCAAGAAAAGAATCAATGAAATTTCTGAAAATTAACTAAAACTTCGCTTTATTTTGCAGGTGCAGACTCGCGTGTCCAGTAAATACACACATACGTGTCGACGCGATGTCATTTTCGCACCCACACGAGAGTAATTGTTCTCCTGATGTGCTGATAAAAAACTGGAATAAATGACTTACTTTATAGACTTGGACTTTTTTTTTTAGACTTAATCTAGTTTCCATTTTGATTTAAAACCATTTTTATTTCTTTGGCATGATTTTCATGCCTTCATTTTACAAGTTAAACCTACGGCTCTTTATGGCCATATTGTTTATAACGCCTCACATCAAGTCACCAATCAACATTCTTTAACCAATTAAAACACTTTAATTGATTTCTTTGAAGACTTTTTTTTGCCAACTTGCCTTTGATTCTGCTGACTGACTGTGACAAACAAAATGGTCAAACAAAAATTACCTTAATTGAATGTGTAAAAAACGTTCCTATTTAAACCTTGGTCATTAAACTTGACCATCATAACCTGTCACAATGTCCAAGAGAAAATGCACAGACCTCTCCCTAGCTGACCGCTACGAAGTTGTCAAGATTCAGACATTCTTTCCTTTTTCCTGAGTATTTTCTACACAAATTCAATTGTTTGATTCAAGTTCTTCACATGTTGTCTGCTTTTTTATGTTTACGAGAATAGTCCAGAATATTTTGACTGAGAATCAACCTAGTCCAAGGTATGTTCTTTAGAGCAAGTTTTTTAAGATCCTTATTGGGAGAAAGCTTTCAAATGTTTTTTCTCAAAAGGAATCGTAAAAAATGCGCTCAAAAAAGGCACATTCGATTTCGTTCAGAAGGGCAAAGTAAGCCGTATAATAAACCTAATGCATGATATGTACATGTACATTTGTGGTGTGTAGCATTAGTGAATAGGTAAACAATGTAGGAAAACAGGTCGACTTACCACTACAGCTCTTCGGATACTAATATGAGAGGTAATTCAATATACTAATAATTACAAAGACAACATTTTCTAATCACTTTATTAATATTGGATTACAAATTTATAACTAGCAATCGATTGCGGAGGGAAATAGTCTACTTTCGGTTTAGCGCCAACTTCTTAGTCCCCACTCTCGTGCGAGTTCATGCCTCAAATGAAATTGCGGATAATAGCAATGATCACTTAATAGCAATTTTTCTTCTGACAAATGGGTATTGCTAATAAGTGGATTCCTCTATAATTCAAAGAGCAAGTAATTCATGGGACTTTTCATTTTCATCAAAACCCTTGTACCGACTGCATGTTAACAATTAACCTCTTTACCAAATAACAAAATTTTAGATTTGTCCAAATTGAAAGCATTTGCTGACAACAAATTAAATGTGGCTGAAATGATAAGATCTGTCTTTGAAAGGGTAGAAAACATTGTGGGAAAAGGAGAAACTGCCGGTAACCTTCATTGTCTCCTTTAGAGTCAACACTGACACGATTTTTTTCTTCTACGGACAGTGCAGATCAAGATCAGGCATTGCTTTCATAATGGGGACTATGCTTTCCACATCTTCGCAAGCCAAGGATACTAACTCCACTTTGTTCGTTACGTACCCTTGGCCGCTCGCCTCTTTAAAAATCGGAACTCTCGCTGCGCCACCTATCGAATATCACGAGTTGCGTAACCTTTGCTGATGTTATTTCTGACCAATCAAAATGCTTGTAATAAAATTTGTTAGGCTATGCATCAAATATGGCTGCGCTTTCGGATTCATCACAATTTTCTGAAATTAATCAGACATACGATGATTCGCAATCATTTGGCTGTGGAACCCGTCCTGATACTTCACACAATTGATCATGAACTATAAAAAACTCATTAAATATCTATCATCTACTCTTCTTTGGCAAATTTTCGTCACAAACACGACAATTTTCATTTTTGACGGGCGGCGCCATTATTGTTTTCTGTTTCGCGTAAGATTTCTTGTTACGGATAGTTTGATTGGACGCAATGGGTTTTGATCGCATCCAATGAAATGGCGCAGTGGGAGTTTCAATTTTTAAAGAAGCGAGCAACCAAAGGGTACTACCTTAGTATCCTTGGCTTGCGAAGATGTGCTTTCCAGTGGAGATGATAAAATAATCATCTGAAAGACGGTAATAAACTGTCAACTTTCAACAAAACCATCTTTTTCTTAAGGGTTTGAAATGTATAGAAATCAATCATCTCTGTGTTAATCATCTTCGCAAGCCAAGGATACTAATTCCACTTTGTTCGTTATGTACCCTTGGCGGCTCGCCTCTTTAAAAATCGAAACTCCAGGTGCGCCACCTATCGAATATCTTGAGTTGCGTAACCTTTGCTGATGTTATTTCTGGGTTTTGATCGCATCCAATGAAATGGCGCAGCGGGAGTTTCGATTTTTAAAGAGGCGAGCGGCCAAGGGTACTACCTTAGTATCCTTGGCTTGCTAAGATGTGTGTTAATATGGACTACGCAGACTTACATGGGTCAACACTTTTTGCAAATGAAATGAACCCCCTTTTCACAGCGTATGACTCATTTAACCCTTTCCCAAACAAGCCCTGGTTTTCATGTGTCTGCAGTACAAGTATTTTGAAAACACTGTGGGAAAAGGAGAAATTGCTCGTAACAAGCAATTTCTCCTTTTCCCACAGTGTTTTCTACCCTTTTGGAGAACTTTCTGTCATTTTCATCAAATCTAAAATTGTCGTCTGGAAACTCTTTCAAGTTGGACCAGTCTAAAATTTATCGGTATGGAAAGGGTTAAAGACGTTTTCTTGCTAAAGTATCCTCATAAAAAGTATTTTGTACAAAATGACTATAGAGTGCATTCATGATGACAATGTTGGTTTCTGCCTTATATGTCTTTATAAAACAAAGTCAATACCATTTCCTCTAAAAAACTCTCATCACTTAGCAATTAGTGAAATATCAACACAAATAATAAATAGTACAATGAGAAAAATGGAAGACAAACAGACAAAAATGGAGCTGCCATGCCTACATTTTAATTTTATTTCCACTAAATTGCTATGAGCATTTTAGAAAATCTGTCATTCAAATAATGGACGGTAACTACTTTTATGCTGACCTAACTCTTTACCCAACCTTCAAATTTTAGACTTGGGGTTTATGGTTTCAGACAAGAAGATTTTTAAAGATTTCCAATATTTTTCAGTTTTGTTGCCATGGCAACCAGAGTTTTTGAAGGAATCAAATTCTTTCAAGAAATTCTGAAGAGGACCATGGCAGGATCATTTCTGTGAAGTTTCATGAAAATTGGATGGGTAGTTTCAGAGAAGAAGATGTTTGAAATAAAAGTTAACGCACGGACGGACACACGCACGGACGGACGGATGCACGACGGACACCGGGCCATGACATAAGCCCGCTGGCCTTCGGCCAGTGGAGCTAAAAATGCTGGTAACTGAGCTTTTTCCATTCACCACATTTTCTACCCCTATACTGACAAATCCCGTAATTTGAAACAAATACAATTTGTCGTTTGCAAAATGCTTTCAATGTTGGTGACTAATATTTTGTTGTCTGGTAAAGAGTAAACCCTTTACCAAACAATCCCTACTTTTAACAACCCTGAGAAAGAAAGCTTTCTAAACATTGTGGGAAAAGGAGAAAAATGCTGGTAACCAGCATTTTCTCCTTTACCCACCATGTCTTCTACCCTTCCCAAAGCATATTTCAAAATTTCTGGTCACACTTATTTTGTCGTCTGCAAATGCTTTCAATTTGGCAAATCCTAAAACTTTGTCGTTTTGTAAAGAGTTAACCCTTTCCCAAACAAGCCCTGGTTTTCACGTGTCTGCAGTACAACTCTTTTGAAAACACTGTGGGAAAAGGAGAAATTGCTCTTAACGAGCAATTTCTCCGTTTTCCACAGTGTTTTCTACCCTTGTTGAGACATTTCTGCCATTTTCATCAAATTTAAAATTGTCGTCTGCAAACTCTTTCAATTTGGACCAGTCCAAAATTTGTCGTTTGGGAAAGGGTTAAAGGGTAATTAACCTCATGGTAATTACATCTATTTGGCACAAGATCACTTGAAATTTTTATAATTTTGTTTTGTAGAGGATCTAAATTTCATAAACTTTAAATGTCATTTTTTGATGACACCATTTAACAACAATTTTGCTGTGTGATTTAAGACTTCATTAAGAGTTTTATGTTCATTTCACCTGTTAAACTAATACAACATAATATATTGGGAAATAATAAATTATCTTTTTTTTTTCTTTTTCTGCATGTTAATGCATATTCTTGTTCCTTCTAAACCTAATATTTATTTCAGGTTGTAATTTCATTTGTTAGGGGTTTTATGCAAGAATATGATCATATTGCATGTTTATGCAGTTTGATCTTGATTTATACTGCCTGTAAAAACATGCTATGATACCCATAGCATGCTGAGAAATAGTCCCTCGACCCTTTACCAAAGAATCCCATGTTGAAACAACACTGATAAAAAAGGCTTTCTAAAACTGTGGGGAAAAGGAGAAAATGTTCAAAACCAGCATTTTTTTCTTCACTGACTTTCGCCTTGCCGCCCCCCGCTTCATCCCCTCCCCCCCCCACCCCCCCCCCGGACACAAATTCTGTCATCTGAGCATCATAAATTCATCATCTGAAAATGGCTTCAACGTTAGTAAAATATTGGTCTAGTCAAGAGTAAAAGATAGGTGAGGTAATTCTAAATCATTGATAACCCATCTATCAGGCAAGATCTTGATTTAGAGAAGATAAAATACATTTTTAATTTAACAGTTCATGATCACATCAGTAGGCTTTGAGGTAAGTGGCTCAACTTGGAAACAGGTGCTGCAGATAGTGGTATGACCCCATACCAAACAATATGGAGTATGATGACCCTAAGAAAGAAGGGTTTGAAAACAATGTTGAAGAAGGAGAAAATACTTTTGATAGGAAGTCATTTGATCCACTCACTGAGGGAAGTTGATCTTAAGGTAGAGAGATTGCCATGGCAAGAAATAGCATAAAGAGAAGCCATGTTTACTTTCACCAAGTTTCGCACCTTTACCACAGGACAAAATTTTAGACATGTCCAAAATGAAAGCATTCACAGATGACATATTTAAATATGGTCCAAATGATAGGAGTTATCTTTGAAAGGGCAGAAAGCATTATGGGAAAAGGAGACAATACAGGTTACTAGCCCTGTCTTCTTTTCTCACAGTATTTTCAAAAGGACTTTGCCTGAAGGTCATTAATCCTTCCGCAGATAGTGCAGTCTGATCCTGGATATACAATGTCCGATAAGGAGATATCTGTCCTCCAAAAATACCTTTGAAATAGGAAAACTTGGGTTTTTGACTAGCGAAGCTAGTCTACAGGCATCTAGATTGACCTAGATTCAAAACCCCCCAGTTGCCAAATACTGCCACACAGAAAATACTTCTTTCTGTTAGAAATCTTAATTTTGTTATACATGACAATGTAGACATAAACCACTAAATCTCTTCCTCTCCGATTTGAAAATGTTGTCTTACAAAGTAATAAACTGAACAAGATGTCATTTATAAGGTACAAGAGCTTTGCTTTATGTAAATGGAGTGACCTATGCAAAGCAGAGAATCACTTATTCCTACACAACTGTAACATTATGAATGAATCTATTAATAGATACACCTAGGTATTAGCTTGTAGCAAATCCCAGCTATATCAACCCTCACTGGACAGGAAACCCTTGTCATTCCTTCAGTCATTCATTATTTAGATCATTGTGTACAGTTGAACTATTGTGTTAAACTGTTATTCTATTAACCTTTTACCAAACAATCCCAAGTTTTAATGATACTGGGGGAGGATCCCTTTGTAAACATTGTTGGAAAAGGAGAAAATGCTGGTAACCATCATTTTCTCCTTTTCCAACATTGTTTTCTGCCCTTCTGAAATCATGTTTCATCAGTTCAGCCACATTTAATTCATGGTCTGCAACAGCTTGAATTTGGACGGATGTAAAATTTTTCATTTTGTTAGCAGAGTTAAATAGTTAACTACATCTTGTGCTACTAGATATTGACTAATTGACTGCATGGTGTTTAACAACATTTTCAACATTATTTCAGTGATATTGCGGCGGCCAGAGCACCTGTCCATGCTTTCCTCGAGTTTCTTTTACCAGCACTACCATGACTCAATGACCTTTTGCAGACAGTGTGTGCAGTCTGATATTGGATCTACACTGTCCGACAGGAGGATAGATTTTCCCCAAAGTGTAACTGTGAAATAACAATATTCAGGTGTTACCATCAGCTTGAAAGTTTCATTTAACATTTTTTAGCAGGTCAAGAGTTAAACTTAAACTAGATTATAGTTAACCAATTGCAAATATAGCCCTGGCAGTTCAGTTGGTAACATACAGGACTTGGGAACAAGAGGTCGCTGGTTTGATCCTTTGAAATTTCTTTCCGAAGATTGATGATAGTCATTGCGACAGGATTCATTTCTTGCTCACATTTCGACGATGGTTATGTGGGAACGGAGCCAGTGGCTTGCAAAGAATATTGTGCGGATTACTGGTAAATGAAAATCCAGGAAAGCATGGATATGTGCACTGGCCATAGCTACATAACTGAAATAATGTTGAAAACAGGGTTAATAAACACCATACAATCAATCAATCAATCAATCAAATTCGCTAGTCTGTCAGTACTTTCAGTACTTTTATTACTATTGGCTTGAAAGTTTTATTACTTTAATTTAGCAAGATAAGGGTTAAAACTTAAGAATGTGTGGTAAATGGTTAACCCTTTACCACACGACAAAATTTTAGATTAGACAACTTCAAAACTTTTGCGGATGACAAATTCAACTTTGGTACAAATGAGTTTAAGCTCTCTGAGAGAGCAGAAAACGTGGGAAAAGGAGAAAATGCTGGTTACCAGCATTTCCAGCATTTTCTCCTTTTCTAACAATGTTTTCAAAAACCTTCTTTCCCAGGGTCGTGAAAACCTGGGATTATTTGGAAAAGGGTTAAATCTACATTCCCTCTGCTTAGGGTCTAGTATCATTATAAGACAGAATAAGCATTCTACAGTGCCCTGCGTAGAGCTTGTGCTTGCCATTCACACAGGCTCAACAGCATCCCACAGGTCTCTTTCTCCCTTTCAACTATAAGAGACCAAACCTTATAAACACATCAAGCATGTTCCTCTGGGAAAAGTCAACCTACTTTCATCAACTGCCCTTGAAATATCTCTGTGAAACAAGACCACATGGGTGTACAATTTTCCTGGGGCCTCGGAGGTCATGCAGATATAAGGACCTTCACATGTGCAAAGCTGTTTTGCCATATAGTCCTGTGTTTTAACAGGAATAATGCTTTTGAAAACACTGTGGGAAAAGAACAAAATGCTGGTTGCCAGTATTCCTTCTTTTCCATAAGTGTTTTCTAACCTTTCAGACAAATCACACAATTTGAGCCACAATTACTCTGTATTCTGCAAATGCTATAGATTTTGACAGGTCTACAATTTTGTCATTTAGTAGAGAGATAGACCCAAACATAGACAGTGCAGAGATATTATCTCTGATGAATCAGACTGCAGCATTCCTAGCACAGAATGACTTAATTGCCCAACATGTGCACTATGGAAAGCCATTTCCATTTAACTAGAATGGTCAGTTATGGTCAGTGGTCAATGTGGGTCCAGAACAATAACCCCACTAATCTAATCATCACTGACCAATGATCACAACATTATGATATTGATATTTCAGAACAGAGGGAATGATAGGGGTCATCAAGGTCACAGAATACTGCTAACATGGTTTTGCACTAAAGTCCCATAGATATGATTGCTTCTTAGTCACCCATCCTGCTGTTTATTTGATGGTAGTTTTATGTTCATGGGATGCACAAATCAAAATGTCAGACTTGGAAATGTGATATCAAAATTCCCCATCAAAAATTTACCATATAAGGGGAATTTTATCACCAAGAAAATAGAAGACACTTTAAATATACCAGCAATACGAGTTTCCCAATTCTTTTCGTTGGAATTTATTGCACCATACCATAATAAATAAGCCAGTTTCACCCTTTCTAAAATATAACATTCTGATGCTATCAACTTTTGAAAAAGAAAAAAAAATGCTTGGGACAATGCTGCATCTATGATATATTAAATTTTCTCCATGAGACATTCGCCTCCCCCCTTTGAAATCTTTGAGGGACAAAAGTTGGTGTATTGATGCTCACTTATGTAATATACATAACTTGTTCATTTGTTGTCCATCCCACCCAAATTTTGTTTTTTAGTATATTTTAAGATGTGCAAGATTATTATAAAGGAAAAGTTTCTTCAACTCTTAAAGACTTATAAAAGTAAAAATGAATGTGGCAAAAACTATAAGCAAAACTCTCCTATCTGAATGTCAGATCTGTTGAGAAAACACTGTGACCACTATGAGCAGTTGCTAATTATGAGCAATTCTCCATTTGTCAGAATGATTTTAAGACCCATATGCAGTTTGACCCCTTCACATATTTTCTATGTGAAGTTCAAGGTTAACCAAAGAGAGAATGAGCAAAAAGTGGTTCCTTTGGAGACTGTGTCTCTTGTGGGTAATTTATCCATTAGACTGGTTTTAAAGAGCAGTTTGGACCCTTCTCTTTTGCACTTCAGTTCTCTTTCTTCATGGCTCCCCAGTGCTTACCTATAATCATACTAACTTTATTGCTTCCCAGGACTTACCTATATTGCCATACTATCTTCATGGTTTCTCAGTGCTTACCTGTTACCATACTATCTTCATGGCTTTCAGTGCTTACCTATAACCATAGTGTCTTCATTGATTCCCAGTGCTTAACTTTTTACCATACATCTCCGTGGTTTCCCAGTACCTACCTATTACCATACTATCTTCATGGCTTCCCAGTGTTTACCTTTTACCATACTATCTTCATGGCTTCCCAGTGCCTACCTATTACTATACTATCTTCATAGCTTCCCAGTGCATATCTATTAACATACTATCTTCATGGCTTCCAAGTGCTTACCTGTAACTATACTATCTTCATGGCTTCCCAGTGCTTATCTATAACTATACCATCTTCATGGCTTCCCAGAGCCTACCTATTACCATACTATCTTCATAACTGCCCAGTGCTTACCTATTACTATACTATCTTCATAGTTTTCCAATGCTTACCTAGTACCATACTAACTTCATAGCTTCCCAGTGCTTACCTATTACCTCCCTACTCTCATGGCTTCCCAGTGCCTAACTATTACCATAGTATTACCATCAGGACTGCTTATGGTGCAGCATTTGATGACTGTCAGGTTTCTTGGTGAACCAGTTTTGATACTGCAGTATTTTTGTGCCTATTTCAGTACACTCAACCAGATGAAAAAACATTAGACTGTTCCATACTTATGGAAAGCATTTGCAGATTGAAATATGACTGTGGATCAAATAATGTGATTTATCACGGAAGGGATAGAAAACTTTGTAGGAAAAGGAGAAAATGCTGGTCACCAGCAATGTTTTCAAAAGGCTTCTTCATATGGACCACAATAACAAGGAATTTACTTGGTACAGGTTTAACCCTTTACCACACAATACAATTTTGCACCTTTCCAAATTTAAATCAATTTACATAAAAAATTCAATGTTGCTCAACAGATGATTTCTGTCTTTGAAATGGGATAAATTGGAAAGGCAGAAAATGTTGATTACCAGCATTTTCTCCTTTTTCAACAAGGTTTTCTAAAGTTTTTTCCATTAGGGTAATAAAAACTGAAAATTGTGTGGGAAAGAATTAAAGCTAAAAAAAAAACCTTACACAATAAAACAAAACAATTTTTTTTTTTTTCTTCCCCCCCCCCCCCACCCCCTGAAAGCTTCCAATTTGTTTCAGGTACCTTGAGATCCATATCAAAGATTTCAAGATCCAAATATACCATTTTTGTCGGAAATATTCATGTACCATATATCTTTATTAGATACCAAATGAGTTCTGAAGGTTAGAAATTTGTTATACAAATTACTATGTCCCAACGCAAAGAGAATAAATGCCCATAATAGTTTCTTGACATGAAATCATTGTTAGGAAATCTGTTATTTCACTTATTCCCTCATGAGAAATTGTTGTTTCCTTTTCTAGAGCAATACTTCTGCAATTTATCTGGCTTTAGTTAACTCATTACAACACAAGCTATTTCTAAAAACTACCAAAAGTCATCAATTAGTGACATAATGTGAAGGAATAGGAAAGAAATACAAAAACCATGCTCTGGCAAAAGGGGCTTAATGCATCTCCGTGATACCTTGTACCAAGCAAAAAATTACATAATTAAGGATCCAAAAAATCCACTTTGTCTAACAGGTGACTCAGAATTATGAGCCACAATGGTCCTTTGACATGCAGAAAATTGACCGATAGCAAAAAGTTTCAGCCAAGGTCTGCCTGCACAAACTGCGCGGGCTGACTTGCGTCTATACTTTTTAACAGATGCATTTAACCCCCTTTTCATAGAGTATGGCTCATATTTTTTTTTTTACTTAACTCTTTGCCAAATGAAAAATTCTAGACTCATCCAAATTCAAAGCATTTGCAGACAATAAAATTAATGTTGCTCAAATAGACTCATCCAAACTCAAAGCATTTGCAGACAATAAAATTAATGTTGCTCAAATTAGTGGATTTTTCTATGAAAGGTTAAGGAGCATTGTGGAAAAGCAGAAAAGGCTGGTTATCAGCATTTTCTCCTTATCCCACAATGTTTTAAAAACATTTCTTTTGCAGGGTCGTAAAATCTTGGGACTGTGAGCTGTAAAGTTCTTCAAAACAGTGTAACACTTTACCACCCAACCATGAGTTTTAACGACCTTAAGAAAGAAAGGTGGTCTTCAAAAACATCATGGGAAGAGAGAAAGTGCTGATTACCAGCATTTTCACATTTTGCCACAATGTTTTCTGCCTTTTTTGAGACAAAAAACATCATTTAATCCATATTTCGTTTGTCGTTTGCAACTGCTTTGAATTTAGGAAAGTCTAAAATTTTCTCGGCTGCTAAAGGGTTAAAGAGCTGTCTGCTGCAGTGATGTAAAAAGACATATATGGAAAATCAAAGTCTTTCTGGGTATAATTGAGGAAGTTAACTGTTTTGTCTAATTATGAGTAAATAAATTCACAGAAAAAGCCCAAAATATGGGAAAACAGACAGATACTTAGTTTTTTAAAACTAATTGATTAACTGATTGACTGATTGATAGATTGATTTATTGATTGGTATTTTATGCCACTTTCAACATTATTTCAATCATATCCCAGCAAAAGCTCACTTCACCATGTTGTCCTTGGTGTCACCTGTATAAGGCTGGGGCTCTACCTGCTGAGGGACACTCCCGCAAAAATTCCAGTGCCTTGACTGAGACTTGAACTTTGAATCACAAGATTACCAATCTTAGGCTTTCATCTACTGGGCTACACCAGGCCCTTTTTAAACAAAATCCAGTTTCCAGTAGCCTGAAAAGTAAAACTGAGATACAAGTGAAAGGATGAATCATGTAAAGCCCCTCAAAGAAGTATCTGATGTTTTTTTATGACCACCATAATCATATGATTCTGTCCTCTTTATGGTTAATATCCACTCTTGCCTTTGTTCAATAATATAGACCAAGATAAAACTGCATTTACAGCTTCAGTATTGTTTCCATTTCCACAATATTTTGCAAAGCTGTCCACTTGAGGAACATAAGTAAGTTTCTATAGTGAAAATATCGACAGAAAGGGAGTGTTCTGGAATAATACCGCTCGTTCTTGTTAGGAGCATAAAAAGTTGCTTAGTTTCTACAGTAAAAATAAAATAGGAAGGGTATGGGATCATATCACTGGTCAGAGATAGGATTTGATTACAGCTTAGACACAGCGGTGTGAAAAAATTATTGCCCTCCTGTTCATTCTTCTTGTTTGTAATTAGATGGGCTAAAAAGAATATGGAATCATCTGTAAAAATGCTGGTGGTTATATGATAGGAAGGTAATAAAATACCATAGAGAGAATATAAGACTGATATTGCTGAACCCTTAACCCTTTACCACACAATCTCGACTTTTAACGACCCTTAGCAGGAACCTTTCGAAAACAATGTGGGAAAAGGAGAAAATGCTGGTAACCAGCATTTTCTCCTTTTCCCGCAATGTTTTCTACCCTTCCCTAAACAAATTTAAATTTTTTAATCACATTTGATTTGTCATCTGCAAATGCTTTCAATTTGGACTAGTCTACAATTTTGTCATGTGGTAAAGAGTTAAAGCCCTGGACCCAGAATGTGCAGTCTGATGTTGGATCTACGCTGTCTGCTTCTCTGCATAATTACATCCTAATAAAATAACCCTTGATTTTGCAATATCTTCTTTCATGCTGAGACTTAGGTAGATCCATTCCCAATATTTAGCACCACAATGGCTCATGGCTAGCAACATATGGCAACTTAAAAGAGGTTTTTGTAGACAATGAGTATCAAGATCAGACATTACAGAAATTGCAGTGTGATCGTTGATCTAAACTGTCCACTGCTTTGCGAGATTATCTGGACATAATCACCTTGAAAATTAAAAGAAGAGTAATGTTATGACACAAGAGTCAGTTACAGAGCTGTGCTAACTCTCTAACCAACAATCTTGTGTTTTTTTATACACCCTGGGGAAGGCTTCTGAAAACAATGTGGAAAAAAGGAGAAAATGCTTGTAACTAGCATTTACTTCCATAAACCTTTTACCATTATTCTAAGGACATTTTCGTCCCATCAATTAACTCTTTACCACATGAGCAAAATTTTAGGCTGGTCCACATTCAAACCATTTGCAGAAGACAAAATAAACAAGACTGAAAAATTGAAATTTGTTTTGGAAAGGGAAAAAAACATTGTGGGAAAAGGACAAAATGCTGGTTACCAGCATTTCCTCCTTTTCTCACAATGTTTCATAAGGCTTCTCTCACAAGGTCGAGATTGTGTGGTAAAGGGTTAAGCCATACTTGATTTACTGTCTGCCAATGCTTTCAATTAAGACACGTCTAAGATTTTGTCATCTGGTAAAGAGTTAACCCTTTACCACACAATCCCGACTTTTAATGACCCTGAGGAAGAACGCTTTTGAAAACATTGTGGGGAAAGGAGAAAATGCTGGTAACCAGCATTTGCTCCTTTTCCCACAATGTTTTATACCCAGTCAGGGACAGATCTTGCCATTTTGTCACATTTAATTTGTTGTCTGCAAATGCTATCAATTTGGACCAGTCTAAAATTTTGTTGTTTCGTAAGGAGTTAAGAGTTAATATTCCAGGGAGAGTAATAACTACACATGGTGGTGGGGTAATAACCTTGCTGAAACCAGCAAGGTCATACTCCTTGATCATTTTTCTCATAAAATTTGTATAGAAAAATAATTCTTGTCCAAGTCAGCCCAAAACAGCTCAAGTTGTAGACCTTGAGACTTGTACATGAACAAATCTCTGTAGACTTGAGGGTGTGGGTTACAGCCCCATAGCTTGTCAAATAAAGAATTACTAAAAGTCTTTCGGATTAGATGTTAAACTGAAACCCAAGTCCCATGTGATGGAATACACCTAACCAAACCAAGCTTAACTTAGGATGGGTTTCCTCCTACATATTGCACTAGCTCCCCCCCCCCCCCCCCCCCCCATCAATATAACTAATAGTATGCTTTGCATGGGAGGTGACGATGGGGGGTTGGGTGTGTGTTTCTAGCCCCATATGGGCAACCAGTGCTGATAAAAAAAAAAAATTGAAAGTCAATCAATCAAATTATTGGTAGAGGGCTCTAAGCATTATCTGAACTTTGATCTCAAATGCCAACTACAGCATTAAGACTTTTTGCCAAATGGTGAAATACAGATTTTGAAATTAATGTTTTTCAAAAGACTGCTCCAAATTGAAAGCATCTGCAGATGGCAAATTAGATGTGGCAAAAAATGATAGGATCAGCCTCTGAAAGGGCAGAAAACATTGTGGGGAAAAGGAGAAAATGTTGGATATTAACATTTTTTCCTGTTCCCACAATATTTTCAAACAGCTTCTTCTTCAGGGTTGTTAAAAGTTGGGATTGTGTGGTAAATGATTAAAAGAATTCCAGGAACCCACAGAAAACTGATGTGCAGTGACATGACTGAAACAGCATTACACATCAAACAATGGAATAGCAGGTAAGTGGCAACCAGCAAGTGAAGGAGTGAGACAGCAACTGTATAGATAAAGTTTCTTCTACTTCCATGTCAATATTTACATACTAAGTTCTAACTACCTAGGATTGTCCTCCGAAATAGCGAAAATGTATGCCTAACATGTAAATAAAGCATGATCCGATATATAATGGGTCCCCTTGCTATCTCAAGTATGTAAATCTTCCCAAAATGATTGTCTTAAATTGTCAAGTTAAATGTTCAAAGATGTTTACAGTTGTAGTAAAAATGTCAAAATAATGTGGTATGTGGTGGCCAATACAAGTCATTTTATTTTTTATTAACCCTTTACAACACAACCCCATGTTTTAAGAAATTTGGGGAATAATGCTTTTGAAAACATTGTAGGGAAAGGAGAAAATGCTGATGGCCATCTCCTTTACCAACAATATTTTTCTATCGTTTTAAAGTCAAAAATTACCTTTTTCAGCTATATCTACAGTGGTTGTCTTCAAGTGCTTTCAATCTAGTTGAGTCAAAATTTTTGTCCTGTGATGAAGAGGGCTCAAGATATGCTAATAGAGTTTGATGTAGTCTTTATTTTTCGAGGGAAAAAAAAACAGAATATAATACTTGCCTACACTTATCTAGCTATTTATTAAACTTAAGTCTGTATCAAAGTATTGTTTTAACCCTTAGGCTGCTAAGCGCAACTAGGGGACCTTTTGCAGACAGTGTGATTCAAGATCAGACTACACGAAACATGCATTCTGATCTTGGATCTACACGGTCCTATAAGGAGATATTTTTTCCAAAAGAAATAAATCCCTTTGAAATAGCAAGTTTGGGTTTTTCTGTCCTATAAGGAGATATTTTTTCCAAAAGAAATAAATAGAAAGTTTTGGTTTTAACTAAGTCTGTTTGAAAGTTTCATTTCACTTATTTAGCAGGTTAAGGGTTAACACTGTGATACTTATCTTCCCTTGGAATGCTTCTCCCAGTTCTAACTTTCAACTTGTACCTCCTTCAGACAATTTTTTTCATCTTGCTACATGTACAATTTTTGAAAACGTTTTTCCTTATGAGGAGCAATGTCTTTTATTGTCACAACGTTTTCCCATGTATTTATTCCTGCTGATTTTTTTCCACGACATTGTGACACATTTATCTTCTGAGTCTGTGTCAGAGTTCCAAGTCTGTTCTGAGTTGAAGAATGTTTCTTGGTGATTTGTTTGACGACTAACTCTTTACCAAGCAACAAAATTTTAGATGCATCCAAATTGAAAGCATTTACCAACATGTGAAATGTTGCTCCAATGACTGGATTTGGTTTTGAATGGGCAGAAAGCATTATGGGAAATGGAGAAACTGCTGGTTACCAGCATTTTCTCCTTTTCCCACAATGCTTTTAACTCTTTACCACACAATCACGAGTTTTGACAACCCTGAAGAAAAAGCCTTTTGAAAACATTGTGAGAAAAAGAGAAAATGCTGGTAACCAGCATTTTTTCCTTTTCCCACGATGTTTTCTACCCATCCCAACACAAACTTCAATTTATGAGTCACATTTATTTTGTCGTCTGCAAATGCTTTGAGTTTGGACTCATCTAATATTTTGTCGTCTGTAAAGGGTTAAAAGCCTTCTGCCTCAGAGTCCTTGGGATTTGCGGTTAGGGTCAAAGGTTATTTCATCAGTATCACAGTCATACTACAACAGCTAGTGCACACTCTCAATGCAGTCCTGGTGTTGTCTTTTTCATCAATATTTCACTCTATAAACAAAGCTGAAATAGTGTTTGGCTAAAAGAGAAGAATGATTCCCGTGTTACACTACGTGCCACAAATCCTTTGAAGAAGTTTTGCCAAGCTGGGATTTGATTGTTTTTATGGTGTATACCACCCTTTTCCACATTATTTCAGTTATACTGGGTGGCCAGCACACCTATACATGCTTTCATAGGTTTTCTTTGGCTAGTACTTCACATTATCCCCAGACCACTGAAGAAAGAGGAGTGAATCCTGTTTCAATGACTTTTAACAATCCTTGGAAAGAAATTGGAAAAGCTGGAGATTTGACCAGTGACCCTCTGGTTTCAAGCCCAGAATATTATGGTACATTACCTATCGGGCTCGGCCCCAAGATTACACTAGTCCTATGTAAAATATCAACTGAGATGCCTAGACTAAGCAAAAGGTGATAGATGGAGGATATGATCTGCCCTATTGGCAAATCAAGGTACATACTGTTAAATATGTTAATGACAGCCCTATTGAAATATACGACCCATTAAAATGCACATAAAATGTAAATTATCCCTGACACAGACTAACTTACTGTACATGTCATTCTCCAATATTTTATGGGTGTCTTTTTGCTCTTCATCAATCAGTTCCATGTTTTAATGATTTTGAGATAGAAAGGCTTTTGAAAAAATTGTGGGCAAAGGAAAAAATGCTGGTTACCAGCATTTCCTCCATTTTCCCACCATGTTTTCTACCCCTTTAAAGACAAAACTCATCACTTAAGCCACATTACATTTTGTCTCTTGCAAATGTTTTATATTTGGAGAAGTCTGAAATTTTGATGTCTAGTAAAGGGTTATTTCCCCTTTTTTTCAATCCTCTCACCAATTTTACATTTACCATGTCAAACAAGATTTGTTTATTTGTTTTGTGTTTAACCACACTTTCACCATTATGTTAGTCATTTCATGACAACCATATCTTCACTAGTCAAGGGTAACAAACACTGTGTTGATCTTTCCACCCTTGACAGATCAAGTCAAAATTTGTAACCCCCAAGATATGTGTAAATCATGTAACTTACATTAACTTTTCAGCACCATTATAGCAAAATCAGAGGGTTTTGAGGATGACTTGGATAAAGATTAGAATTAGCAAAGAAAGTGCTGTCTGATCTGGGATCTATACCATATATAGTCAAACCTATAAAATAACAAGCCGTGGAACGAATAAGCCCAGGAACAAACTGTTTTTGGGACAAACAAGCACAGAATCGAGCGGTCAGGAGACAAAGATTGTGTGTATCACAACGCCAATAGAAGGCCATACCAACCACACTAATTCGATGCAAAAGAAGTATTTTCATGATCGATAGCCTAATCCAGTTTATTTTAATACACCGTTTTTAATTTCGTATCTGAGTGCAATCGAAACAAGTATTTGTCCTAGAAAAATTGAGTTTAATTGGGTTTACTTCCTTCAGTTTTGCACAAACTATGATACATGATTTTCAAAATGCCGTATTGAACTCATAGTGGTATCGTCACAAAAATTGTTCTGACACAATTTTGGCAGATTATACTTACAGCCATCAGAAGAGACTGAGTTTATAATTAAGCCATGATCTGTGAAAAGGGGGCTAAATGCATCTGCAAAAAGTATCAACTTATGTCTGCCTACACTGACTGTGCAGGCTGATATGGGTTGCAACTTTTTGCTATCTTTAATTTACTGCATGACAAAGGACCAGTCTACATCATGACTCAGTCACTTATGGAACAAAATGGAATTTAGGGGGTCTATAGTTATGTGATGTCTTCCTTGGTATCATGCATCGCGGAGGTGCATAACACCCCCTATTACCAGAATATGGCTCACCTATATTTGGTGCTGAAAGCGTTACTCAAATCTCAAAAAGGTGAGATAAAAGCAGAAAGAGAAACAAACATCAATCTTTGTGCTCGGACAGCCATGCTTGACAACTGTTGAACAAAGAGACAAAAAATAAAAGGAAGGATCAATTGATAGCCAATATCTGACTGATCAAACTGGATGAAATATTAGGACCAGTCTGTCCAGATCCATATTTCATGAATTAAGTGGAATGATTGTGATTAAATTAGTGGTCCAAACCATTTGATTGACAGCTCACAGCAGCGGGTTAAAACACAGTCATGATTGGTTCTGATTAACCTTTTACTAGACACTACAAGTTTAGACTGGCCTTTTTGAAAGCATTAGCAAGCAACAATCTAAATAAGCCTCAAGTTGTGGAATTTGAAATTGTAGAAAATATTTAAGGAAAACGGGTAAATGCAATCAGTACATTCTATTTGTCCCACAATGTTCTTAAGTATTTTTCTCAGGGTCTAAGGAATACCAGATCGTTTAGTAAAGGTTTACTTCTGCTCTGGGTTGAAACAGTCATGTTTTCTTTTATTGTTTCCTATTAGGTACTTTTCAAAACAAACTGGAAATATATTCATTGTTCTGAAAATGCAACAATTACATTTTAACACACAATTCAATGGAAGACAGGGGATGAAATTTCCGAAAATGTATGGCTTTCTGTAAATATTACCCACAATTCATCACTTTGAAATTAGCCAATCAGAAAAAGGGTGACATGTCAGTCCAGACAACTAGCCCATGTTATCTGATGAAATTTCAGCCCTACAAAATAGTGGACACTTTAATCTGATTGAATCAATCATTTTATTGTCATCCCACTTCAAATTATATGCTTAACAAGACTAAGTAGTGAAACTCATCTTTGTCCTGAAAATATGAGCAACTTTATGTAACTTTGAAGGCAGAGTAGATGATGTACATCAACCCTTTACCAAACAACAAAATTTTAGACTTGTCCAATTTGGAAGCATTTGCAGATGTCAATTTACATGGTACTCAAATAAAAGTTTGTGTCTTTGCATGTTTTTCCCAAAAAACATGGGAAAAGGAGACAATGCTAGTTACCAGAATTTTCTCCTTTTCCCATAGTGTTTACTGAAGCCGCCTTCTTCAGGGTGTTAAAAATTGTGATTGTATGAAGAAGGGTTAAGATCAGGCAACTAAAACCTTCCAGTCTAACCTATGATCTGCAATTATATTCTGTCCTATCAGCATTAAAGTTGTAGGATTTTGAGCTCTCTAACCAATGGTGCCAGAGCAATGTCGGGACATACTGCATTAAATGAGGCGAATGTTCATTCCTGTGCACATTTTTCAAAAGTTCCAGAGCTGCCATTTTTGAAAATTGAAAAAGTTTATCGAAAAATAATTGTAGAATTTTATTCTAGATGACTTCACTTTCACACAGGTACTTAACCAATTACCTATATTATGGTATGTTGTGCATGGAAGGATAACTGAGTTATACCGTAATTCCCCTAAGTATTCGGACACCCTAAATTTTCGGACACCATTAATTATTTTCCAAAATAATTTATTTTTTGTCCCTAAGTTCGGACACTTGGTAAAATAATTGTCCCTAAATTTTCGGACACGAAATTATGATGGTTTAGAAGACCCGCAGTACTCTACCAAACGAAAATGTTATTGGACTAGATAAAATTCGAAGGATTCGCAGACGACAATTACATTTTGCTAAAATGATTTTTGATTGGATAACGAAGAAAACAGTGGGGGAAGAGGAGAAAATAATTAATTCCAGCGTTTTCTCCTTTTCCAACAATGTTTTCAAAAGGTTTTACCCCAGGATTGTTTGAAGTCGTGATTGTGTGGTAAAGAGTTAATTAGCAAGTACCTGAGAAGAGTAAATCGATCTATGTTTTAAGCTTAAATCCTTTGTTTGTTATCTGATTGATCGCGGTAGACTGAATGCAGGTGCTAATTTGTGTTACACAGGCTGTATATATTTAGTCCAATACCCGTGACGCATTAAAGATGAAAATCTTATCGACAAACGCTATAAGATACACTTTTAATGCATAACGGGATGGCTAGTTGTAACGACCTGTACACAGACATGTTGGCATGGAGACAAGCACGTGTATGGGTGACGTAACCAGGTTTAGTCAGGTCAATAATAACCCTTATCAAGACCATGATTTAGGATTATTTAGCGAAGTAGCTAGTTGCGTTCGAATACGTAATTGTGTGAACTCTTTTTACAAGTAAGTTTTATAAATCCATACAGGTCGATCTCATGTCAGTTCTTTTCGGGAAATATATGCCTTACTGTATGTTGTACATATGATGTCTATTAAAGGATATGTTGTTGTTGATGGAAAGAGATTTCCCGAAATTTTCGGACAGTAACACAAATAATTTAATAAGTTTTCGGACACCAAAAAAAATAATTATTTTTTCCCGTCCGAATACTTGGGGGAATTACGGTAGTTTCATCAGAATTGCGAATTTTCCAGATTATTTTATTTCTATTAAGCTGTATGACCAGTTTTTGCATATCCAAGTTAAAATATGTCCAACATTTCTGAAAGACAACGTGACTGTCCAATCCGACCCGACAGATCATGGAGTTGTTGGGTCTGATCGGACAATATTGCCTTTACTTACATGTATTTCAATCACCTCATTCAGTGGTTGGAGTGGCAAAGTGGTTAGTGTTAACAGCCCAGAACTTTGTGTACATGAGTTTGAGGCACAATTGCTTTTGTAAAAAAAAATCTATTTTCCCCCCAAGTCATAACTGTGGTGTCGAACTTAGCTGTGGTCATTTGAATTCTAATTGATAAAATCAATCATTAACCCTTTACCACACAATCACGACTTTTAATGACCCTGAGAAAGAAGCCTGGTGAAAACATTGTGGGAAAAGGAGAAAATGCTGGTAACCAGCATTTTCTCCTTTTCCAACAATGTTTTCTACCCTTACTAAAATGAATTTCAATTTTCAAGTAACATTTAATTTGTCATCTGCAAAAGCTTTCAATTTGGACGAGTCTAAAATTTTGTTGTTTGGTAAAGAGTTAAATGGTTTTTGAATATAATTGCACTTTGCACTTGAAGGATGATCTTTCTATGGGAAGTGATGCTGCATTATAACAAACAAATACTCCACTTAATGGTATGTCTTGATGTCCTACCATGTCCGAAATCACTCGACTAAGTGTCCAATGTGACCCGAAGTGTCTTATATGACCCATCAGTAACAGTCCAGTTTCTATCCTGGATGGTCCCCTGTTTTGCGACTCAAATACATGTTGGAATGAACAAATGTAGGAAACAAGATCCAAATTATCTACAGATCACATAGGATATATTTTCTCTCTTCATTTAAAAGAACAATATCGGACGGCCGCTCAACTGTCTGAAAGTACCCGACGTTGCTCTACATAAATGAGACATCATAGTTCCACAATTAGATCCAGATTAACCCTTTATCACACAATCCAAAGTTTTAAACGACCCTGAAAAAAAAGCCTTCTGATTGAAAACATAGGAAAAAGAGAAAATGCTGGTTACCAGCATTTTCTCCCTTTTCCACAATGATTCTTACCCTTCTGAAAACGAATTTCAGTTTTGAAGTCATGTTCATTTTGTTGTATGCAGTTGCTTTGCATTTAGGCTAGTCTAAAATTTTGTCATTCTGTAAGAGTTAACCCTTTACCAGACGACAAAATTCAAGCCTTGTCCAAACTGAAACCATTTGCAGACGACAATTTCTGTGTGGCTTAAATGGTGCAATTTTTCCTTGATAGGGTAGAAAACATTGTAGGAAAAGGAGAAAATGCTGGTTACCAGCATTTTCTCCTTTTCCCACAATGTTTTCAAAAGGCTTCTTTCCCAGGGGCATCAAAAGTCGGGATTGTGCGGTAAAGGGTTAAGACAGACCATGGATGCTGAGGAATATGAATGATAGCATTATGCCAATGACCTGTAACTGTCAGTACTTTTCAACAAATTCTTTTCCCCTAATGAGCTGTTCACAACCTCAGTTGCCTTTGCAGCTAGTGTAGATCAAAATCAGGCTGTAAACAACATGCAGTTTGATGTTTCATCTACACTGTCAGCTTTGTCGAGACATTCTGAACAAAAAATGCCTGATATTGCACTGATTTGAGCTTTACCAAACAATCTCAAGTTTAAACAATGCTACACAGGAGGACCTTTGAAAACATTGTGGAAAAAGGAGAAAATCATGGTCTAAGCATTTTCTCCTTTTCCCACACTATTTTCTACCCATCCAAATACAAAATTGAGTTTTTGAGTCACATTTATTTTTTTGTCTGCAAATGCTTTCAGTTTGGACACATGTAAAGTTTTGTCATTTGGTACAGTGTCAAGACTGGTAAATTCATGTTACGTATGGCGGCAAAATGGGAGGTCAGGATGGAGTTGTATTTCAGTATAGACATTTTTTCTGTCATATTTCTTCCTGTAAAACCTCAAACTTGTTTAACCCTTAGCCAGACAACAATATTTCAGACTTTTCCATTTTGAAAGTGGTTTAATTCAATAAAATGAATGTGGTTGAAATGATATAGTTTGTCTCTGAATGGATAGAAAACATTGTGAGAAAAGGAGAAAATGCTGATTAACAGCATTTTCTTCTTTTCCTACAATGTTTTCAAGAGCCTCCTTTCTGCAGGTCATAAAAGCTCAGGATTATCTGGTTGAGGGTTAATGGCTCCCCTTTTATCACTTTGACATTTTACAAAATACACTAGGCCTGTCTCTCATTCATAAATATGACCACATCACCATGACTAATGGGTTGGGTAGGTGCATATAACTGATCCATGTTCTGTAAAACGGAAGCTCAATGCATCTGCGAAAAGTATTGATCAAGCTCAACCTACGCAATGTGCACACGCTGACTTGAACACAAACTTTTTGCTATTGGTCAATTTTCTATGTGTCAAAGCAACATTCTACCCCATGATTAAGTCAGTTGTGAAAAACAAGAGGACCATGATGGTCCTAAATCGCTCACCTGAAATGCAACTCAGCTGTCATTGTTATGGCCACTTACCTCTTGTTTTTTGCTCTGCATATAAGCCATCGTTCACAGATACGGCCTTCATATTCAGTTTTAATATTGTGATTATACCTTTTTTATGAGTAGGTCCAAAAATAAATTAGATATGCAATGACCTTTTGATAGACAGGCAAATGAAAAGTTGACAACAATTAGACAATAACTGCAGAAAGCAGTTAAAAGACTCAGTGTTTCCCAATAGTGGCACATACCTGGTATGGGTTGACATCTGCGACAGCCCAAAATAGGGTTCACTTATAATGATACTCAGGGGACCGAAGAAATCATATCGTTTTATCTGAATATCGTTTTAACTGATGTATATTCTTATAAAAAGAGACCCTGTTGGGACCAAGGGATTAACGTCATTATAAGCAATATATCGTATTAAGCAATATAGTAATAAGCAAAGTTTTCTGTAATTGTTGCAGAGATGCTCAAGAAATTAATTAATATTTTAGCAGATCAGTATTGAGTTGACTCTTTTCAAGATATAATGGTGATCGACCTCTTTCCCACAACCACTTGCAAGAAGACTCAACACCATAATGCTACATGCCAAATATGAAAGCTCTAGCCCTTACGGTTTGGGACAAGAAGATTTTTAAAGATTTCCCTCTTTATCTCTATGTGAAATCCGAGACCAACAAAATATGGCTAATTTTCATACCAGGGCCATAATTTTAAGTCTTTTGGTAGAAGGCCACTAGATGATGCTACATGCCAAATATGAAAGCTCTGGCCCTCATGGTTTGGAACAAGAAGATTTTTAAAGATTTCCTTCTTTATCTCTATGTGAAATCCGAGACCCCACAACAAAGGGCCAATTTTTAACACCAGGGCCATAATTTGAAGTATTTTGGTAGAGGGTCACTAGATGATGCTACATGCCATATATGAAAGCTCTAGCCCTTACGGTTTGGGACAAGGAGATTTTTAAAGATTTCCTTCTTTATCTCTATGTGAAATCCGAGAACCCACAACATTGGGCCAATTTCCACACTAGGGCCATTATTTGAAGTAGTTTGGTAGAGGGCCACTAGATGATACTACATGCCATATATGAGAGCTCTAGCCCTTACGGTTTGGGACAAGAAGATTTTTAAAGATTTCCTTCTTTATCTCTATGTGAAATCCGAGAACCCACAACATAGGGCCAATTTCCACACTAGGGCCATAATTTGAAGTATTTTGGTAGAGGGCCACTAGATGATGCTACATGCCATATATGAAAGCTCTAGCCCTTACAGTTTGGGACAAGAAGATTTTTAAAGTTTTTTCTTTCGGTTGCCATAGCAACCAGAGTTCTTCATGGAATTCAATTTTTTGAAGTATTTTGAAAGAGCATGACCTAAGGATCATTTCTGTGAAGTTTGATTGAAATCTGATTGTTAGTTTAGGAGGAGAAGATTTTTTTTGTAATTGTGGACGGACGGACGGACAGACGGACGACGGACATTGACCGATCATAATAGCTCATCTCGAGCACTTTGTGCTCAGGTGAGCTAAAAAGTGGCTATTTTGATTATCGAATGCTGTGATAGCTTGCTCAATATCATGCATCACGGAGATGCATAAAGCCCTCTTTTTACAGTGCATGACTCAACTCTTATCAAAAATCAAAACTTTAAATTTGTCTCATTTGAAAGCATTTTCAGAGCACAATTCAAATTCATCTAAAATGATGGAAACTGTCTCTGAATATAAAAGAAACAGGGTAGGAAAAGGACGAAATGCTGATTTCCCTCTTTTCTCACTACACTATCAAAAGCCCTTGACCTCAGGGTCATTAAACCAAGGGATTGTTTGGCAAAGGGTAAAATAGCATGATTTTTTACCCATTCATATTGAGACCAGAAGTTAAATACAAGAAACTAATACTAGCTAAAACGGTCCTTTCAAACCTAGTGGCTAAAAATTTAACCTTTAACTCCCTACAAGATAACAAAAATTTAGACCTGTCCAATTTGAAAGCATTTGCAGATAACACCTTACACACATACACATTATTTATTACTTGTGTTTTCTCTCTTATTTCCACATCAGCATTTTTTCAGCTTTTAGGAAATATAACTCTGTCACGCTATATTCATTACTTGATTCCTACCAGTATAGAGAACCCAACAGTAGTCTCCCTTGTTTATTTTAATCCCACATTTTACACAGCAGCATAAGATTTGTAATTTCCAGGTTCATAGACTTAACACTTTACCAAACGAACAAGCTTTTGTACTGAACCAAATTGAAAGCATTTGCAGATGACAAAATAAAGGTAGCTTGAATGATTATTTCTGTCTTTGATAGGGTAGAATACATTGTGGGAAAAGGAGAAAATGCTGGTTACCAGCATTTTCTCCGTAAGATTCCCACGTTTTCAGAAACCTTTTTCTCCTGGGTTGTTAAAACTTAGGATAGTGTGGCAAAAGGTTAAACAACTCTTTACCAAACAATCCCATGTTTTAATGACCCAGAGACTGAGCGCTTTTGAGGACAATGTGTAAAAAGGAGAAAGTGCTGGCAACATGCCTATTCTCCTTTTCTAACAATGTCTTCATTGTCTTCTAGATCTCATAATTTCAGTCAAATTTATTTTGTTGTCTGCAAATGTTTTCTGCCACATTTATTTAGTTATCTGCCATGGCTTTCAATTTGGGCGAGTCTAAAATTTTGTCATCAGGTAAGAAGTTACAAAACATACTTATGTATCCTATATGCAAGCCCATAGGCTGACTGTCGGACGGACAGACAGATTTCACATGGACGGATGGATAGACTCAGTATATCCCTAAATACTTCCATTTTGCAGGTGCACAAATGAGCAATTATATTCCATTCTTCGGTTAGATTCCATTGATCTTGCATTCTTATTCTTGAATCACTTATCATACCAAATTAACCGTCATTATTGAAATATGACATTTTTAGATATATTATACTTCAAAAGAATTCTGATACACTGTATAGCCCTTACAGAGCCTTTCACAACCATAGTTGCCACTGCAGCCAGTGTAGATAAACAACCAGAATATACAAAACATGCAGCCTGATCTTTGACCTACACTGTCTGCTTGCACACATTGCCAACAATTTTTTTTTTATGCTTGAATTGTCAGCAACTTCCTTTTCTTTTTCTAGACAATATATCTTATGACTTTTTCGGGGCTCTAAGAGAAAATGTAATTTTGCTTCCTGTTGAATGAACTTATTCTTGACTCAACCCTGAATTCTTTATGATTTACTTTTTATCCGGGCTAAAACATTAGTCTTGTCCATGTTGAAAGCATGCAGCATGCAACAATTCAGATCCGGCCCATTAGTTGAAAGGGTTGAAAAAATTGTTGGTAAAGGAGAAAATGTTTATTACTAGTGCTTTTGTTTTTTCTCACATAGGTTTCAAATCCTTTCTTACGAAAAACTGTTAACCCTTTAGCAGACAAGAAAATTTTATGACTTTTCTTACTGAAAGCATTTGAAGATGACACATTGAATTTAGTCCAAATGATATGATTTGTTTTTAAAATTGTACAAAACATTGTGGCAAAACGTAACCAGCATTTTCTCCTTTTTGCCCACTATCTTTTCAAAAGCTCTTTTCATGAAGGTCCTATAAACTTGAGCCTGCGTGGTATAAGGTTAACTCTTTACCAAACAACAAAATTTTAGACTTGACAAAATTGAAAGCATTTGCAGACAACACATTAAATGTAGCTCAAATGATGATTTGTGTCTTTGATTAGGTGGAAAACATTGTGGGAAAAAGAGAAAATGCTGGTTACCAGCATTTTCTCCTTTTCCTGCAGTGTTTTCAAATGGCCTCTATCCCAGGGCCGTTTAAACTCGGGATTGTGTGGTAAAGAGTTAAAACACATGATCTTTTGGGAAAAGGTCAAACACTTTGCTGTATAAATCGTGACTTTTTTAAGTCCTGTTTGCTACTTTTCCCTTATTTGTTTTACCATACAAATTGAAACAGTTCATTTTTAGTTTTTTAACTCTTTACCATACCACAAAAATGTAGACTTGTCCAAATTTAAAGCATTTGCAGATGACAAATTAAATGTTAATCGAAATATAAAATTTGTCTTTGATAGGTTAGAAAACATTGTGGGAAAAGGTGAACATTCTGGTAACCAGCATTTTCTCCTTTTCCAACAATGTTTTCAAAGGATTTCTTTCTCAGGATTGTTACAAGTTGGGATTGTGTGGTAAACAGTTAACTGGTAAAAAACAAGTAACATAATCCTTTACCAAACAATCCTAAGCTATAATGACCCTGAGAGAGAAGACTTTTGAAAACTTTGTGGGAAAAAGAGCAAAATACTTGTAACCAGCATTTTCTTCTTTTTTCGAAATGTTTTCAACCCTTTCAGGAACAAATATCATTACTTGGGCCTTTGAACCCTTTACCATACAATCCAGACTTTTAACGACCCTGAGAAAGAAGCCTTTTGAAAACATTATGGGAAAAGGAGAAAATGCTGGTAACCAGCATTTTCTCCTTTCCCCACAATGTTTTCTACCCTTCCCACAAGTTTCAAGCTTCCAGTCACTTTTATTTGTTGTCTGCAAATGCTTTCAATTTGGAAAAGTCCAAAATTTTGTCGTTTGGTAAAGAGTTAAAATTTTTCATCTTCACATACCTTCAATTGGGACCAGCCTAAAATTTTGTTGTTGAGGAAGATAGTTGAATTTTTAGCATTAGGTTGATACTTATTCTTAACCCTTTACCAGACAACAAAATTTTAGACTAGTCCAAATTCAAAGCATTTGCAGATGACAATTTCAATGTGGCTCAAATGGTGCCATTTCTCTTAGACAGGATAGAAAACATTGTGGGAAAAGGAGAAAATGCTGGTTACCAGCATTTTCTCCTTTTCCTACAATGTTTTCAAAAGGCTTCTTTCCCAGGGGCGTCAAAAGGCCGCATTGTACGGTAAAGGGTTAACTGGGGTTGACCGACCCTCTGCCATGAAGTATGATTGTATTTCCATTCTGGTGAATGCTTTATACTATGTGAGGTAAAAAATACCAAGCATTAGCATATTTCTGTATTTCTATGTCAAATACTTGCTCTAATATGACATAGCTAAAGGTAATTCTTATAAATTAGTTGCTTTTTGCTTGAATAATTTATGTAATTAAATGTGGGGGTTCATTGGCTAATTCATAATTACTGGTATCATTGAAAAACATGGAATTGGAATTTCCAAGATTGCTTCTTAATTCCAATACCTGACAAAATACACCTCTTTCATACCCCTCAAATATACAGCCAGTAAAGAATATTGTATGTAAAGGAGTAATTACTTAACCCTTACAGCACTGAATTAATAAATGGACCTTTTCAATTGGAAAGAACTTTTGAAATATTGTCATTCCCAGATTATTTTGACATTAATATCTAAAGAAGTAGCGGACATGTTCTGTGCAGTCTGATCTTGATCTATGCTGTCCGCAAAAAGAGCTTAAGTCAGTTTCAGTAGTTAAGGGTTAAAGTGTTTTTGTATTTTCATGACCATGTAAAACAGTAACTGGTGGTGATAATCCACATTTTACAAAGCTGTTTTCAAATCTAGTCTACCACATTTTGTGTGATATGGTAATAAGTTATTCCCCTTATCCACCCTGAAGAAGTAGATTTCAAAATATTATGGAGAAAGAAGAAAATGCTGGTGACCAGCATTTTCTTCTTTCCCCACAGTATTTTCTACCCTCCCAAACACAAATTTCAATTTTTGAGTCATTTTCATCTTATTGCCTACAAATGCTTTCTATTTGGTCAGTATACAGGAAAACAGTTTATTTCTGCACAATCATTACATTTTTTTTCCTCATTAGACAGGTGTACATTCTGCTGTTAAATTTCAAGTGTAACACTGATTTCTGATAAAGAAAAAACATTCCTTTCAAATTTGATTATAGGTTTCAAATCAGTAATTCAACCCATCCAGATAAGATCTTTAAACTAGAGCACCATATAAAAGGGGGGAAACTTCTGCCTCCTATGTTTCTCAAAACCTTATCAATTAACCCTTTACCACTCAATCCCGAGTTTCAACGACCCTGAAAATGAAAGCTTTAGAAAACATTGTGTGAAAAGGAGAAAATGCTGATTACTAGCATTTTCTCCTTTTCACATAATGTTTTCTACCCTATCAAAAACAGAAATCACCATTTGAACAGCATTTAATTGTTGTCTGCAAAAGCTTTCAATTTGGTCAAGGCCAAAGTTTCACTGTATGATAAAGTGTTAAATAAGTAAAACAGGATTCTCAATTTGTATATAGGATGCAAATAAAACAATTTTAACGCTGTTTTTGTGCGTATACCTTGCAAAGAAACAGATCCAAGATCAGAATGCATGTTCTGTGCAGAAGCATAAAAGTAAACTCTTAACCCTTTACCAAACGACAAATTTTTAGACTAGTCCAAATTGAAAGCATTTGCAGACGACAAAATAAATGTAACTCAAAAACAGAAATTTGTTTTGGAAAGGCTAGAACACATTGTGGGAAAAGGAGAAAATGCTGGTTACCAGCATTTTCTCCTTTTCCCACAATGTTTTCAAAAGGCTTCTTCCTCAGGGTCGTTAAAAGTTGGGATTGTGTGGTAAAGAGTTAACTAAATGAAAAAATGTAGGGCTTGACCATTATTGAAAGCATTTGCAGTCAACAAATAAAATGTATATCAAATGATGATTTCTGTCTTAGGGTAGGTGACATTGGTTACCAGTATTTTCTCCTTTACCCACATTGATTTAAAAAGCCTTCTTCTTCAGGGTTGTTAAAACTCAGGATTGTGTGGTAAAGGGTTAAAATTGAGACATATTTCATGTCTCAGGTCAATTCTGTACCAAATGAAAAAAAATCAGATTTCACCAACTTGAAAGAATTTTGCAGATAACAGAATAATAATTTATGATGTGTCTCATTTGATGAGACTTGTCTTTAAAATGGTAGAATACCTTATGGAAAAAGTAGAAATTGTGCTGGTTATTGGCGCTTTCTCCTTTTCCCACAGTGTTTTTCAAAAGCTGTCTATCTCAGGGTTGTTCGAACATCGAATTATTGGGTAAAAGTTAAATATAATTGGACAATTTCTTTCACGCAATTTTCAGCAGTTTTTCAGTTTCATCTTACGATGCCACTATTATTTAAGTCTTATTGCCAGGCCAGAGCTATACCCAAAGGTACCCTTAGGATTAGTCTACTTTTTCTTTTATTCTAGCTACATTAATTACAACAGTAACACAGTTACCATTCATGAGTATCCTATTACCAAGGAAGAACAAAATCAATCAGTTCAAGGCTATCTGAGGATGAATCTGGTTGTTTTACACATTACCACAAGAGGACTATTTTTTTGTCCTGAAGCAGACTTTCTTGAAAGAATATTGTGGTATTAGAACAAAATTAATTACTTGTAACATACAATTTTTCATTTTCAGGGAATGTTTATACATGTATTTATACCCTTATTCATTAAAATTAGCAATATTCTACAATTATGTTTTCAATCTTGTTGGCTGTAAATTTATTTGCAGAGGTAAAAAAAATATCTTGATTTGGATCTTGACCTTCAGTCTACTGATACCCTTCTTGTGAGAAAACACTCTTTGATTGTTGAGCCAAATACAAGACTTCTATAGGATCTGAGGGTTGGAATGACACTGAATATATTGATAACTAAATCAGAGAAGTGTCATCATGTTTATTCAATACCTTTTGAAACCAAGTGAGCCATGATGGTCCTGGATCTCTCACCTCTGAAGAAGTGGGTGGGGTAAGGTTACAATCGGTAACTCTCTCAGCTATCTCTGTCTCTGCCTCTTTTGGTGTTTGTTTTAATGGGCTTTGTATGATTTATGGGCACTTTAACCCTTTACCACACAACCTTTTTTTTAAAAAAGCTCTATGGAAAAGGCTTTTGAAAATATTGCGGGAAAGAAGAAAAACCAGCATTTTCTCCTTTTTCCACAATGATTTCTAAACTTTCAAAGGCAAATCTCATTGTCTGAGCAACCTTTCATTTGTTGTCTGCAAATACTATCAATTTGGGATTGTTAAAAATTTTGTCGTTTGGTAAGGATTAAATTCTTTTTATACTTTTTGATTTTTGAGAGATCAAGCTTATGTTATTCTTTAAACAAGTCCTTAATCCATCCTATCTAAATACTTATACATGTTTCTCCTCTGTCAGAACTGAGTTACATCCCCTAGTGCAGACCATGCTTGTGCAGAACTAAGTGTGGAAATCATCTTTAACAGAGGCAGACTTAAATCTCTACCAAATGACAAAATTCTACACTTGTCCAAATTGAAAGCATTTGCAGACGACAAAATAAATGTGTCTCAAACATTAGAATTGGTGTTTTTGCAAGAGTAGAAAACATGGTGGGAAAAGGAGAAAATGCTGGTTACCAGCATTTTCTCCTTTTTCCACAATGTTTTCAAAAGCCTTCCTTCTCAGGATCATTAAAACCAGGGATTATGTGGTTATGGGTTAAAGCATTATTTTTTATTTGAAAATTAGGAGTGAATCAGATTTCTGTCATTAATGGTTGCTCGAATTTGTCAGATTTCCCTCTTATACAGAATTCTGAAATCCTTTTCGTACAAGACAGACATTTTTATAATGCAGAATGCTACTCAAAAACTTATGCATTGAACTTAATTGGCCATCAACAAAAATACAGGAAAGAATTTATCAACAAGCAAAAATGATTATGTAAAATTACCATCTAGTTCAGTATCTTTCCCGCAACAAATTAGTGCTTTCAAACACATAAAATAGCAGGATAATGATGGAAAAAATTGAATGCAGTCTGAGCTCAATAACTCTTTACCAAACAACAACATTTTAGATTTGTCCAAATTGAAAGCATTTGCAAATGATCAATGAAATGATGATTTGGAGAAAACAGTGGGAAATGAGGAAAATGCTGGTTACCAGCATGTTCTTTTTTACCTTCATTGTTTTTTTTTAAAAGCAGGTATCTTCAGGGTTGTCAAAGCTCAGGATCATGTGCTAAAGGCTAAAATCTCAGACCACTAAGCCAATTAAAGATCTTATTCTAGTCAGAGAATAAACCCACCTGTAGCGACTAAGGGACTTAATTGAACTATCTCTCAAAATATCAGACAGAGTGGATCAATAATCAGAGTGCATGTTCTGTGCAGTCTGATCTTGATCTACAATGCATGCAAAAGCAGCCAATTTTGCCAGTAGGAGGCAAGGAGTTGGTAGAAATCAGATCAACTACTGAGATTATTGTTCACTGATTGGTCTTCATTTAGTTTTTCTCAGACAGAGAGACTAGGCAGGAAACACATGGGAATTATGGAGTCAACCCTTATCTCAAACTTAAAACTTCTTTATTTGTCATTCCTAGGCTTTTTTTTTTTGCAATTGTGTGCATGGTTATGGTACCTCAGAGCCAAAGCCTTGCACTGTTGAAACCAAGGAAACATATTTAACTCTTTACCATACAACAAAATTTTGGACTGGTCTTGGGCATAGCACCTCAGAGCCAAAGCCTTGTACTGGTAAAGCCCAGAAAACAGACATGTAAGAAAGCTGTTACCCTGATATGACTAGAATAATGTTGAAAATGGCATTAAAAAAAACAAGAGATCAATAACTCCTTGCTAAACAATCCTGAGTTTTCAAGACCATGAGGAATAAAGGTTTTGAAAACATTGCAGTAAAAGGAGAAAAAGGTGGTAACCTGAAATGATGAGATCTTAAAAAGGGTTAGAAACATTGTGGGGAAAAGGAGAAATTGCTAGTTACCGAAGAAAGCAGCCAGGGGCTTGGTTAGGTTGCTATACCTTGTATCAGCATTTAAAAGCTAGAAGCACATGGGTAGGTGCATTATGAGGCCACCATAAACTGAATGCAGTGAGTACCAGCCAAGTACGACATTTCCTCAATAGGGTGTTTTGTCAAAATCCATGTGTGTTTTGTAATACCATTTGCTAAATTCCAAGATTTATTTCACGAAAAGCTCAGTCTGGGAGGAAGATTTGAGCCACAGTTTGTCAGGGTAAGGGTAAGGGTCTGGGCTTGGGATTGTTTTCGACAAACCTGGTTTTCAATGAAATGTCGCTGATCCCAAACCAACATACAAACAAAAGAAAAGGGATGAATCTATTTCAAATCATTTCCAGTAAATGCTGTATTATTGAACCACACTTGACAAAACAATAATCAGATAATCCATAAATGAATTTGACTGCGTTCTCTTTAACTCTTTATCAAACCACAAAAATGTGGACTTTTCCAAAATGAAAGCATTTACAGACAACAATTTAACCCATAAAGCGCTGGAACTGACTTAAGTTGTTTTTGCGGACAGTGTAGATCAAGATCAGACTGCACAGAATGTGCAGTCTGATCTGGGATCTTCAATGTCAGCTATTTTTTTGCACATTCTGGCCAAAACAAGCTTGAAATGACAATATTTCAAATGGTATTTCCTGTTTAAAGAGGTCCATTTCATTAATTCAGCATTCTAAGAGTTAAAAGTGGTTCAAATGATGGCATTTGTCTTTGAGAAGGCGGAAAACATTGTGGGAAAAGGTGAAAATGCTGTCATACTCTGGGTTGTTAGAAGTGGGGATTGTGTGGTAAAGGGTTAAACCTCATACTCCTACTGCATGTATCTGCAGCAAGGGGTCCTCAATGGTTCAGTGGTTGGATTCTGGCCCGGAAGTCCTAGTTCAATCACTGCTTATGGCACAAACCCAAAACAGATGTAAAGAAGTAAGCCCTTACTCTGCTATGGCCATAATATTGTTGAAAGCATTTTTAAATCCTGATCAAACAGACAGAATGTCTGCAGCCCTTTAAAAAGTGTCGCATTTGAATCATTTGTCCCACTTCCAGGTAATAGACTGTCATTAGCTGTACTTGTCCGTGCAATTGGAACAAATTTTTAAACAAAGGCAGTTTCATTAAGTCAAATGCAAGATGGTGCAACAAAATATTCATTTGCTATAAATCAAATTGATAGCCCTTTAACAGACAACAAAAAATCCAGACTTGCCCTTATTTGAAGTATTTGCAGACAACAAATTAATTGTGGTTATCATGGATTTGTCTGTAAGGGGGAAGAAAACACCGTGTGAGATGGAGAAAATGCTGGTAACCAGCATTTTCTCCTTTTCCCACAATGTTTTTTTAAAATCTTCTCCAGGGTCACGAGAACATTTGTGTGGTAAAGAGCTAAGTGATCAGCAGCATTTCCTTCATATGCATTTTCATTTTATAGGTCTGGTAGACTATCATTACCAAACTATCTTTGATCAGGGTGATTTTATCCCTTATCAAAGAAGTACAAGCAAGAATAAGTAACACACTGGGGGAAAAGCAGCAACTGCATCTAGCAAGCAATCTGTTCTTTTTCCAAAGTGCTTCACAAAACTGTGAGGAGCAGGGGCCTAAAAAGTCATGTCATATTAGTATAATACGCTATTCTAACCTTTCCTTGCAGCGAATTAAGCCAGTATATTACTCCTTTCCTATAAATATATTCAAAAGCCAACTGCTGAATTGGGTCTAATAAGTCATATAATTATTCTTGATTATGTAGGAAAATGTGTGATAACAATTTCTCAATCTCACCTGCAACTTCCAGGGAATATAAATCCAAAATTTCACACGACCTCTATACCCTCTTGATTTAACTATGCTAAGCACTTTCAATATAAAAAATTATTTCCTTTCAAAAGTGTATCATCACTATCACTTCCTGGCAAAGATTTCATTTGTTCATATTACATAACAATCTAAACACTTGTATAAATCCATTTTAGTACTGTATGAACAAGCTTAGAAAAGATTCCAAAACAGTTATGCTGGCTACAAAATAAAAGTCTATCCTGTAATGATGCATCTGGTACTCTTCTGACACTATTAATTTAATTTTTACTGAATATGGCAAAAAAACTAACTCTTCACAAAACAAAAATTCAGACTGGTCCAAATTGAAACAATATGCAAACAACAGAACAAATATGGCTCCAGTGACGGAATTTGTCTCTGAAAAGAGTTGAAAAGATTGTGAGAAAAGGAGAAAAATGCTGGTCACCAGCATTTTATCTTTCTCCCACAATCTTTTGAAGATTTTGGATTGTGTGGTAAAGGGTTCAGTGAAAAAAAGGGATGTGAAATGCAAAATCATGTTACAAATTTAATTCACAGAATGCAGTTGGAATAAAGTATCTAAATGACAAAAACCTCTACAATGTCAAGGGTATATTATGTCAAAATGTCAATCACAATAGCAGAGTAGATCCAACATCAGATGTGCAATCTGATCATTATCCACACTGTCCACAAGTGCTTCCAATATTAAACTTAGCACTGAATAGATTAGCCCTTTACAAAACAATATGGTTCTTTATCCACCCTGAGGAAGAATCCTTTTAAACACATTGTGGGAAAAGAAGAAAATGCTGGTAATCAGCATTTTCTCCTTTTTCCAAAATGTTTTCTGCCCTTTATCAGACAAAGCCTACTACTCAACCACATTTAATTTGTCCTTGGAAAATGCTAAAAAATTCGGAACAGAGAAAAGCATGTCACAAGTTCTACGCTGATAATCCAAAATTGGTCACGTTTAAAATGCTGCCATGAGCAGTTCTTCTCTCACTAAGAGAATAAATTTAATAGTGAGGCATTAACAATATATACAGCATTAAAACGCACATTGCCTCTCAAATACTTTATCGGGAGAAAAAAGTCCACTGTCAAACAACGAGCTGTCGTTAATATCCTTATGCCACTCAACCAGATATCAATGACAGTCAAATACTACACTGGCAAGTTTACATTTTTGGGGTCTGTAATACCAGTCCTTTATCTGTCCCACTGTCCTTGTTACCTGCTCATCCTCTTTGAGCACCTTTAGTTACCTGGGACTACCTTTCTTCATCTTGCTGGAGACCATTTTATGGAAACATTGAGGCAAAACGAGAAATTGTTGGTAATGAGTAATTGGTTTTTTCGTTGTTTTCTGTTTGTCAATACATGTACATAGGGATTTATTGTTAACCCTTTGCCCAAAAACAAAACCTTAGACTTGTCCAATTTGAAAGCATTTGATGAGTTTTGTCCTGAAAAGGATAGTAAAACATTTTCTGCTTTTCCGACAATGTTTTCAAAAACTTTCTTCTTCTTTTCAAAAACTCTCTTCCCTGGGGTCGTTGAACGAAAGGTTGCTTGGTAATTATGTTAAATGAAGGATGCCTAAAAAATCCTTTTTTTTTAAACTTTGCTAAGAGGTATTTGGCTGAGTGTCTCCAAATAAGGCTAATTTGTCTTTTTCATAAATAATCCAGCTTATCTGTCACTTTGATATTAGCCAATCCAGTGGAAGGTTCTTCAAATTCAAACCATATATTTATCAGTAATTGTCAAACTTATCCACAGTGGTACAAGGCTATTTTTTTCCATTGATAATACTTACAATGACACTTCTAAAACTAGCGAATTGTTTGACTGAATGACTGAAATGTGGCAAATCAATCTTTTAACACCGATATAGTTAGAGAATGGCAGCTAGTGCACCTATCCATATTTCCCTAGAGTTTCTTTTACCAGTATTTTGAAAGTTACATTCTTTCCAAGCCATCGGCAACTTTCCCACTTAAGTTTGTCAAAACAATGCACACTGGTGAGGGAGAAATAAATACTGTTCCAATTTGACCGAACTCCAGGGATATGAACCATTGATCTCTGGTTTCATGCCCTGTATCTTACCAACTAAATTACCAGGCTGTGCAAAAGGTTTAAATTTAATCCTTTACAAATGAGGATGACATTTTTCTTTTACAAATGATTTTTTCTACCTTTTCAAAGACTAATTGCACCATTTGAGCCACACTTAATATTTAACTCTTTACCAAATGACATAATTCTTGACTGGTCCGATTCAGAAGCTTTAAATTTTGCAGACAGCAAAATGAATATGGCTAAGATGTTAAGTAATGTCTCTGAAAAGGGTATAATACATTATGGGTAAAGAAGAAATTGCTAGTTGCCAGTATCATATTCTTTTCTCACAATGTTTTCTATGGCTTTTTTCTCAGGGTCCTTGCAACACAGGATTGTGTTGTTAAATCTTTACCACACAATCCACAGTTTTAACCATCCTGAGAGAGGGCTTTTGAGAACATTGTTGCAAAAGAAGAAAATGCTGGTAACCAGCATTTTCTCTTTTTCCTTCACTGTTTTCTACCATGTCACAGAACTTTGGTTCATATCTATCAATTACCAATTTGACTTCTGCTGATGCTTTCAATTTGGACGAGTCTAGAATTTGTTGTTTGGTAAAGAGTTAAGGGTTGAATACTTTGAATACCAATGATACCAAACTTTTGTGGTCTAGTAATGAGTATAAAGGACAAAGAGAGCACTGCATGCGGGTCCCAACACACGGATGAAGTTGCTGTTAGTGAAAAACCTTATGGCTTCAGTTGCTTTTAGTGAAAATTCTAAGCGAAAAAAAGGAGGATAACTGAATCAAAAATATTTTGATGGTTGAAACCTGCCCCTGTGTGGGTTCCCTGTTTGATAGTTTAGAGTCTAAGTTTGAAGTAAATATCTTAAGAAATGACACAGATGTTATAAAATGTCAAAGTTTCTGCATGACAACAACACAGATAATGATGACGAAGACACAGATGATACCAGGGTTGTGACAATACTTTAATGTTCTCTTCGAAAAAGCCAAGATGAAAATTCAATAAGACAGAAAGAAGTAAAATGATGCATCAAAGTTTATGCAGACCTCGCATTATAAGAGCTCTCCAAAATAGATGGCAATACCATTACATGTTTTGGATACAGCATCAAATTTGATGGGAAGGAAATTCCCAGTCTCTCATTAATTATTTAGTCGTAACCTTTTCCTGTTTCATGTAATTTCAAGGACATTGAACACCAACTGTCAAACTTTATGACTTCATGAATGGAGACAAGACTAGTTGTACATAGACATTTAAGGCAGTACAATTTATCTCTATACTAAACAACACAATTTTTGACTGGTCAAAATTGAAAAGCAGTTGCAGATAACAACTCAAATATGGCTCAAATGATTGGATTTGTTTTTGATAGGGTTGAAAACATCATGGGAAAAGGAGAAAAGGCTGGTTACCAGCATTTTCTCCATTTTCCCTAACATTTTTCAAAAGGTCTCTCCTGTAGAGTCATTCAAACATGGGATTGTGTGGTTAAGGGTTAACTCTTTACCAGAGAACCAAATGTTACGTTCATGTTAACCATTAAACCACCTTTCAAAATTGTAAGTGCCTATGCTACCTGTGTAGATCATGATCAGACTGCACAAAACATGCAGTCTGATCTCTGATCTGGTAATTGGCATTTTCCCCTTTCCTCAGAGTGTCCTCTACCCTATGTAAGACAAATTTTATGTTTTGAGTAACATTTAATGTGTTCCCTGCAATTTCTTTCAGACTGGACAAGGCTCAAATTTTATCATCTGATAAAGAGTTAGCACTTTACCACATAATCCTGAGTTACAATGACTCTGAGAAAGAAGGCCTTTTAAAAACATATTGGGAAAAGGAGAAAATGCTGGTAACCAGCATTTACTCTTTTTCCCACAATGTTTTCTCCCCTATCAAAGACAGGAATCATCATTTGAGCTACTTTCAAATTGCTGTCTGCAAGTGCTTTCAATTTGGACCAGTCCTAAATCTTGTCGTTTGGTAAAGAGTTAACAACATTCATCCTTTTTCCCCCAAAACTTTTTTTGAAACTTTCTTCCTCAGGACAGTAAAAACCGAGTACAAATCCATTTCCTTTTAACTCTTTACCAATTACAGAATTTTTGACTCATCTATATTCAAAGCATTTGCAAATTGTAATTTATATGTGGCTTAAATTGAATTTGTCTTAGAAAGGATAGAAAACATTGTGGAAAAAGGAGAATGCTGGTTACAAGCATTCTCTCTGTTTTCAACAATGTTTTCAGAAGCCTTCTTCAGGGTCATTAAAACACGGGATTATTTGGTAAAGGAATCAACCCTCTAACACACAATCCCATTTTACATAGAAGGTTTTTGAAAACATTGCAGGCATTATAAAAAAAACCCCCAAACATTTTCTCCTTTTATCACAATGTTTTTTATTCCCTTGCATGGCAAATTTGATACTTTAAGCCATATTTTATTTGTCGTCTTCAACAACTTTTACGTTTGGATAAGTCGAAAACTTTGTTGTGTAGTAAAGAGTAACAAGCAGATAATAGGTTACTGGATGGAAGGTGCGGGATGGAAGGTGCAAGAGACATAAGGGATGTCTTGCAGAGAGGGAACCAGACTGTACTACAACACAGTCTGATTTATGATGGACTGATATATAATCAAAGTATCCAATTTAGGCAGTCATAGATATTGATTATGAAAAACAAAATGCGAAAATGTCTGTCTTAGTCTTAATGAGAAAAGTAAATTCAGACTTGTCCAAATTGAAAACATTTACAGAAAGCTGACTACTGAACCCTTAAAGTGCCTTTCAACTACAACTGTTGTTGTGGTTCGAGTATATCAAGATCAGGCTGCACAAATGTACTCTCTGATCTTTGATTTACACTGTCCCCTTTGCCAAGACACCCTTGACACTGCAAATATATTTATCTAAATAAATTTCGTGGACTGGGGAAAGACAGTATCTGGATTTATTTGGCACTATATGGGTTAAATGTGGCCCAAATGACAGCTCAGAAAGGGTATAGCTTGGGATTGTTTTGTACAGGGCTAAGGATACATCCTTACAGCTAGAGATAAAAAAATGCTGTTAAAACTTGAAAGAGTGTAGAATGACTCAGAATTTGGTCAACTGTGTAAGCACAGATAAAGTACCATTATATATGGTGTAAGGGATAGAGAAACTCAAACGATTTGTCCTTATTTAAAACCGGAAACAACAACACTGATTTCTTTGAAACCTGCAAAAAAATGAAACGCAATTTCTGTCCGCTGTGATCTGTCCAACCTTGCAGCCGTTAGTAACAACATTTGGCATGAAGATACAAGAATTATTATAGTTTACAACAATAAAGATGAAATGGGTTAAAAACTGGCTGAAAACTAGTATAGATGTACACTGGGCGTAAGTTCTAACCGATCACTTTCTGAAACTGTATTTTTCAAAAACTACATGGTGTATGAAAGTTTAAATTTGTAAATAAGTTTTCAGGTTAAATGTCTATCAAATCTTGCCTTTTAAAATTCGAAGTGAATTGCACGCGAGGTAAGATCCAACCACGTGACCGGTTCTGATTTTCCGCCCGTGAAACACCTGTGCACTAAAGCTTTTGTGTGTACACTGTCAGATCTACTGTCTGTTAAACACCGATACAGAAAGACAGAAAACATGGCGAGAATGACACTCGAACAACGAGAGAGAGCCATAGAAATGTTGACGGCAGGGGCCTCAGTAAGACAGGTACGTCACCATAGCCCATATTTTTTACCTAATTGATAAAAGCAAAATTTAAACTGAGTGCAGTAGAATTATCAAATCATGCAAAGGTAATGTTGTTTAATTTCAGGTTGCTAGAACATTACACAGGGCTTTTTCAACAATTCACGCACTGGTGAAAATTTACTGTGACCAGAAGTGTCCGGGATCTTGTTTGTCGGCCACGGAGGAAGATTACAACACGACACCAGAACAGATTCATTGTCGTGTCCCATCTGCGTAACCGTTTTACGTCCTCTACACTTACTGCTCGGAACATTATCGGTCTTCACAACCACCCAATATCATCCTCAACGGTACGTAATCGTCTAAAAGACGCTGGATTGAAAGCATACAGGCCGTGTAAAGTACCTAAATTAACAAATCGACAAAGACATAACCACCTTGCTTGGGCACGTCAACATTTACGTCTTACAAGGGCATACTGGGCCAATGTTTTATTCACAGATGAAACCAGAATACGTCTTCGTGATGCCGACGGCCGTCAACGTGTGTATCGCCGTAGGGGAAAGCGACACGCAGAAAACTGTGTCAGGGAAACCGAACTGTTTGCCGGAGGATCTGTTATGGTCTGGGCAGGTGTATCATTACATACAAAAACACCACTTGTCATCATTAGAGGAAATCTTACTGCTAGAAAATACCAGGACGATGTAATTGTTCCAACAATCATACCTCATATCAGAGCCAACCGTTTTATGTCACAATGCACCATGCCACAACGCAAGAGCTACTCAGGCTTTGCTGGCAGCACATCATGTCCGACTCGTCCCTTTTCCAGCACGAAGTCCGGACCTACACCCTACTGAACACATCTTGGACTTGTTGAAAAGAAGAGTTTGGGCTCTTCCTCAGCCAGTAAATTTGGGCGCCCTTGAGCAGTTAATCATCAATGTTTGGAATGGGATACGTCAACAAGAAATCCAGCCATTTATCACATCAGTGAGAAGCAGGTGTCGAGCGGTCATAAATGCTAATGGTGGACACACAAACTACTAGATTTTTGAATGTAGACGAGTTTCACTTTTACTTTTTAGATGGATCTACATTTTTTATGTGCCATTTTTGTATTTTTCGGATATCTGTCGTTAAATTTTGAAGATAAATCTCTCAATGAATTATGTTAATTTTGAAATAAAATGTCTCTCATAAAATTACATTTTTTCCAATTATATGCTAAAGAAACAGTGATCGGTTAGAACTTTTGCACAGTGTATTTTTAGATAGATTCCCAGACAGGATTCTCCATGTCCTGAGCCCAATTTAATTCTTCATCCTTGGGGTATTTAAAATTTACATTGAATAATGTTTACATTAACACCTTGTATGTTACTGACAACCAGTCTGTCTTCACTGGGAATGGTTCATGCCACTTTTAATTCTTTCTCAGACAACACAATTTTAGACTCATCCATATCAAAAGTATATGTAGACAACAATGTTCAAACTTGGCTTGAGTAATGGGATTTGTCTGTGAAAGAGTAAAAAGCAATGTGGGAAAAGGAAGAAATGCTAGTTCTATTAGTTTCTCCTTTTCCCGCTGTGTTGTCTATCTGTTCAGATACAAATTTCAACATTTAAGCTACATTGTCATTGTTTTGAGAACGGTTATGTGGGAAAGCAGCCAGTGGTTTGTGAAGTACTGGTAAAAGAAAGCATGGTTAGGGGCACTGGCCAGTTCAAAATAACTGAAATGATGTTGAAACCGCTATATAATCAATCACTCAATCATTAAGCCACATTTGACAAGACTAACATTTTTCAATGTCTAGTAAGGAATCAACAAGGGGCAAGATACAAAGGATCTTACTAGTGTACACCAGATACAGAATTCTTTACCACACAACAAAGTTTTTGCCTTGTCCAAAATGAAAGATTTGCAGACGACAATTTTAAATGTACCTGAAAACATGAAATTTATTTGTCATAGAGCAGAAAACATTGTGGGAAGAGGAGAACTGCTGGTTACCAGCATTTTCTCCTTTTCCCACAATGTTTTCAAAAGGCTTCTCCATCCAGGTCGTTAAAAGTCGGATTGTGTGGTAAAGGTATAATATGTCCAAGTTTGTTTATATGATTAGCCTCACAGTTTCCTTGATGCATTCTTCATTAAAGTTTCATCATTCTCCTTAGCTTTATTGCTGTCAGGGGAATTGTAGGTAAAATCTTTTCTTCCCAAATGGACAAGATTTTCATAGATATGTGTCTCCAGTAATACCCAACAGTGTTCTGGATGTTTGACTACCAAGTCTTTCATATTCTTCGGCACAAAGTGTTTCAGATATTCTGTGACAAAGTTTGTCTGATATTTGACTTCAACATGATTCAGATGTTTGACTACAAAGTCTTTAGGATTTGGCAGCAGTGTTTCATATACAAAGTGTTCCAGGTTTTTTGCTACAGCGTGTTTCAGATGTTTGACTTCAGCATGTTTCAGATGCTTGACGACAAAGGCTATGGGATGTTTGACTGCAGAAATGTTTCAAATACAAAGTGTTTCAGATATTTTTCTACAAATTAAGTATGTCAGATGTTTGATTTCGACAAAGTTCTGGTGTTTTGCTTCAGTGTGTTTCAGCTACCTTGCTAGAAGGTGTTAGGTAGTATTTCAAATATCAGCTAAACGGTGGTTTAGGTGTTTTGGTAGAATGTTTCAGTTGTTTGGCTCCCAAGTATTACAGATATTCTTTAACTCTTTAAAAAATAGCTTATCCTGCTAAATAAATGAAACTTTCAAGCCAATTGTAAAAAAACAAATTTTCCTACTTTGAAGGTATTTTTGGAGGAGAATTATCTCCTTACCAGACAGTGAAGATCAAAGATCAGACTGCATGTTCTGTGCAGTCTGATGTTGATCTAAGCTGTCTGCAAAAGGTCAGTGAGTTGAGCTTGGCAGCCTAAGTGTTAACAACTTATTTCAAGTGTTCTGTTACCAAAAGTGTTTCAGATATATACAGTTGGGTCCCTATAAACTTAGAAACGGAACTGAAATGAAACGCACCGAAACAGAACGAAACGCAATAAAACATTATGAAACGGAACAAAACGCAACAAAATGGAATGAAACGAAACGGAACCAAACCCAACGAAACCAAAACAGAACAGAACTAGACCCAACGAAAGTAAACAAAATAAAAACAAAACAGAACGCAATAGAACAAAATGAAGCAAAAGTAAAACCTAAATTAGTAGGGGCACAATACCCATAAGCAATACTGCCCACATCATAACTGACCCCAGCCCCCAAAACAATCACGTTGCAGTACGCAACAGTCAGCATAATGTTCATTCCAGCATCAGACAATGGTACACAGCCATTAGCTCGAGACAATACAAACCTCAACTCATCAGAAAAAAAAAAAGATTGTCTGCCAATGCTGTCTTGTCCAGTTTATGTGTCCCAAGGCCAGTTGCTCTCTATGACTGCGATGCGCGCACATCCGAACGTGCGGGCGACGTCTGAGCAAACCATTATCAGCTAAACACTTCCCGGGATAACAGCAGCTGTAACTGGTGCTCATAGGTCTTGTAGGTACCGATTCAAGATATACTGGTCTTAGGCTCGAGTCGTAACGCGCGGTCTGCCGCTACATGTAAGTCTTTTGCACTTCAGGTTTGCACAAATCGCCGCAGATGGTTGCTGACTGCTTGCGTGAATGCACCAACATGAACTGCAACCTCTGTAGTAGGTAGCCCAGCCTCCAGTATACCTATGACTCTTTCTGGTAAATTTTCTTTAAGTCTTGGCATCAATATTTCTGATCAATACGTGGACTGGATATGCCTCTCCCTTACATCCAGCGAAACTTGAACTTTGCCTTAAATAGCCACCTGGTCTTTTAGATAGGAATTATCTGCCCAATTTTGCAAACTATGAATGGTTTTAAATATTACCACACGTGTATACATAACATATGTATGTACATCTCAAAGGTAACCTTGAAAATTTTGCACATACTTTACGAAAATTTCTTTTTTTTGGTTTAGTTTATACAAAAATCTTTGGTCCCGGAGCAGCTGCGACATTCGCGGCCTTCATTTGATAACGGTGTTTATCCTTAATTATAACATGTATTGTTATTTTTTAAAACATGAACATTGTGAATTCCTCCGATGTTGGGGAGAAAAGGTTTTGGTTCAAGTTCAGTCAGTTTCCAAATTTCTTAAAGTAACAATAACTGCCAAAAGTAAACAAAGCAGGTATTGAAATACATTTAGATTTAAATCGTATCATTTAAAAGTATTGGAATTATTGTGAAAATGACAATCTGATATTGTACAGTCGGTCAAGGTGTTAGTCGCTGACAGAGAAGCTAATTTCAAAACCAGGTAAAAAGTTGCCAGGTTACTCTATCTTTTGTTTACTTTTTTCCTGATTTTAAAATTCATTTTTCTGCCAGCGACTAACAACTGGACTTACCATACAATAACAGATTGTCATGCTCACAACATTTTCCATACTTTTGATTTGGAATGAGTTAAATTTAAATGTTATTTTAACACCAGCATCATGTTTTTGGCCACTATTGGACCTTTAACTCAGATAATTTTCACATAGACAGCAATTTAGCATAAGAAGAGTGAATCTTTTCCTCAATATTTTCAAAATAATTGATACAGTGTCATATTTTTCTTTCATAGAAAATAATAACCTTACTGTTGTTGTGCAAATAATTATTATCCTAGTCCGCTGTATGTCATGCGGTAAGGTTTCTTACTCGCCAGACAGCAGTGTTGCAACCTACTTAACCCTTAGGTTGCTTAGAGCGCGACTCACAGACCTTTTGCAGACAGTGTAGATCAAAATCAGACTGCATAGAACGTGCAGTCTGATCTTGGATCTACACTGTCCGAGAAGGGGATACTTTTCCCCCTAAAATACCTTTGAAATTTATAGCGAAATTTGGGTTTTTACTGTCGGCTTGAAAGTGTCATTTTCACGTATTTAGCAGGATTAGGGTTAACATTTTCAGATGACTTTATGATAAGCTACTGCTTACAGTCACATCTTGTATGAATGTTCGGATTCATTTATTAACATGCTGTACATTTATTTGTAACAAAGTAATGCCTTTGAAACTGAAGATGATTTCTTCTTGGCTGAATTTATCTCCTTCTGCCAGTGTAGCCATTCACCTTTAAAGCGGTTCTAACGAACGGTCCTACCCATTTTCTCTTTTCAGACCTGAAGCCATCTCTTTATCTTACAGGTTCTGCCGAGATGTTTATTACACTGATTTATTAATATGGGGAAAATGTACAAATAAAAAACAAAAATCTGTGGGGACTCTATATACTGGCAAAGGTCAACTGAAAGCATCTTGAAGGGCATCAACTGAAAACCTCAAAGGTATTCACGGCATAATATGGTGTTCATGCGAAATATGATGGCTACCTGTGAGAGTGATATAATATCAGAATGAAATTGATTAATTGGATGATGTTTAAGGCTGTTTTCAACATTATTTCAGATATATCGCGGTGGCCAGTGCACCTATCTATGCTTTCCTGGAGTTTCTTTTGACACTAATGTGCACAATATACTTTCCAAGCCACTGGCTGCTTACCCACATAACCATCGTCGAAACAATGGTCACTGTGACAGAGGAATGAAAGAAATTGGCCGAGCTGGGCATCGAACCAACGACACCTTGTTCTCAATTCTCATACGCTACCAACTGACCTACAGGAGCTGGGTACCAAAATGAAAGAAGAACAGAATGGAAAGAAAATATAATCACATTTCTGTCCAAAATCTTGCATCAAATATGTTGGAGTTTGCACAACTTTCCCAAGCACAGGTCCTGGTAAAGGATTTTTGTTTAGATCAACTAATTCTGATTCTGACTAGATTTTAAAACCGGCAAATAATGCAAGAGATGATGCAAAATTTCAGTTGTTTCTGTGTGCTCTCCACATAAATTTTGGGATAATCCAAGAAGAATGATACAAAAGAAATATGATAAATTGAGAAAAAAAAAATAGTGGAATAAAATTCACTTTGCTAGATTTTGTTCAGTTTCATTCTGTTTCGTTCTATTTCATTTCCTTTTGTTGGGTCTGGTTCCGTTTTGTTTTCTTGAGTTTGGTTACGTTGCGTTTCGTTTCGTTAGGTTTTGTTCCGTTTCGTTCCGTTTCATTGCATTTCATTCCGTTACGTTGTGTTTCATTCAATTTCATTTCAGTTCCATTTCTAAGTTTATAGGGACCCTATACAGTCAAGCTACAGTATGTTGCAGAAATAAGGTGTTTCAGATGTTTCTGTGAAAAGGATAAAAATGCTGGTCGGCAGCATTTTCTGCTTTTCTCACAATGTTTTCAAAAGGTGTCTTCTAAAAGGTCATCAAACATGGGACTGTATGATGAAGCATTAATTAAACACAACTGATCATCTCACATAGTTATTAGAGTTATATGCAATGTCAGAGAGGCATTATTTCAAAATGCAAAATTTAATCACTTGAGTGATTTTAGCTCAAGAAACCCTCAAACTGCTTCATCATTTCTTAACAGTCTACCCATAGTAGATAGTATCACATGATAAAGCATGTCATCAGTTTGTTGGAGATACACCTGGAGATACACTGACCTCCATCAATCATCAAATAAATTAGGGATTTCCCTCAAATAATGATGTCCTAATAGAGTACCTGTAATATAATTATCATGGCCTGTTTAGTTTGAGGAGATTAACTCTTCAACAAATGATACAGAGTTTATTGACCCTGAGGAAGCTAGCTATTGAAAGCATTGTGCACATCATGGACAAGATGGCCATGATGGCTATCAACCACTCACCTGTGCCTTGTACCTTTGAGAATGTAAGACAAAGTGTAGGTTACTCTATATCACATAATACCAAGTTTTAATGACCCTGACAGAGAAGGCTTTTGAAAACATTGAGGGCAAGGGAGAAAATGCTGGTAACCAGCATTTCTTCTTTTCCCACAATGTTTTCTATCCTTTTAAAGACAAACTTAGGAAATGTGCTTTCAGTTTGGACCAGTCCAAAAATTGGTTGTGTGTTAACCCTTTCCCAAACAAGCTCTGGTTTTCACGTGTATGTAGTACAAGTCTTGTGAAAACACTGTGGGAAAAGGAGAAATTGCTCATAACGAGCAATTTCTCCTTTTCCCACAGTGTTTTCTACCCGTTTTGAGACCTTTCTGCCATTTTCATCAAATCTAAAATTGTCGTCTGCAAACTCTTTGAATTTGGACTAGTCCAAAATTTGTTGTTTGGGAAAGGGTTAAAAGAGCTAATGTGTTTCACTGATAAGACCTTCATTACTTGGTTGACCCAATTTCAAAACTGTCTATGGTGTCATCAAGACAAACATTCTTACTAAGTTTGATGAGCATCAGAGTGAAAATTTGATCTCTAAAGGTTGCATATGTAGCTGTCATCATGATATGGCTGAAATAATAAAACACCATTCAATCAATCATGAATATCTGACTGAAAATATGACATCTAGAGTGTACACAAGGTACAATTTCACAATTCACAATGTATATGGAGAGATGAAGCAACTGATCACAAAAACCCACCTTGAGCACTGTACTCAGGTGAGCTAAAGAAGGTGGTAGGAAAAGTTTAATATTTTTTTTTTCATCCAGGAACAAGTTTTAGAGATGATAAGAATTTTTATTTTCAAAATATTACATGCAACATTTTTTTCTCTTGGAACAGACTGATTGCGACTTTAAAAGGAAAAACTGGTCAAATCACCAAAGCCTATGTTTGATCAGTACAGAGCTAATAAGTAAATAATGTCTGAAATGGAACAACTGTTATCTCTACTTCATCCACTATATTAAAAAGGTTCACTGCACACGCATTACCTCTTTATGGATAATAACATTTCAGACTTGTCCATTTTGAAAGCATCTGCAGACCACAAATTACATGTGGCCATTAGGATTACTTTGGAAGGGTAGAAAATGTTCTGTGAAATGGATAAATTATGGTTGGAAAGCATTTTTGGCTTTTCCAACAACATCTTATGGAGCCTTTTTCTGAAGAGTCGGTAAAACTCGGGATTGTTTGGCATAGAAATAGTAAACACATATCTGTATGATTCTATTTCAAGAAAAAAAAAAGCAGAAAAGAATCAAACTATGACATTATTATTTAGGTTAACTCACAACAGAAAAAGATTACCACTACAAAAACTAGAGGTGAGTGACACCTTGGTTCATGCTTATTTTTTACAATCTGACACCTTCCTATTTATATTAATATCTCCATAACCATTTTACACGGGAAGGTGATATGAAAAGATAAATCATATCACTATGGGATATTCATTATTATCATTCAAGATGATGGAAAACAAACATGACGTTTAATACAAAATTATTTTGACTATAACTCCTTCTGGGGGAAGACCACCTACCTCATGACAGGGTTAATACATTTCTGTGTGTGCTATTTTTAAACTCATTAAAGCACCTGCAGTCTTGGTTCCTCTGCATCACCAGTCAAGGTGCATTTTTCAGTATTATTTTGCAAGTGTGACATATATGAAAGAAGTTTAACTCTTTACCAAACGACAAAATTTTGGACTGGTGCAAAGTGAAAGCAGTTGCAAACGACAATTTAAATGTAGCTCATTTGATGATTTCTGTCTTTGATAGGGTAAAAAACAAGGTGGAAAAAGGAGAAAATGCTGTTTAACAGCATTTTCTCCATTTTCCAACAATGTTTTCAAAAGGCCTCTTTCTCAGGGTTGTTAAAACATGGAATTGTTTAGTACAGGGTTAAACAATAAAATCGCAATAATCCACTGCTGTTATGGGATGGATAAGTTGTCTGATAATATAAATGCTCAGAATATCAAAAAGGTACATGAAAACAAAACTGTGCTTGGTTGAAGAGCTATGGATACACAGAGTACTAACATTCTTGAACAACAGAATCAATTTGTTGTTGTCTAACAATAATCTTTAGATGTTATCAGACTGACAGTGAAGTTCTGTTCAAGTACCTGTGACTTGAGATGAAAGTTCTTGTTCTACATGTGAATAAAGTCACTATCCGTTTCATTCTGTACTTTTTGGACCAGCCAGAAATATTGGTTATACTTTGTGGCAGAAATGGCTGTTGAAAAGCCAGGGTCCATAAGCCAGTGAGGTTTGGATTATTGAGGTCTTGATATTATGTACAAACAGAGTATAACTGGTTACCACCATTTTATCATCTTCTCTCAGTGTTTTCAAAAGTTTTTTTTTCATTGGGTAGTTAAACCTTGGGATTGTATGGGAAAGGGTTTAAAGTGAACTAAGTTCAAACTAAAACATTTAAGTGGCGGCAGACAAGCTACTATGAGAAGCCACACCAAAAGCACCCAGTACTGATAAGAACACACAAATGAACATGTGTCTGTCTGCCAGACCTTTAGTATCAAACAGTACTAGACAACATTCTGTGGCTTTTCAATTCAGAGGCCCTTACCTCATCACCTACACAACAAAAGAAATGTTGCAACTGAAAGTATTTGCAGACAACAAACTGAATTTGGTTCACTTGTAGGAATTGTATATGTATTTAAACCATTACCACACAATCTCGAGTTTTAACAACCCTGGAAAATTATAGTTTTGAAAACATTGTGGGAAAAAGAGAAAATGCTGGTAACCAGCATTTTCTCCTTTTCCCGCAATGTTTTCTAACATTACAGAAACAAATTTATCAAATCATTTGGAGGCACATATAATTTGTCATCTGCAAATGCTTTCAATTTGGACCAGTAGAAAATTTTGTAGTGGTAAAGGATTAAAAGGTGGGATTTATTTTTGGAAAAGGGGAAAAAACAAGGATTTTCTCTTTTTCCAAATTTTTTTTCATACAGCATTCTTTTTAAGGGTCATTTAAACACAGAATTGTTTGGCAGAGGGTTAAATCCTGAGAAGAACAGTTCGTGAATACGGATCTAGAATGCTCTTTCTGTGTGGTCCTTAACTCTTTACCACACAACAAAATTCTAAAATGGTCCAAATTAAAAGCATTTGCAGATGACAAATTAAATGCCGCTAAAATGATTGAACTGGCTCCAGAAAATTGAGAAAACACTATGTTTTCAGCCTTCTTTCTTAAGTCGGGATTGTGTGGTGAAGGGTTAAAAGCATCTTGGATTGTTCCCTACAATTTTACTGGTTAAAAGATTATTGTTGAAAATGCTGAGAAAATTGTTACAGGTTAACTTCTGTACAAGGCAACATGCTGTTGCTGTTCAACTCAAAGGTAAGTTACCTTTATGATAACAATCAAACTTTCTTGGAATAAAATACACCCAGTATAGTTGGCTCATCCTAATTTTCTTATCTCTTTGACTCAGCAGATTGATTTTCTATCTGTTGAACCCTTTCTCAAACAATCTCAAGTTTTAACAACGCCATGATAGAAGTCTTTTAAAAAAGTTAACAATCATCAAAATTGGAAGCACTTGCAGAAAACAAACTGAATGTTGTGCACATTTGGGCATTGTATATGTCTTTAACCCATTACCACACAATCCCCAGTTTTAACAACCCTAGGAAGTTACACTTTTAAAAACATTGTGGGAGATAGAGAAAATGCTGGTAACTAGCATTTCCTCCTTTTCATACAATAATTTCAGAGGCCGCCTTCACATATGATATTGTTCAATAAAGATTTAACTCTCTACCAAACAATTCCGAGTTTAAACAACCCTAAAGATTTTCTCCTTTGCACCATTTTCTCTTTTTCGGACAGTGTTTCAACTCTATAGCCAAGCCCCGTAGCTCAGTCGGTAGTGTGCAGGACTTGAGAACAGGTCGCTGGTTCGATCCCCGGCTTGGCCAATTTCTTTCTGAGGATTGATGATAGTCACTACGACAGGATTCATTCCTCTCTCACAGCTGACCATTGTTTCGACGATGGTTATGTGGGAAAGCAGCCAGTGGCTTGGAAAGAACAGTGTGCGGAGTACTGGTAAAAGAAACTCCAGGAAAGCATGGATAAGTGCACTGGCCACCGCGATATAACTGAAATAATGTTGAAAACGGCGTTAAACACCATACAATCAATCAATCAACTCTATAGAGAACAAATTTCAGTTTCTGAGTCACATTTATTTTGTCATCTGCAAATGCTTTCAATTTGGACAAGCTTATTATTTTGCCATTTCATAAAGGTTTAACTAGTTTTTCAAGCACCATGTGACCCAGTGAGTACCGTAACTTAGTTTAAGTATCATTACTTTAACCCTTTCCCAAAAGACAAAAACTCAGACTTGTCCAAACTGAAAGCATTTGCAGATGACATTGTGGGTAAAGTAGAAAATGCTGGTTACCAGTATTTTCTCCTGTTCAAAAAATGTTTGTCAAAAGATGTCTCCTTCAGAGTGGTTAAAACTTGTGATTGTATGGTAAAGAGTTAAATACCATGTACATTAAATAGACTGTGAAACAACTTCTAACAGCTGAACTCTTCACAACACAATCCCCAGTTTTAACGACCCCGAGAAAGGCCTTTTGAAAACATTGTGGGAAAAGGAGAAAATGCTAGTAACCAGTATTTTCTCCTTTTCCCACTATGTTTTCTATCCATTTACAGACAAATCTCACCATATCTAATTTGTTGCTTTCAATTTGGAAAAGTGTAAAATTTTGTCCTGTGGTAACGGGTAAATCAAACACTGGATGTTTGCTTCCTGGAAACTTTAATCAGTACTAACAATGAGATGTGGGTAGTTCCAACAGTTGACTGTGTATGGTGTTTAAAAAATGTTTTCAACATTACTTCAGTCATATAACAGCAGCCAGTTCAACTATCCATGCTATCCTTGAGTTTCTTTCGACGGTACTTCATACAACATTCTTCCCAAGCCACTGGCTGCTTTCCCACATAACCATTGTCAAAACAATGACCAGCCATCAGAGAAGAATGACTGCTGCAATGACTATCCTCATTCCTTCAGAAAGAAATCTGGCAAGAAGGGGATTCAAATTTGCATCTTGTGGTTTCAAGTCCTGTATGCTACCCACTGTGCTACCCAGCTCAGCTCCTACGATTGATCCTGCTCACCATAGGATTCGATTCGGAAACCTCTGATGTGACAGACTGACAGTCTACCCCTACAGCATGGTCTCCCTCTAATATTTGTACTATTCAATCTTTTTTTGTCATTCTTTGTTCTATTCCTATCTAATATGGAGGCTTCCAAAAATAGCAACTACGATCATTAGTTATACCCCCTTGGTGTACGAGTCAAAGATCTAAAGCAATTTACAAATTCTAAAATTTCAAACAGCTGTTATTTCTGGTAATTATATCAACTGATAATCAGTATGCACTCATTATACACCATCTTTACAACCCAAACTTGTGTTTCAAGGACCCTGAGGAAAACAGCTTTTGAGAACATTGTGGGAAAAGGAGAATTTCTTTTCCCTTTCAAGTTGAATCTTACTGGTCAAGCCATATTGAATTTGCCATATGCATATTCTATAATTTTGACCAAACTTTGACCTTTTAACTTTCACCAAGCCACAAAATTTTGGACTTGACCAAATTGAAATTATTTGGACAAAAAACTAAATGAAGCTCAAGCGATGACTGAAAGGGTAGAAAACATTGTGGGAAAATGAGAAAATGCTGGTTCCTACTATTTTCTCCTTTGCCTGCAATGTTTTCAAAAGCTCTCCTCCTTAGGGTTGTATAAGAGTTCCAGACTGGGCAACCAAGGCCCAGCATAGAAATTGCAGCCATTGCTCAATTCTCACAGTGTTCAGCCAAGGGGGAGATTCTAGGACATTGTCCAATTGCACCTGAAAAATCTCCCTTAGAAATGCACACAGGTAGGATGTTGTCCTTTTCAAATTAATTAGATAATCAACTCTTTACAACACCACAAAATGTCATGCTTGTCCAAACTGAAATTTTGTAGACAACAAATTCAATTTGGCTAACAAAATTTTATTTGCTTTTTGGAAAAGCAGAAAAATGCTAGTTACTAGCACTTTCTCCTCTGCCCAGTGTTTTCAAATGCTTTCCCTCTCAGGTTTGTTAAAGCCCTTGATTGTGAGGTAAAGGGCTGATCTTGACTGCATTTGTTCCACATATCTCCAAAGTGTCCCCTTATCTCTACATTTGAATGAAACAATTGTCCATTCTTTGAATAATCCTTGGCAGAAAGTTGAATCATAGTTGTGTTCCTACAGGAAAATTACGATAAACGCTATCACTCAAGTACCTTTCATATCCTCCTATACTGCGAGGAGAGAGCATGAATCAAGATCAGGCTGCATAACTTGTGCTGACTGATCTTGGAGTTACTTTAACAGGTGTATAGAGATTCTGCCATCTCCTGAAGCCTTGAAGTTGCTATATTTGGGTATTATTTTCTCAAGCTTTAAAATATCAGTTGTATCTAAATTACTTACTAAAGGGTTACCTCTTTATCAAACCACAAAATTTCAGACTTATGCAAACTGAAAGAATTTACAGATAACAGAATAAATGCATCTGAATTGATTTGTCTTTTAGAGGGTAGAAAACATTTGGGAAAAGAAGAAAATGCTGGTAACCAGCATTTTCTGCTTTTCCCATAATGTTTTCAAAAGCCTTCTACCATGAGTTTGTTTAAACTAGAAATTGTTTGGTCAAGTATGAAGAAGTAGATATCAAATACAGGTTTTGTAAACTGAGTATGATACTATCAACAGTTTGTCAACAAACCAGTTTCTTTGCCAAGTATTTTGAGTCTGATATGAGAAATAATATTTAAATGCTAAATCATTGCTACTGAATTCTGCGCTAACCTTCTTCTTCATATAAACACATTATTTTATCCATAACCCTTTACCAAACAATCCTTTGTTTTGACACCCCTAATAATAAAGGCTCTTTGAAAACATCATGTGAAAAACAAAATTTGGTTTGCAGCCAGTGTAGATCAAGATCAAACTGCACAGAACAAGCTTTCTTATCTTTCATCTACTCTGTCTGCTTTGCTGTGCCATTTTTTCACATGAGGAACCTTGAAATTGCAATTACCTGAATCTTATTTCTAAACCAAACATGTCTGATGGGTTACATGGCCCATGAAAGGTTAACTAAAAGGGGAGGAATTAACATTATTTCACTTTATAAATGCAAAAATCTCCAACATAATCAGGAATACTAAATAAGGAAGGTATAAATTTTCATTGGTTCATTATAATAATGGAAAGATTGTTTATCATGACACTATAAAAAAGTTTCTAATTTAACTGAGAAATGGGGTGTAAATCTTACACTCAATCACCAAATCTGACAGTTATGATCCACCCATCATCTACAGATGGCACTCCTAACTCTTTGCCAAACATGAAAATTTTAGACTTTAATATTAACCGGTAGGCTCAAAGACAAATTCCATCATTTGAGCCACATTTGAATTGTCATCTGCAAGTGCTTTCAATTCGGCCGAGTCCTAAATTTACCGTTTGATAAAGAGTTAAGGGAGGATGAAACCTCAGCCTGAAAGTTGTGAATCCCACATCAGCACCACTGAGCCAAACTGTTCTCCTTGCAAGTTACACAAGCACTATACCCAACCAAAGAAGCATCATGAGTGTCCAAAAAAAACAAGTATTACCAACCCTTGTTGTCCACTTTGCTGCTAGATTGGTTACCTTCCCCTATAAAGCAAATGTGTAGAGATCAGTACTGGTTACTAAAAACCGGCAGAATTCTAGCCGTCTATTTTTAGAATATCCATGTCGCGAGACTAATTAGAGATTCAGGGGAGGTCACTCTCACTTCCTGAGCTGAAGATTTTTCGACATATTTGACCTCACATATAAGTGAATTGTATTTTTGGTATCACCATTTAATGTTTATTTATGCTACTATTCTTTTAGTTTCGATTACCAATTTCAAACTGTGCAAAAAATCCCCATGTTACCATGTGTAAAATGCTCTGATTGGCTACTCTGTGATATACATGTAGCCAAATGAAAAGCAACGACACAATAGCCTGTGCCAGTTCTAATATGTATATCTACAACAGGTACCAGCTTATTTTGCTGCCGGCATCAGTTACAATATCTCAGCCAACAACATGGCTTATCCTGGAATTCATAAATAACATCATGACTGTGATGATGCCCCAAACAAGAGAAAGCATGGACATATTATTATTTTAAAGAATATCAAAGGGGTAGCACAGAAAACATGGACAAAAAGTCAAGAAAATCCTGTGGCACATTGAGGACTTGTTTTTGAGGGCATTGGAGTAGGTATAAAGTTAGAATACATGTCTAATGCAGTGTGACCTTGACCTATCATGTCTGCAAAAGCTATTTATGTTAGTCTGTTGAAATGAAAAGAGTCGACCCAATATCATATAACTACAATTTTTAATGTTCCTTAAGTACAAAACTTCTGAAAACATAGTGGCAAAAGGAGTATTTCCTTGTGAACCCTTTACCAAATGACAAAATTTTAGACATGTCAAAATTGAAGGCATTTGCACACAATAAATAAACGTAACTCAAAAACATGAAATTCATCTTCCTATAGTAGAAAGCATCCTGGGAAACAGAGAAAATGCTGTTTACCAGCATTCTCTCCTTTTCCCATTATGTTTTCAAACGACTCCTTTCTCAGGGTCATTAAAGTCGGGATTGTGTGGTTAAGCATTAAAAGCCAAATTATAAATGAACTTACCTCATATGTGGTCCATTTGATGAACTGACTTTTCTAGGAGATGGTGGTAGGTTGATAGAGCCAATCAGATTGGGCAGGTTTGTAGCTAGAGCGGTTGACTTATCACTTTGAGCTTTCTGTATACTTTGTACCATACTAACAGCTTCTCTCTTGAGTTGATTCACATGGGTGTCACAGACCTCGCACTGACCCCCAGACGTAAACCTGTACCCATTTTCGGAAACCTGTAGCTTCTCCTCAAAATTTTCAATGGACTCAATTGGCTGAAAATAGAAAATACATTGACTGTTGTATCTCTGAAATATGTAAATAATTATGAAAAAATTAATATAGATTCAAATGCCTTTGTCTCTATCACTATTAGTTTTTGAAAGGGTAGAAAACAATTTGGGTAAAAGAGAAAGTTATGGTCACTAGCATGTTCTCCTTTTATAACTAAAGTTTTCTGCTATGGGCTTTAAAAAAAATGGGTCATTTGGTAAAAGGTGCAACATAAAGGGTAAAAGCAATTCTTACAGAGATAGCTCACAAAGTGCCTCAAACATATATCAATTTAATGGATGTTTTTGCACAGTCAGCTTAGAAAACCTTTTACAGAGTCTCTAATTGTTACAGCTTTGACAAAACTGATTCTTCTATAGCATAAGTGCTTTAGACAGCCCTATTTGGTTAGAAACACTTAATCCTAGTTTTAACAACCCTCAGAAATAGGGCTCTTGAAAACATTGTGGGAAAAGGAGAAAATACTGGTAAACCAGCATTTTCTCCTTTCCCCACAATGTTTCCTGTACTTTCCAACATCTTTGCCCATCTGAGCCACACTTGTCATCTGGAAATGCCTTTGCTTTGGAAAGGTTTAGAATTTTGTTGTTCACTAAAGGGTTAACTTTGTGGGAGCTTATTGAAGTCAACTCTTTTGCTTCCATAGCTGCAGGGACTGTGTTTGCCATTTTTCAACTGGACTCTTTTCAAGGAAAAAAAGTTATTGTTTTAGCCAAGCTGAAACATCATCTGCTACACTGTGCAAAACTTTGATGTTTTCTGACATCTCTGTAATTACTGAAGATGGTTACTTCAGACCCAGGCAAGCTGTTAATTACTAACAGGGGAACCCCATATCAAAAGGGTAGGTAACCTTCAAAACATTTTTTATCCAGTTTTCCCCTTTTTTGACTTAGGATTTTCAATGATAAAGTAACTGTAAGCCAAGCATGGAAACCTACTTGCGATGCTCTTCTTTTTCTTTTTTATTTCAACCATTCAGATTCTAAGTAAGTTACCAAAATATTTTCCCATGCTTATTTTTTTTTTCAGTCTTCAAGTCAAGAGGCCAGTGTAAGATTGCTTGCCTTCCCAGTTCCAGTATGTAGCTTCTTCAAAATAGTGTGGATATCTATATTCACAAAATGGTGTTGTTTCAAGTCAATGTTCTTGAATTCTAAAGGAACAGATGATAAGGCCAGTGTTTTTATATTTTTTGTTTTACTGATTTTTTTTGTGATAAGTTAGGGACAGAGGACGAAAAAAAAATAAAATTCACCACAACTAGATCTATCACTGTCACGTTATTGATATCGTAGCTACAAACGAGGGCACATTGAAACTGCCTTTTTTTTTTAAACTATTCCTCTTTATCTTTTACCAAACTCTTCTGTTTTTAAGCAACCCATAGGAAAAAGGTCTTTTGAAAACATTGTGGGGAAAAAGAAGAAAATGCCATTAACCTATGGTAATTTGGTAGTATGGGCAGGATTAGCTTGCTGAAGCTGCAGTCTTTTAATTCTAGAGTAGAGACTAAAGACAGCAGCCTTGGCAAGCTCATCCTGCACTGTGTATTGCTGGAAAAAGCATGGTGAAAAGGTCATGATTTACAGTCATGCAAAACATAACTGTCGTTTGACAGACAGACAGACAGGGGAGTGGGGTTAATGCACACAGAAATACTTATAGATTTATAACTTCCAGGCTCTGTTCATTTATGAAAAAGTCTTTAGCACATAGAAATGATGTGAAATTTATTCTCATATATCTTTTGTTTAACTATTTCACTACTTATGACAAATTTATAGCAGGTGTAGATCAAGATCAGAATGCAAAGAATGTGCAGTCTGACCTCTGATCCATACCATCTGCTATTAATCTTCAATAGCAGCGGGAATCTTCTTTTAGATCTAGGAAAAAAATGGAATTTCTTGAGTTATTAGTAAAAGAGTTAAGGGAAGCTGGGAAATTCTGAGCATTTTGTACTTCAAGGATACAATGAATACATCTGGGTCACTTCTACAATGATTGTGTAATTGCAGAATCAGCAATTGAAAAATGCAAAAACTGATGACAATTAAAATGGACTCACGTCTGTCTGCATTAATTTTGCTAGACAAGTTTTTAACACAATACAGGTTCTCTTGCAAGGTATTTCCATAAACCTAAGACAATTTGCCCCAAAAGATGTGCTATAGTTATCTTTAGTCGACCCTTCAAATCAAATGCTCAGGAATTGTTGTCTGCTAATGCTTTTTTCTAAAATTTTGTCGTTTGGTAAAGAGTTAAGACAACTTTTGAGGAAAGCAGACGTCTTCTTTCGTAACAACACATCAGTAATTTTTTGTTCTATATTACTGCCACTGAATTCGCATCTAAAGCCTTTTTTCCAGAGAATTAACAAATACAGCACCCTAGTCTAAATCTAGATTTATATCTAACAAATTGCGGTGCAAGTTTTAAATAATTGCTTCTCTTTTATTTAAGTGAATAGATTTAGATCTATTCCATTCAATAATTTACTGCAAATGAAAATCACAAGTGTTAAGTTGCAATCTTTGCAACCAAAAAACTCCCCACGTTTTTTGCTCTTACCTCAAATGACACGACAATAGACAAAAATCCAAAGTCTGGCAGCAATATTCCTGTATGAGTAAACGATTGGCCTGTACAAATATTTATCGCATGCAAACGAGTTTTGTTTGACGAGAAATCGTTCTTGCTATTGAAGCATGGTGCACATCCAAATAAGGGTTTGTTTACTATTGTATAGAGCAAGTGTGGCAAAATCGTTGGGGATGTAAAAGGCGGGAAAGTAAAATCAGAACAAGGCCGTGTCTAAATTTAGCAGCAGATTTGATTTACATGCCCGTTCCATGATAAAAGTTATTACGTACATAGTGTTGTCAGTTAAGATACAGTGTTTTTGATGTAACCCAATGCTTAATTTATATACGTGGGAAAGTTAAAATGCAGTTGCAGCCATTAGCATGGAGCCATATAGATCGAGATGGTATATAATTGTGAGAATTTCTGTTGTTTGCAAGGATTCATATCATATCAAAGAGAGAAAATGTGCCTCAGAATGAAGTCAGGTAGCCAATACCGTATTCTGCTTAAACTTTGGGACACCCAAAGAATTAGGACACCATCAAAAAAACGTGAAAATAATTATTTTTCATGACCCAAAGATTTGGGCCGTACTTAAAATTGCAAAACAAGACAGTATTTTTTTGTTCCAAAGAATTGGGACAGTGAATATCTACTCCGAGATAAAAAATCTTTAACCCGCTTGATACCCTTTGTTTACAAGCATTAAAATGCTTCACGCAGTTTCATTTCTGCACGTAAGCAGTGATTCCAAACCCTCTTGATATAATTAGGAAATTCCCGTTTCAAGGCAAATAAATCTGATCACCCCGACAGAAAATTAAACAACCCCATTGTAAAAAAAAACGAAGTAGGGTAAAAAAGGGTGTTATAAACTTGTACCAAAGGGCAAAGGTACATGTCATGTATACAGTACATCCGAAGTCGCCAAGTAGTTGAAACATGTGTGTAATTTCACTGTCAAAAAATAGAAATCAGGATATCCTATATTCTAACTGGGGTTTATCGATGAAAGATTGTGAACAAATCAAATTTGAAAACGGGCCGAGCAGGTACTTTTCAGTGCGGAAATCAAATCGTCGTTCACCTCACGTTAACAGGTAAAATATGTTGTAAAAGTATTTCTATAAGCGCAAAACACCAATGCTGATTTATCAGTAATGAAAACAATGAAAAATACAAAGTTTTAAATTCCTACTGCTCGAATTGACTACAGGAATTCCAATTTGTCTAAAAATAGACACTCCCGCATGTGATCGTAGTTTTATTGAAATCGTAGCCCTAAAATTCGACTGGTAAGTGGTCAGTGACAAACAGTTTGACAGCTTGTCTTGTCTGACCATAAGTTTTGGGACACCTCGAAAAATAATTATTTTTCCTCAACCTAAATATTGGGACATCTAAAAAATTAATTATTTTTTACTGTCCCAAAACTTAAGGAATTTACGGTAATATATAAATGGCAGTCTACTGTCGATCTCTGTCTAATGGACCGTGCCATCATGGGAGAAACATCTTGATTTCGACTCGATATCGTAACAGAGAAAGGCCATTGAAAGAATTTTCAAAGTTCTAAACTTGTTAACCATTTTCAAGATAGTGTGGGTACAATGTTGATGATTGTAAAAAAGATGTTAATGTATTTTGGTATTTGAGTTCATTTTGGAATTAAGTTTTTGCAGAACAACAAATTAAATGTGACAAAAAAAAACTAAAATTCATCTTTGGAAAAGTGGAAAAAATTGTGCGGAGAAGGAGAAAATGCTCTAGAACAGAATTTTCTTCAATTCCTAAAATGTTTCCATGCCTTTCTTTCTCAGGGCCATTAAAGCTCAGGATTTGGTGAAACAGGGTTTAAATGCTAGCTGTGTACAGATAATCGAAAACAGGTTGTTCAACATTACATTTCAATTTTAAAGTGCTCTTGACATTTCCTTGAGTCCTTAGACTTTGTATCAAATAAATGAATACACATTTTTAGTCGCAAAAATTACTTGGACAGCCCAGAGTTACAGCATGAGTAAAAATATTTCATAATAATGGACAATGTAGATCAAAGATTGGATGGCACAAGATCTAGATTCTGATCTTGAGAATACACTGCTTCCAAACACAACAGCTGTGAATCCTTTATCTGGCGATAAAATTTTGGACATGTCCTAACTGAAAGCATTTGCAGATGACATATAATGCTCAAATTGTAAAAGCTGTCTTTGATAGGGTATAAAACAATTTGTGGAAAAGTGAGAAGCTGGTTACCAGTATTTTCTCCTTTTTCCACAATGTTTTCAAAAGTCTTCTTTCTCAAGGCTGTTAATAGTAAGGATTTTGAGGTTGAGGGTTAATTGAAATGATGTAAAAGTTAGTATTATCTCAAAACCCATAAGCATCTTTTCTTAACACATTGAACTTTTCAGCTTCAAGAGACATGAAACTACTATTGGCATATCAAACTTGTCTGATGATTATGAACAATTTCCGCATTTGCAACAAAGATTTCATCAGAGAAAAAAAAACAAAAGGCCTGATGTCTGCTGCAGAGGGATTAGAGTACTGTATTTCTCCAAGAAAGAAAGGATAAGACTTATTGAATCCACTTTCCTTTCAATTTTGTCTTCTTTCCTTAGACCCCTGGAGTCTGATTCAATTATATAAGTTGTCTGTAAATGTTATTCCTTATATGGTGTGGTTATTTAATTGTCTGTTGACCTTATTTAACTCTTTTCTAGACCACAAATTTTTAGACCCAACACCATCAAAAGCATTTGCAGATGACAAATGCAGATCAATTGATGATCTCTGTCTTTGACTGGGTAGAAAACATTGTGGAAAAAGGAGAAAATGCTGGTTACCAGTATTATCTCCTTTTCCCAGAATGTTTTCAAAGGGTGTCTGCCTCAAGGTTGGTAAAGCATGGGATAGTATGCTACAGGGTTAACTGAGAGATTCCCAGGAAATGCGAGGATGTTTCCAGCAAACAGTAAAAGGCCACGCTATTCCTAATCCAAGGCTGTTTTTCCTCAAATTTCTTTCACTTTTATAGACAGTATAGATCGAAGATCAGACAGCACATTCTGTGCAGCCTGATCTTTGGTCTAAACCATTTTCAGGAGTGCCTGATACTGACCTAAATGCATGCAATGACTTAACCCTTGTAGCACTGAGCCTGGATTACATTGCTTATGTAGATAGTGTAGATCAAGATTAGATTGCACAGAACATACTGATCTTGCATCTATAGTACATTGTCCTCTCCTATATATGTCCAAATATTCTGGCAAAAACAGCTTTGAAATTATAGCATGTGCATCCTTAGTTCTGACGGAAAATGTCCATTTCATGTATCACTACAAGGGTTTTCTATCAGTGCAGAATAGACCAATTGTAAAGAAGCAAGATTTATTGTTCAGCCAGTCTGTCTTTCACATTTCAGATAGCATCTTATTATAAACCTATAGATCTATGATGCAATAAATTGAATCAAATGAGAATTTGAATGGACTAGCAATTCTTTCATTTTTTTCAACCCTATTCCTCCAGAAACAAGTTTGCAGCAGACAACTTTGACAACATCCTGTAAGACAAGGATAATCAGCATGAGTTTACCTTTCACCGAATGACAAAATTTTAGCCTAGTCCAAATTGAAAGCTTTTGGTGATGAAAAATTGTGTCATTACAATGATTGCATTTGCCTTTGATAATGGAGAAAACACTGTGGGAATATAAGAAAATGCTGGTTGCCAGCATTTTCTCTTTTTTCCACCATGTTTTCAAAAAGCCTTTTTCTAAGGGTCATTTAAACTCGGGATTGTGTGGTAAAGGGTTAATCTTTTACCAAATGACAAAATTTTAGACGAGTCAAAATTGAGAGCATTTGCAGACAACAAAATAAATGTGACTCAAATATTGAAATATGTTTTGGGAAGGGTAGGAAACATTGTGCCAAAATGAAAAAGAGCTGGTTACCAGCATATTCTCCTTTCCCCACAACTTTTTTTTTCAAAAGGATTTCAAATGTTTTAAAAAGCCTTCTTTCTCAGGGTTGTTTAAAGTCAGGATTGTGTGGTAAAGGGTTAATTATTAGGCTGAGCACTACTTAGTGCACTTTTGTGGCCAGTGTACATCAAGATCAGACTGCCCAGAACTAACAAAGTATGAATGATAAGACTCTCTAAGTGCCTGTCACATCTTGTGTGACCTGTACTGCCTGCGAAGATCAAGATCGGGCCACACAAAATCTGCAGTCTGTACTTTGAACTACACTGTCCACTCAGCTGATAACATACTATACAAAGTAACTTTAAATTGCAATTATGCAAGTCTCATTTGTAGACTTAAATGCCTGCTGGGTTTATTTGGCCACCACTCTAAGGGACAGTATACACTCTAGACATGCAAGAATCAGCAGTAAATTGGTTATGGGAACCAAGAATTTACTCCACAACAGATAATAGGTTAGTGTTCCTGGTAATAAATGTCCAGGGAATTGGCTATAATATTGTTACAAGAACTGGATTTATATACAAATAGCACACTATTATAGGGACACTTTTCTGTCCATTTTTTTCTTCTATTTTATAATCCTTTTCCCTGAAAATCCAATACCTAGACCTTTGCTCACCACAGATATAGATAGATAGACCTTGGAATTAGACCATAGTAGAGTTTAACCCTTTACCACACAATCTCAAGTTTTAACGACCCAGAGAAAGAAAGCTTGTGAAAACAATATGGGAAAAGGAGAAACTGCTAGTAACCAGCATTTTCTCCTTTCCCCATTATGTTCTTAAACCCGTCCAAGATAAATCTAATAATTTGCATTTCAATGAATTAGTAGTCTGCAATGCTTTCAATATGGATGAATCAGGAATTTTGTCATCTGGCAAAGAGTCAAGAACTTAATTTACAGGTATCCACAAATAATACAATATTATGGGGGACACTATTATGTCCATCCTATATCTTGACAATCCTGTATTTGGACAAGCTCAAACTAGAACTGTCGCAAAGGGGACAAATACCCCACACCGGCACCTTGTCACTGAAGCAGCACAAGCAGAGAAAACAAAGTTCACTTGTGACCTTGACCTTTGACTTATGTGACCCAAAAACAATAGGGCACCTCCTTGGGTCATGAGGAACACTTGTATGAAGTTAGGTCAAACGGCTTTTGAGTTAGAGCATGGAAATGAAAAGATGGGCGGGCGGACGGACAGACAGACAGAAAGATAGACATGGTGAAACCAGTATGCCCCCCTCTACTATGTAAGTTGGGGGTATAACTAGAACTGTTGCAAAGCTGGCAATTACTCCCAGCCAGCACCTTATTACTGAATCAGCACAATCAGAGAACAGGAATGATTTTAAAAACAAAGTTCACCTGTGACTTTGACCTTTGACCTATGTGATTCAAAATCAATATGGCACCTTGGGTCAGGTACATCATTTCTATAAAGTTTCAGGGTCCTGGGTCAAACAGCTTTTGAGTTAGAGCATGGAAATGATTTTCAAACAAAGTTCACCCATGACCTTGACCTTTCACCCATACAACCTAAAAACAATAGGGCACCTCCTTGGGTCATGAGCAACACTTGTATAAAGTTTCAGGGTCCTGGGTCGAAGGGCTTTTGAGTTAGAGCATGGAAATGATTTTTAAACAAAGTTCACCCATGACCTTAACCTTTGACCCATGCAACCTAAAAACAACAGGGCACCTCCTTGGGTCATGAGCAACACTTGTATAGTTTCAGGGTCCTAGGTCAAAGGGCTTTTAAGTTAGAGAATGGAAACAATTTTCAAAGTTCACCCATGACCTTGACCTTTGACCCAAAAGACCCAGTAACAATAAGGCTTCTCCTTGGGTCATGAGCAACACTTACATAAAATGTCAGTGTCCTAGGTCAAACAGCTTTTTGTTAGAGCATGGAACTGATTTTGACCTGTGACCCATGTGATCCAAAACAATAGGGACCTCCTTGGGTCATGAGCAACGCTTGTATAAAGTTTCAGGATTTTGAGTTACAGCAAAGAAACGAAAAGATAAATTGATTGATGGACGGACAGACAGACAGACAGACATATAGTATAACCCCCCTATACTTCGCAGGTTGGGGGTATATGTAGTTTGAAGCACATAGGGACCCCCTGAAGTTTGAAATATCTTGAAAAATACCTTATGGATTATTATGGAACTTTTCACTGTCTTTTAAAATGATGGTACCAACTCTCACAGCACAAAGTAGAATTTTTCTTCCACAAGAAAGGGCATTTTGCCCATTCCAGCAGTGATAAATTTTTTATCTGAACAGGGTTCCCATTCATGCATATATGTGCGTGATTCACGCACTGAATTGAATAATTACGCACAAAAATATGAAGTGAAACATGCATGCACGCACAGGTTTCAGGGCTCCCATTGTCAATCACCAGTGGCGCCAGTTGGGACAAGTTATCAAGTGTGTAAGTCACTGTTTATCACCGCTAATCAAACTTGGTATCAATCCACTTTTCTAGTGTAAAATTAAAGGTTTTGAAGTTACATGCTATTCTTACTGACAAATCTATGTCAAATCATGTGGAAATACTACTCCAGAACTTAACCGGCATGAAAAAAAGATTGCTGCAAGAAACGCGAAAACTCATGACACAACAAAAATTGGTTTGACATCGTCCGATCACAGGCATTTCAACCTGTCTATTCAGCTTTATCAATGACTTTGAACAGTAAATTTACATAAATATCTCTATAAAACAATAATTAAAAGCTAATTAGTGTCTGCAATTGACAGTGAAATGTAAAATTCTACTGGCCATCAGGCTGGAAGTTGTCCCTCTGAAACTGGTCCCGTGAGTTAGAAAGTTATAACAAGCATCTTCTTTTTTTAAATTACCCATATTGTTTTCAAGAGCAGCTGACTGCAGAGTTAGACTCATCAAAACAAATTTTCAATGCAACAGACCCTTACTGTCCTCTATAGATGCTCTATAATTGTCAATATTAAGTGCACTCCTAGAATTTCTCTTGCGCTCCCAAACTTGTATTCCAGGGAGCGCATGCACTTCCAAAAAGAGATGCGAGTGGGAACACTGCTGAAGCTTAACTTTCTCTGACAGCAAACCTAACAGGACAAATGCATGCCATCAGTGCCTTACTTTATTTAAGTATGAGGCCCTGAAATTGTATCTTTTGTGCATGTAATATAGATCTATACCTTACCTCATCGCTTTCGTCACTTTCATACAACTCTTCAAAGTCTAAAGTGATTTCCAAAACCCATATATGCTGTCAGTTTTCTAAGATTTGGTCTCAATTTTTTTTTTTCTGCATGGCTTCATGTTTGACCACCTCTGTTGAGATATCTGTTATACCACCTGACACTAAGACTCAAATGTCTAAAGGGTTTGTTTTGAACCGTTTTTCACCATGATTTTTTTTTTATCCTGTCACCTTCTATAAATCCCGTCGTATAACAGGGGGTCATATAAACTTGGTGATATACGGTCGCTTGACCACGTGACTAGGTTTATTATGTCAGTTGGTCACGTGATCAAGGTTTATTAGGCTAGTTGGTCATGTGACCAGCCGGAACTCCTTTTTTTAGGTACCGCGATACGAAATCAATATTTTGAAGTAAAATTATCGCTTAAGATTCGATGCACATTTTGATTTTTCTTATCATTTAAAATAAAATAGAATTCTTCGCCACAACATTCTTCCAAGGTTTTACGTCACGTTTATGACGTAGTTAATATAATTATGACGTCATTTTTGCAGCTGCATACCCAAAGCGCTTTACACAGTTCGCCATTTGTGTGTTTATTTCCTAGTGAGAAAGATGTCAATACGTGCCTTAATTTCGAGCGAAATATTCTATCTAGTCGGATTTAGGATTGATTACAAATGAGAAACAGGATAAACAGAATAGTGTCGTGGATTGGGGAATTAGACAGTAACATAGTGTCTTTGATTACAGGAAAGTTTGTCAGGCTCGGCTTCGGAATTTTATGGTATCAGTACCATGAGATATTGAATAAGAGGTACGGTCTTTATATCAATGTTTGTTTTTTGCTTTGTTTTGTTCTTTCAGAGTGCGTGACAGGATAAATAGAATAGATGGTTGGTGTCTTGGATGGTTTAAGTTTATCGGGCTCGGCTCCGGAATTTATCCGGTTCGCCTTCGGCTCACCAGATAAATTCCTCCGCCTTGCCCGATAAACTTAACCCATCCAAGACACCAACCATCTATTCTCTATTTAGTTTGCCCAAAATTAGCTCAATTGGATGTATGTCACAATTATACAGTGGTAGTCTTAAAGACACTGTCTAGTAGCATGACACTAGGGCCATGAAAATACCATGCCTCTAAAAATGCTGAGCTAAAAGTTCATAGTCGAAAAAGGGGCATAACTAATTACTTTGCAAAAATATTTTGGTGGTTACCTGCCTCTGTTGTACTGATATAAATTTCCCTTTTTATAGCTAATAGTTATTAGTCTTTGAATGTGTATTTTGTTTTCAAAAATTGTAAACTGTCGGAACAAGAAGTCTCTTTAATTTAGAAATGGATTTATCATGGAACATCAGTATCAGTTAAGATGCGATTATGTTTATCTTTTATGCAGCGTACAACCTTGGCAAAACTTGAAAACTTTCTACCAAATTTACTTTGTTTAATGATACAAAACATTGCAGAAAATAATATTCATAGTTTTTAAAGCACTCTTACATTTGAAGATGATAAGTAATAATGTCCACTTAATCATTTAACATATTTTTTGCAATTAATTGTCATGACCGTAATTAATTGTCATGACCATTGAGTTTCTATGCTTATGTGTCGAAATAAAATGTCTGGTCCATTCTGATAATTTGTAGGCTGGACAACAGGCTACTAGTACAAATTGTCCAAGCTACCAACTGTCCTGATACAACTTATCCATGGGTTGTAATATGTACCATTTGTCTAGGGCATGAGTTACCTTGAATACCAGTTTTTGGTAACAATTATCCCCATACCAATTGTCCATGTACAAATTGTCCCAAAACCAAAAACTCCAACATCAATTGGCTATTAACCCTTTACCACACGACAAAATTTTAGACTGGTCCAAATTGAAAGCGTTTGCAGACGACAAAATAAATTCGAATGCAAAATTAAAACTTGTTTTGGGAAGGGTAGAAACCATTGTGGGAAAAGGAGAAAATGCTAGTTACCAGCATTTTCTCCTTTTCCCACAATGTTTTCAAAAGGCTTCTTTCTCAGGGTTGTTAAAACTCAGGATTGTGTACTGTTCATTTAACTCCATACAGTGCCCAAATGAGAGGCCTTTTGAAAACATTTTGGTAAAGAAGAAAATGCTAGTAACCAGCATTATCTCCTTTTCCAAGTATCCTTTCTATCCTATCAAAAGACAAATCTCATCTTTTGAGCAAAATTTAACTCTTTACCAAAAATTTTAGACCTGTTCATTTTAAAGGAATTCACGGAAGAGTATTCATTTGTTTTTCAAATGATAGTTTTTATTCTTGAATAGATAGAAAGCAGTATGGGAAAAGAAGAAAATGCTGTTTTCTAGCACTTCCTACTTTTCCCACAATATTTCCGAAAGTTTTCTTTCCCAGGGTTGTTAAAACTCCAGATTGTGTGGCAATGGGTTAATATGTCGTCTCCAAATGCTTTCAATACAGACTGCTTCAACACTTTGTGGTCTGGTCTGGAGTACAAGGCTTTTCAGTTCACAACATCTCAATACATATGAATGGAGGAGCGGTGTCAATCCAAGGACTGAGTGGACTTTCAGTGCAGCCCGATCTTGATACACTCCTGTTTGAAAAACCATGTTATAGCTGAGTTTGGTACAGAATGGATTCATAATAATTCTTTTGTCATTATTATCTAAACCTTGTCACAGTCTGTCCAAACTTGATCAACTTTGTTTAGGTACAAACACAGCATCTGAGTAAACATCATTTGAAACCATTGTCAATTATTAACCCTTAATAAAGTGCCTTTCTTGAATTTAGTTGCCTTTGAAGACAGTGTAGATCAAGATCAGACTGATCAAAAGGTGCAGCCTGATCTCTGATCTATTCTGTCCGCTTTGGCAGACATTCTGGATAAAAGCAACCTTGAAATTGAAATTATTTGGTATGATTTCTAAAAAAGTCTGGTTGGGTTTATTTGGTGCTATATTGCTTAACAGCTTGATCTTCAGATTACTCTTTAGAGACTTACCTTTCTTGTCAAATTTGGTAATGTAGGAATGAGACACTGACTTTTCCAATCCTTATTTGGTTAATCCTTTATCAAACAATCCTGTGTTTTAATGACCCAGAGGAAAAAGGCTTTTGAAAATACTATAGGAAAAGGGTCAACATTTTTGCCTTTTTCCAATGTTTTCTGCCCTATCGAAGACGTATCCCATCATTTAATCCAAATTTAGTTTTTCTTCTGCAAATGCCTTCAATATAGGTGGGGGGGTTAAAATTTTTGTCGTATAGTTGAAAATCTTTTACGGAACAATGATGACATTTTCTCTAGGGGTCCACGACTGCTTTTTGTTCCTGAAACAATTCTTGTTAGATCCTAATTCACTCTTTATCAAACAAAAAAATTTTACACTTGACTAATACTGACATCTGTAGACAACAACTTAAATGTATCAAATGATGGACCTTGTCATTGAAAGGTGGAAAACATGTGGACAGGAAGAATTACTGTCTCAAGCATTTTGTAGGAAAAGGAGAAATGGCTGGTTTCCAGCATTTTCTCTTCTTCTTCCGCACTGCATATGCCAAAAATATTGCTGTCTTGTAAAGTATTAACCCTTTACCGCACAATCCAAAAATTTTAGCAACCCTGATGCTGAAGGCTTTCGGTGAACAGCATTTTCTCCTTTCCTCACAATGTTTCCTGCCTTTCCAAAGACAATTCTTATCATCTGATCTACATTTAATTCGCCATCTGCAAATGTTAAAATTTGAATGACTTTTTAAATTTGTTGTGGAGTAAAGAGTAAAGATCAAAGTATTCATGTCAATACGACAAATTCTACCCTTCAAACAGCAAAAATTGAAACCTGATTTTTTCTCCATACAGTAGTTAGTTAATTAGAACTTGGAATAAAGGAGTATTTAGATATCAGTAGAAATTATTTATTTAACTCTTTACTGCACAATGCCGCCTTATAACGGCCCTGAGAAAGAAGCCTTTTGAAAACATTCTGGGAAAAGGAGAAAATGCTGGAAACCAGCATTTTCTTCTTTTCCCATGATGTTTTCTACCCTATCAAAGGAAAAATTGCACCATTTGAGCCACATTGAAATTGTCATCTGAAAATGCTTTCAATTTGGACAAGGCTAAAATTTTGTTGTCTGGTAAAGGGCTAAATTGTATTATGTGACGATTACCATTTTGCCAGCTGTCAGCAGTACAATTAAGTATTGCATTTCATCTGAAAACCTTTCTTTTTGAAAACTTCAAAACAGTACTTGACACAGTCATTTACACTTTACCACACAATCCTGAGTTTTAACAACCCTACAAGTGAAATCTTTTGAAAACATCGTGGGAAAGGGAGAAAATGCTGGTAACCAGCATTTTCTTTTTTTCCCCACTATGCTTTCTACCCTATGGAAGACAAGTTTCATGTTTTGAGTAACAGTGAATTTATCATCTGTAAATGCTTCCAATTTAGACAAATCTAAAATTTTTTTGTTTCGTAAAAAACTATTTAACCCTTTGCCACACAATCCAATGATTTAATGACCCTGGGAAAGAAACTTTTTGAAAACATTGAGGGAAAAGGAGAAAATGTGGGTAACCAGCATTTTCTCCTTTAGCCACAATGTTTTCTACCCTTTCAAAACCAACTTCGATCATTTGAGTTTCATTTGATTTGTCGTCTGCAAATGCTTTCAATTTGCACAAGTCCAATATTTTGTTGTTTGGTAAAGAGTTAAAGCACAGACTACCAATTTTGATCAATGCCAAGCCCCTTACCCTCTACCAAACAATCAAGATTTATTAAGACTTTTGTCAAGAAGGCTTATGAAAATATTGTAGAAAAAAAGAGAAAATGTCTAAATACTGAAAGCAGTAGTGTTGCGGATGACGAACTGAATGTAGCTCAAATCACTACAAATTTCGCAGACAGGGAAGAAAAAATTGGGTGAGAGGGGCTTGTTTGGAGACAATGCTGGTTGGGCAGAATGAGCAGAACATTCTACAATACACCAAAAAATGTAGACTGAAGATCAGACTGCCAACTATTTTCAGGTCCTTTTATTACTTCATCATGACAATACAGTCTGATCTTGATCTGCAGCTCTGCATACTTTTATGATGCATTTATTTGTAGTAGTACAACACACTAATGTATTCAGTAGGCAGCTTTTTTGATCAGAGCACAAATTTTGTAGCTTAATAAACTTATTTGTTTCACATCTATTATTTTAACCGTTTACCAGCAAGCCCTAGTTTCAACAACCCTGAAAAAGAGGGCTTTTGAAAACATATGTAACCAGCATTTTCTCCTTTTCCCACAATATTTTCAACTCTATCAAACACAGGAAACATCATTTGTGCTACATTTAAATTGTCATCTGCAAATGCTTTCACTTTGATCTAGTTCCAAATTTTGTTGTTTGGTAAAGAGTTAACAAGTTTCTACGACACTTTCTGGAAACAATAACCATGGTACTCATACTGTGATGTGGCTAGTTCCAAAATTTTTGTTGTTGACCCTTTCACCACCAGGATTGAGCCTGAAACCTCCGATGAGAGAGGCCATCCCTGACTACCCCCACACCACTGTGGCCAACACAGTTTCTGTAATAAGAATTGAGCTGGGATGGTGGTAAAAACATTCTCCACCGCAATTTTAACCCTTTACCACACAATCCCCCGACTTTTAACGACCCTGAGAAAGAAGCCTTTTGAAAACATTGTTGGTAAAGGAGAAAATGCTGGTAAGTAGCATTTTCTCCTTTTCCCACAATGTTTTCTACCCTTCCCAAAGCAAACTTCAATTTTTTGGTAACATTTGTTGTCTGCAAATGCTTTCAATTTGGACCAGTATAAAATTTTGTCGTTTGGTAAAGAGTTAATCCCACATTTTTGGGCAGATAAGAAGGGGCTATTTAACACATTACCATGCCATTCTGACACATAACAAATGCATTTTGGGGCAAGAGAGTGGTGACACTGCAAAATATCACCAGTTACATTTGCCAAGACTCAAAATCCATTACCACTCATAACATAGTTTATTTCTTTACCAGACAGTTTCAAGTCTAATAAAGAAGAGTAAATGCTGCTAACCAGCCTCTGCCAGTGCTTTCAATCTGGATGAGCCTAAAATTTTGTCCTTTGGCAAAGAGTTAATACCTGTGCAGCAAAAGACCTTTAAAATTAATCATGTTTGTTTGAATGGTGTTTTCATTTTCTTTCAATCATATTCAAGCTTTTCTTTTAACAATGCTGAGAAAACAGACCTTCAGAAAAAAAAAAATGTTGGAAAGAGAAAATTGCTCCTTTTCCAGCAATGTCTTCTAAGAAAAGTCCTATCATTTGAGCTACATTTGATTCGTCCCTGCAAGTGCTTTCAACTGAACAAGTCTCAACTCTTCAACAAACAACAAAAATGTGGACTTGTCCATATTCAAAGCACTTGCAGATGACAAAAAAAGAGTGACTCAAAAATTGATATTTGAGTTGGTAAGAGCAGAAAACCTTATTGGAAAAGGAAAAATGCTGATTACCAGCATTTCCTCCTTTTTTTCAAAAGCTTTCATTCTCAAGATCATTAAAAGGGTTAAATTGTGTACTGCAAATGATTTCAAGTTAAACAAGTCCAAAATATTGATATCTGATATAAAATTAAAATCTTTTCTGAAATTTCATCTGCATAATTCTTGAACTCTTCCATGCCTTATCCAAGGGCATTAAAAATGTGATCAGTACCACCAGCATGAATTAAACCTGGATTTCCTGATAACAGATCCAACACCTCAACCACTGGGCTATAGAGGTTTTCCTGCCATACATATGGGTCCTGCATGGCACAGTGGTGAAGTAGGACTCATAACCTGGAGGCTTTGGGTTTGATCCTCACTCAAAGCACTGGATTTTCATCGGAGTGTCCTTGGGCATTACACTGAGCCAATTAGCCTAGTACAGGTAAAACCTTGAACATTCATGAATATGTGAGTTGTTCGTGTGATTATGGCTTGAATAATGTTGATAGAGGTGTAAAACATTATTAAATCAATCCTTCAATCAAAACTTTGTACTTTGTGATCTGTCCATGATATGACTGAAATAATGTTGTGAGCAGCATATTATAATTTTCAATCAATCAAGCAATCCTACCACAATTTTACAGTACAATGCTATATAATTCATGCCCCTACAACTGTGCATGATTGTGCAAAGTAAGAAGTATTTGTTTGTATGGTGTTTAATGTCATTTTCAAGTTGATTTAGGTCATATTCCAGCAGCACTAATGTACCTATCCAATGTTCCTGAAGTTTCTTTGTACCAGCACTTCACATAACTTTTTCCCTTCCAGGCCCAGTAGAGTAGTAGGCAAGAGAACAAAGATTCTACATAAAAATTACCTCTTCTTGGACATTATCCAATTCATAATCAGTTTTAAATCTGTTTTCATTAGTTTTTTCCATTCTTCACACTATTTTCAATAATTCAGTCAACATTCACTCATAATTTTTTATCACCCAAAATTTCCATGAGTCTCAAAAACACCAGATTATGGATTTAGACTCTCAAATTCCAATCTCAACAAAATCACTGCTATAATCTTAAGTATTTTTATTCAATGTGACATGTTATTTCAAGGAGGCGAGATGTCAAACTCAAACATTTACATAGTGTTAGGTTAAAATCGGCTATATGCACGGCTAATCTTCTTAGGTCCACTCTGTCCACTGTTTGGCCACTTTTTCTCACAATATTACAGTAATCACACATTCTTTTGAGCACACTACCCCACTTAACTGGTACCTAATTCCTATACAAACAGCTGGGATTATCTTTTACCCATTGCATTATTGACTGATCATGGGTATCAAGTGTTTCTTTGAAATTTTTGTCTTTGTCTTTCACAAGAATAAATTTTGATGATGTTTTTAGTAGTTGTTTTGGGTTGTAAGACTAAAATCAGTAACAGGAAAGTAAAATGTGCCGATCAAGATCAGACTTCATGTTTACTATGGCTGATTTTGATTTATTTTCTGTCCACAAAAACATGGCAGGATCAGAGTTCCGATTTTTTTTTCAAAATTAATCCCTAAAGTGTCAAGTACAAGTTAGCAGATTTTATGCACAGTACAGATCAAGATCATACTGCACTTTTCATTTGCTAAGGATATCTCACAATTTGCTGTACAGATCCAAAAATAGACTGAACATTTGAGAGCCCATAATGGCATTTTTTATGCTCTTTCTGTCTTTTACCTCTCTTACCGAAACATTCTGTGTTTTAATGACCCTCAGGGCACAGGTCTGGGGAAACAGCATTTTTTTTTTTTCCTTTTCCCACAACATTTCCTACCTTTCCAGAGGCAAATCATATCATTTATGCCACATACAATATGAGGTGCTTTCATTTTTTACAAGTCTAAAATGTTGTTATTTGGTAAAAAGTTAAAGGCCCAATAGCGGCTAAAATATCAATGCAGGTGTAAAAATGCATTTTAATTTAAATCATACCATTTAAAGTATGGATAGTATTGTTGAGATGACAATCTGTTATGGTGTGGTCGGTTCAAGTGTTAGTCACTGGCAGAAAAATGGATTTTAAAATTGGCCAAAAAGTAAACAAAAGATATAGTGACCTGGCAACTTAGTTTTGAAATTAATTTCTCAGCCAGCGACTAACACATGGACCCATTGTACAGTAACAGATTGTCATCTTCACAGTACTTAATTTTCATACTTTGAAATGTTATCATTTAAATTTAGATGCATTTTAACACCTGCTTTGTTTACTTTTGGCAGCTTTTGTTACTTTAGCTTAGACAATAACATCTAAAATCATAATGACATATATTACATATGAAATTACACCTAGAAAGACTTTTGAAACAGACTCTTGGAGTAACCTGCTTTAACTCTTTGCCAGACATTAACATTTAAGACTTGTCCATTATGCAAAATGTCTTCAGATACCAACTTGATAAACTCTAATAAATGTTGTGATTCAAGTTTAAGGCTAAGTTTGTTGTTAACACCATTTCCAATAATATATTTTTTTGTGGATCTGGCCTGTGCAACTACTAATACTAAATATTAACCCTTTACCACACAGTCCTGAGTTTTAATGACTTTGAGCAGGAAGGCTTTTAAAAACATTGTCGGAAAAGAAGAAAATGCTGGTTACCACCCTTGCCAACTCAAATTTCAATTTATGAATCACAAGTACTTTATTGCATGCAAATGCTTTAGTTTGGACCAGTCTAAGATTTTGTAGTTGGGTAAAGAGCTAAGCCCAGAAACTAATACAATCATGATACTTATACAGATGTATGGATATTGCTAATAATTCGGTGTTGAGTAATTCACACTTGAGCACATTACCTGTTCTGTTGTACACTGTAATTGAAATTGTCTCAATCAAAATGATTGTCCACAACATAGGCTGTAGTGAAGAAATAATTGTTCTTAGTTTAAAAAAATTCATACACACCCCTATGTCTGCTATTACCAGTATCTGTGACACGACAAGTATCTACCCAGTGGAAGGGAGAAGTGATCTTAGTCCCCATAATCCCAAGATAAGATTGGGCGTATAATATAACAAAAGCGGGTAAAAAGTAAACAATACCCGAGTTTTGGATGTGACCATCAGAGTGACCTTGTTCAATGGCCAGGGCATTCTGACAATGTGAGCTAACATGTCTATGTAACTTGTGTGGACAGGACAAACAAGGATTATTTATGTTTCAACAGTCCTTTACTCTCATCCCTTCCTCTTTCACACACTACCTTCTGCAGCTGACTGTTTATCATCTTGCAGTAGATCTCCTTAACCTTTTACCACACAATCTTGAGTTTTAACGACCCTAAGGAAGAAGCCTTTTTGAAAACATTGTGAGCAAAGGAGAAAATGCTGGTAACTATCATTTTCTCCTTTTCCCACAACGTTTTCTACCCATCAAAGAAAAATGGCAACATTTGAGCCACACTGAAATTAGTGTCTGCAAGTGCTTTCAATTTGGATTAGTCCAAAGATTTGTCGTAATGAAATGAGTTAACCTTTAACCACACAATCTCAAGTTTTAACAACCTTACGGAAGAATCCTTTTGAAAACATTGTGGGAAAAGGAGAAAATGCTGGTAACTAGTATTTTCTCCTTTTCCCACAGTGTTTTCTACTCTATCAAAGTTTTATGATTTGAATTACATTTAACTCTTTACCAAATGTCAAAATTTTAGCCTCGTCCTCATCCAAATTGAAAGCATTTGCTGACCACAAATAAAATGCGACTCAAAAATTGTAACTATGGTTAAACCATGTGGAGAAAGGAGGACATGCTGGTAACTAGCATTTTCAACTTTTCCCACAAGATTTACGATAGCCTTCTTTTTCAGGGTAAGTAAAACTTGGGATCCAAGTAACTTTTTATTTGTAACTTGGGCAAGTCTAAAGTTCTATTATGTGGTAAAGAGTTAACTTGAACAAGTCTAAAAGTTCTTCAATTGATTAAAAAATAAAAGTACATTCCTTGTATGATAACCATGCAATCACCTTTTTTAACGACAATGAAAGAAGAAGGCTTTTGAAAACATTGTGGGAAAAGGAGAAAATCCTAGTAACCAGCATTTTCTCCTTGTTCCGCACTGCTTTCTGCCCTATCAAAGACAGAAGTCACCTTTTCATCTACATTTAATTTGTCGTCTGCAAATTCTTTCCATTTGGTCAAGTCTAAATTTGTGTCGTTTGGTAAAGAGTTAATGGGAGAAAGCGCAGAGTGACAAGCTGATAGATCACCAGTTCTTCATCTGTTAGGAATGAGGCCCTCATTTCCAACATGATAGACTACTGGTTTTCTGGCGCAGTAACACCAGTGCTGTGTTGGTGCAGACCACAGCTTCTCCAAACTATACTTCTTACCCTCTCACACACAACAAAGTTTGGACTCTTCCAAATTCAAAATATATGCAGATGACAAATTGGGTACAAGTGAGCTTAAGTTCTCTGACAGGATAGAAAACATTGATGTGAAATGAGAAAATGCTGGTAACCAGCATTTTCTCCTTTTCCAACAATGTTTTCTCTTGTATGAAAGACTACCTTCATGTTTTGAGTTACGTTTAGAGTTGTCCGCAAATGCTTTCAATTTGGACAAATCTAAAATTTTATCCTTTAGAAAAGAGTATAATGAGTAATCTGCAACTGCCTAAAATTTTGTTGTATGGTATACAGAGAAAACTTTATGTCCCTAGTACTATTTAAATGACTATAATCAAGTGTTAATTAATTAAACAGTATGGCAGGGTATTCTGGCAGGTGAATATATGACAGTGGACACAAAGGGTCAAACTGACCATTTATTAACCTCAACTCTTTACCATACTACAAAATTTTAAATTTGTCCAAATTGATAGCATCTGCAGACGACAAATTAATGGCGGCTTGTCAATGATGGAAATGGCTTTAAAAAATGGAGAAAACATAGTGCGAAAAGGAGAGAACGCTTGTTGCCAGCATTTTCTCGTTTTCCAACAATGTTTTCAATAGGGTTCTTTCTCAGGGTGGTTAAAACTTGGAATTGTGTGGTAACGGTAAATAAGCCTATCACTGTCTTAGATTCTTAGGCATTGTAAGATCAGACTGCACAGACCTTGCAGTCTGATCTTGGATCTTCACTGCCCTCTATAAAATCTTCTAGCCAAAAACAGCCTTGGCTCTGAGGTGTTTTAACCTTCTGTTCCTGTCTAAAGATGCCCATTTTGTTTCAAAGGCCACTTTCCGTGAACACTTTACATTGCAGTACTGATACTGACTTTTTAAGTAGAATAATGTGAAAGAGATAAGAAGTATGCTTGTCCTAGAATTCTGAATCAGACTCAAAAACCAGTTCCTGAATTCTTAGCAGAGTAAGAAATTGATGTAACTTTTAATGACCTTTGGGAAAGAGGCTCTTGAAAACATTATGGGGAAAAAGAGAAATGGCTGGTAACAAGCATTTTTCTCTTTTTCCCACGGTGTTTCTCCCCTTTCAAAGACCAATACCATTGTTTGAGCCTTATTCAAATTGTCATCTGCAAATGCTTTCATTATGAAAGATACTGTAATTTTGTTTACTGATAAAGAGTTCACTCACTTTGCAGACAAATGTATGAAAGAAATTAGAGGCATGTTTGTCCTGAAATTCTGAATCAGACTCCAAAATAAAATGGTGTCTGAACTTATAGTGAAGAAAGAAATTAACTCTTTACCAAACAACAAAATTTAAGAGTAGTCCAAATTGAAAGCATTTGCCGACAACATGATAAATTTAATGCAACTCAAAAATTGAAATTCATTAAAGAATGGGTAGGAAAGATTGTCGAAAAAGGAGAAAATGCGGGTTATCAGCATTTCCTCCTTTTCCCTCATTGTTTTAAAAAGTCCTTTTAATAAGGGTTGTTAAAACCCAGGATTGTGTGGTAGTGGATTAATGTAATTTTTAACCCTTTGGCACATAATCCCAAGTTTTAATGACCCTCTGGAAGAAGGCTTTTGAAAACATTGTGGGAAAAGGAGGACTTGCTGGTAATCAGCATTTCCTCCTTTTCCCCCACTGCTTTTACCCCTCCACAGACAAATTTTGTCGTCTGAACCACATTTTAATTTATTTGTCTTCTAAGCTCTCAAAATGGACAGTCTAAAATTTTGTTGTCTGGTAAAGAGTTAACTAAAGGCCATACACATTTGAAGAGAATGGTCAGTACAAATCTGGTATCCAGGGATCTGGGCCAATAATGTGATAGATATGAGTAGTCACATACATAGACTTCAATGTGACTGAATCGGAATTTTTACAGATAACCATGATCTAATTAAAATTCCTGCAATGTCTATTTCATTATCTATGCTCCCACAACCTTAACCCTTTACCGCAAAATCCAGACTTTTAACGACCCGAAGAAAGAAGCCTTTTGAAAATGCTGTGGGAAAAGAAGAAAATGCTAGTAACCAGCATTTTTTTCTTTTCCTACAAAGTTTTCTACCCTTATAGAGACAAATGTTATGTTTTCAGCTACATTTAAAATGTTGTCTGCAATGCTTTCAATTTATACTAGTCTGTATATGTTTTTGTGGTTGTGTCAACAGTGTCTATTCTTGGATGCCTGATTGCGGGATTCACGCTAATTTTTTCCAGATCGGGCATAGACCAAATGTGTGACAGTCGCGCGTAAAAAATAAACCAATGAAAGAAATGACTCTTGCCTCACAGAATATATCACTGTTTTGAATAAAACAACATCATTGCTGAAGCTATTTGGAAACATATTATGCCCATTAAAGCTACCTTCGTTGACAGGAAGTGGATTAAAATGGCCAACTTCCAAAATGACCCAATCTAAAATGGTTCACTTTACATCGTCTTAGACCACTGTTATTGTAATGAAATTTATCAGAAAATAATCAGAATGAATTTAACAACTGCCCTATTCTCATCTATTTTTCTACAATGAATTGAATTTCAAGAGAAGGATATTCCAGAAACTTCCTTTGACACTAAGTTTGGACAGGAATAAATCTGTTATATATTTTCTTTCTGTTCGAAGTTTGTCCCGCCTATGTTTTAAAAATGCCCCCCTATTTTTCAGATGGAGGGGGGAAATTCCCCCCTCATTTTCAGTTTCTAGAATAGACACTGTGGTAAGGAGTTAAGTATCCACACATGCCTACTGTATGTACAGTATCAATCATTCTCAGACTCACTGTTCTTGCAAGCAATCAGACTTACTGCTGTGCTATTTTCAAAAAGAGAAAAAGATAAATAAATACTGTAAGACATTCATCATTTTTAACCCTTGACCAAACCATCCAAGCCTTAGTGACAATGACAAAGAAGGCTTTGTTTTCTACCCTTCCACTGACAAATCACGTAATTTAAACTAAATTTGACAAATCCAGTAATCTGAACAAAGTTTGATTTTTTGTTTACAAATCAATTGAATGATTTGGTAAGATTTTGTTGACTTCCAATCACCTGCACCTGTTGAAAAAGCCATTAAGTTAATCATTCAAATATACTGATGCTTCAAAGCCATTTCTGTTTCTAATTTTCTGAGACTTTACCATTACCTTAAAATGACCCTTTAAAGCCTTTACCAAACAATTCAGAGGTTTAAAGACTAAATGGAAAAAGATTTTTGGAAACTTAGAGGAACTAGCATTTTCTCCTTTTCCCATGATGTTTTCTATCCTTTCAGAGACAAATCTCAGTTTAGCCATGTTCACTTTGTCATTTGCTAATGTTTTCAATATGGACAAGTCTAAAATTGTGCCATCTGGTAAAGAGTCAAAAGAAATCTATAGAAACTTACAAGAACTATGATAGAAGATCATGCACATTCCTTGACAAGTAGATCCTCAATGAAAGTAAATTACCAAAGAAATGTCTATTTATAATAGCCAAACTGTCAATGCTGGAAACATGATCAATCTACTCAGAGCAGGCTAAACATTATTTCTATCATAATCTATTGATTCTCATGGACCATTTTTAGGCAAGAAAACCTATATCCAAAACAGCACTGCATCTAACTTTGTTTTGATAATACATAGTCCTTCACACCTTCACCATGATTCCCTGATCTGATGGAAATAGCAAACATAACTCTTTACCAAATGACAAAATAATTGACCTTTCTGCAAACTCCAGTTTGGCACGTCCACCTTAATAATGCGGTATTTTGGTCGTTATACCCAACAAACAAACCAGAAAATGGCGTTGAATGCATAGAGAAAGATAGATTATTTCAGTTTTATTCTAGCTTATGTTTCTCTCTAATTAAAGTACCCAAAGTTTACCCAAAGCTTTTTTTCCAACATTCTTTTCAGTTCGGACTAAATCGGCAAAGTAACAAGACGGACTAAATCAGCAAAGTAACAAGAAAAAATACTTTGAATGATGTCATATTTATGAGAAACTGAAAAATGAAAATAGCACAAATGTGTTCGTAATTCCGTGTTTGGTCCCAGCATTTAAACTAAAAATACATTATTAGTAGATTGCTCTCGGCATTATCCATAATTAATAATAGGGGTATAAGTTTTTAATCGGTCCGTAGACCGATCAGAGAGATGGCAAACTTCGGAAACCCGTCTGCTCAGGGCAAACTGATGTAACTGCAACTTGTAACAGCTTTTACTTACAGCATTTTAATGCTTATACCTGCTGTGATGACCTTATTACAAAAACTACTTTTGACCCAGATAAGCGCACTTTTCACCCAGATAAGTGCAGGAATGGTAATTAGCGGTAAACAGGCATTAAGTATTGTCAAGTAATCCCATAATAACTTTTAAATTATGTAAAAAACGGCAGTTACAATTTGTTTAGTATTGAAGCATGTTATAATTACAGTATTACCAAAATCTCTGGCAAGCAAAAGCTGGAACAGTTTACTTTCAACACGATTATTAAGAAACAGGGTCAGTGATTAGCAGCAACTTTATGAATGAAACGAGTGCGAATCAAGTGTATCGGGTGATGTGATCTTGTAGTTAGTGGTGAAACGGTTTACCGATTATCCGATTAACCGCGGTCTATTCAAAGAAAAAAAAAAAACGAAACCGGTTCAAATTTTACCGTATCGGTATTTCTGCAATATGTCAACTTCTCTTAATTGCATCAGAAAGTCCGGTTTTCCCAAAAATTCTGTCAGAAATCGATCGTTTTTCAGCTTACAGTTTTAAAGATTTCCGAAAGCGAAAGTTGTTTATTTTTTCCACAGGCGGTGTCACCGGCGTTTAGGTAAAACTATGACCACATAAAATTCAAGACACGAACCCCAAATAACGTCGAGCTTTAATGCTTTTGGATCAACGGAGTTTGTATGTTATTCATTTCTTATAACTTTGCTCACACTTATTTTTGCGTTTTCTGGTAGTTAAGCGGCAAAGTATTAGTGTTAGTACAGTAAGCAACTGAGTAAGTTAGTGCATCACACTGTCTACTCTGTTGAGCCATGTCCCGAAGTTCGGTATAGTAGCGCTGGTTTTTATATAAACAAGTATGCTCTTGAAGAAAAAAAAATGGCAGACGAAAATCGTCAAGATAGCGAGTGTTAAAGACTAGTCAATTTCAGTTTGTTTTTATTTGTTCATGCAAAAGAATTGCTTTTTAGTTCATTATCTTGAAAGAATGGAAGAGTTCCAAGCACATGTACTAGTTTTCTTTATCACCTTTTAAGCATATGCTACCCTAACAGTGACTACAAGTGGTCAGATATGCTAAATGTCAGCATATACAGCATATTGCAATACGTATTGCAATATGGGTCAGCCGTATTACAATATATTGCAATACGCTTTTTACCGTATTGTTTCACCCCTACTTGTAGTCATCTGCCATCCATATTATTCGGCAAACTTCGAGTAATCTGTTGATAGTTTTACGTAGTTACAGGATCGGCCAAGTTGTAACAAGTGCTCTCCGTATATGTAGCAGGTGTTGAAAAGATGATAGGTCATTTTGGTCTTGAGAGGAATAAAATCGCAACAGAAAGGAGTTTGTAAGGAAACATTGCTTTAAAAGAATTTGAAAATTTAGATTGCTCTGCCTAAGAGAAAACTGATGTAAATGCAACTTGTAACAGCCGTAACTTTAAACTAGAGCTATCACTAAACGTGATCATACCCCCCAACAGCTCCTTGTCACAAAACAGATTAATGTCACAGGAATGCAAAATAAGTGACTGGAGAGTCAATTATACCAGAGCTATCACTGAAGGTGATGAATATCCTGCAATGGCTTCTTGCCAAAGAATTACTCTTTGTTACAGACTGAAGACTTGGAGAGAATAAAACTTACTTGATACATTTTTTTTTACCAGTTGGACAAATTGAGACTGGTTTAAATGAAAAGGTTTTGCAGACAACAAATGTCTTTTCATGCAATGTTTTTGACCAGACTCTACATCTTACTTATACAGTACGGAAACTAACGAAAGCAACCTCCGAACCGAATAGCTCTTGGAAATTTTATTTAATTAAATAAGAACAATTTATGATATGCACATCTTTGCTGAGTGCAAAGTCTATCCATGAAGTTTGAAAGAAATTTGTCCAGAATCATCAAAGGGCCATAACTCCATGAAACCTAAATAAACCATAACCAAAATAGGATATGCACATCTCTGCTTGATACTGAGTCTATTTGTGTAGTTTGAACCAAATCTGTCCTATAGTTGATGAGAAAAAGAGCGGACAAGAAATTTCATGAAAGGGCCGTAACTCAGTGAAAAATCAATGAACTCTCACCAACATTTCATATGCACATCTCTGCTTGATACTGAGTTTACCTGTGAAGTTCGAATAAAATTCGTCCAGTAGTTTATGAGAAATAGAGCGGACAAAAAGCTACAGACCGACCGACGGACGGACCGACCGACAAGCTGACTCCTATATACCCCCCAAACAGAGTTTTGGGGGGTATAATTATTTGGTGTAATAGTTTTTGAAAGTAAGCATGACATAGAAGCTGTGTTAAAAGTATTCTATCAAAAGTATAATTTATTTTCATCAATTCAGCAAGGGCACCGTCATAAAGAGAACGACAAAAAAGGGCTTAGCTCTTGGAAATTTTATTTAATTAACTAAGAACAATTTATGATATGCACATCTTTGCCGAGTGCAAAGTCTATCCATGAAGTTTGAAAGAAATTTGTCCAGAATCATCAAAGGGCCATACCTGTGAAGTTTGAATAAAATTCGTCCAATAGTTTATGAGAAATAGAGCGGACAAAAAGCTACAGACCGACCGACGGACGGACGGACCGACAAGCTGACTCCTATATACCCCCCAAACAGAGTTTTGGGGGGTATAAATAGTAACTGGCCATTGTTTGTTTAATGCAGGGATCGTATATGTTAGGCAAAGCATGTGAAGCTGTGAGGGACAAAGGGCGTAGAGTTGTGTGAAGGTTATGGCCCTCGCGGAGAGGCCATTATGTAAACATTTTCAGAATGGACTGGCGATTCACTGCTTGCAACCTGTCCATTTACAATACTGACTGATTATGCATCTTTCAGCGTATGATGTATTATTAGCCCTTAGGCTGCTAAGTATGACTCACTGACCTTTTTGCAGATAGTATAGATCAAGATCAGACTGCACAGAACATGCAGTCTGATCTTGGATCTATACTGTCTGATAAGGAGAGATTTCTTTTTCCAAAAAAGAATAAGTTTGACATAGAATTATTTGGGTTTTACTACCGGTTTGAAATTCCATTTCAATGTTTTAGCGGGATAAGGGTTGAATTGTTTTCATAGCCCCTCTTCCTCTCCTTCCAACCATGGCACTACAATTTTACACAGTCATTTACATGTTTCTTCTTGGTGAGTTTCAACAGACTGGAATCAGTCTGTTAACCCTTGACCAAACAATCCTGTGGGGCTTTAAAAATCTAGTTGGAAAAACTGTATGTATTCAGCATGTTCTCTTTTTTCCCACAGTGTTTTTCACCCACTTGAAATACTTTCGAAATTTTGTCAAATAGAACATTTTCATCGAGGATAAAAAAAACCCTGAAACTGTAACACAAATAAGCTCTCTTACTGTTATATTCTCCATATCTGAATCAACGGAACAAGGAAAAAGTCTTTGCAGAGAGTGCAGATTCAGACCAGACTGCTTAGAACATGCTGTCAGATCTTGGATCTGTCATGCCAGTTTTCCGAGTTATTCTACTCAAGACAGCAATGGTCCTGCAAGATTTAGGCTGCTTTTCCAAGCTTAACATGTCTATTTTAACAATTTAGCACTCTAAGCGTGCAAATGTCAGCAACATGTTTGTCTCATCAGCTATTCCATATTGGTTGATTCTCATCCTTTCCACATTTCAGATAAAGAGATCAAGGCTACCGCAGTTATGCTCTTGCTGATTAGAATGACTCAAATACAATTACCTGTGTTGGCTATGGACAAGTAAAGTCGCTTTTGAAGACAATAAAAGATAAAGATCAGACTGTACTTTGAACGCAATGCAATTCAATATCACAGACGTTCATATCTTAAATCTAATTGTCTATTTATTTGGGATGTATATGGGGGGAAAAAAACGACCATGAAATTGTAGCCTAATGTTTGATACTGTTTTCCTTACTGTAAAAGGCTAGTCGATTAAGTGAGTGTTTTAACTCTTAACCAAACTATCCTTTGTTAATGCCCATGAGAAAGAAGTTAAAAACATTGTGAGAAAAGGGGAAAATGCAGGTTACCATTTTCTCCTTTTCCCATGTTTTTTTTACCCTTTCAACGATTCAAATCATCATTTGGTCTACGTTTAATTCGTCATGTGCAGATGCTTTTGATTTGGACAAGTCTAAAATTTTATCATTTGGTAAAAAGTTGACGGTTAGGGAGCTATTGGGTATCTACATTCTTTGAAAGTATAATGTAGGAGAACTTTGCCAGCAGACGTTTGGACTGGACAATTTGGTCCGCTAAAAAATAGGTAGGACAGTTTGTCAGGATGAATACGATGTCTTATTAAAAATGGCAAAATGAAAGGCCTACAAGCAGCCAAAAGTAAACAATTCCAAAGTTATAATGCAGGCATATTTTATACCACTTTTATATGTTACAATACAGTTACCAAAGCTGCCAAAGTTACAGAAAAGAATATATGTATTTTTTCACTCTTTTAAAGGGTTGGTAGGTACTGCTATTCATGGTGAGTGATATCTAAAACTTGATAATGGGTATTGCTCATCAGCATTGTCACATGTCTTTTATGTTCTATTGCTGTCGGCTGGCAGAGATAGCCTATACTTTAACCAATCGTTAAACTACTAATTTCTTAAAGACAGTTTAAAAAAGTGGGATCCTACGTGGCTCATTTGTAACGGTGTAGATTTTTTGTCCCATACATAGTTCAAACATCTACCATTTGATTTGTGATTTCAAACCACTGTAGTTATTCAGTGTCGACCGATTACAGTGCTTACAGCACTTTGGTTAAGACATTTCGTCAGTATGTAACATGTTAGTTTGACTATAAACAAAATGAGAAAAGGATTTACAAATTAACCCTTTACCACGCAAACCCGCGCTTTAACAACCTTGAAGGAAGAGACTTTTAAAAACTTTCTCTCTTTCCTTAGATGTTTTCTACCCTTTCAAAGACAAATCTCATCATTGGAGCAACATTTAATTTGTCGACAGCAAATATTTTCAAAATAGACGAATCTAATCTTTTGTTGTCTGGTAAAGTGTTATACATTTAATCAACACCTCTTAACACCTGTTTGAGTGGAAATCATTAAGTTCCATTGTAAGTGTTCAATTAAGTGTTTTTTTGTATTTTTTAACAGATGTATGTTGTAGAAACTTTTAAATTGGGGGCGTGCTTGGTCAGTCCAGGTGATTATAAGGATTATACATTATATATTTCGAATGGACATGCATTTATCAACCATGCAACGATTGGAGGGAAAAACAAACAATCGTTCGAACCAGGCAAAAGAGCAATTAACAGTCACATACAATCGTCTTTATCAAACAGGAATAAAATATGAATGCTCTCTAAAGCATTATAACAAGAATCATGTGATGATGTTCGCAATGTCAACTTATTTATGAAACATGGTGACGAGTGGCTTTCAATAAAATATCCTTCTTCCTGTTGCTCATTTCGTATGTAACGATTACGGCTGTCTACAAGTAATGGTTTGGAATTTGAAAGATGATTGTTCGGTTAGATTTCAATACAGGTAATTTAACAATACACTTTGGCATTATCGTTCTTTCTTTCCGTTAAAATTTAAAAAAAACCCTGCTTTTCTGTTGTTTTGGAAGAGTGGCTGGTTTTTCAGACTCCTTGTTAAATCTTCAGGTGACATTTTACGTAGATCTAGTTTTTTGGAATGGATAAATTTAGTTTTCCTTTCAGGGTATGTAATTTAACAATTACCTTACCATGTGATTCTTATGTTCTGAATTCTGAATTAATTATTTTATAATCCAGTCATCTATGGTTTAAACAAAAAGGAAACAATTACATTTTATGTCAGTAGTAAAGTCTATCACTTTGTCTGACTCTTTTGTTTACATGCCGTGCTATACTGCGTTTTGATTGGCTGATAGGACCTGTCAATCAAAATTGGCAGAAAGGTCAATTCATAAGCATCTGCAGATAACAAATTTAATGTGGTCAAAATGATGAGGTTTAATCGGGGAATAGGCAAAATTTAGACTTAAGTTTACATGAGGCAAGATTTTGACAAAAGTTTACATGGAATATGGGCAATATTTGGACAGAGGTTTAAATGGGGAATAGACAAAAATAAGTCCAAGGTTTTCATGGAGAAAAGGCAAAATCTGGACAGAGGATTAGGAAAAATTTGTACCAAGATTTACATAATGACTGGGCAAAATTTGTACGTTAGCGTACCAGGAGAATGAGGTATACATCGGGAATGGGCAAAATTTTTGGCCGAGGTATTCCTGGCGAATAGGCAAAATTGGAACGCAGGTTCACATAGGGACTTGGCAAAATCTTGACTGAGGTTTTTAAGAGAAATAGTCAAAATTTGGACATAGGTTTAAATGAAAAATATGCAAATTTGGACTGAGGTTTATATATATGGATAGGCAAACTTTAGGCTGAGGTTCACATGGAGAATAGGCAAAATTCAGACTGAGGTATACATGGATAATATGCCAACACTGGAGTGAGGTTTACATGGAGAAGACGCAAAATATCACTAGAGATTTACATGGGAATTACTTGAGCCAAATTTAGACCCAGGTTTACACGGAGAATAATGCCAATTTGGACAGAGGTTTACATGGGTAGGACACAAATCTGAACGGAGGTTAACATGGGGAATTGGCAGAATTTGGACTATGGGTGACATGGAGAGTGGGTGAATTTTAGACAGAGGTCAATATGGAGAAAAGACAAAATTTTGATTGAGGTTTACATGGAGAATAGGCCAAATCTAGACCAAGATTTACATGGGAAACAGGCAAAATCTGGATAGATGGTAACATACAGAATAGGCAAAACTTGGACAGGAGTGGGGTATAGAAAAAAGGCAAAATTTGGACAGATACTTAAATCAGTTATAGGCAAAATTTGATCCTGGTTTACAAGGGCAACAGGCAACATTTAGACTGAGGTTAACATAGGGTGTAGGCAAAATTTGAGTGTAAACAAGAAAAACTATAACTGTCACAAAGCGGACAAATACTCCCCCCCCACCAGGTCACTAAATCACCAGTGACCTTGACCTTTGACCCGTAAGACCCAAAATCAATAATAGAGCACCTCCTTGGGTCATGAGCAACGCTTGTACAAAGTTTCAGGGTCCTAGGTCAGAAAGCTAGGGAGTTAGAGCTCGGGCATGATTTTCAAACAAGTTCACCTGTGACCTTGACCTTTGATCCATGTGACCCAAAAAAATAGGGCACCTCCTTAGGTCACGAGCAACACTTTTAGAAAGTTTCAGGGTCATAGGTCAAACAGGTATTGAATATCAGCAAGGAAACCATTTTCATACAAAGTTAATCTGTGACCTTGACCTTTGACCCATGTGGCCAAAAAACAATAGACCACCTCCTTGGGTCATGAGCAACACTTGTACAAAGTTTCATGATCCTAGGTCAAACAGCTATGAGTAAGAGCATGGAAACGATTTTCATACAAAGTTCACCTCTGACCTAGGCTTTGACCTACATGACCCCAAAACAATACAGCATCTCCTTGGGTTATGAGCAACACTTGCATAAGTTTCAGGGTCCTAGGTCAAACAGCTTTCGAGTTACAGTATGGAAACAATATTCAAAATTCACCTGTGACCTTGACCTTTGGCCCAGGTTAACCAAAAACAGTAGGGCCTCCTTGGGTCATGAGCAACACCTGTATAAAGGTTCAGGGTCCTAGGTCAAATGGCTTTATGGCTTTTGAGTTAGAGCATGGAAAAAATTTTCAAACCAAGTTCATGAGTGACCTGGAACTTTGACCCATGTGACCCCAAAACTATAGGGCACCTCGTTGGGTCATGAGCAACACTTGTATGTATAAAGTTTCAGGGTGCTAGGTCAAATTGCTTTTGAGTTGGAGCACGGAAACGAAAACAAGACTGACAAATTGACAGACGGACGGACAAACAGACAGACAGATGTGGTGAAACCATTATAGCCCTCTGCTTTGTGGGTGGGGGATATAATAACGAAACTTACCAGGAGATTAATAACTAAATACAGCAAAATTTGGAAACAGTTTTACATGCAAAAGCGAACTCGGACAGAAATAAACACTAAACAAGAGGACCATGATGGTCCTAAATCGCTCACCTGAAATGCAACTCAGCTGTCATTGTTATGGCCACTTGCCTCTTGTTTTTTTGCTGGAATGTTTTAGTTTTGAAAATGATTCATCCATATGACAATACCAACAATCAGAGCAGGTAAGAAAATGATAGACGAAATTATAGGCCCTAGAGTGTAAACAGTGGAATTGTCATCAAGATCCCCTATTTTGATGCTTTTAGCTTGTCCCCATTTTGATCAGATTTGTCCTTAGGTCATTATGAACATCCAGGGAAATTTTGAGTATGACTGAGCCAGAATTGTGGTTGCTGAGTGTGGTCATGTTCATGTTCACAACCTTACAAACATTCTGGGCAATGGATCAAGATTATGCTCGAATTATGATACTTATATAATGAACAGTGGAATTTTGGCGACGCATATTCAAGGATACATAAAAGCTTACCATGAGTATGTTATGCTCAGGTGAGCTCATAATGGGTTTTCAGACAGAATCACATGCCAAATGTATGTTGTGGTCCATACAATATGGAACAGGAGGGTTCCAAGAATACACTCTTTACATATAATTTGATCCCACATTGTGACTACAAAGAAGTGATTCCAAGGAAGAAATTTGGTAAATGCTATTAGCAAACAAGAGCTGTCAAGTGATTGTTGAGAAATCGCTTCTGACGGACAGACAGACAGACGAAGTGGCGACTATATGCTCGCTCTTACGGGAGCATAACTATCCACCAGTCAATGCTGAATATGAAAGTTCTAGGGTTAATGTTTGGATGAAAGAAGATTTTAAAAGATCTTTTATTTGGACGTGGAAACTGGGATCCAACAACAAAGCACTTATTTTTTTTTCCTATGGTCACAATTCGATGTACTTTGGTAGAGTGCTACTGTTGCCAATTAAGTTGTAGGCTTTGTGTTTGGGTTGATTTTTTTTTTCAGCAGTTGACATGGAAACCAGAGTTGTTCATGAATTCCAATTTGTCAAAGGGCAATACAGTTGATCATGCTTAGCTAAGCGACTACGTTTTTTAAGCCAACACTTTTATTAAGCGATAGGAATTCCAATGTCTCTGTTGAAATATATAAGACTAGCTGGAATTGAATGCCTCATGGATTAAAGCCTTTATGCTGAGCTAAATCCTATGTTGTTAGTACTTATTACAATCGTCTTAGTGAGAGTATTGTAATGAGTATTACCAACAAAGGCTTTTCTAGAAAGTAAGGTATTATTTGAGTGCAAGAAATGTTGCCACTCCATGTAATCTGAATAAGTTTTTAGCTCCACTGGCCGAAGGCCAGCGGGCTTATGTCATGGCCCGGTGTCCGTCGTGCGTGCGTCCGTCCGTGCATCCGTCCGTCCGTGCGTTAACTTTTATTTCAAACATCTTCTTCTCTGAAACTACCCATCCAATTTTCATGAAACTTCACAGAAATGATCCTGCCATGGTCCTCTTCAGAATTTCTTGAAAGAATTTAATTCCTTCAAAAACTCTGGTTGCCACGGCAACAAAACTGAAAAATATTGGAAATCTTTAAAAATCTTTTTGTCTGAAACCATAAGGCGTAGGGCTACCAAATTTGGCATGTAGCTTTATGTAGTAGACCTCGATCATGTTTCTTCAAATTATAGCCCTGGGGTCAAAATTGGCTCTGCCCCAGGGGTCACAAGTTTTACATAGGCTTATATAGAGAAAACTTTGAAAATCTTCCTGTACCTAGCCATAAGGCCTAGAGCTACCAAATTTTGCATGTAGCTATATCTAGTGGGCCTCTACCAAACGGGCCAAAATTTTAGCCCTGGGGTCAAAATTGGCCCCGCTGCAGGGGTCACAAGTTTTACGTGGGCTTACATAGTGACAACTTAAGAAATCTTCCAGTACCTAGCCATAAGGCCTAGAGCTACCAAATTTTGCATTTAGCTTGATCTAGTGGGGGTCTACCGAAAGTGCCCAAATTACAGTCCTGGGGTCAATTTGGCCTCATGCTGGGGGGGGTGTGGTGGGGGGGGGATTTCACAAGATTTACATGGGCTTATATAGGGAAAACTTTTAAATCTTGGTGTAAATAGCCATAAGGCTTAGGGCTACCAAATTTTGCATAATTATAGCACTATCTAGTGGACAACTACAAAGAGGGCCCTAGTTACAACCCTAGGATCAAGTTTGGCCCTGCACCAGGGGTCACAAGTTTTACATGGGTTTATGGAGTGAAAACTTAAGAAACCTTCTTGTTACTAGCCATAAGGCCAAGAACTCCCAAATTTGGTCATAAACATGTGCTTATAGGGTGAAAATTCAAAAAATCCTTTTGCTCCTAACCGCAAAACCAAGGTCTACCAAATCTGGATCACTTTTGATTTTTTTTGAAATTAGCCTTGCATCAGGGGTCTTATGTTTTACAGAGGCTTCATATGGACGAAACTTGAAAATCACCTTGTTTATAACCATACAGCATAAACTTGTATTATTTTGGCATGTGGCTTTATCTTGTGGGCCTCTACCAGGGTTCAAGTAATTATAGCTCTGGGATCAAAAATGGCTTTGCCCTGCGGGTCTCAACTTTCACATGGGCTTTTACAGAGAAAACTTTGTAAGTCTTCATTTTGAAACCATTTGGCTCAGAATTGAAATGTTCAGTATTTATGGTTTACATTTATAAGCTAGTGGAGTGATACAGGGCCATCATGGCCCTCTTGTTTTTGCATTAAGAGACCATTTTCTAAAGTGACCAATTTTGGCAGTCCCTTGAGTGGTCGCTTAGTAGATATTTTACCCATACAAAGACCCAAATCCAACACTATTGGTGTATATAAATTGTAAATTATCAAAATGTGTTTGTGAAATTTAAATGCATATAACCCATCGTTCACAGATATGGCCTTGATATTCAGTCTTAATATTGTGATTATACCTTTTTTATGAGTAGGTCCAAAAATAAATTAGATATGCAATGACCTTTTGATAGACAGGCAAATGAAAAGTTGACAACAATTAGACAATAATTGCAGAAAACAGTTAAAATACTCAGTGTTTCCCAATAGTGGCACATACAATGTACGGGTTGACATCTGCGACAGCCCAAAAGAGGGTTCCACTTATAATGATACTCAGGGGACTAAAGAAATCATATCGTTTTATCTGAGTATCGTTTTAACTGATGTATATTCTTATAAAAAGAGACCCTGTTGGGACCAAGGGATTAACGTCATTATAAGCAATATATTGTATTAAGCAATATAGTAATAAGCAAAGTTTACTGTAATTGTTGCAGAGATGCTCAAGAAATTAATTAATATTTTAGCAGATCAACATTGAGTTGACTCTTTTCAAGATAAAATGGTGATCAACCTCTTTCCTACAACCACTTGCAAGAAGATTCAACACCATAATGCTACATGCCAAATATGAAAGCTCTAGCCCTTACGGTTTGGGACAAGAAGATTTTTAAAGATTTCCTTTTTTATCTCTATGTGAAATCCGAGACCCCACAACATAGGGCCAATTTTCAACACCAGGGCCATAATTTGAAGCATTTTGGTAGAGGGTCACCAGATGATGCTACATGCCATATATGAAAGCTCTAGCCCTTACGGTTTGGGACAAGAAGATTTTTAAAGATTTCCTTCTTTATCTCTATGTGAAATCCGAGAACCCACAACATAGGGCCAATTTCCACACTAGGGCCATTATTTGAAGTATTTTGGTAGAGGGCCACTAGATGAAACTACATGCCATATATGAGAGCTCTAGCCCTTACGGTTTGGGACAAGAAGATTTTTAAAGATTTCCTTCTTAATCTCTATGTGAAATCCAAGAACCCACAACATAGGGCCATTTTCAACATTAGGGCCATAATTTTAACTGTTTTGGTAGAGGGCCACTAGATGATGCTACATGCCAAATATGAAAGCTCTAGCCCTTACGGTTTGGGACAAGAAGATTTTTAAAGATTTTCCTCTTTATCTCTATGTGAAATCCGAGACCCCCCAACATAGGGCCAATTTTTAACACCAGGGCCATAATTTGAAGTATTTTGGTAGAGGGCCACTAGATGATGCTGCATGCCATATATGAAAGCTCTTGCCCTTACGGTTCGGGACAAGAAGATTTTTAAAGATTTCCCTCTTTATCTCTATGTGAAATCCGAGAACCCACAACATAGGCCCAATTTCCACACTATGGCCATAATTTGAAGTATTTTGGTAGAGGGCCACTAGATGATGCTACATGCCATATATGAAAGCTCCAGCCCTTACAGTTTGGGACAAGAAGATTTTTAAAGTTTTTTCTTTCAGTTGCCATGGCAACCAGAGTTCTTCACTGATTTCAGTTCTTTGAAGTATTTTGAAAGAGCATGACCTAAGGATCATTTCTGTGAAGTTTGATTGAAATCTGATTGTTAGTTTAGAAGGAGATTTTTTTTGTAATTGTGAACGGACGGACGGAGGAACAGACGGACAGACGGACGACGGACATCGACCGATAACAATAGCTCACCTCGAGCACTTCGTGCTCAGGTGAGCTAAAAAAAGCCAGGAAAGAAGCTGTCTACTGAGGTTTACAATGAAAACTGCAACAGTTTACAGTTTGAAACAACTAAATTAATGAGCAAATTATAAGTTCTTGTCTTGCCTAAAAGAATTTTTTTTTTCTGCCTACCTGGCACATTTTAAGCCTTTAAACTCCAAAGAAGTACAATTCAATATGCTTTTGCGGACAATACAGATTTAGCTGCACCAAACATGCAGTCTGATCACAGATCTACACTGTCAAATACCAAAGTGAATTTTCTGAAAAATACTGTCCAGTGTGTGTAAATGCTATTAATTTCTGGTTTAACTGCAACTAAAAATTGTCACAATTGTGACTTCAGTTAAAGCTGGCTGCAGAGTTAATCTGCTTGAAATAAAGGTGTAAAAACTATGAATAATCTTAGAAAAGGGTACTAATCTGACTTAGGTGATTAAAACTTACTAAAGTCTTGGCACCACTTTCAAATCCAATATTAAATGTCAGACTTAATCCATTGGGATAATCCCTCAATTAATCTTTATTTGTCAGAGATATGCACTGAGAGACCACACAACTCTTGACCAGACAGCAAAATTTGAAATAAGCCTATTTTGAAAGAACTTGCCGACAACACTTTATAAGTGACTCAAGTGATTAGATTTGTCCATGAAACAGTAGAAAATATGTGGGAAGAGCAGCAAATACTGGTAATCAGCATTTTCACGTTTTCCCACAATGTTTTCCAAGGCCTTCTCCCTAAGGATCATAACAACATGAGATTGTTTGTTAAGGATAAAGAAGAATCTTATACAAACAACAGTTTTTTTTTTCATATGGACATTTTCGTCTCACTGTAAGGGTTTTCCCTCACATACTTTTGCAGACAGGTAAAAGTGGTTAAAATTTTCATCATTAACTCTGGCCTACAACTACATCTGCTTTGGTGAACATTGTGGGTGAAAAGATCAACTTTTTAATCTTGGATCTACATTGTCTACAATTTTGTGAGAGATTCTATGCAAGACTCCCTCAAAAATACAATGTTTGGGTCTTCATCATGAGGATTGTTCAAATATGAATGCATATAAGCACCTAAAATTTGATTCTTCATAGGTTTCACTGAAATTTTTTATTTTCTTCCCTTAAAGTATTCACCTCCAACAGATATACAAAGTTTCAGTCTCTGGATCTTTGAAGGCACAACTTGAGTTTTTTCTGTAGACAACATGAATCAAGACCCTTTACTGACCAGATCAAGATTAGACTGCATATAACATGCAATGTGATCTTCAATCTGTGCTATCTTACATTTTGTGAAATAATCTGGTTAAAACACCCCTTAAATTCAAATGCTTTCATCCCTCTCCTCTTTCAGAAAAGTACATTTCAGTTATTTTTAGCTTTGAAAGACTTTTACAAAAGTCTGAGTGACATATTAACTTTGTTGCATCAAACAGCCTTATCACTGAATTTATTTGATTTTTTAAACCCAAAAAATAAAATTATGTATATGTAACAGCATGAAATCAATATAAAGAACAGCTGTGACAAGGCTTAAAACAAAGAAACTTTACTATCTTACAAAATCTTTTCGTTTTATTATATCCCTTAACTCTTCACCCACAACAAAGTTTTATACACGTCTGAAATGAAGGATTTGCAAACAACATATCAATACAATGCCTCCAGTCAAGGTATTTGTCTTTGACAGGGTAGACAGTGTCAGAAAAGATGGAAATCATCAAAATCCAGCATTTTCTCCTTTTTCCAAAGTGATTACAAAGGCCTTTCTACCCACTGGTCCAATAAACCCCAGATTGTTTGGTTAGAAGAGTTAAGATAATTGCACTAATTACAGAAACCTTATAGAAGAAAATCATCTCAAATTAACTCCTTTAATTCTTTACCAAACAACCAAATTCATGACTTGTTCGAATTGATCTATTTGCAGACAAAAAATTCAGCATGACTCAAATAATATTTGTCTGTGAAAGAGCAGAAAACATGGGAACTGGAGGAAATGCTGGGTACCAGTGTTTTCTCCTTTCCCAAAATGTCTTCAAATGCCTTTATCTTTAGGGTCTTTAAAACCTGAGATTGTTAGGTAAAGAGTTGACTCCTCTTGATGATTTTCTCCCTCAAGTATGAAAGCCCACTTGCAAATAATTCCAGGTCCTTCTAAGGACTGGTTCTAAAAGAAAAGTGGTCAATTACTTTAACCTTTTTACAAAACAATCCCTTCTTTTCACTTACCTAAGAAAATTGGGGGCTTTGAAAAAGGCAGTGTGGGTAAAGCAGAAAACATCGTGGTTTTTCTGCCCTTTCAGAGAATACCCTTTGGTTAGAGCCACATCAAAAATGTCATCTGCAAATGCCTCTACAAATCTAAAATTTTCTTGTTGTGCACAGAGTTAACCCTTTACCAGACACATATTAATCATGAGTTTTTCTTTAGGCTAGTTAAACAGGGTTAACCCTTTACCAGACACAAAATAATAATGAGTTTTCCTCAGGCTAGTTAAAATACTGCCTTGTTTGGTAAACGTTTATGGCACAAGTTCTTGTTACTGAAGCTGATACTGTACTTTTGATAAAACATGTCTTTGGGTCTCTGAGGAGAAAGACCTTCATCCATGATCATTTGTCCTAATTGTCATAATTTACCAGCAAATATTTATCCTTTACCAAACAATCCATGTTTATTAGACACATAGAAATAATTCTTTAAAAACAATCTGGGAAAAGTGAACAAGAGAGCAATTAGCCCGAAAATGCTCTCCTGACAACTGTGATCCGTTTCATAAAGTTGTGAACTGAAAATGTGGCCTCTATAGATTTCTCCACCTGACTACCCTTTGACCTGATAGAATGGACTTCTTTTCAAACATGTTTGAGATTTCACCAAGATGTATACTCTGACCAACTTTATGAGTATTGGAATCAAAATAAGACCCCTAGGGTGGGTATTTCCGACAACTGTTCCAGAGACCTATTTTTTGACCTTATTTTTCAAGTTGTCATACATATATTCAAGACAAACACTCTGACAAACTTTCCTAAGTATTACACAGAAAATGTGGTCTCTGGAGTGGTTTTTCTTTAGTCAGTCCCATTACCTACTTTCTGACTTGAGGTGGACCATTTTCAAACTCATCTCAGATGTCATTTAGACAAATATTCTGACCTACTTTAATGAGTTTAGGACAGAAAATGGGGTCCCTAGATTTCACACGAAGTTTTTATGAGATTTGTTCCTGTGAACTTCTTTTTGACCCAACATGAGCCATTTTGACACTCATTATGGATATCAACAAGAGAAAAACTCTGACCACAACTTTCCTGAGCATCAGACCAAACATTAGACATCTAGAGTGCACACAAGGGTTTTCTGAGATTTTTCTCACCAACCCACTTTTGACCTGATGTGTCGCAGTTTTGTACTCTTCTGAGACAACATCAAGACAAAGATTCTGACCAATTTTCATGAGTATTGGACTTCAAATGAGACCTCTACCGTGTGCACAAGTTTTTCTAAGAACTGTCCAAGTGACCTACATTTTGACCCTATGTGATCAATTTTATACCTCATATGAGATATTATCAAGACAATCATTCTCACCTTTTTTCATGAGTATTTGACTAAAACTGTGAGCTCTAGAGGTTTTTTCTAAGATTTGTCCCAGTGACCTACTTTTTGACACGCTATGACTCATTTTTGACAAATTATGAAGACAAACATTCTGACCTAGTTTTGTGAGTATTAGACAGTAAATGTGGGCCTTAGAGTGCATTCAATGTTTTTATAAGCTTTCTTTCAGTAACCTTCTTTTTGACTCTAAGAGACCCATTTTGCAACTCCTCCAAGGTATCAAGACAAACATTCTGACCAATTTTCCCATTCCACATGCATGTGTTTCACACACCAGTCTAAATATTGTTCTAGGTCTTAATTCAAGACTAGCTTGACTGGAAGTATTCTGTTTGATCAGATCTTAGATCTTCATTATCCATTTTGTCTAAAATGTACTAAAAACATTGAAAGAATTGGGGATATGCTGACTACCAGCTCTCTACCTCAAGTCATGAAAACATGGGATAGTTTGGTAAAGGGTTAATCTTTGATTTAGCTCTTTATCACACAATCCCAAGTTTTAACAACCTTGAGAAAGGTGTCTTTTGAAAACAATATGGGAAAAGGAGAAAATGCTAGTAAACAGCATTTTTATCTTTTCCCACATTGTTTCTATCCTTCCAAACACAAATTCTAATATTTTAGTTACATTTATTTTGTAGTCTGTGAGAGCTTTCAATTTGGACAAATCTAAAATTTGTTGTTTGGTAAAACATTAACTCCTTACCAAACAACAAGACTGTCTAAACTGAAATTAAATATTGCACAAATGGTGAGATTTGTTTTTGAGAGGTTAGAAAACATTGCTGGCTACCCTTTTCTCCTCTTCCCTTAATGTTTTCAATAATGTTTTCAAAGAAGTCTTGTTTTTAAGAGTCTTTAAAACTTGTGACTGTGTGGTAAAGGGTAAATCACTTTCTGCTACAGCTCAATGCAAGAAGTACAACCTTGCAAAAATTGAGGATGATTCAATATGCAAATGAATACTTTAAATTGCAGAATGTCCAGACAATGTGGAGCTGCATCTTTTTTAACAGAAAAAGAAAACAATAGTTTTGAAAAATGAAAACCCTGTTTTCTTGATGCTGTAAAATATTGTCAAAAAATCATATGGATTGATAATTTAATATCAACTCCATTTACTTACCCATAATATAAAGCACATTTTGAATAATTCTATTATCTACATCAGTATCAGGCAATGTGACATACTTTTGACCAATCAAAATTCAAGCAAAAACTAATTTTATTGGTTATAAAAATATGGTGGACATCTTGCTAAAGCTGCCGTTTGCTTAGAGACATGCAATACTGGTCTGGAAAAGTATCTATCCTTCAAGAAACAATACCAAACTTTAATGGTTGTGAAAAAAAAACTTTTAAACCATTGTGGGAAAATGAGAAAATGCTGGTCCCCAGCATTTTTCACTTTTCCCACCATTCTTTCTAGTCTGTTAGACAAATAGTCATTTGAGCCACATTAAATTCTTGTCACTGCACGACAAAATTATAGCCTTGTCCAAATTGAAAGCATCTGTTGACTACAACATAAATTTGACTCAAATATTGAAATTTGTTTGTGAAAAGGTAGAAAACATAGTGGGAAAAGTAGAAAATGCTGGTTCTTAACATTTTCTCCCTTTCCAACAATATTTTCAAAAGTCTTCTCCTCATGGTCATTAAAACTCAGATTGTGTTGTAAAGAGTTAGATCTGAATCTTTGTGTGTGTGCATGGGGGGGGGGGGGGGGGGGGGGGGGTTTGATTGATTGACTGTATGGTGTTTAACGCCATTTTCAACATTATTTCAGTTATATCATGGCAGCCAGTGCTCCTATCCATGCTTTCCTGGAGTTTCATTTACCAGTACCCAGCACAATATTCTTTCCAAGCCACTGGCTGCTTTCCCACATAACCATCGTTGAAACAATGGTCAGCGGTGAGAGAGGAATGAATCCTGTCGAATGTGAATACGCACGTCTGTGGGGAGAGTTCCCGGGATTATGCTGTAAAGAGTTACGAAAAATGATGACTCAAGTAATTTCAAAAGCCTAGACAAAACTTGACAAAAGTATTTCCTCAAGCAAAAAAGACCGTGAAAAGATTTCTTTTTGTGTAAACATCGATCAAAATTGGTTTCCCACTGAAGACTACAGGCCTAAAAACAAATTAACAGAACATTGATTAAAAAATCCAAAACAAAAGTATCCTTGACTGCCTTATGCTGGTGACCTTGGGGATGGGTTTTCACACCCATGTGACAAGAAATGATGTAAGAATGAATGAAGACTGGTTTAGTGTAATTTAAAAGATTCAGGACTCTTCATTTGGAGACCATTCTAATTCTGTTTTCCCATCAGTTTACTATGTCATGTTTTCCTGATTCTTTCTTTTTGTTCTGGTAAAATGATGGTCCTTCTAAGTAATTTGATTTGGTCCCTTTTTAATCAAGGCCATGCTGAATATTATCACTGCGACTTTTGATCTGTTGAACACCTTGACGATTGTCCAAACTGGTGAATTAGAAAAAAGTCTTTAACTACTCACAGGCATATCAAAAATCATTGATCATTTTGTGTGTGTGATCTATGAAGATGTTAGTTTGCCTTTTTTCAAGAAAATTTGAATTGTATTACTGTGGCCACTGCACTTATTGATGCTTTCCTGGAGTTACCAGCTACATTGCACCACATTCTTTCCAAGCTAGTTGCTGCCTTCCCACATAAATATAATCCAAAAAATGTTTAGCTATGAGAAAGGAACAAATTATTATAGTCTTAATGACTATCATCAATCTTCTGAAGGAATTTTGCAGAACTGAAAATCGAATCTGCCACCTTTGGATTTTAAGCCCTGCATTTTACTGACAGAGCTGCTAGGCTTTACAATCTATGGAAAACTCTGAAGACTCATCAACAAGATATGCTGCATATCTTAACCTAAAAATTTCTCTGATAAAAAGTTTTAAACCATCTAAATATGAGCCATGCTCTGGCAAAATGGGGCTTTATGCATCCCCATTATCCAAAATAAGAGCAAGTCATTACATTATTTGGAATCTATCAAATCATTTTGTCTAACAATTGACTGAATCATGAGGTAGACTGGTCCTTGGACAAACAGAAAATTGACCAATAACAGAAAGTTTCAGCCCAGGTCAGCCTGCACAGTCTGTGCAGGCTGACCTGGTTGATACTTTTCACAAACGCAATAAGTCCCCTCTTCATAGAGCATGACTCATGTTTCTATAGATGAGAACTTAAATGATGACTACAATGTCTACAATGAATCAGTATGCAGTGTTCTTCATGTCATAAGAATATATCAATAGGGTGTCATTTGAAAATTGCTATATTTTGTGAAATTCAGATGGGGACCATAGCTTTAATCCCACTCTTTGCTACCAAAAAAGAACTTTCAGAATGTCCTACGATGTTCAGGATGGCCGAAGTTTTGCCCAATTTAGGCATTTTTTCTTTTTTAGTTTCCTATAAACTTTAATGCCATTTTCAACAGTATTGTACTTATAATTAGGACAACAGTGCACCTATATCCTTCCATTCCTGGTGTTTCTTTAACCAGCATTACACAAAACACACTGGCTGTGATCCCACATCAACACCAAAACAATACTAAGGTTCGAAAGACAAACTGAAGAATATTGTTGCAGTGATGTTCATCAAAGAACTATGGCCAAGCAATAAAAATAAAATGGTGGTATGGCAGCCCCTGCGAGAAATGTTCAAGAACAAGTGGTGAGTTCATGAACATTCAAGAACTTTTCATGAACCTTAAGAACAGTTCTTGAACTAATAAAACAGTTCCTGAACTGATGTTCTAGAACCAAAATGGTTCTTGAACATTGGTTCTAAAAGCATGAAAGTGAAAGAACATTAATTCTAGAACACCACCAGTTCTTGAACTGATCTGAAAGTTCATGAACATTCAAGAACCTTTCATGAACGTTAAGACCTGTTCTTGAACTAATAAAACAGTTTCTGAAAATTCAAGAACCTTTCATGAACATTAAGACCTGTTCCTGAACTAATAAAACAGTTACTGAATTGAGGTTCTAGAACCCAAATGGTTCTTGAACACTGGTTCTAAAAGCACAAAAGTGAAAGAACATTAATTCTAGAACACCACCAGTTCTTGAACTGATCTGAAAGTTCTTGCACAGTTGGCCTAAAATACTAATGGTTCTAGAACATTGGTTTTAATACATTGTCCAAATTCCACAAACCCTGGTTCTTAAGCTGTACCAGTTCTTGAGCAGTTGGAAATCTAGAATTTGGTAAGTATGTTTTGCTGCAAATTTGTGTGATAGCAAAAATTAGCAAGTTGTCTTTCCTTCAACTTTCATAGAATTGGGTTAGATGCAATTATGGAATCCGCCGAGCTCTCCTCGGCCTTTTGCGATTGGATGTTGATTTCTTCTTGTTTGTTTTTATTGGCTAGTTCTGTAAAGCCCCATCAGACCTGGATGATGACATCATAGGGAAGAAATATGGACGATGCTTGAAAGTCAGGTAAAAATTGTTTGAACTTTTGTGTTCCTTTCTGTGTATGTCTTCTGCAGAAACTCGCAACAAAACAGATATTTCGACTGAAGAACATTAATTCGTTGAGAAAATCTTTAAATAGATCTAGTCTCGCAGTGCTTTCCATTATCATTGTAGACTGTTGTTGTTTTTTTTTATTTTGCTCCGGCTGATGCTCCTTCATCCCCAGAGTTTTTCGTGTTTGTGACCCAAGTCTGGCGATTTTACCAAGAATGACATATCTTGTTGGTATCTAGTACATCTATGCAATAATTTTAATTAGACCTTAATTTCATTAGATTTACATTTTTTTTTAATCTGTTTAAAGACTGAGATATATTAGATACAATTATGGGTTACTACCACATCGACACAATGTGTCACTTCTCAGTGACACGTTTTGTTACAATCCTGAAGACAGCCTTTGAATACAGAAAAAAAGAAAGAAAATGGTGCTGGCATTTCTTGTTTTCACACATTTCCTCATCTTTCAATGGCAAATCCAATCATTTGAGTGGCATTTAATTTGATGTCTGCAAGTTTTTTAGTATGGGTGAGGATAATATCATTGTCATTTGGTAAAGAGATGATAATCCAGAAAAAACAATTCTAAATTGTTTGTGTATTGTTAGTTGTCTTGTCTTTTCTTTGTAGTAATTCACCAGGAAAAAAGACTACAGCAGCTTGAATCTTGAAATGACAAGTCCATAGCTCTAGATATGGAGGAGTAATGAGGAGCCCATATATTAAGTTTTGAACACCAAATTGCTGTTCTAGATCAGTTTTTTAACCCAGTTCATGAACCTTAAATTATACTTCTAGAATTAGAGGTTCAAGAATTTATTTTAGAATGTGTTCAAGAATATTTTTTTCTTGAGTAAGTTCATGAACATCAGTGTTCTAGAATGACCATTTAATGTTCATGAACTATTCAAGAACTAGATTCAAGAATTGTTCTAGAACTGTTTCTTACATTCCTCACAGCAAGTTCTTGATTTAATTCTTGAACACCAGTTCTAGAATGGCCATTTAATGTTCATGAACTATTCAAGAACTAGATTCAAGAATTGTTCTAGACTTGTTTCTTGAATTCCCTGCAGCAAGTTCTTGAACATCAGTTCTTGAATGGCCATTTTTATGTTCATGAACTATTCAAGAACTAGATTCACGAAAAGATTCTAGAACTGTTTCTTGAATTCCACACTGGAAGTTCTAGATCTAGTTCTTGAACATCAGTTCTAGAATGGCCATTTAATGTTCATGAACTATTCAAGAACTAGATTCAAGAACTCTTCTAGAACTGTTTCTTGAATTCCTCTCAGGGGAAACTGGCTCCTTGGCTCACCATAAATTCACCAGTAGTATTTTTACAAGCACTGATAATGTTCTGAATTGCATGGCCTTGTTAACCCTTTGCCAGACAATCCCATGTTTTTACAATCGGCAAATGGAAGACTTTACAAAAAATTGTGTGAAAAGGAGAAAATGCTTGTGACCAGCATAGTGCTGGTGACCAGCATGAAATCTTTGACCACAAAGTCCATGCAGGCTGACTTGGGCAGAAACTTTTCGCTCTTGGTCTATTTTCTGTATGTGCAAGGACCAGTATACCTCATGATTAAGTCCCTTGTTAAAAGAAGTGGCTGTTATGATCCATAATTATGTAATGTCTTGACTGGTACCATGCATCACAGAGATACATTAAGCCTCCTTTTGCCAGAGTGTGGCTCAGATGTCATCTGCAAACCCTTTCAATATTGGAAGTCTGCAAGTTTTTGTTGTGTGGTACAGAGCTAAGAGATGTAAGAGAGAAATACAGACTATCTTCATGGCCCATTTATTCCTTGCCTTAGAGCAATCCAAGAGTCCAAAAGACATTTTATTCAAAGCTGAAATTACATCATCATCATTTCTATTTTATTGACAGAGTTCACAGACAAGTTTAATTTTAGATTTTCAAATGTGTCTTGCCTGAGACTTCGGGCTATAATTACTCCTTCTCTACAATGGCCCAGTAACCAATTACCAATATCTGTTCTTTCCAAAATGACTGATAGAACACTTTTGCCACCATATGAAGAATTATGTCTTTCTCTTTAAGGATGGTCATATTTTAAGAATCTATTATTGGCCAGAGTGTATCAGAGATCAGACTACATGTTCAAACAGCAAAATTTTGGACTGGTCTAAATTGAAACTATTTACAGATGACTTATTGCTCAGATGATAGGATTTGTCCCAAAAAGGTTAGACAAGTGGGCCATTGCCCCTACAGCGCTCACGTGAGTAAGGCCATAAAGGATTGAATATGCTGAAAAGATCCTGGTCATGATGTATAAAACGCACGAGTGTCAGTGATCTACTTTTTGACTGGTTTCGCCTATTTTTGAATTTTTAAATTTGCCTCAAAATGTGGCCTCTAGAGTCACACAAGGTTTTTCTAAGATTTAGCCCCATTACCTGCTTTTAGACCTGACATGACTCAATATCATTCTTTTCCGAGATTTCATCCAGACAAACATTCTGACCAAGTTTCATGAATATAAGGCTGAAAATATGGCCGTAACAGTGCATACAAGGTTTTTCCAAAATCTGTCCCCGTGACCTACTTTTTGACCCCAAGTGACCCAATTTCAAACTCTTCCAAGATTTTATCAAGACAAACATACTAATCAAGTTTCATGAGTATCAGGCTGAAAATGTGGCCTCTAGAGTGCACACAAGGTTTTTCCTAAGATTTGGCCCTATGACCTACTTTTTGACTTGACATGCCCCAATTTCAAACTTGTCCAAGATCTTATCCAAGGCAAACGTTCTGACAAAGTTTCATGAGTATCAGGCTGAAAATATGGCCTCTACAGTGCACATAAGGTTTTTCTAAGATTTGGCCTTTTCTAAGATTTGGCCCCGTGACCTACTTTTTGACCCGACATGACCCAGTTTTGAACGTGTCCGAGATTTTATCTAGGCAAACATTCTGATTAAGTTTCATGAGTATTAGGCTGAAAATGTAGCCTCTAGAGTGCACACAAGGTTTTTTTTAAGATTTGGCCCTGTGACCTACTTTTTGACCCCATGTGACTCAATTTCAAACTTGTCCAAAGATTTTATTATGAAAAAAATTCTGACTAAGTTTCATGAGGATCTGGCCGAAAATGTGGCGTACAAGGTAAATGTTGACGACTGCACGATGGATGCTGGATGCCAGATACAGCACAATCACAAAAGCTCAGCTTGAGCACTTTGTGCTCAGGTGAGCTAAACACATTGTGGGAGAAGGAGAAGAATCTGGTTACAAACATTTTCTCCTTTTCCCATATTTGTTATCACAAGCCCGGCATCTCAGGGTCATTAGAACTCCATATTATGTGGCAAAGGGTTAAAATTCTTAGCATTCATTACCTCTCACAGACATTTCTTGTTGTCTTACAGCCGACCACTTTTGCAAATATTGGCACTAAGAAAAGCATTTTGCCTGTAACCAGCAATCTCGCCTTCCTTTAGCCATAATGTTTCACATGCACTGATGTATGAAACAATGATTTCTGCTCATATTTAGTATATGTTACAGGCATCATTCCCTTCTAATACAAAAAACATCCGCTGATGAGAGATGAGCGATCCTTTGAATGTTCAGGTCAAAACCCCATTCTGTAAAGGGCTGTTGCAGGAGCCTGAAGCCAAGTTTAATACAGAACTGTGGCAGCTGCCTGTAAATTGTGCTGACTGGGGTGTGAACAATAATTGTCCCTTTCTACTAATTTATCCCTTTACTACAAAATCCTGAGTTTTAACATCCCTGATGAAAGGGGATATTAAACAATGGTGGGTAAAGGAGAAAATGCTGGTAAGCAGCATTTTCTCCTTTTCCTGCAATATTTTCTACCAGTTTAAACAAAAATATCATCATTTGAACCACATCAAATTAGTTGTCTGCAAATGCTTTCAATCAGGAGAAGTCTAAAATTTTGACAAACGGTAAAGGATTGAAGGTTTTGCTCATTACCAGCCACTAATATCTTAGACTTTTGAAAAATACAGCATTTGCAGACAACAAATTAAACGTAGCTCAAATGATGGAATTAAGTTTTTGCAAGAGTTGACAGCATTTTGCAAAAAGAAGAAAATGCTTGTAAACAGTATTTTCTTCTTTTCCCATTGTGTTTTCAAAAGCTTTCATCAGTACTGTGCTCTGTACAGTCCGATCTTGATCTACACTGTAAAGTGCATTGACTCTTGCTTACTAGCCTATGGTAGTTAACATTTTACCCTGAAATGCCAAGTCTGAACGACCCTTAGAAAGACAGCTTTTGAAAACATTGTGGAAAAAGTAGAAAATGCTGGTTAACAGCATTTTCTCCTTTTCCCACAATGATTTCGATCTTTTCAAATTTAAATCCAATTATTTGAGCCATATTGAATTTGACCTTAGCAAATACTTTAAATTTGGCTAAGTGTAAAATTTTGTTGTCCGGTATAGTGTTTACTCTTTCAAACCAAACAACAAAATTTTGCAGACAACAAATTAAATGTGAAAAATTGAAAACATAATGGGAAGAGGACAAAATGCTGGTTACCAGCATTTTCTCCTTTCCCCACAATGTTTTTAAAAGGCTTCTATCTCTAGGTTGTTAAAAGTCAGCATTGTGCAGTAACAGGTTAGAGTCCAAAAAATTAGGCCTTAATATATTTTTTCTTCAACTCACAAGGTATAGGATCCATACCATTGTTATAACACCCGGTGACATCACAAGAATGTTAGCATGTATCAGCCAGTTAATTATCTCCCCACCATCAGTGTTTCTACCAGCATCAAAGATGAACTGTATTGTCTTAGATGCTTATCTTGACAAGCCTAATGGCAACTGAACAGATCACGATGACAGAAGAGGTGTACCGAATAATTAGACAAAAACTCTTTGATCAGTTTCATTTTTGTTTCATATCTTCTCTAAAATTTACAATTTCTTTTGTATCATTGTTTGCTATGATTTTAAGTTTTGTGTTTTCTTTTCATATATCTAAGCATATATCAAGATCAAAGCACAATGCACTCTGATCTTGGATCTACATTGTGTGGCATATTTGTAAGAAAAAAAGAAGCTTTAACTCTTTACCAAAAAATCCCAGGTTTTACTGACCCTCAGGAAGAGGCCTTTAGGAAACATTGTAGGAAAAAGGAGAAAATGCTGGTAACCAGCATTTTCTCCCTTTCCCACAGTGTTTTCTTGCCTGTTATAGACAGCAATCACCTTTTCAGCTACATATGAATTGTCGTCAGCAAATGCTTTCAATTTGAGTGAGTCCAGTTTTTCGTTATTTGGTAAGGGTTTAACATTGCGGTTTGAGTCTCTGTGACTTTGAAAATGTATATTTGATTCCTTTTCATATCCTTTCCTGTGTGTTTAACTTGCTATATTTACTTGTGACAAAAAGTTGGACAATAGGAAAGCTTATTTGAGTATTTTTCATCAAATTTTTGTTCTTTACACAGTCCTTTGCATTGATGAATACATTGAAGTTGATCAATTTGCTCTGGCAATAGAGATGTTTGTCTGCAGCATGATTTAGATTTACAACTACTGCGGGTTAGAGAAAGATGATGCCTTCATAATTGCATGCAGATTCCTCAAAAGTTATTTGAAAAAAACTTTATCATTAAGGCTGAAGGGTATAATAAATTTTTAATATACAGAAAGCCAAGAAACTGCTGAAAGCGAACTTAGCTGCATGTCGTAGAAAATTATTGTTTTCACCGAGGTAGGTATGTCAAAAAGGTAAGAAGATAAAATGATAACCCAGGCATTCCCTATGATGAAGCCAATGGTATAGGTAGGTGCCTAGTATGACAAAGCTGTCATGATGGAATGCATGGTCAACATTTTACCAGTATGTTTTTTTTTCTCTGTTTAAGTACTTAACCCTTTACCATAAAATCTTGATTCTTAATGACCCTGAAAAAAAGGCTTTTGAAAACATCGTGGAAAAAGGAGAAAATGCTGCTTACCAGAATTTTCTGCTTTTTCCGCAATGTTCTCTACCCTAAGACAGAAATCATCATTTGAGCAAATTGTTGTTTGCAAATGTTTTCAATTTTGTAAAGAACAAAATCTTGTCATTTGATTAAAAGGTTAACTCTTTACAAAACAACAAAATCTTAGACTGGTTGAAATTGAAGCATTTACAGACAACAAAATAACTGTGACTTTAAAATTGAACTTTGGTTTGGGAAAGGTAGAAAAAAAAGTGGGAAAGGGAGAAAATGCTGGTTTCCACACAGCATTTTCTCCTTTTCCCACTATGTTTTTAAAAAGCTCCTTTCTCGTGGTGGGTTAAAAAGTGGGATTGTGTGGTAAAGATTTAAGTACAACAACAAAAATGACATTGTTACAAGTCTGATTTGTAGCATACCTAGAGCAACATTTACTGTAGTTGCCTTTTAAAACAGTATAGATCTATTGAAATCAGATTGTAGAGAATGTGTGCTAGATCTATATCACTATTTTGTCAGATAGTTTCACCAAAGAAATCTTGAAATAAGAGATATTAATAAAAAATCTGTACTATTGCATTTATACAACAAAAATGGTCCATTCAATGCCAAATATGACAAACTCAGCCAAAATCAACAAACTCAGCAAATGCAAGAAAAACTTAGCCAAATATCACTCAGCCAATATAAAATCCAAGAAAGTTGACAAATCTGGCCATTAATTGATGAAATTGTAATTAATCAAGTAATTTCATATCGACCTGGATACAGGTCAGAGGTCTGAGGCCAGAGGCTAATACCAAAAAGCTGTGAACTGTAACTCAGATCAGGTTACGAAATTTCCTTGATAACTGTACAACATTCATTTTGAGCCTTTGTAACATGGTAACTATTTGATCATGGTCGTTATTCACCAATCATTCCTGAGCACATTCTTTGTCTTATTCTGAAAGATTTTCTAAATTTGAAAGTATAACAACTTCTGATTGGCTTAATTAAACAAAATGGTTTGACCAATCAGAAGTTGAGTTACTTTCAAATTTAGAAAATTCTAGAGAACGAGATGAAGAACATTCTTAAGAATAGTTGGTGAATATGGGCCTTGGCTTTCCAAGAGAAAAAAAATATGCATGGGTGTTGTAACCAAGACCAATTGAACATCAAAGTATCAGTACTTTAACAGACAATAAAGCTTTAGATGGCTTCTAAACTGAATGCATCTGCAGACAACAATGTTGCTCAAATGATGGGATTTGTCGAGTCAAGTGGAAAACATTGTTTGAAAAAGAGACAAAGCTGGCAGCAATATTTTCCCATTTTCATACAATGTTTTCAAAATGTCTTCAAAAGGTGGGATTTTTGGTACAAGGATATCCCTTCTCTTCCTGGTGTTTCCCCAGGCCCCCTTCTCCTTTTCAATATTGCCTATCCACAATTATTTTGAAATGTGTGACCCAGTTTGGATAGAAAAAAAAAGTTAAAAAGTTCTCTTGCCCTCATGTCCATGGGGGATTCCAAATTTTACATCAATTCACTAATTTTTGTCACCAAGAGTGACACATCACTCGACCATTTTCTTCCACCAATCAAAATGGCCTTCTGCAGGGCTCTCATGATGATGTCATAGACATTGGGGTCCCATAGACTCCCATTAGATAATCTGAGAGTGCAATGAATTATGGAATAATTGATCCCCCAGTATAACAATGATTTAATATCCTTAACTCTTTACTGGGTGACAAAATTTTTGAACTTCTCCTTGTTGGAAGCATTTGCAGATAGCAAAATGAACGTAACTCAAATATCGAAATTTGTTTTGGGAAGAGCAGAAAACATTTTGAGAAAAGGAAAAAATGCAGGCTGCCAGTATTTTATCCTTTTCCCACAATGTTTTCTAAAGCTTTCTTTCTCAAGGTTGTTAAAAGTCGGGATTAAGTGGTACGGGTTTGTATCCTTAACTTTTTTCTGAGAGAAAAAAAAAATTAACACTTTTGCATACTGACACTGATTGCTGGTAACAAAATGAGAAGTTACTGAAATGATACGATTCACCTTTGAAAGGGTAGAATACAGCACAGTAACAGAAGCTACCAGCATTTTCTCCTTTTCTTCATGGCATTGCCCGACAATGTTTCAGAGTCTTAAAAACACATGATCCTTTGGTAAAGAGTTTATATCCCTCAGAGAATTATGAGCTTTCACACAAAGGAAACTGTAATTTTAACCCCTAAAGTGCCAAGTAAATGAATTGGGACATTTTCAGTTCATCACATAGGACAATGATTCCCGAAACTACTTTTAAAGGAATATCTCACAAAGTCCTGAACATTTTAGGCTAACGATACGACTGCATATACTGTGCAATCTGATCCTAATCTACTCTGTCAACAGAAGAAAGTTTATTTGTCACAGGGCCTTTAAGGGTATATGCTTAGAATAGGAAACATCAGGCAGATGTCTTGCTCCCTCAGTGACTTTGCCCCACTTCTTTTTCTCTCTTTGATGTAAATGCCATTTGGCACTCCAAAGCAATCATGTTTCACACTTCTAAATCTTGTAAAACACTTTATATCATAGTACCAATCTTGTTTAACTCTTTACCAAACAATCCCAGCTTTTCATGACTCTGAGAAAGAAGCCTTTTAAAAACATGGGAAAAGGAGAATATGCTGGTAACCAGCATTTTCTCCTTTTCCCACGATGTTTTCTACCCTTCCCAAAACAAATTTCAATTCTTGAGTCACATGTATATTGTGGTCTGCAAATGATTTCAATTTGGACAAGCCTAAAATTTTGATGTTTGGTAAAGAGTTAAGCCCCTTGTCAAACAATCCCATGTTTCCACCAACCTGAACCAGAGAGCTTTCCAAAACATTGTGGAAAAAGGAGAAAACCTTGTTAAGAAACATTTTTTCTTTTTCTCATTTAGTTTCCTATCCTTTTGAAACCAAATTTCATTATCTGAGCTGCATTTGTCATCTGCCAATACTTTCCATTTGGACAAATTTTGACTCTATACAACACTACAAAATATTGCTCTTGTCTCAAGTTGTCTGAAGTGAAAACAATTTCATACAACAAATTAAATGTGACTCAACTTATGGTGTATCTTTGAAAGGGTATAATACATTATGGGAAAAGGAATACGAGCTGGTAAATAGCAGTTTCTCCTTTTTCTGATAATGATTTCAAAAGTCATCTTCCTCAGGTCAATTATAGAAAGATAAAGGGTTAAGTGTGGCACAAGAATTGTCCCTACATTTTTCTACATTCATTTTCAAGTATAATAACTCTTTACCATACAATCCTGATTTTTAGCAATCCTGAGGACAAAGCCTTCCAAAAACCTTGTGAGAAAAAGAGAAAATACTGGTTATCAACATTTTCTCCTTTTCCCGCAAGGTTTTTACTCTTTCACAGACAATTACCATCCTTTTTGCTAAATTTGATTTGTGGTGTGCAAACGTTTTAAATTCCGACCAGTCGAAAATGTTGTCCGTTGGAAAAAGCGATAAAATTTCATCAGATGAATGGCATACTTGAGAAAGAACAGAAAAGTTATACAATATCTAATTAACAATCACATCTTAATGAACAATTTGAATATTCAACAAATGTCAATAAAAGTTAATGCCCTTGTCACTCAATCTGACAGAGTCAGGAAAAGCAAACTTTTAATTTCATAATAGTGGAATTTCAATTGAAGTACATTTTTAACCCTTTACCAAACAATCCCAAATTTTAACAACCCTGTGGAAGATGGCTTTTGAAAACATTTTGGGAAAAGGAGAAAATGCTTCTTTTTTTTAAACACTTCCTAAGATACACTGGGCTGCTCCTAATTTGTCATCCACAAAATTAATGCTTTCAATTTGAACAAGTCCAGAATTCTTTTGTTGAACTTTCGCAAAGAGCTGAGTCTCTATCACATGACAGAATTTTAAGAATCATCCATATTAAAAGCATTTTCAGATTAATCATAGGAACTGTCCCTTAAGAGAGTAGAAAACGTTGAGGGAAAAAGAGAAAGTTTCGGTCACTGGCATTTTCTCTTTTTCCCACATTTTTTTCCCAGTCTTCTTTTCCAGGGTGATTAAAAACTTTGGACAAAATTGTCAATAAAAGAATTTGTGAAAACATGGTAGCCAAAGGCAAAATCGCACATAAGAAACAATTTTATCTCAACCATTAAAGCGTCTTTCACAACTATAGTGTAGATTAAGATCAGGCTGCTCAAACTGTCCACTTTACTGAAACACTGAAACACTGTAGACAAAAGCAAAATGTCTGAGGTTTATTTGGCGTTTAAAGGGTCAAGTCAAAATGTCTTCAACAGGGTTCTGTCACAAGATGAAAACAGTCATCTTGCTGAGTACAATTTGATTGTGTTATTGACGACCTCTCCGGTGAATCCCTCCCTTATTGGAAAGAGAGAATAATATTAGAAAGGAGGCATAATTACAGTACAGCCCCTATAGACTGACCCTTTAGGGGCCAAAGATTTAATTTACAAAAAGCAATACCGAAAAATGGTAAAATTTGTGGCCACTCTTACAAAACATCTGTTATTTTAGTCTGGACTTTCTCTGAAAATCCACTTCAAACTGTCAATATTGGAATTAATATTCGAGAAACATATTGAGCTGTGAGAAGCAAAATCACAGACAATGCAAGTTGCCTTTGTTGACAGTGTAATCCAAGATTAGGCGGCACAGGATGTGCAGTTTGATCTTGAATCTATGCTGAACCATATTTTATAAAACATGCATATCAAATAAGTATGACTTTGCAATGTGATGCTACTTATCAAAGTACTGAAATGGAATATTTCCTTCCTTTCTGGCACTCTATTTTGAGGTCACTCAAAAAAAATGAAAGCCTGACGCAACAAAATTAATGCATCACGTTTTCCTTGACGCAACATAAATCAGAATGAAATAGGAACATAAAGTATTGATTCATTGATTAGATCTAATCTTACAAAATCATCAAGTTAATAACTTCAAAATCATATCGAACCCGCTTTCTAACACTGAATTATTTGTTTCCAGTTTACAATGAATCGGTCTAAAACGCGACATTATTCAGTGTGAAATCGCTGTCGTCTCGTCTATATTACTGCTCGGTAATGGTCACCGACTTCCTGGAGTAATCGGGATGACAGACAACAGTTTCTACGAGGTCACTGTTTTCTACTTTTATCTTGAATACCACACTATCATTTAAAACTTTTAGCATTATGCGACATCTACAAACTGGCAAAAGTAAACAACACATGAAAAAAAAACAGGTTAAAGACCATGATGCGTAAAATTTCTGAATGACCCCTGAAATTCCAAACGGCGAGTCACAAATGACCCCCAAAATTTATGAGCTAGCAGAAACACTGCAAAATGATGCTGTTTTTATTCAATTACTCAATGTTAAAAACCTGTTTTCTCAACAGAAAATGTATAAACAGTTTCTTTAATCATATTTTTGAGAAAACATGTCAAGGTTTGGTAACAATGTCAACTACAATCTTCATTATCCTTCATTTAAAATGGCATGTTGAGAAATTTTCGGTTGTACAGTCACCTGAGATCCCACATTTCTTTTCTCGACATGCCATTTTAAACAAAGGTTAAGGAATATAACAGTCAACTTTGTTACCAAACTTTAACATGTTTTCACACAAATATGAATATAGAAACTGTTTGCACATTTTCCGTTGAGAAAACAGGTTTTTAACACTGAGTAATCAAGTAAAAACGGCATTGTTTTGGGACAAAATCATCTGTATTTTTAGCAAGGTCAAATGATAAAGGCACCCCCATTGCTCTGAGAAAGGTTCACAGCACACATACATGTTCCTGATATAGACGGCCTATACATAACAAACAAATAACTGGATATGAATATTTCATAATAATTATCAAAATGAATGAAAAATCACCAGCTTGCCTTACCATGTGAACACAATTTATAACACCAAGTGACAGATCGTCACTATACAGAATTCTAAGTCACATACAACGCATATTTCCAGTCCCAGTTGGGTGTTTAAAAATTGATGCTAACTAACGACAGTGCTGCGAGCAACACTGTAAAATAATGCACAGACAAAGATTATGGTTCTATGGCTTATGTTCCAATTCATGATGTTCACATCTTTTTCTTTCAGTATTTTTACTGATAAATTAATGAAATAACAGTCTGTAAACTAGAGCTGTCACTGAATGTGATTTAATACCCCCGCCAGCGCTTTGACAGAAAAAAAGTGTCAAGTTCAAGGGGAGATAATTCCTCAACCAGGGGGAGTTGACACTTGAAAATTACGTCTTGCAAATCTTCAATATATGATCACTATATGTTTCAATGCAATTCAGGGAAAACTCTAGGAGGAGTTCGCGACACAAAATTGCTAGTATTTTGTACACAGTGGGACACATGGACACACGGACAGACAGGCTGATTCCAATATACCCCCGAAAACATTCGTTTTGCGGGGGTATAAAAATTCCAGATCTTGCATTTGCAATACCGTTTTAACCCTTTACCACAAAATCCCATCAGTTTTAACGAATCTAAGTAAGAAGCTTTTTGAAAAACATTGTGGGAAAAGGAGATTTGCTGGTAACCACAATTTTCTCCATTTCCCACTATAATCCTATCAAAGAGAAATTCCATTATTTGAGCCACACTAAAATTGTCATCTACAAACGCTTTCATTTTTGACAAGTCTACATTTTTGTCGTTTGGTAAATTTAGAGCTATCGAATATGATCTCGCAAGATATCACATAATGTGGTTTCATATAATTTCATCGGTTATAATGAAATTTCTTCAATTTTACAAATTTGGCATATTTTTGGAGTAAAGAATAAACCTGATTTTAAATATCTTAATACCAAAGTGCATGAAAAGGAAAAGGAAAAAAACCCTTAATTTGACGGAAGTCGATCATTGACAAGTACACCGGTATCCATATCAAGTGCAAACGGTGTAGAGTATAATGACACTTATCTGATAATCTGATCAGCGGTCCTGAGTCTATCAATTAAGATATGTGTAATTATTTACAAGTTGCATCATTATTCTTTAAATCCTGAAGTCACAGTTTGCTGTCAAATTTTCATCCGTAAAAGATACGATGGCACTTTTAGAATTGCCCGCATTAAAAATGCACTGACTTTCAAGGTGTGTTCATACGTGTTAGTTACAGTGATTTCCTTATCGCATGTGCTCTGATCACACCGGAAAACACTGTAATTCTATCAAACCAAGTGTTTCTTAGAATCCCAAGAGAGAACTGAGCGTGAAGGTCAAGGTCATTACGGAAAGTGAATGGAACGGGTCATTTCCTAGAGAAAAAATTATAAATTTTAATTTTTATAACTATTAGGTTTTGAAAGATAAAAAAGCAAAATTTTACTACAGATTATTACTTTAATACATAGACTACGTGCTGGAAGTGTTTTTTGATTGGATGTTATCTTAAATTCAACATTTAACTTGGGATTGAATCATCAAGTTTTTTCTTTCTTTGTCCGGAGGCTTGGACAAAAGATTTCTCAGCCAAAATGGCTTATCAGCAGCAGGCACATAACCCTTCTTACATTGCCAAAGTCCTGCAGAGAACTCACGAAATTGCGAGAATAAAGACTGGGAATTTAAGCCAGTGAAACTCCGGGAAATCCGGAATGTGCTCTCCAACCGGATAACAAGGGAAATGAAAATGGGGAAAATCCCATAGTTCTCCGAGTGAAATGGCCATTGCGGGAAATTCTGGTGCGCAAACAGACGCAGTTTCTGTTAACTTGGCGCAGAACGGAATCTTCAGCGGAGGTGTAAGCGCACTATGGGAAAAGATATCCAATATGGAGTCTGAGAAATGAAAGTTCGATTCGGAGCAGACTGAGCTGTTGTCGAATATAGTCTTAAACGTTGCTAAAATGCAACAGCAGTGGGAGAAGACGATAAATACAGATAAAGAGGGTTCCTTAACGGATGGAAATTCCATGACATCACCTGAACGGTCGGTAAATGACGACGAATTAAGCGATATTTTGGACTCAGAAGCTGTTGATTCGACGGATGTGAATTTCTTAACAGACTTCGATGGGCTGTACAAAGAAAACCAAAAGTTTGGTCCCGACATTGATAACACAAGAGGGCCATGATGGCCCTGTATCGCTCCACTGGCTTATAAATATAAACCATGAAGAAAAGTCTTCACTATATAAGCCCTTATAAAACTTTGACCCCAGGGCTACAGTCGGACTAAATGGGGAATATGTGTATTAGAAGAATAACATGCCAAATTTGGGAGTTTTTGGCCTTATGGCTAGTAACAAGATGGTTTCTGAACTTTTCACTCCATAAACCCATGTAAAACTTGTGACCCCTGGTGCAGGGCCAAACTTGATCCTAGGGTTGTAACTTGGGCCCTCTTTGTAATTGTCCACTAGATAATGCTATAATTATGCAAAATTTGGTAGCCTAAGCCTTATGGCTATGTACACCAAGATTTAAAAGTTTTCCCTATGTAAGCCCATGTAAATCTTATGAACCTCCCCCCCCCCCCCAAAGCATGAGGCCAAATTGACCCCAGGACTATACTTTGGGCACTTTAAATGCAAAATTTGGTAGCTCTAGGCCTTATGGCTAGGTACAGGAAGATTTTTAAAGTTTTCTCTATATAAGCCTATGTAAAACTTGTGACCCCTGGGGCAGAGCCAATTTTGACCCCAGGGCTATAATTTCAAGAAACATGATGGAGGTCTACTACATAAAGCTACATGCCAAATTTGGTAGCCCTATGCCTTATGGTTTCAGACAAGAAGATTTTTAAAGTTTTCTCTATATAAGCCTTTGTAAAACTTGTGACCCCTGGGGTAGAGCCAATTTTGACCCCAGGGCTATAATTTCAAGAAACATGATAGAGGTCTACTACATAAAGCTACATGCCAAATTTGGTAGCCCTATGCCTTATGGTTTCAGACAAGAAGATTTTTAAAGTTTTCTCTATATAAGCCTATGTAAAACTTGTGACCCCTGGGGCAGAGCCAATTTTGACCCCAGGGCTATAATTTCAAGAAACATGATAGAGGTCTACTACATAAAGCTACATGCCAAATTTGGTAGCCCTATGCCTTATGGTTTCAGACAAGAAGATTTTTAAAGATTTCCAATATTTTTCAGTTTTGTTGCCATGGCAACCAGAGTTTTTGAAGGAATCAAATTCTTTCAAGAAATTCTGAAGAGGGCCATGGCAGGATCATTTCTGTGAAGTTTCATGAAAATTGGATGGGTAGTTTCAGAGAAGATGTTTGAAATAGAAGTTAACGCACGGATGGACGCATGCACGCACGGACGGATGGACGCACGACGGACACCGGGCCATGATATAAGCCCGCTGGCCTTCGGCCAGTGGAGCTAAAAACTGGCAGAGTTGGTAAATCGAGCAATCGATAAGCCAATGCCGGAGGATAAAAGCAAAGAATTGTCCGCCAAATACCTTGTCTCAGCAAACTGCAAACGCTTGGAGGTACCGGTTGTGAATAGAGAGATATGGACGGTGCTAAGGGACAAACGTGAAGGCGATCTCGCATTGCAAGCCATTCAAAAACAACTAAAAATGTCCATGGTCCCCAATTTAATAGCCTTGGACATTATCAAAAACAAAGGAGATCAAAAGCCAAATCCCCCAATTGTTGAAGGATGGATTCAAAATTCTTGCCGATGGAATTTACCATTGTAATAGGAAGAGAAAGTCTCTGATAAAACCAGGTATTCCTGCAAAATATAGGAAGGTTTGTGATCTTGACATCCCAGTCACTGACAGCTTATATGGTGGTGACACTGACTCCAAAGTTGATGAAATTGAAAAACAGGAAAAAAGATCTCAAAACTGGCAAGAGTTGCTACCGGTCATTTCTTGTACCAAAGACCTGCCCAAAGGGGCAGGGGAGATCAATCAGTCAAGAGAACATATATCGAGAGAGACCGGGACCAAACTTACATGAAAAGTCCAAAGTATGGCCAGGGACGAAGCAGAGGACAGAGTTACCTGGGGAAAGCTCCGGCTCAGTCACACAAGGGAACAAGAGCTTTGCAGAGCGGCGCATATATGGCCGAAGGGGCTTGTCAGTGTAACGAGTTGAAATGAAGGATGGTCCGTGAATGAAGAGTAGTTATTCTCCATGATAAAGAAAGTAAGTCTTGATTGTCTGTACTAGTTTATGGCCCGGACCAAACTTAAAATTAACAAAAGGCAATAACTCAAAAAATAAAAATGGCACAGTTATGGTTCTTGTAAACTGCACTTCTTCATAATGAGTTCTATCAGTGTATGAAGGTTCGAGTTGATAGCTTCTATAGTATGGAAGTGATGGCCTGAACAAAATTTCAAAGTGAAAAGTTGACTATTTCAGAAATCAAGGGCAGATAATTTTAGAATGCAAACACCTATCCAAATTTTAACAGTCACATGCACAACTAGACATCATACAGATTCATTCTGGCAAGTTTCAAATAATTCTGATGGAAACTGTAGGAGGAGTTGCACACAGATGAAATTGCTAACCGACGGACGACCGGGGGTATAATGTAATACGACCCTTCGAGCAGATAAAAAGGGAAATGCTCCACATATGAAAGAAAGGCCCTAACTGTAAATAATATCGAAGGGAAATTACTCAGAAAATAATGGCAATAAATCAGGAAAGAAGAGTGGCAGAGTTATGGTTCTTGTGTACTGCACTTCTCCACGATGTGTGCTATCAGTGTTTGAAGTTTCAAGTTGAGAGCTTTTATAGTTTGGAAGTTATGGCCCAGACAAAAATTCAAAGTAAAAATTTAAAAATAAATAAAGGGCAATAACTCAAAAAAAAGGGTATCAGAGTTATGATTCTTGTGCATGACACTTCTCCATAATGTGTTCTGTCAGTGTATGAAGTTTCAAGTTGATAGCTTTTCTAGTTTGGAAGATGTAGCCAGGACAAAAATTAAAAATGAAGTTATTAAAGGGCAATTACTCAAAAACTTAGGGTGACAGAGTTATGGTTCTTGTTTACTGCACTTCTCCACAATCTGTTCTATCAGTGTATATTGTTTCAAGTTGATAGCTTTTATAGTTTGGTAGATCTGGCCCAAACAAAAATCTAATGTGAAAAATATTAACCCTTTACCGTACAATGCCGCCTTTTGACGCCCCTGGGAAAGAAGCCTTTTGAAAACATTGTGGGAAAAGAAGAAAATGCTGGTAACCAGCATTTTTTCCTTTTCCCACAATGTTTTCTACCCTATCTAAGAAAAGTTGCACCATTTGAGCCACATCGAAATTGTCATCTGCAAATGCTTTCAATTTGGACAAGGCTAAAATTTTGTCGTCTGGTAAAGGGTTAAAGGACAATAACTAAAAAAATAAGGGTGGCACAGTTACACTTTTTGTGAATTGCTCTTCTCCACAAGGTGTTCTATCAGTCTTTGAACGTTCCAAGATCATAGCTTTTATAATTTACAAATTATGGCCCAGACGAAAATTCAAAGTGAAAACTAACAAAGGGCAATAACTCAAAAAGAAGGATGGCATAGTTATGGTTCTTGTGCAAGGCACTTCTTCATAATGTGTTCTATTAGTCTTTGAAGTTTCAAGATGATGGATTTTAAAGTTTGGAAGTTATGGCCTGGACAGAAATTCAAACTGAAAATTAACAAGGGGCAATAACTCAAAAAATAAAGGTGGCAGAGTTATGGTTCATGTGCACTGCACTTCTCCATAATGTGTTCTATCAGTGTATGAAGTTCCAAGTTAATAGCTTTTATACTTTGGAAGTTATGGCCTGGACAAAAATTCAAACTGAAAATCAACAAAAGGCAATAACTCAAAAAACAAGAGCAGCAGAGTTATGGTTCTTGTGCACTGCACTTCTCCATGATGTGTTCTATCAGTGTATGTAGTTTCAAGTTGATACCTTTTATGGTATGGAAGTTATGGCCTGAACAAAAATTCAAAGCCAAAAGTTGGTTATTTCAGAAATCAAGGGCAGATAATTTTAGAATGCAAACAGCGATCCAAATTCTAAGAGTCAGGTGCACAACTAGACATCATGGAGATTCATTGTGGCAAGTTTCAAATAATTCTGATGGAAACTGTAGGAGGAGTTGTCCACACAAGAAATTGCTAACGGACGGACGGACGGACTGACGGATGACCGGGGGTATAACATAATACGACCCTTCAGGCGTATAAAAAGACCCTATTAACTGTAAGTACTGGGTGAATTGTCAATAATACCCCAGAAAATTTTAGAGGCAGACAGTTAAAAAATTTCCTATCTGAATGGAAAAATATCACATCTGACAATTGGATTTCTCAAACACTGACTGGTTATAAAATTGAAATGTCATGTAAGCCTTGGCAATCTTTTATTCCTTGTCCCATTAACTTTAATCAGACTGAACAAGAACTTATCGATTGTAAAATTAAAGATTTCATCAATAAAGGAATCATTGAAGAAGCAACACCATAATTGATAAAGATCAATTTTATTCTAACATTTTTACAAGACCAAAAAAAGATGGCAAAATTAGAGTCATTCTTAATCTTAGGAGATTTAATGGCTGCATGGAAAAAATCCACTTTAAAAATGGAAACATTAAGGACAGCTATTACAAACATTCAGCAAGGTGATTACTTTGGATCCATTGATTTAAAGGATGCATATTTCAGTGTGCCAATAGCAGAATGTGATAGAAAATATTTACAGTTCATTTGGGGTGATAAGAAATACCAATTCTGTACTCTTCCACAAGGTTTGGCTTGCAGCCCTCGAGTATTTACAAAACTACTTAAACCAGTCTGTGCTTCTCTTAGAAAAATAGGTCATTTTAGCACACCATATATTGATGATAGCTTATTAAAAGGACAAACTTATAAAGACTGCTTAGAGAACATCAATGACACGGTGTTGTTAGTTCATAAATTGGGATTTACTGTACACCCAGGTAAGTCAGCTCTAGAACCAACTCAAATAATAACATTTCTAGGATTTATACTGAACTCTGTTAATATGATGATCTGGCTCACTTCAGAAAGGGCCGAAGATTAGTTTCAATTATGCAGTCTGTTTCTAAGCAAAGTGTCATAACATTTCGGGAGTTTGCTAAATTAATATGGAAAATGGTTGCAAGTGAGCCTGGTGTACAGTTTGCCCCATTATATTATAAAGAACTGGAGCACATCAAAGATAGAAGATTAAAGAGTTTCTCTGGAAATTTTGATGAAAAAATGGTAGTGTCTGATGACAGTAAGAGAAATTTAGATTGGTGGATGAAAACCATTAAAAGCAGCTACAAACCTATCACTAGACCAGAGGAATCAATTACAATTCATAGGGATGCTAGTAAAAAAGGATGGGGGGCAGTAGATAATACAAATGGAATGAAAACAGAAGGAAAATGGTCGGAAGAAAAGAGTGAAAAATGTATAAATTTCTTGGAATTACAGGTGGCATTTCTGGCACTTCAAAAACTGTTAGTAAATGAAGAAAATACTCATGTCAGAATATACATGGATAACACTGTAGCAGTATCATACATAAATGATTATGGAGGAAGAATTGAGATCTTACACAAGCTTACACAACAATTGTGTGTTCGGGTAATTAGTAAAAACTTGTTGATAAGTGCAGCTCATGTACCTGGAACTGATAATTTTGAGGCAAACAGCTTTTCAAGAAATTTCAATGATGACATGGTATGGATGCTGAAGTCATTAGTATTTGTACAAATGGAACAAATTATTGGTCAGATTGAAACTGACATGTTTGCATCAAAACTGAACAACCAGAAACCAAATTATGTCTCTTTCTATCCTGATAAATTTGCTGTTGCAATTGATGCATTTACAATGAAATGGAATGATTACACAAACATGCATTTGTTTCCTCCTTTCAGCGTCATTTGCAGAACCCTTCAGAAACTAGTTCAAGACAAAGTAAACAGACTTCTTCTGATAGCATCCATTTGGCTACACAGGTGTGGTTTTCGACTCTCTTTCATCTCATTTCAGAACAGTCCTACATCCTTCCAAAGAATTGTATTCAGCTTCCAAAACAAACAGACAAAAAGCACCCAGTTAGGAACCTACAGTTGGGAGCCTTCATTTTATCAGGGAAAATCTCCAAGGTAGAGGACTATCAGAGGTCTCTATCGACATCATTATGCAGTGATGGAGAAAGTCAACTTGCCAACAGTATGGGTCTTATCTCAAGAAGTGGTTGCTTTTTTCAAATCAGGAAGAAAGTGATCCGTTTAATCCACCTACCTCAGTCCTCTTGAAATACCTATCAAAATCATTTGAAGAAGGAAAAAGTTACAGCTCTATTAATACAGCAAAATCAGCAATCTCATCTGTTTGTGGACTTTTACAAAACAGAGATATTGGTAATGAACATATAGTCAAGTGTTTTATGCAAGAGATTTTCACGAGTAGACCTAATTTACCGAAATATGGAACTATTCGGAATGTAAATACCGTCTTTAATTACATTTCATCATTACCACCTAATGATGAATTAACCCTTCTTAAGCTGTCTGAAAAATTATCTGTTCCACTGATGTTGTTGAGTGGTCAAAGAGGACAAACAATTCATTTATTAAAACTAGGCGATATTCATGTTGACAATGGCAAGATCATTACAGTGGAATCCACTTATTAGCAACTCGGATTATAGGGATTTTCGGATATTAGCAACTTTTTGCCCAGCACAAAACCATTTCCTCTTTAATCTATGTAAATTTTCTCGGATAATCGAAATGCCGTTAAAAGAAATTTTCGGATAATGGCAACAAAATATTTGCACTATCAACATATTTTGTCGTTTATTAGAAATATTATACCATAATTTCAAGAAAAGAATCAATGAAATTTCTGAAAATTAACTAAAACTTCGCTTTATTTTGCAGGTGCAGACTCTCGTGTCCAGTAAATACACACATTCATGTCGACGCGATGTCATTTTCGCACCTAAGCGAGAGTAATCGTTCTCCTGATGTGTTGATAAAAAACTGGAATAAATGACCTACTTTATGGACTTGGGACTTTTTTTTTTAAGACTTAATCTAGTTTCCATTTTGATTTAAAACCATTTTTATTTCTTCGGCATGATTTTCATGCCTTCATTTTACAAAGATAAACCTATGGCTCTTTATGGCCATATTGTTTATAATGCCTCGCATCAAGTCACCAGTCAACATTCTTTAACCAATTAAAACACTTCAATTGATTTCTTCGAAGACTTTTTTTGCCAACTTGCCTTTGATCCTGCTGATTGACTGTGACAAACAAAATGGTCAAACAAGGCACATTCGATTTCATTCGGAAGGGCAAAATAAGCCGTATAATAAACCTAATGCATAATATGTACATGTACATATGCCGTGTGTAGCATGAGTGAATAGGTAAACAATGTAGGAAATAATGTAGCTCTTCGTATACTAATATGAGAGTAATTCAATAAACTAATAACTAGAAAGACAACATTTTCTAATCACTTTATTAATATTGGATTACAAATTTATAACTAGCAATCGATTTCCGAGGGAAATAGTCTACTTTTGGTTTAGCGCCGACTTCTTAGTCCCCACGCTCGTGCGAGTTCATGCCTCAAATGAAATTGCGGATAATGGCAATAATCGCTTAATAGCAATTTTTCTTCTGACAAATAGGTATTGCTAATAAGCGGATTCCTCTGTATTTATTTCAATAGCTTGTTAAAACATTCCAAACCTACCAAGCATTTAGAGCCATTGGTTCTTGAAAAATATACAACTTATGAAAAGTTATGTGTTGTTAAAACTGCTGTGGAGCATATTGCAAGAACATCCCTAATTCGTGGTGAACAAGACAGTTTTTTCATTTCAACTATACCACCACATCAAGGGGTAATAAAAAGCATGATTTCCCGTTGGATAAAAAATATTATGACAAAATCTGGAATTGACACAGATGTGTTTTGCCCACATAGTTGTCGGGTGGCATCAACATCTTCAGCTGCAGAAAAGGGGCCGCAAATGGAGACTATTCTTAAGGCAGCGAGATGGAATTCCGCGAAGACTTTCAAACACTATTACAAGAAACATATCCAAGATGGACCATATAATAGGGCTCTTCTTAACTCAACAAGTATTGAGTAGAACTAGTAAGAAGTATTTATTCCATTGATTTCATATCTAAGTCATGAATTCTAAGGAATTCATTGTGTTGTTGTACATTGACTAATAATGACTGTGTGACTCTAAAATCTCATGGAAACCAAGGAAACACTTGGTTTGACAGAATTGATAAATTAAAACTTGATGAAGATTGATTAAGATTCTATCAAATCAGTGTTTTCTTAGAGTTTACACGCCCACACCTAAGATAGGTTAACCTATATTTTGTTTTCAGCCCACCCATTTAGTACACATTGTTATTTCTCTGAAGAATGACCTTGACCTTCACGCTCCGTTCTCTCGTGTAAACTCTAAGAAAACACTGGTTTGATAGAATCTTAATCAATCTTCATCAAGTTTCGATTAATTTATCAATTCGCCAATATATTCCTACAGAAAGAAATAGATTCAAGTATGTTGTTTATTGTCCAAACCTGTTGGAACTTATCATTTTAACAAGAAGACCATTGGCCATAAAGTGCTCACCTGAGTAAAGTCATCTACAGTTGATAAAGCTGAAGACATCCTGGTTTTAATGATGAAAAACACATGAGGGTAAGTGACATACTTTTTGAACCAATGTGACTAAATTCCAAACTTGTCCAAGATATCATTTAAACAAACAACCTGACCAAGATTCAAGAGTATCAGACTGAAAGTGTGGCCTCCAAGGTGCACACAAGGCTTTTCTAAGATTTGGTCCAGTGACCTACTTTTTGACCAGGTGTGACCCACTTTGAAACTTGTCCAAGATATAATCAAGGCAAACTTTCTGACCAAGTTTCATGAGAATCAGGCTGAAAATGTGGCCTCTAGAGTGCACATGATGTTTATCTCAGATTTGACCATGTGACCTACTTTTTGCCCCGACATGACCCGCTTTCAAACTTGTCTGACATATCAACAAGATAAAGCTTCTGACCAATCTTTATCAGTATATGACTGAAAATGTGGCCTCTATGGAACACCCAAGGTTTTCCTAAGATTTGGCACAGTGACCTACTTTTTCACCTGATATAATGTAATTTTAAACTAGTCTGAGATATCATCAAGACAGACAATCTGACCTAGTTTCATGAGTATCGGACTACAAATGTGGCTTCTAAGATTTGGCCCAGTGACCTAGGTTTTGACCCGACATGAGCCAATTTCAAACATGTCCGAGATATAATCAAGGCAAACATTCTGACCAAGTTTCATAACTTTCAGGCTGAAAATGTAGCCTCTAGAGTGCACACAAGGTTTTTCTAGGATTTGGCCCTGTGACCTACTTTTTTACCCAACATGACCCAATTTCAAACTTGTCAAAGATATTATCGACACAAACATTCTGACCAAGTTTCACGCTGAAAATGTGGCCTCTAGAGTGCACACAAGGTAATTGTTGATGCCTGGACAATGGACGACACACGATCACAAAAGCTCACCATGAGCACATCGTGCTCAGGTGAGCTAAAACAAGAGGGTGGCTGAAATAATAGGTTTTACCTTGTCCGAAAGTGTGTCTGAAATAATAAGGGTAAAAATCTGACAAATTTACATCTATTTATAGCACATGTGAAGGGGTCAAAGCTGTAGTAGATTTAAAGTTTCAACATTATTTCATGCCAGGGTACACTTGTAGTATTTGCAGGAAAATTTGGATTAGGGGTATGATGTAACATGTAAATCATTGGAAGGGAGAGGGTGGTAATGCAAGCATTTGTTGTACAAATTTATGACTGTTTTACCCCAAGAAATTCATGGTCATACATTGACTGCTAGTCAACACAAAATGATTACGCAGTAAGCCAATATCATGCCTGCTTTACACAACTGATAGTGCCTTTTTGCGCTTGGTAATGGCTGTTTCTAGAACACATGGGCAGTCATGTCATGTTTTGTATAGCCAGCAGAAAAATATATGTTCAGCTGTTTTCTTAAAAAAATTCCTCGCAGCTGAAATAAAAAGGAACGCATACGATGATTAATACATCAGTGTTAAATATGAATGAATTACTCAGAGCTCCAGATAAGAGGCGTACGGGCGTAAAAACAATTTTCAAATCAACAAAAACAATTTTGAATGAAAATCAATGCGTATAAAAACAAATTGAAATAAAAAATGATGCGGGAAAAGACAATTTAAGGAAAAATAAAACGTGTTAATGTCCGATTTCTGTTCGTGTTTTGCAACTAACCCGAGCGAACTTACATTCAGGGATACATGTACAGTGCCAATGCACCGTTCTTAAAACACAATTTTTCGGACAAAGAGAATAACGAAGATGCAAGAGTTAGCCGAATTTGATACTGGTTCCCAGCTTTTAATTGAAAATTAGCGTGTTAAATACTAATGTCAATGCATACCTGACAACCAGCTTCGCGGTAAAAATGGCGAGACAGCTGACTGCTCGGGGTAGGTTACCTAAAATATCGCCCCAAGTCAAGGGATCTATGCTTAGATACGTTAGTCGAGAGGATAAAACATGTTCTTACCGTATCGTACGTGTCTTGGTTGATGATTTGATATCAAATGTGCTTGAACAATGCGATAAAAGCGAGACTATCACCGCTAAACATACAGGAAAGTCCGTTTCCGAAAAATTACTACAAAAATGGACAAATGAATTTCACTGGCTCGTAGTGGAAGGAAAGGGACTAGAAATGAAATTTAAGTGCAATGTGTACATGAAACACAATATCAATAGCATATGGGCGAAAGAGGGGTCTACAAATATACAAAAGGACAGTATGTCAAGGCACAGTAATTCATTTGAGCATCAGGCCGCAGAAAAAATGCTTTTAGCTTCAACCCAAGATTTTTGTGAAAATTCGCCAGATTCAGACTCTGGGGCAGTTTTAATTGATACTGATGATATGAAGTTATTTAGGACTGTATTCTTTGCTGCTAAAGAAGAAATGCCTTCTGTCAAGATCAACAGTTTACTGGAATTGCAAGTCTTAAATGGTTCTTTTTTGAAATACAAGAATATTAGTTGGGATACAATTTCAGATATACAGGGATGTATCAGTAACATTATTCAAAGAGATCTTGTCTCCGAGGTAAATGAATCGGGGGTATATGCCTTGATGCTAGATGAAAGCACAGATTTGACTGTACATAAACACTTATCAATATGTGTAAGATATGTTAAGACAGGTGAACCTGTGACAAAGTTCTTAGCTAATTTACTCCTTCCAGGTGGGAAGGCTCACACAATAGTCAATGAAACTACCAATTGTCTGACTAAACTTAGTCTCGAATCCAGCAAGATTGTGTCACTAGCAACAGATGGTGCAGCAACAATGTTAGGAAAGAAAACAGGCGTAGGCGTACAGATGAAGAGCAAACATGCACCTTACTTGGTGCAGACACATTGTATGGCACACCGACTAAACTTAGCTGTTAGTGATTCAATTAAGAAAGACAAAACTCTTGAAAAATTTAGAGAAAAATTTAATGCTTTGTATGTGTTCATGAGCAATTCAAGTTTAAGAGTAGAGAAACTAAAAAATATTCAAGCACTGTTGGCTGAACCAGACCTTACAATAAAGGAACCTCACGAAATACGTTGGTTAGGATTGAAAAAGGCAGTTGAAGCTGTGTATGAGAGTTATAATTCTGTTTTGGCAACATTGTCTAGTTTTGCTGAAAGTTGTTCAGTGTCTAAAGGGCTACTGAAGTATTTTTTAAATTACAAGACTGTTTTGTTGGTCGCTTTTATGTTGGACGTACATGAGATAGTTGGTGTGCTAAGCCAGCAACTACAAAAGCAAAACATTGTTTTCAGTGAAATACAGCCTCTCTTGGATGGAACATTAGGCCAGCTCCAGTTTTTAGAATCAAATGATGGAAAGGCCTTGAAGGCTATTAGAAGTAGCATTGAAATAAGAAATCAGGATTCAAACAAAGTTGCTATTCTGGAAGGTGAAAAACTGTCAAAGTATGATCAGCAAATTGAAAATGAAATGATGACACTCAGAAAACAGTATGTCACAAGATTACAGAAAAACATCAAAAGTAGACTGCGCAAGGAGGACAGTGATGTTTTTACCCAGATAAGTTTTTTGTTAGAACCAACAACTGTTGAAACTGCAGAGTCAAAAGACTGTGAAAATGCGCTTGAATTTGTTGGTTGTTTGTATGGTGAAGAGAAACAAATTACAACTGTTTACGGTAATCTCACAGATGGGTGTTGTCAAGAAACTAAGAAAGTTGACAAGCTGTTAGATAAGGAAAAGTTGATACAAGAGTGGCCAAGGGTTAAGGGTATGATTTCTGGGTCCTATAAGGGATTTTCAGTTTCAAAGTTCTGCAAGAGAGTGTTAAGATTACATCAAGAAATTCCAGAATTCAGAAAACTCTGCAAGATAGCTTTGTGTTTTGCCATAACAAGTGTTGAGTGTGAGAGGAGCTTCAGCACTCAAAATAGGTTGAAAAATAAGTACAGAAGCTCTCTAAAAAATGAGAACTTGGACATATTGATCTCTATTGCCATGTGCAAAGTTGATGTTCAAAATTTCAACCCAAGCAAAGCAGTAAAGTTGTGGCTAAGAAAAAAGAAAAGAAGAAAGGGGAGGCTGTCTAAAGAGTACCAGCCAAGGGCAAAAAAAAATCTTTGCCAGTAGGAAAGATTCTGTAAATTGTTATAATAGACAGTTTAGTTGATATTAGATTTTATTTTTTGTACAGCACAGGTAGTGCAATACTTAAGTACAAGAAGTGCTATTGACATTTAGTTATGGACATGGTATCAAGTTAGACATTCATAAACTGGTTTATCTTAGTATAATAATACATGGAGTTCTTTTCCCTGTGACTAATTGCAGAAGTTTTTGTGAGCTGATGTGGAATTGCATCATAAGAAAAACAGGTAATTTTGAATTTCTCTATTCTTCCCTGACAAATGTCTCAGTAAGACTCTTTTTGAGTTGAAAATACATGTATTTCTAGAAATAAGGGTACTGTGAAAATAGAAAATGTTTGTTACAAACCATTTTCCCTTCTCACAATTTGCACAAAGAACCTCCAACATAGACACATAATATTAAGAAGGAAAACAATTAACATCAGGAAAAAACAATTTGATTCTCAAAACAAGTTGTAAAAAACAATTAAAAGAGTAGAAATAGGTTGTATAGAACAACTAATGTCAGTTTCTTATCTGGAGCTCTGAATTACTAATAAATAAAGAAAAGAAACAAGGTTAAGTATTTATAAATTCTTTGATATTTTTTTATAGAGGGAGAAGACAGTTACAGTTTGACCATTTCCCTCCTAGTTACAGGAACGACTTTTCACACTTCTGCCTTTGAAAACATTACCATGGACTTATCTTTTGTCGAGAACCTGAATTCATGGTCTTACCTACCCCTGAAATCAACAAAAATTGGTACTCAACAAATATTAATGGTTTCACAGTAGTAGATTCATGATCAGACTGTACATCATGCGCCCTCTAATCTTGGATATAAACTGCCCATAAAAGTCTTGCCATTCTCCAAGTTCAACACCTAAGAATTTTAGAGCAAATTAAACTTTTTATCAAATTACATGTACAACATTTTAAGACTTACTCTTTCTTGTTTGTAATGAAAGCATCTGCTGAGGATGGACCACATGTGGCTCAAACAAATTAGGATTTGGTTTTGAAGTGGTAGAAAAAATGTTGTATGGTAAATGGTGAAGGAGAAAAGAGGCCTTTTGAAAACATTGTGGGAAAAGAAGAAAATGCTGGTAACAATTATTTTCTCCGTTTCCCACTGTTTTCTACCCTTTCAAAGACAAAGTTCATCATTTGATCTACATTTCTTCTGTTGTCTGCAAATGCTTTCAATTTGGACTAGGCTATATTTTTGTCGTCTGGCAAAAGGTAAAGAGATTTTTAAAAAAATTGTATGGCTTGGAAACGGTCAAAATTTTAGTGCATTAAGGTACTGTGCAGTCTGACTCATTCTATAGTCCTGATTCAGTGCAGAATATAATTTCAGTGTATAAACCTGCAATTAATGTAATTAACCCTTTCCCTCAATATACAAAGATTCAGAAAACCTTTCTCAGATGTATTTTTTTTTTCTAACAAATCACAAAATGAAAACTGGTCCTGGGGAATGATATATCCATTGGTAAGCATGTTTCTTGGCTCTCAAAAGCCCTTGTCTATTTCATTTCGTTCTATATGAAAAATATTATTATCCAAAATCTTTTAACAATTTTTCCAACACACAACAAGATTTAGATTCGTCCAAACTGAATGCATTTGCATAAGACAAATTCAGTCTGGCTCATATGAGTGGGTTTGTTTTTAAATACCAAGGTGGGGTAGGAAAAGAAGAAAATGCTGGTTACCAGCATTTTCTCCTTATCCAGTAATGTTTTCATAAGCTTTCCTTGTCGGGGTGCTAAAACTTGGGAATTTGCAGTAAAGAGTTAGTTTTCTTCTGAAGTTTGGATTTTTAAACAAGAGGGCCATGATGGCCCTGTATCGCTCCACTGGCTTATAAATATAAACCATGAAGAGAAGTCTTCACTATATAAGCCCTTATAAAACTTTTGACCCCAGGGCTACAGTCGGACTAAATGGGGAATATGTGTATTAGAAGAATAACATGCCAAATTTGGGAGTTCTTGGCCTTATGGCTAGTAACAAGACGGTTTCTGAACTTTTCACTCCATAAACCCATGTAAAACTTGTGACCCCTGGTGCAGGGCCTAACTTGACCCTTGGGCTGTAACTTGGGTCCTCTTTGTAGTTGTCCACTAGATAATGCTATAACTATGCAAAATTTGGTAGCCTAAGCCTTATGGCTATGTACACCAAGATTTAAAAGTTTTCCCTATGTAAGCCTATGTAAATCTTGTGAACCCCCCCCACCCCCAGCATGAGGCCAAATTGACCCCAGGACTATAATTTGGGCAATTTTGGTAGACCCCAACTAGATCAAGCTAAATGCAAAATTTGGTAGCTCTAGGCCTTATGGCTAGGTACAGGAAGATTTTTAAAGTTTTCTCTATATAAGCCTATGTAAAACTTGTGACCCCTGGGGTAGAGCCAATTTTGACCCCAGGGCTATAATTTCAAGAAACATGATAGAGGTTTACGACATAAAGCTACATGCCAAATTTGGTAGCCCTATGCCTTGTGGTTTCAGACAAGAAGATTTTTAAAGTTTTCTCTATATAAGCCTATGTAAAACTTGTGACCCCTGGGGCAGAGCCAATTTTGACCCCAGGGCTATAATTTCAAGAAACATGATAGAGGTCTACTACATAAAGCTACATGCCAAATTTGGTAGCCCTATGCCTTATGGTTTCAGACAAGAAGATTTTTAAAGTTTTCTCTATATAAGCCTATGTAAAACTTGTGACCCCTGGGGCAGAGCCAATTTTGACCCCAGGGCTATAATTTCAAGACACATGATAGAGGTCTACTACATAAAGCTACATGCCAAATTTGGTAGCCCTATGCCGTATGGTTTCAGACAAGAAGATTTTTAAAGATTTCCAATATTTTTCAGTTTTGTTGCCATGGCAACCAGAGTTTTTGAAGGAATCAAATTCTTTCAAGAAATTCTGAAGAGGACCATGGCAGGATCATTTCTGTGAAGTTTCATGAAAATTGGATGGGTAGTTTCAGAGAAGAAGATGTTTGAAATAAAAGTTAACGCACGGACGGACGCACGTACGTACGACGGACACCGGGCCATGACATAAGCCCGCTGGCCTTCGGCCAGTGGAGCTAAAAAAAACTCAACTACAGTTCTAACTACTGATTCTTAACTCCAAAACTAGTGATATAATTGGCCAAGGCATTCTATCCCTGCCAGTCAGATTGCTAATCTTGGAATTTAGAGTTAGAGTTCAGTTTCCAATGGTTGGTGGATACAGCCCCAGAAATTGCAGAAGGGGACAATGGACCAAAAGGCAAATTAATTACGGGGGGAAGTTCCAAAGAACTGTTCAAAGCAACTATATAACAAATCTTGCCATTTTTTTTTCCCACAAAACCCATAATTGTGCTCTTCATCTGAAATATAAATAAATTCCATTTGCCGCTAACAGTCATTGCAAAATGCAAGTATGTGAACACATGGTGACCAAAAAGCAATTTTTTCCACTTTTCATAATGCTTTCCTGCTTTCTCCATTGTTTAGCTTTATAATGACACCTTCAAACTTGCAGCTGATGAGTGAGTGATACACCCTTGAAAAATATAAATACTCAACAAGGTTTTATACATGAGTCCAACTGAAAACAGCCTGAGAAAAGGGGAATTTTGTCAATGCAAGCAATTGCTTCCTTTGACACTATTATTTTTTGAAAATGGTCTGCTGCAAGATCTGCAGATTGTTAACCCTTTACAAACACAATCCAGAGTTTTAAAGACCTTGATAAAGAAGCCTTCTGAAAACACTGAGGAAAAGGAGAAAATCTGTTAACCAGCTTTCTCCTTTATCCACAATGTTTTCTACCCTTTTAGAGATGCAAACTTCTTCATGAGTACTCCACTTTATGCGTCCTCTGCAAACGCTTCCAATTTGGACCAGTCTATGATTTTGTCGTTTGGTAAAAAATTTACTGAAGTATTAAATCTTTACCAGATAACAAAATTTAGAAATGTCCAAATCCAAAGCACTTACAAACAACTCAAAAAATGTGGCTCAAATAGTGGAAATTGTCTTTGAAAGGTTAGAAAACATTGTGGGAAAAAGGAGAAAATGCTGGTTACCAGGATTTTCTCCTTTTTCAACAATGTTTTCAAAAGCCTCCTTTCTGGGCACTATTTCTACAATGATCCAGAAATTGTTTTTTTTTTCCCCCTACAATACAACTTTTATTCAAACACTCCATGATTTATTTGCTGTCTGGGGTCATGCAAACTGCAGGCAAATGACCATATGTTGACCATGGCACCATCTGCTATTGAACCCTTTACCACATAATCCTGTGTTTTCATGACCCTGAGGAAGAGACGAGACCTTCTGAGAACACTGTGGGAAAAAGGAGAAAATGCTGACAACCAGCATTTTCTCATTATCCCACAATTTTATTTATCTTGTCAAAAAACTTAACTCTTTACCAAATGACAAAACTTAAGTAGTCCAAATCGAAAAATTTGCAGATGACAAATTAAAGGTGGCCAAAATGAGGAAATATGACCATGATAGGATAGGAAACATTGTGGATAAAAGGGAAAAATGCTAGTTACCAGCATTTTCTCCTTTTCCCTCAAAGTTTTCAAAAACCTTCTCTTTCAAGGTCATTAACCCTTTACCACACAATCCCAACTTAACGACCCTGAGAAAGAAGCCTTTTGAAAACATTGTGGGAAAAGGAGAAAATGCTGGTATTTTCTCCTTTTCCCATAATGTTTTCTATCCTTCCTCAGACAAATTGCAATTTTTCAGTCATGCTGATTTTTGTTGTCTGCAAGTGCTTTAAATTTGGACTAGTCTAAAATTTTGTCATGTGGTAAAGAGTTGAAGTCTAGACTGTGTGGTAAAGGGTTAAGGGCATTTGTACCACTTTCAAATTTGTCATCTGCAGATGCTTTTTATTTTGGCAAGGCTAAAATTTTGTCATTGGGTAAAGGGTTAACTCTTAGCACAATAAGGGCCAAAGATAGGACCTTCAGCATACATGCAGATCTGGATCAGACAGCACAGATCATGCAGTCTAGTCTTGGACCTAAAACATACAAAGTTTTGTAAAATATTCTGGTCTAAACTGCTCTAAATTTGCAATATTGCTTCCTTCCCACAAACTACAACAAATTCAGGCAAAAAGCTAACCCTTTACCAAACAATCCATAGTTTTTAAGACACTGATGAAGAATGCTTTTTTTTTTTAAGACACTGATGAAGAATGCTTTATAGACAAGAGGGCCATTGGCCCTAAAGCGCTCACCTGAGTAAAGTCATCTACAGTTGATAAAGCTGAAGACATCCTGGTTTTAATGATGAAAAACACATGAGTGTAAGTGACATACTTTTTGAACCAATGTGACTAAATTCCAAACTTGTCCAAGATATCATTAAAGCAAACTTTCTGACCAAGTTTCATGAGTATCAGACTGAAAATGTGGCCTCTATGGTGCACACAAGGTTTTTCTAAGATTTGGTCCAGTGACCTACTTTTTGACCAAATGTGACCCACTTTGAAACTTGTCCAAGATATCATCAAGGCAAACTTTCTGACCAAGTTTCATGAGAATCAAATTGAAAATGTGGCCTCTAGAGTGCACACAAGTGACCTACTTTTTGCCCCGACATGAGCTACTTTAAAACTTGTCTGCCATATCAACAAGATAAACATTCTGACCAATCTTTATTGGTACAAGACTGAAAATGCAGCAACCAAGGTCTTCCTATGATTTAGCCCAGTGACCTACTTTTTCACCTGACATGACCCTATTTCAAACTTGTCTCAGATATCATCAAGACAGACAATCTGACCTAGTTTCATGTGTATCCGACAACAAATGTGGCTTCTAGAATGCACACAAGGTTTTTCTAAGATTTAGGCCAGTGACCTACTTTTTGACCAGACATGACCGAATTTCACACTTGTCCTAGATATTATCAAGACAAACATTCTACCCGACTTTCATGAGTTTCAGGCTGAAAATGTGGCCCTAGAGTGCACACAAGGTTTTCCTAAGATTTGGCCCAGTGACCTACTGTTTGACTTGACATGACCCAATTTTACACTTGTCCAAGATATCATCAAACAAAATAATCTGACCAAGTTTCAATAGTATCAGGCTGGAAATGTGGCCTCCAGAGTGCACACAAGGTTTTTCTAAGATTTGGCCCAGTGACCTACTTTTTGACCCAACATGACCCAATTTCAAGTGTCCAAGAGATCATCAATACAAAGATTCTGACCAAGCTTTATAAGTTTCAGGCTGAAAATGTGGCCTCTAGAGTGCTCACAAGGTTTTTCTATGATTTGGCCCAGTGACCTACTTATCAACCCGACATGACCCAATTTCGAACTTATCTGCGATATCATCAAGACAAACATTCTACCCAACTTTCATGTGTTTCAAACTGAAAATGTGGCCTCTAGAGTGCACACAAGGTTTTTTCTAAGATTTGGCCCACTGACCTACTTTTTGACCTGTCATGACCCAATTTTGAACATGTCTAAGATATTATCAAGACAAACATTCTGACCAAGTTTCATAATTATATGACTGAAAATGTAGCCTCTAGGGTGCACTCAAGGTAATTGTTGATGCCTGGACGACACACGATGCACGACAGACGCCAGACACAGCACAATCACAAAAGCTCATCTTGAGCACTTCATGCTTAGGTGAGCTAAAAATTGAGGGAAAAGGAGAAAAATGCTTATGACCTCTTTCAGACAGAAATTCTATCATTTGAGCCACATCAAGTTCCTCACCTGCTAATGCTTCGATTGGACTGTTCTACAAATTTGCTTGTTGGAAAAGGGTTAAATCATTCCCTAATGATCTGATGTTTTAGGACTCTGTGAGAGAAAACTTTCGAAAACATTGTAGGAAAAGGAGGACATACTGGTAACCCACTTCATCTCATTTACCCATAATGTTTACAATTATTTCAAAAACAAACTACCATCTGAGCCATAAATTATTCCTTGACTGTGAATGCTTTCAATATGTGCCGATTTGTGCACTCTGATCTTAATCTACACTGTCTGCAAAAGCTCAATGAGTTGCACAAAGAAGCCAAAAGGTGACACATAGAGCTCCCATTTTTCTGCTATATAAAACACTTGTCAATTTCATACACTTTACAACTGAGCCATGCAGGACCCCATTTTCAAGGGGAATTGATGTCACAAGATCACCTTGTTTAGAGTGATTTTAAACAACTCTTTTCATTGTAAAGGCAACATGAGGTACTTTGCAGACAATGTAGATCAAGATCAGACTGTACATGTAGATCAAGATCAGACTGTATTGGTGATGCAACCTGATCATTGACCTATATTGTCTGATTTTCTGAGAAAAAACATCTAGAGGGTTTTGTCCACTTAATCAAAATATCTGTTTCATTCACTCAGCTGTCCAAGTGTTAACCCCTTACCACACAATCCTGAGTTTCAACAACCCTGATGGAAAATGCTTTAAAAATATTGTAGAAAATGGAGAAAATGTTGGTAACCAGCATATTGTCTTTTTTCTACAACATATATCTACCCTTTTCAAGACATTTCAACATTTGGGTCACAATTAATTTGTCGTCTGCAAATGCTCTAAACTTGAAAAAGTCTAGAATTTGTTGTCTGGTGAAAGGCTTAAAGGATAAAAGTTCAGTGTATAGAGTACAAGTACCTGTACAGGTGCTGTCAACGACCTTGCCTCCTTTCACTCTAACGTGTAACCCCAGATCTTAAAACTGTAGAATTATCACTAAATAGAATCAACAGTAAGTCTAAACTCTGACTAGCTCTAATGGTAACTTTAATGTACCCAACGTTTCTACTGTCTGTGCTGTGGTTTTGTTTCCAATTACCAATTCACTCACAAATTTGGACTGATACCTTTCTACTTGATGAAGGAAAAGGTATGAGGTATTTTTTCTAAACACAAGATGTTTTCACACTTCAGACAAATCTATTTGGTCATTGTCCACATGATATCATTTTCAAGTGGTTTGATTCCCGCTCTCATGATCAAGGTAAGGAGATATTAGAAATAGAAGAATGACCAATGATATGTCACATGCTGTGACTCTCTAGATGTTTTAACCCTTAGGCTGCTAAGCACGACTCAAAGACCTTTTGCAGACAGTGTAGATCAAGATCACACTGCACAGAACATGCAGTCTCATCTTGGATCTACACTGGCCAATAAAGAGATATTTTTCTACAAAAAACTACACCATTGAAATAGTAGTAGCAAAATTTGGTGTTTTAGTATCTGCTGAAAAGTTTCATTTCACTTATTTAGCAGGTTAAAAGTAAACCCATCACCTCTTGCCAACTGATTTTTTTTTGTTTAGCAGCATTCAACTTTTGAAACATTGAGAAAATAGGGTAAATCCATAGTCAATGCAAGGATATACTGGACAAATATGATTGATATGCTGTAAATGTCAAAATGTATAAAACCTTAACTGCTTGCAGATGACTTTTTATTGCAGCAGAGGACAACATGTGGCAAAAGGCGGAATTGTCTTTAACAATCTTAGTTCTTCTTTTTTCCACCACACACACCAAATTTTGATTCATGCTAAGCTGCCAGTGTACACAAAAACATGGTTGCATAAACTTTGCAAAAACAAGAGGGCCACTGGCTCTAAAGTGCTCACCTGAGTAAAGTCATCTACAGTTGACAAAGCTGAAGAGATCCTGGTTTTAATGATGAAAAACACATGAGTGTAAGTGACATACTTTTTGAACCAATGTGACTACAATTCCAAACTTTTCTAAGATACCATAAAACAAAAAATTCTGACCAAGTTTCATGAGTATCAGACTAAAAAATGTGGCCTCTATTATCAAGACAAACATTCTACCCAACTTTCTTGTGTTTTAGGCTGAAAATGTGGCCTGTAGAGTGCACACAAGGTTTTTCTAAGATTTGGCCCGGTGGCCTACTTTTTGACCTGCCATTACCCAATTTCAGACTTTTCAAAGATATTATCAAGACTAACATTCTGACCAAGTTTCATAAGTTTCAGGCTGAAAATGTGGCCTCTAGAGTGCACACAAGGTTTTTCTAAGATTTGGCCCAGTAACCTACTTTTTAATCCAACATGACCCAATTTCATACTTGTCCGATATGTTATCAAGACAAATATTCTGACCAAATTCCATGGGTATATGACTGAAAATGTAGCCTCTAGAGTGCACACAAGGTAACTGTTGACGCCTGGATGACGCACGATGGACGATGGATGCCAGACAAAGCTCGATCGCAAAAGCTCACCATGAGCACTTGGTGCTCAGATGAGCCAAAAAAGGACAAATTTGCCAAAAAATGTCACCGGAGGCCACCAAATAGCTGCTACAATTAACCCTAAAGTGCCTTTCACTATATAGTTTCCTTTGCAGACGTTGTAGATCAAGATAAGGCTGCATAAAACATGTTGCCTGATCTATGATCTACACTGTCCGCTATGTTAAAAAACTACAGGCAAAAGGGGGGGGGAGGAAAGACCCCTCAAGCCCTCCTGGGAAATCTCCCTCCCCTCTCCTGGCACTTCATGCCTTGGGTAACACCTTCGGTATTGCGTTTGTGCAAGACCCCTCAGGCCCTCCTAGGAAATCTCCCTCCCCCTCTCCTGGCACTTCATGCCTTGGGTAACACCTTCGGTATTGCTTTTGTGCATAGTTCATTTTGAACCAGCTACGCCCCGATATCAATGTTATTCCCATCTTTATTGCTCTTAACTGTTTACCACACAATACTAAAAACCCCGAGGAAAAAGGTTTTTGAAAATACTGTTGAAAAAGGAGAAAATGCTGGCAACCTTTTCTCCTTTCCAATACTGTTTTCTACCCAATGAACAACAAATTTTATGTTTTGAGTAATATTTATCATCTGCAAATGCTTTCAATTTGGACAAGGCTGAAATTTTGTCCTATGATAGAGTTAAAGTCCTCTGATACAAATCTGCATAGGTAGGTGAGGGTTAAGGACAACAGCCTCCTGCCATCAGGGTTTACAAGTTAGACAAAATAAATTTGGGAAAATTGTCACAATTACCAGATATGATATCATCTGCATACTTATTTCACTCCTATCTCAAGCTGAGTCTTTCAATGAACCTAAACACCATTGATAGTGGAGTACTTTTGACATTGCATAGTGCCATCATGCCATATTTGAACAGCCTTTTTATATTATATTGTATAGGTACAATTATAATATTCTGTTTGTAAAATTGTCAAGGTTAGACATTTTATACAGATGTCTAACCTAAATTACCATTCTGTTTCATTTTAGACCTACTTAATCCTCAGCTCAATACTGTAAAACCTGTCCTAGTGGCCACCTCACTTCAGAAAGCAGGCACCCTGTATTAAACAAGCAACTATTGAGTTCCCATAGAAGACAAAATTGGTGACATGTACCTTTATTAAGCAAGCACCTGCCTTGAGCAAGCACATTTTAAGTGCCACTTATTTTTGCTTGTTTAATTAATACAGGCTGGAGTATACATGAAAATGAGACAAGAAAAATACTTTCTGAGAGTTGGAAACACCAAATTACAGTCTTACAGGACTTTTACCAGGTCAGAATTAACTCTGAACTGCTAGGCGCGACTCAAGGACCTTTTGCGGACAGTGTAGATTAATATCAGACTGTAGAGAACATGCAATCTGATCTTAGATCTACACTGTCCAATAATGTTATATTTTTCCTAGGAAAATACTGTTGAAATAGTGAAATTGTGGTTTTTACTATCGGCTTAGAAGAATCATGTCACTTATTTAGCAGGATAAGGGTTAAGATAATAATGTGCCAGAACAGTCAAACCTGAGTGCTTCGAACATGGAAAATTTCAAACAACAAAGATAGCTCAAAAAAAGATCTCGGTCCAAGCAAAATCTCCATACAGTCCATATTCTTTGACCACAGAAAACCTGCACGTCCAGTAATTGGAATTTTCGAAGACATAATTATCATGTTTGACTGTAGTATCATACTAACAAAGTTACCTTCTGCAGAGGATTTGGTTTCATCAATGACTAGATTACATGTTCTCTGGGGTCTGATCTTGATCCACATTGTCTGCATAATCTCATCTAGGGGCAGTTATCAACTTGAAGCTTTATTAATATCTCATTTTCGTTCTTTTAAATTTCCTTTTGTTCAAACTAATTTGATTTGACTAAATATGCTGTATATAAGCAGTTAACCCTTTCCCAAACGACAAATTTCGGGCTTGTCCAAATTGAAAGAGTTTGCAGACGACAATTTTAAATTTGATGAAAATGGCAGAAAGGTCTCAAAAAGGGTAGAAAACACTGTAGGAAAAGGAGAAATTGCTCGTTACGAGCAATTTCTCCTTTTCCCACAGTGTTTTCAAAAGACTTGTACTGCAGACACGTGAAAACCAGGGCTTGTTTGGGAAAGGGTTAACCAATTGGACTGCCAAGTATATAAAATGCATTAGAAAAAGCGATAAAAAAATCCCTGCGCTTTGGGGTCCTCAACTTATTGCACAGTGTAGATCTAGGATCATGTAAACTGCATTTCTGTGAGGTTTGATCTTGACCTACACTGTCCTCGTAAACACATTTAGTTACAATTATCATTTTAGGGATTCATTATTGAGTTACTTTTAACTTTATTTCATTTGCAAGTATCAAATTTTGTCAAAATTTATACTATATCTATGTAAATTTGTAGCTAACCACCAAAGTGCCTAAAAATAAAATGAAAAATTTCGGGAAAGAGTAAAATTCAAAGTACTGCAACTTCAACTGTTTGACACGCTAATTTATACTATATTTTTGATCAGTGATTGGACTGTACACTGTGTGCAGCCTGATCCCGATTCACCATGTCTGTAGAGTCGCATTTAGGCATGCTTAGCAGCTTGGTGATTTATCACTGTTCTAACTTGCAATTTTGTTTTTTTCAACATGGATCTAATTCCTATTGTGTTTCTCACAATCTTTCATAAACATGACTGAAATACTACATGTACTGCCGGCTCTCATTGTTTATTGTTTTTCAATTGCTCTTTTTTTGTCTTTGTTCACGTCTTGTGCTTATCTATATTGTTAATTGTATTGGCTATAACATTAATATGTTTTGTATTTTATACCAATAAAGATTATGTTATGTTACTTAACAGGAGACTATTCTAGAAAATGTTGTGGCAAAGAGAGCAAACTGATCTAAATGTGCATGTAAGTTTTAATTATGCTTTTTTGTATCAAGTCTAAAGTCCTGATGATTATCCTTCTTTCACAAGGATTTTTGACAACTGAAGCTGGTCTATAGGCATCATGATTGACCTAGAGTCAATGTAAACAAAAAACCCCACAGTTGCCAAATACTGCCTCACAGAAAATACTTCTTTCTGTTAGAAATCTTAATTCTGCTATATATGACAATTTTGACAAAAACCACTAAATCTCTACCACTCCAATTTGAACATGTCATCTTACAAAGTAATAAACTGAACAAGATGTCATTTATAAGGTACAAGATCTTTGCTTATATGTAAATTAAGTGACCTATGCAAAGCAGAGAATCCCAACACCACTGTAACATTATGAATGAATCTATTAATAGATACACCTAGGTAACTTGTTGCAAATCCCAGCTATATTAACCCTCACTGGACAGGGAACCCTTGTCATTCCTTCAGTCATTCATTATTTAGATCATTGTGTACATGTGCAGTTAAACTGTTATGCTACACTGATATTGTACTTCTTGAATATTAACCCTTTACCAAACAATCCCAAGTTTTAACAACACTGGGGTAGAATCCCTTTGAAAACCTTGCCGGGAAAGGAGAAAATGCTGATAACCATCATTTTCTCATTTTCCCACATTCTTTTCTGCCCTTTTGGAATCAGGTTTCATCAGTTCAGCTATGTCTAATTTATGGTCTGCAACAGTTTTGAATTTGGACGAGTGTTAAAAATTTTGTTTTGTAAAGAGAGTTAAATAGTTACATGTAATTACATCTTGTGCTATTGGATATTGACTAATTGACTGCATGGTGTTTAACGCTGTTTTCAACATTATTTCAGTGATATTGCGGTGGCCAGAACACCTATCCATGCTTTCCTGGAGTTTCTTTTACCATCACTACTGCGACTCAATGACCTTTTGTGGACAGTGTGGATTAAGATCAGACTGCCCACAATGTGTAGTCTGATCTTGGATCTACACTGTCTGATAAGAGGATATATTTTCTCCAAAATGTAACTCTGAAATAGCAATATTCAGGTGTTTACCATTGGCTTGGAAGTTTCATTCAACATTTTTAGTAGATTAAGGGTTAAACTTAAACTGGATTATAGTTAACTTATAGCACACATAGCCCCAGCAGCTCAGTCGGTAGCGTATAGGACTTGAGAACAGGAGGTCGGTGGTTCGATCCCCGACTCAGCCAATTTCTTTCCGAGGATTGATGATAGTCATTGCAACAGGATACATTTCTCTCTCACGTTTCAGTGATGGTTATGTGGGAAAGCAGCCAGTGGCTTGGAAAGAATACTGTGGGGAGTACTGGTAAAAGAAACTCCAGGAAAGCATGGATATGTGCACTGGCCACCGCTACATAACTGAAATAATGTTGAAAACAGGGTTAAACACCATACAAACAAACACTCAATCAATCAAATTCGCTAGTCTGTCAGTACCTTCAGTACTTTGATTATAAAACTGCTTGCTTCAATTTGTTTTAGGTTTTAGTAAGCTAGCTCTCTACCAGACAAAATATTAACATGTCCAAATTGAAAACATTCACAGACAATAAATTAAATGTAGCTCTTATGATGAAATCTGTCTTCAAAAAGGTAGAAAACATTTTTGGGAAAGGAGAAAATGCTGGATTCCAGCATTTTCTCCTTTTCAAAGAGTGGTTCCGAAGGCCTGTTTCTAGAGGGTCTTTAAAACATGGGATGTTTGGTAGAGGACTAAAAAGAACATCAAAAGATGCATGACACCACTGTTTTAAGTGCCATGGGCTAGAGTACTCTGCTATTTTCACATAGCAGTTCTCCATATAGACTCTACCCTTTGTATTGTCCAAGGGTTAACATGACACAATTAGAACAGCAAAAGATTGCACGAATTCTCACCCCATAAACACTTGTACATCCCCACACCTTGACATCAGAAATTACCATACCTGTCTCCCACTAATGATCCCTTTTTAAATTTACACCCAACTCATTATGGGCTTCTTTGTCAGGGCAGTATAGAGGGGGGTGATAAATAAGGAGTGACAGACAGGCAACAGGGGGTGTTATATAACATTCTGGGTTATGGGCAGAGCAAGTGTCCCACCTACTTCTACAAAATTTATGTAACTTAATTTGATGGTCCCTCAGTAAACCTCCCTTATCTGATCCATCCTTTTTACTCTACAGATTTTTTAATGAACCTTGTGCACAATATTTTGACTATTTTTCCTTCTACCAGTAATTTTCTTGTGTATTGTATACTCTTTGGAACTGGCAGCTTTTATCTTTGTCTAACCTTTTAACAAGCTAATTCAGACTTGTCAAAATTGAAAGTTTTTGCAGATGACATCTTGAATGTGGCTCAAATGATGGGATTAATCTTTGAGAGGAGAAAAAACTTTGTTGGAAAAGGAAAAAATGCAGATTGCCAGCATTTTCCCCATTTTCCAGAACGTTTTCAAAAGCCTTGGCCATCAGGGTCGTTCAAACCCAGGATTGTGTGGTAAAGGGTTAAGAGAACTTTAACACAAACAATACTTATCTCTCTATCTGACAGGACTCTTGAAGCCATGAAACCATGAAAACACTTGCCATTATCATGTGATTGATAATTAGGTAATTGAGACTTATCTCCCCTGCATGATAGTCATCGCAATTCTACCACAGTACTATCTAGCAATGATTATCCAGGGTAACTGCACTTACAACTAATGAAATTGTCAGGTTTCAATTTCTGTTTGCTTGATTTTTCCTTCGATCATCAGTCGAACCAGCATTTTCTCCTTTTCCCACAATGTTTTCAAGACATAAAAGACATTTAGATAGCTGTGTGGTAAACTCTTAAATAATAGTTATTTCATTCTGCATACCAGTTAGTTAAAATGTCAAATGTTGTCGTTGAATTGTCAGTTTGTTGAGCTTATGATTTTTGCTTCCAATTCCAAATATAAATAAGAGATTAAAATCTGTTCCTCGATCATATATCTGTGTTTGCAGCAGATGTATTGCCTGTGTCTATGAAGGCTAACAGGGAGTAATAATTGAGGCGTTTCTTGTGATTCCTTTATGGCACCCATCAATACTTATTATGACAAACAGTAACAATCAAGAAACCAGCATAAATCACAACTATAGCTTCCTAATTCATTGCATGGGATTATTTGCCATGAATTATGGGAGATGCTGACCATATAAAGTATTATTCCCTTAGAATACTAAATGCATAAACAAGACAGTATCTGTCAGGGAAAAAAAATAAGTCATGAGAACTATTAAGCTTTTTCTAGCTAGAATAATTTACAAAATATCAAAAAACATGCAAGACAGTATAGACTCAAAATCACACTAACTGAATTTTAAGCAGTTTGATATGGTCTCTTCTGTCAGGAAGTGTGCTCATACTTCAAGGGTCAAAGCTAGTTTATGGATTTTTTCATGATTGAGGTCTGGTGCACAATTACTTAAGGCTAGGGAATTCTCGAATGAGGGATCCTGATTGAAGATCATCTATGACTAGACAAAAACAAGAGCCTTCAGAGACAGTTGATGCCCCCTGAATGAGTTTTGTCACAAAAGAAATAACTGTAAGAGTAGCATGTACTCCACATAGATTACCATTTAACCATTCATAGTTCAATAATGGAATTATTTCAAAGGCCCATGACTCGAAGAAAAATCATCAAGCTAAAACACGCTGACAATATGTCCATGACCTCCACTAAGTTTTGTCATATTTCATCAATTTAATTTTTGGTGATTCATGGCAGAGAATTAGCAAGAAATTAGTATGGGGACTAAAACTTCAAAGGGCCATTACTGTGACAAAAATCATCAAACTATCACATGATGACATTAATTATATTCATGTCCTCATTACAGGGAAGTTTCCCATGAAGTTTTGTAAAATTCTATCCAGTGGTTCCTCAGAAGTAGCACAGAAACAAATTAAAAACTAAAAAGTTGGGATGGGAACAAATATAAATACTGGTATTCCAATATTCGGTTTTTAGTATTCTAATAATTATTCTAATATTCGATCACAGAATTCTAGAATTGTTTTATGGTCCTGTGTCCAAAATTTGAATGTTCAAATACTGGTACACTTTTAGCAACACATAAATCTAACAAAATCAAATTAAACAAGCATTCTGATAGTATTGCATAGCAATACACAGTCCCCTACCAGCCATATGTATCGCTGGCATGTCAGTGAAATTTTTAAAGTCCAAGGCACGCAAATGCGTCAAAAAGCAGTGGAGCTGGACGAAATTCGAACTTGATGTTTAAGTCATGGTTGTTGATGTACACACCAAAAATTCAGCTCTATATGTAGCAGCGTTTAGAAAAAAAATGCGGAAAAATGTTTTATCAGTGAAATTTTGTAAGTCCAAGGCCCGTAAATGCGTCAAAAAGCAGTGGAGCAGGACGAAACTCGAACTTGATCTGTAAGTCATGGTGGTTGATGTACACACCAAAAAATCAGCTCTATATGTAGCAGAGTTTAGAAAAAAAGTGCGGAAAAATGTTTTATCAGTGAAATTTTGTAAGTCCAAGGCCCGTAAATGTGTGAAAAAGCAGTGGAGCGGGACGAAACTCAAACTTGATCTGTAAGTAATAGTGGTTGAGTCACACAGCAAAAGTCAGATGATTATCTACCAGCATTTAGGAAAAAAAGTCCGGAAAACTGGTTTATCAGTGAAATTTTATAAGTCCAAGGCCCGTAAATCCATGAAAAACCAGTGGACCGGAACGAAAGTCGAACTTGATCTGTAAGTCATGGTGGGTGACTTACAATCCAAAACTCGGCTCAATATGTACCAGCGTTTAGGAAAAAAGTCGGGAAAACTGATTTATCAGTGAAATTTTGTAAGTCCAAGGCCCTTAAATCCGTGAAAAACCAGTGGACCGGAACGACAGCCGAACTTGATCTGTAAGTGATGGTGGGTGACTTACACACCAAAACTCAGCTCACTATGTACCAGCATTTAGAAAAAAAGTCCGGAAAACTGAATTGGACTGACGGACAGACGGACAGATGGACAGACGGATGGACGGAGTGCAAACTTAAAGTCCCCTCTGGCTTCGCTGGTAGGGGACTAATAATTGTGCATGGGATACTTTCACTATCTAGATCACTTAACCTTTACAGGGAAAGGGCATCAGTGAATGCGAAATTAGTCACATACCTTGCATAATTTATTTTTTTATGGCATTAATTTTTCCTTCTGGAAGTATCAACATAAAGACCTAAATCAAAGTATGCTAAGTATTGTAAGATTCATTCGCCATAAAAATTTCACCCGCCATAAAAATTAATAAAGTCAAAATAAACAATTCATGTGGAAGGATTACAGGTTTTTTATTATACAACAAAAATGATGACAACAACAACAACAGACCCAAGCCTTATACATATATCATTGACAAAGTTGCCACGGCAAATCTAACTGTTGAAACAGTTCCTTTTCTCCTATTGATGGTCAATTCATTAAGCATTGTAAAAGAAAACAAAAAGACTATTTGAATACTAAGTTCATATTTGAATATTTGGCCGTTTTGAGAATATTTGAATATTGGACTATTCTGTCCCATCCCTACTAAAAAGTCAAAGAGCCTTAACTGTGACAAAAAAAAAATCCACATAGAAAGTGCTTTTGAAATATGCATGCAATCTATAGAACCAGACTTATTTTTAACAGATGGATAATTTCTCAGTCAAAAAATCTTCAAGTTGAGACATTGTAAACCATTTTTTAATCCGTAAGCCATCGTCACCTAATTTCCAGGTTGTCCACTTGGATAACAGAATGTACAGCTGAAGACGAATCAGGTTTTAGATAGATCGTTAATTAAATCTCGACTTAAAGATTTTTCGACTGAGGAACTATCAATTAGTTAAAAGTATGTCTGTTTCTCTTGATAACAGATCTCTGCGACCTGATGGTTCATAAAGTTTTAAGATTTGATTATATAATTGTCCTCATGCATGTATGTGGGTTTTAAAGAAAAATATATGTATCATTGATAAAAAGGCATGCTTAAAGGACTTTATGTATTTTATGTTTTGAGGTAGAAATTGACTGAACCCAGGTAATCCGTTGTTTGGATTTGCAAATCTTTCTAATTAGAGAAACACAGATATCAATTTTTTTAATCACGCAACCTTCATCTTTGGTCTGTATATTATGAAAGATATCTGTTAAAAAGACAGAAGAAAACAGATTGCCTTACATTACACATATAGCACTGAATGTATCAAACTTTGACAACTTATTTTATTAATTATACTGCTCACCATGTCCCAGCATTGCTGTTGGCCCGCTTTTTGTCACAAGTTTCCAATCTTAAACCAGCTGTTTTCAAAACTTTATTGTTTTCCAGGTATCAAGAACACAAACTCAATTAACAGTGAACCCTGCAAAGCTTTAGTTGCTTTTGCAGAAAACTGAGATTAAAGACTGACTGTCCTGTAGTTAATAATTATGTTTTAAGCAAAACAGTGCAGAAACCTTTGAAATAGAGAGCTTTTGAGCCTTACTAAAAATATCCATTTCAAAGTGGTTAACCTTTTACTAAGCAATGTCATATTTCAAGTATCTGGAGGAACAAAGTTTTTAAAAGCGTTGAGGGAAAAAGAGAAAATCTCTTTACAACAGCATTTTCCCTTTTTCTACATTGTTTTCTACTATATCAGAGAACTGAAGATCACTTATCTCAATACTGAATTTAATATCATTGGCAGATGGTTTCAATCCGAAGACTTTTATGCTTATACCACACAATCCCGAGTTTTAACCACCCTTAGAGAGAAAGCTTTTGAAAACACTGTGGGAAAAGGAGAAAATGCTGGTAACCAGCATTTCCCCTTTTCCAACAATATTTTCTACCCTCCAAAAGGCAAACCATGTCATTTGTATACAATTAAATTTGTCGTCTGTGAATACTTTCAATTTGGACAAGTCTAAAACTTTTTCGGTAGGTAAAGAGTTAAACTTGTCAGTTGAAGGATTGGAAACAAAAACATCTTCTCTCATTGGTATTTTTTTGTCGGTGAAATAAAAATTGACAAGAGCGTAATCAAGATTTAATGGCCAGACTCACATGTGTGCTGCACGCCAAATTAAAAATTGATGCACTCAGATTATTTGTCTTCCAGCCATTGCCTCGTAATGCAATACTGCAAATTTTTGGACCTTGGCCCTCTACACGCAATCACCACTTTTAACCACCTTGAGAAAGAAGGCTATTGAAAACATTGTGGGAAAAGGAGAAAATGCTGGTCACCAACATTTTCTCATTTTCTCCTTTTCCCACAATCTTTACTACCCTATCAACAACAAATTTCGTCATTTGAGTCACCTTCAATTTGTTGTCTTCAAATGCTTTCAATTTGGACCATTCTTACTTTTTATCATCTGGTAAAAGGTTAACTCTGTACAAAACGTCAAAATTTTGGACTCATCAAACTGAAAGCATTTGCAGATGACAAAACAAGTGTAGCTCAACTGATGATTTCTGTCTTTGACAGGGTAGAAAACATTGTGAGAAAAGAAAATCCTGGTTACCATCATTTTCTCCTTTCCCGCATGTTTTCAAAAGCCTCCTTTCTCATGGAAGTTAAAACTCGGGATTGTGTGGTAAAGAGTTAAACACTTTATCATGCAATGCAATTTTGTTTTGATGACCCTGAGTAATCATCATTGGAAAAGGAGACAATGTTTAACTCTTTACCACACAATCCCGAGTTTTAACGACCCTGAGGAAGAAGCCTTTTGAAAACATTGTGGGAAAAGGAGTAAATGTTGGTAACCAGCATTTTCTCCTTTTCCCACAACGTTTTCTAGCCGTCCCAAAACAAATTTTAATTTTTGAGTTACATTTATTGTCTCGCCTGCAATGCTTTCAATTTGGACTAGCCTAAAAAATTGTTGTTTGGTAAAGAGTTAAAACAAGGATTTTTCCTATTTGCAGAATGTTTACCCATTCAAAGATTAATTCATTTACTGAAGCCTTGTTAAATTTGTCTTCTGCAAAGGCTTTCAATAATGGGCTAGTGTAAAATTTTCTAATTCTTCTGTACCATTTTTGTGAATATTGAAAGTATTTTCAGACGACGAATCAAAATGAGGCTCAAATGACAGAATTTGTCATTCCAAGGATAAAAAACTGGGAAAATGAGAATTTGCTGGTGACCAGCATTTCTTCCCATTCACAAAATTTTATTCAAAGGCTTTTTTCTCAAAACTGTAAAAAAAAAACCTGATTGTATGGAAAAGGGGAAAAGAAATTATTGCTGGATTTTTACTGAAACACTACTTTTAATTTTTCACCATATCCTTTGTTGAAGGTATCTTCTTCATATTCATGCTGTTTTTTAATATCTTTCATTCAAGTGACATTCAACGGACAAAACTTTAAAATAGAAAGTGAACAACTTCTAAGAGAAAATATGCTCTCTTCTCTGAGCAAATATTTCACAATGAATAATGCTAAAGAAACAACTAAGACGAGTAGTTCCGAAATAAATCTCTGACTTGCTTTAATATAAATAAAAGCGTTCTGTTGTAAAAGAAGTTAAGACACTTCACCACTCAATAACAATGTCCCATAAACACTTCAAGCTTTAAATTAACTTTCAGTTAACTCTTAAAGCAGCAATCTTTCACGACTATTGTTGCCCTTGCACCAAGTGTAGATCAAGATTAGTCTCAATAAAACATGCAGACTAAGCTTTGCCGAGACATTCTGGACAATAACAACCTTAGCATTGCAATTACAAGGGTCTTATGTGCAGAATAAAAGGATTCTTGGGTTTTTCTGTGCTCTTAGGGTTAAAATTAAAAGTACTAACAGAATCAGACAATAAGTGGGGGTGGGGGGCTTAACGCATCTCCATGCTGCATTATATCAAGAAAGTCATCAAGTAATTATGGATCCATAAAATCCACTTTGTCAATCAACCAACTGAACCATGAGGTAAAATGGTCTTTTAACATGCAGAAAATTTACATATAGCAAAACTTTTCCAACTAGGTCAGCCTGCACAATCTGTGCAGGCTGACCTGGGCCAAAACTTTTCGCTACTGGTCAATTTTCTGTATGTCCAGTGACCAGTCTACCTCATGAATAAGTCGTTGTTAAAAAAGGGGGCCTTTATGGATCCATAATTATGTGATGGCTTGATTGGTATAATACATCACGGGATGCATTAAGCCCCCTTTTGCCAGAGCATGACTCAATTATGATAATATATCCGTGAAAATAAAGTAAGTGAAGAACCAACCTCAAATTGGGTATCACAGTCTATTATCCTTGGTGCTATTTTAACAACAGAATTCAAAACAAAAAACCTTTTAACAAAGAGGATTGTTTCAAGTTGTGTCCGTTTAATCACTTGCTAAAATTGATTAATCCTATAGAGAAAACACTGATCAGAAAATTCTGAAGATATTTTTCTACAATCATGAAAATCTTGACTTTCGAAGAATTACTTCCGATTTCTACATACAGTTAATAAAGCTACTAAGATTCAAAGTCTTATCACATTACATGCTGAGTAATTACAGTAATCTATCAATACAAAAATCTTTTATAGCCAAAAAAAAGGCATAAGGATCAGCTATAAAACAACAATTCCAGCAAAAGGGATACAATTGTCCAATACTACATGGAGATAGTATCCAGCCTCACTGTGAGAAAAATTCAGTCAGCAGTGATGATGCACCAAGTTTTCTCTCTGGCTCCCCCTCCCACATTGCCACCTCTTCCTCAACCCACCAGAGAGATAATCACCCATCATTTTTTCTGTCATCCAGCATCAACCTTCATTTCACTTTTGAACAATTCTAATTTAACCCATTACTAAACAATTAATCCCTTGATTTATTGACTCAAATGAAAGGCTTTTTGAAAACATTTTGGGAAAAAGAAAATGCTAGTGAACCAGTGTTTTCTCTTTTTCCAACATGTTTTTCTACTTTTTTTCACAGACAATTCCTTCATTTATATTTTGTTGTCTGCAAACTAGATGCAAAAAACAATCTGAATTTTGTCGTCTTCACTACAATAAAGAGTAAACTCATAATCAGACAACATATTTTAGACTTGTTTAACTTGAAGGCATTTACAAACTCAGTGTGGCTCAAATACGGGGATTGTCTTTGATTGAGTAGAAAACATTCTGGGAAAAGGAGAAACCCACATTTTCTCCTTTTCCTACAATTATTTCATAAGCCTTCTACCTCAGGGTGATTAAAAATCTGGATTGTGACGTAAAGGGTTAAAGAACCCAAGTTGTACAGAAACACTGCTCATAGCTCATGTCTCATGAGCCTAGTACTTCCACACGCCACGACTGGGAGCGGACTTCATTCATAAGCATGCTGATTCAATAGGTTGCTATCACATTGCTTATTTGGTTCTGTCTGAATTTTAACTCATTTGATTAGCACACAATCACTTCAAATATTCTACTTCAATAATCTTTGTAATTTCATTCTTACAGAAGACTCAAAAGAACAGCAATATGATTTTAGAAGATAGCTAGATAATTTTAGGCTTTTCTGATAAAATCAAGTAGGCAATAACTCTTCACTCTTTACTACACAATATTATGTTTTACCAAACCAGAAAAACAATATTGAAAAACATCATGGGAAAAGGAGAAAATGGTGGTAACTGGTTCCAGCATTTTCTCCCTTTCCCAAAATATTTCTGCTCTTTCAAATGCAAATTCCAACCATTAAGCCACATTTGTCGTCTGAAAATGCTGTCAAATTGAACTAGTCTAAAGTTGTGTCGTCTGGCAAAGAGTAAGGCACAACAATTAAAATGAGAAAGCATTCTATAGGTTTTACGAACTCTAAGATTTCATACTTGTGACTTTTTTCTAAACAAAGGCCTAGAATGACTGCAAACTTTTTGCAACAATCAAGAATTCTAGATGCAATATTGTTCTCAATGAAACTGCTCAATTGACTCCGAATTCTTTCTAGACTCTGTACAGCACTAAGTTGAAGTTCTTTTATTGTTTGTTTTAACATACAAGGCTTTTGAAAACAAAGTGAAAAAAAGAGAAAATGTTGGTAACAAGCATTTTCTCCTCTTCCCACTGTTTTCCACCCCATGAAAAACAAATTCCATCATATGAGCCACAGTTAAATTGTATTCTGAAAATGCTTTGAATTTGGACTAGTTCGAAATTTTATCACTTGGTAAAGAGTTAAGGACAAACCCCAGCATTTATACCACATTCAGTTTTTGTCTGTGAACGCTTTCAATTGGACACATCTAAAATTCTGTTGTTTAGTAAAGAGTTAGTAAGTTTTAGGATAAAAAGCATGCCATTTTGTAGATCATTTTGTGGGAAATTCTTGCAATACCAGAAATCACAGTAATTGGTCCCACCCCTAAAGAGTGGGAACCGGCTATATTGCTTTTGTGAACGAAACAGAACATGCAGGCTGATCCTGAATCTACACTGTCTGCTTCTTTGTTGCATATTTGGACTAAAACAAACTTGATACAAAAGTATTTTAAATGATTTTCTTGATTGTTCTTAATTTTAAATGCCCATTTGATAAATTCAGCGAAATGAGGCTTTACTATAACTGTGTGTAAATTGTTTTTCTACTTGGTAACAAAACAATTTAGGCCTTTTTGCACTTAGAATACTACGAATACCGATTTATTTGGTGATTAGGAGAGAGAGTAAGCAAATGTAGGACATTGACTCATTTGCAGCATACTTACTTCTACTGTTTCAAAGCAAATAATATGATATTCCCACAATCCATTGCACAGCTATAATCGTGTGAAGGAAATGCATGTTTCATTGGAATCTCATTCAAAGTAATTTTATCAATAGGCAACATCCGGGGATAAAAGGCAAAACTGTGAACAATTACTTGGATAATGAATTGACTCAATCTAATTGTTTCCTGACTAACACTATGCTGTACATGCGATATTTCTAATTTGGCCAATAGACTGTTAACCATTTTCCAAAACAATTACGTTTAACAACCCTGAGTAAGAACACTCTTGAAAACATTGTGAGAAAAGGGGAAAATGCTGGTTACAAGTATTTTCTCCTTTTCCCACAATGTTTTTAGCCTTTTCAAAAGTAAGTCATCATCTGTGCCACATTGGGTTAGACGTCTGAGAACTCCTTCAAATCAGACAAGCTTAAAAATTTGTTGTTTGGTAAAGAGTTCAATAAGATATTACCTCCAGCAGACAGCTCTGTTTTTGTCGTGCAGCAGACCAAATTTGGGAAATGTGGTGGCAAAATGACAAATCATTTGAAACAAGCTATCTAACTGATTCCTGAACATCACTTTGCTTTATATGCAATACTCCTCCATATTCTGTTTGTTGAACCAACTCCTTGCAAACATAACTAAATTTTAGACTTGGCCTGTGTCAAAGCATTAAATTTAACGGAAAATAAATTAGATGTGGCTAAATGATGGAATTTGTGATTGGAAGGTTGGCAATAGGAGATAATGCTGGCTACCAGTATTTTCTCTTTTTCCCAACAGTTTGCAAAAGCCTTTTTCCTTTGCATTGTTTAAACACAGGATTGTGAGGTACAGATAAACATTATTTCCTGCAAATGACTTGCAGTAATGACCATTGAAAGCATTGCTGCAATACAAACAGTGACCTGCAAGGGACTGGTAGGTGAAACATATTTTTTGTTTTGTTTCTTTATTCCAAATTCAAGAATTTTTTCCTCCATTTATCACACAAAAACTGGAAAATGATGAGGGCAGTTCAAATTATATATCCTCTGTAGTCTAGTGAACTTGATCTAACAGGACTGCAAACCTAAATTTTTGGCACCAAAAGGACGGCAGTGACTGACAACTTTGGAGTATCCATGAACAAAAAGACAAGGGGACCCAAATTGCTTCAATTTCTTCTGAAATCAGCAAATTTCATCTGCTATTAAATTTTTATCTTCAGGGGATTTCATGGAATCCAAAAAATTGAGTCCAAAAAAACATGACCCTGCCTCAGCAATAAAGGCATGTCCTTGAAAGAGATTAACCCTTCACCTCACAATCCCAAGTTTAACACCCTACAAGAAGACAGCTTTTGAAAACATCATGGGAAAAGGAGAAATGCTGGAAGCAAGCATTTTCTCCTTTTCAAACAATGTTTTCTACCCTATCAAATGCAAATTTCATAATTTGAGCTGCATTCAACCCTTAAGCTGCTGAGTGAAACTCACTGACTTTTAGCAAACAGTGTAGATCAAGATCAGACTGCACAGAGGGTACAGTTTGATCTTTGATCTACACAGTCTGATAACTTTGAAATTGTAATATCGGGTTTTTTACTATTGCATGAAAATTTCTGTTTCATTTTTCTAGCAGCTTAGGGGTTAATTTGCCACATGCAAATGCTTTTAACTTGGATAAATCTAAAATTCTGTTATGTGGTAAAGGGTTAAACCAAACAGCTTTTTACCACGCAACAAAATTTTAGACTGGTCCAAATGAGAAGCTATTGCAGACAAGTATATTAAATGTGCCTCAACTAACTGCATTTGTTTCTAAAAAGCCTTTTGAAAACGTTGGAAAAGGCGAAAATGCTTGTTACCAGCATTTTCTCCTTTTCCCACAATGTATTCAAAAGGCCTTTTCTTCAGGGTCATTAAAACCCGGGACTATTTGGAAACGGGATAACTGAAACTGACCTTCTGACCAAATAACTGATAAAGAAGAGGACAGGGTAGATTCAAGGTCAGACTGCACAGAATGATGCAGTCTGATCTCGATCTATGCAGTCACCATAAGCAGTTATTTCCAAGTACAGCACTAGAAGGGTGATCTCTGCACTAAAAACAAAAAACTTACAGACTCATCCATATTGAAAGCAACTGAAGACACAATGACAAAGTATATGTGGCTGACATGCATGATGAGTCTTGTCTTTGAGAGGGGTAGAAAACACTGTGGGAAAACAATACAATACTATTATTCAGCATTTTCTACTTTACCCTCTATATTTTCAAAAGCCTCTTTCCTCAGGGTTAGACAAACATGACATGATAGGTTGGTAAGGGATTAATTCAACTGACGCTAAATTTTGTCTTGAAATTATACAAAAATTAGATCACAAGTTTTTTACATTCTTAGATATTTTAATGGCAAATTAAATTGCTGTATTACCTTAAAATATAATTATCTATTACAACCATAGTTTATGTTGTAGGCATCATAGATCAAGATCAGAACGCACAAAGCATGCGGTCTGATTTTTACTGCATTTACTGTAAAAAAAGAAAATGCAGCTGAAATGAAAGAATTTGTCTTTCAAAGGGCATAAAACATAGCGTGAAAAGCAGAAATCACTGCATAAAAGTATTTACCCCTTTCCCAAACAAGTTTTAAAGGGTTTTTCTTCAGGGCCATTGAATTACAGGATTGTTTAGTACAGGGTAAATCTTTTTCTTGCTATGTTTTTTTCACTGCTTTCGTCATCATATTGTGGCAGCCAGTGTGCACATATCAATGCTTTCCTGGGGTTTCTTTTACTAGTACACACACAACTATTTTTCCAAAGCCACTGGCTGCTTACCTTAATAACCTCTGATGAAACAACAATCAGCTGTGAGAGAGAAATGAATATTTCAATAACTATCATATTGTCTTGGAAAGAAATTTGCTGAGCTTGCAAATGGAACCAGCAACCACCCTGGTTTAAATCTTAACTACACAATCCCGAGTTTTAATGACCCTAAAAGAAGCTGAGACTTTTGAAAACGTTGTGGGAAAACAAGAAAATGCTGGTAATAAGCATTTTCTCCTTATCCCACAATGTTTTCTACCCTCTGTCACAAACAAAAATATTCACTTAATCAACTTATAACTAATGTTGTCTGCAAATGCTTTGAAACTGGACTAGTCTAAAATTTTGTTGTGTGGTAGAGTTAAGCCCAGTATGTGACTGACAGAGCTACTGGGCTTGGCACTACATGTTTTATGGTAATGTTTTCAAAATTATCTGCTACAAATATGTTTCAAGGGGGGAATGAAATGAGGTATTCAAAGTATACTTGTAGATCTATGTTTTCTAATAAATTTCTTCATCAAAATTCTGTTTGGGACAATTCTAATGACTACCAAACAATCCCATATGTAAACGACCCCGAGGAAGAATCCTATTGAAAATTTTGTGGGAAAAGGGTGAAAATTCTGGTAACAAACATTTTCTCCTGTACCCACAATGTTTTCCACTCTTTCAAAGATAGAAAACATCCTTTGGGTCATATTTAACATGTTGTCTGCAAATGCTCTCAATCTGGACAAGTCTACAATTCTGTTATTTGGTAGTGAAATTATGATTGCTCATGAAGTAATCAGCTCTTGAGTTTCAATCCATAATGTCCTAAATTTTTAGTCCAAAAATCCTGTTTACAAAGCAAGGGCACAGGTGAAAATGGTGTGAAATTCTGTTTGGAGGTGTTAAATTTTTTGTCCTGACCCAAACCTATCAAATAGTGCTAAAAATACAGTAAAACCTGACAAATTTATGATGGATTAGAAGATTTGATCTCTTTTATTATTATAATGACACAAACATGCTTTTATTGAACCCTTCTATATTTGCTCCAGATCTTTCCTATGCGGTGTCTTCGGGAAACTCGGGGACAATTAGTACTTCTAAGAATGTAAAACCTGTAACACAGATCCAGTATTTTAATTACAACCCTGTTAAATCTACCAAATTGCAAAATTTTAGACCAGTCCAAATCCTAAGCCTTTACAGTCGACAAAATAACTGTTACTCAGAAATTAAAATCTGTTTTGGAAAGGGTAGAAAAAATTGTGAGCAAAAGGGAGAAAATGCTAGTTATTAGCACTTTCTCCTCTTCCCACATTTTTTTCAAAAGCTGTCTTTTTCAGGGCATTAATAGTCAGGGTTTTGTGGTATGGGTTTGCAAACATGAAAGGAATAGAAGATGCTTGTGACCAGCATTTGATATCTGAGAAAGCTTTAACATCAATTCTGCAAAATTAGTATTCGAAGGAATTCAGCATAAAAACATACATTCTCTTGCCAGTTTCAAGTTTTAATGTTACTTTTTTTTTCAGTACTATCTGCTTGAGTCGTGCTGACAGTTGTTTTCAGAAATAATTATTCCACGGTCATGTAAAATACAAGATTAAAAACAAGAGAAAAGAAAAAGGGATAAATCTAGCCAGAGCTCCAGATAGAGGGAGTGATTTTGATTTCGAAATTGAAAATATTAATTACTGACCACTAAACTCTATGTTGCAGGTACTCATTAAAATCGTCTCATCAAGACGATACTAATGAGGACCCACAACATAAGAGAAATCATGGATTAAGAATACTATCACACCGTCTTATCTGAGGGTCTGACCTGGCCATAAATATGTTCACACCTGTAGGTCAAAAGTTTAGAGTAAATTGAACAATTGAAATTTTGAGACAATACAGAAACAGGTAAAAATTAGGCAAACCCATTTGTTTTGTGTTTGACATCTTTTTCAAAACTATTTCACTCTTTACCAAACAACAAAATTTTGGACTCAACCAAATTAATAGCATTTGCAGACAACAAAATAAATGTAGCTCAAGTGATAATTTCTGTCTTTGATAGGGTAGAAAACATTGTGGGAAAAGGAAAAAATGCTGGTCACCAACATTTTCTCCTTTTCCAACAATGTGTTCAAAAAGCTTTTTCTTCAAGGTCATTAAAACACATGATTGTGTGGTAAAGAGTTTAAGTTAGACCACGGTCCTGATGTACCAATCCATGGTGTTCCAGAGTTTCTTTGCACCACACCCTTTCCAATCCACTGGCTGCTTTCCCACATAAACTTTGTCAAATAATTCTTAATGGTGCAAGAAGAATGAACTCTTTACCAAATGGCAAAATTTTGGACTCATCTAAATTGAAAGCATTTGCAGACGACAAAATGAACATATTTCTAATGATGATTTCTCTCAGATAGGTTAGAAAACATGGTGGAAAAAGTACAAAATGCTGGTAACCAGCATTTACTCCTTTTCCCACAATGTTTTCAAAAAGCCTTATCCTTCAGGGTCATTAAATTCTGGATTGTGCAGTAAAGGATTAAGTATTCTATCACATTCAGCAATCTTTGAAATGACAGAAAACATTGTGGGAAAAACAGAAGGTGCTGGTTACTGGCATCTCTCCTTTGTCCACAATGTTTTCAAAAGCCTTGTCTTTGGGGTTCCTTAAAACTTAGGGCCTGAGTGGTAAAGGGTTAATGAAATTTACCACCAGTAGAAGAGTTATCATCTCGAACCAAACCACTTTTTATAACAAAGTGACAAATGGAGAAACCACTCATTACAAGCAAGATTTCCTTTTATCACAATGTTTTCCCATGTACTCTTGTACCTAACCCTTAACTCTTTTCCAAACTACAAAGTTGTAGACTGGCACTAGTTGAAAGCCTTCGCAGACAACGAATTAAATGTGGCGCAAATGTTGGGATTTGTATCAGAAAGAGTAGAGTGACCAGTATTTTCTCCTTTTCCCACCAAGTTTTCAAAAGCTTGCTTCCATGGGATCATTAAAACTTGGGATGGTATGGTGAAGGGTTAATTCATTTTGGTTGTTTTACTGGAATATTTTCAACATCATCTGCTGCAAATTTGTTTAAGCCTCTACAACACAATCCCAACATTTTACGACTCTGAGAAAGAAGCCTTTTGAAAACATTGTGGGAAGAGGAGAAAATGCCGGTAACCAGCATTTTCTCCTTTTCCGATATTTTCTACCCACCCAAAACAAATTTTTATTTTTAAGTCACATTTATTTTGTTGTCTGCAAATGCCTTCCGTTTGGACTAGCTTAAAATTTTGTGATTTGGTAAAGAGTTAAAGAGGCAATGAGCTAAAGGCTAACTAGCCAAATAATGAAGCCTGTATTTCCTTCTCCAATATCAATGAAAGTTAACAGTTTTCCCCCACCATTCATTGCCATAATGATGGCTGGATTCATCCATGAAAACAATTATGTAACCTGAAGCAAATCATGCTTTTTTTGTATTGAAGTTCTTAGATATTAGCTCAGTTGTCAGAAAACATAGAGGTATCTGTCAAACCTCTGTCGTTGTCTGTGTCCACACATTTTCTGAAATCTCTGTTGTTCATAAAGATTACTTACTTAAGTCAGGTTAGCTGTAAACTATCATTCAGGGAACCCAAACCAGATGGGCAGTATTTCTGACACAATTAGTTTTTTTATGGAGTCAAAATTTTGACTGATAAAAACAACTGCAACCCAAAGTTTGTACTTACATATGATTATCTCATTGGACTTTAAAAATTATTGTGGAGCAACAGTTCTGTGTAAAATGGTTACATCTGGCCCGTGGGTGACATAGATTGCTTCTGCGGTGGTGAAGAATTCAAGATTAACCCTGTACCGTGCAATCTCATGTAACCAGCATTTTCTCCTTATTCAACCATTTCAAAGACAGAATCACCTTTGAAGCTACATCATGTTTGTAGTCTGAAAATACTTTTAAATTGGCCAAGTCTAAAATTTTGTCATATGGAAAAGAGTTAACACTTTACCACACAATCCAAAGATTTAGCAACCCTGGGGAATAAGGCTTTTGAAAACATTGTGGGAAAAGGAGAAAATGCTGATAACCAGCATTTTCTCCTTTTTCCACAATGTTTTCTAACCTATCAGGTACAAATTTTGTCATTTAGACCACATTTGATTTGTGGTCTGCAAATGCTTTCAATTTAGACCAGTCTAAATTTTTGTTGTTTGGTAAGGAGTAAACCCTTTACCACGCAATCCTGAGTTTAGAGACGCTGAGGAAAAAGCCTTTGGAAAACATTGTGGGAAAGGGAGAAAACACTGGTAACCATCATTTTTAGCTCAGCTGAGCACAAAGTGCTCATGGTTAGTGATCGTGCTGTGTCCGTCGTCCGTCGTGCGGCGTGCGGCATGCGTCGTCAACTTTTTACCTTGTGTACGCTCTAGAGGCCACATTTTCAGTCCGATCCTCATGAAACTTGGTCAGAATGTTTGTCTTGATAAAATCTTGCACGAGTTCAAAATTGGGTCATGTGGGGTCAAAAACTAGGTCACTAGGTCAATCTTAGAAAAACCTTGTGTACGCTCTAGAGGCCACATTTTCCGTCTGATCCTCATGAAACTTAATCAGAATGTTTGTCTTGATAAAATCTCGGACAAGTTCGAAATTGGGTCATGTGGGGTCAAAACCTAGGTCACTAGGTAAAATTAAAGAAATACCTTGTGGGCACTCTAGAAGCCACATTTTTCGCTCAGTTGACTTGAAAATTGGTCAGAATGTTTGTCTTAATTAAATCTCAGATGACTTTGAAATGGAGTCATCTGGGGTCATACAGGTCACTAGGTCAAATTAAAGAAGTACCTTGTGGGCACTCTGGAGGCCACATTTTTTGCTCAATTAACTTGAAAATTGGTCAGAATGTTTGTCTTAATTAAATCCCAGATGAGTTTGAAATTGGGTCACCTGGAATCATAAACTAGGTCACTAGGTAGAATCAAAGAAATACCTTGTGGACATTCTAGAGGCCACATTATTTGCACAATTGACTTGAACATTGGTCAGAATGTTTGTCTTAATTAAATCCCGGACGAGTTGGGGTCATAAACTAGGTCACTAGGTCAAATTAAAGAAACACCTTGTGGGCACTCTAGAGGCCACATTTATTGCTCAATTGACCCGAAAATTGGTCAGGATGTTTGTCTTGATGAAATCTTGGACAACTTCGAAATTGGGTCACCTGGGGACATAATCTAAGTCACTTGGTCAAATTAAAGAAATACCTTTTGGGCAGTCTAGAGGCCACATTTATTGCTCAATTGTCTTGAAAATTAATCAGAATCTTTGTCTAAATAAAATCTCAGATGAGTTTGAATTCGGGATACCTTGGGTCATAAACTAGGTCACAAGGTCAAATTAAAGAAATACCTTGTGGGCACTTTAGAGGCCACATTTATTGCCAAATTGACTTAAAAATTGGTCAGAAAGTTTTTCTTGATGAAATTTCAGATGAGTTTGAATTCTGGTCACCTTGGGTCATAAACTAGGTCACTAGGTCAACTAAAAGAAATTTTTGTGGGCGCTCTAGAGGCTACAATTCTTACTCAATTGACCTGAAAATTGATCTGCATGTTTGTCTTGATAAAATCTTGGATGAGTTCAAAATTGGGTCACATAGGGTCATAAACTAGGTCACTAGGTCAGATTCAAAGAAATATCTTGTGGGCGCTCTAGTGGCCACAATTCTTGCTCAATTGCCCTGAAAATTGGTCAGCGTGTTTGTCTTGATAATATCTCGGATGAGTTTGAAATATGGTCACATAGGGTCATGAACTAGGTCACTAGGTCAAATTGAAGAAATACATTTTGGACACTCTGGAAGCCACATTATCAGCTCAATTGACCTGACAATTGGTCAGAATGTTTGTCAATCTCTGAGCAGAGTTGTTGTTTGTTACTCTCACCATACATCTCTGCAACAGGCTAAATGACAAGAATCTTGTCAAACCGAGTAAAACATGTTTTGTTACTGTTTAACTGTTTCATATGTAACATAATAAAGTAGACAAAGGAAATATGATTCTAGATACATTATAGGTGCATTCAAACTGATGAATTTACCTGTATACAATGGAACTATTTTTTCAAGCTTCTTTACTGATCAGAATCTTACGCCAATTGTAAAAAAAATGGCTGCGCCCATGAATGATGACAATTTAACACACCGATGGATCTAAGTATGTAAGATTAAAAAACAAGTTATCGTCCTTTAAAAGATATTTAAGCTTTTCAGAAAATCCCTCTTTTTCCCATTTCCTACCACTAAGTCTGATTGGCTGTATGCTGTTTGAACAGCACACAAAACAATCGATTGGTCTCTCTTCCACCGGCGTTTGTGTCGCCATTTTGAGTTATGGTCATGTGACGAAAATATCACGTGATGACGGAATACTTTCTGAGCCAACTACAGAGGTGAATGGGAATAATTCGTAGTGCAAGAGAGTGAATTTTTGTCTTAATAATATCTCAGATGAGTTTTGAATTGGGTCATTATGACCCTGGAGTGTAATTTCGCCTACTGACTCAGGTGAGCGATCCAGGGCCATCATGGCCCTCTTGTCTCCCTGTCCCACAATGTTTTCTACCCTTTCAAAGAGAAAATTCCATCATATAAGCCACATTTAAATTGTCGTCTGCAAATACTTTCAATTTGGACAAGTCTTCATTTTAGTTGTGTGGTACAGAGTTAAATGTTTATATAATAACTATGAAAAGGGCTTTTAGCTATATCAATGTCAAACTCTTTACATCTTCTATTCCAAAAACTATTTTGGTGCTTATTGATTAAACTCTAGTTCCTTCAAAGTCACAAATTTCGAATCCAATTAAATGAAACAACATTTGGAGCCTATCAGATTATCAGACAATTAAAGTGCAAGAAATTATGAATATTGAATGAACTGGCGTCTGTGCACTAAAAATGCTTTGTTAGCTGAAAAAACTTTGCACCATGCCTTTAAATTGAAAACTTTTTCCACATTATCAAGTACAACTTTTTTTTTTCATGTACAATAAACTCTTTTTTGAAACATTATGACAATGACACAAAATATACACATTACACGCATTTTTTCCCCTTTTTTCAGAGTTTTATATGGCAAAACAACTTGATACTGCCATACTTCGAACTTAATTAATAATACTGCCTTGAAATACTTGATTTTTCTTGCAGTTCACACCTCTAACTCTTTGCCAAACAACACAATTTTAGACAGGTCGAAATTAAAAGCATTTGCAGACGACAGGTTAAATGTTGCAAAAATGATAGATTTGAGTCTGCTTATCAGCAAATTCTCATATTACCACAACCCTTCCAACCCCCCTTTGTATTGTCATGGGCATAGCTAGCCCAAAATGAAGTGTAAGCCTAAGTAATATCAGAGAGTGTCAAGAGAGGGGAGCGGGATTTCCCAGGAGGGTCTGGGGGGTCTCCCACTAGAACATTTTTGAAGAAGGTATTCGGTGGACTCTGGTGACTTTTTTTTTTTTGCAAATGTGTACTTTATTTTACAAAGTGTATGCAACTGCGTGTTTGCATACCGGCAGCTACAGCTCAGATTGTTTAGGGTCATCAAAACTTGGGATTGTGTAGTACAGGATTAAAAGACAATCTCATGTTTTAGGACCGTGGTGAAGATAGCTTTTGGAAACAATGTATGTGAGCATTACAGACAATGTTGGTAACCAACATTTTCTCCTTGTTCCCCCAAAGTTTTCTACCTTGTCAAAGAGAATACCATTACTACTTGAGTCATTATCTGTCATCTGCTTAAATTTCGTGGCTAAAGAGTGTGGGATTAAAAGAACATTTGGTATAACCATGCTGTGCCTCAAGATTCTCCTTAAAATTAATGACCAAAGTCTAATTAAAGGGTATTTACAACCGACTGTTTTTGCAAAAGATATCTTTAATCTTATAAATTACTGAATGATGAAAAGCACAGCGTACTGGGCATGGCAAGATATCGTAAAAACTGAAACAGTAGACAACTCCTTTTCAGGATTTTATGACCAGACATCAAAAGCTAAACATGGTGTCAAAACACTTAATTTTGCATTAAATTGTCCAGACTAGAAAAAAAAGAAAACATGTGACAAAACACATAATTGTCACGAACTGTGCATTGCACCCACATCCGAACTGCAACCATTAACTCTTTCCTACACAAAAAAATTTTAGACATGTCCAAATTGAAAGCATTTGCAGACTACAAGAGTGTGACCCAAACATTGAAATTTGTTTTTGGTGGGGAAGAAAACATTGTGGGAAAAGGAGAAAATGCTGGTTACCAGCATTTTCATCCTTTCCCACAATGTTTTCAATTTTAGGCTTCTTCCTCAGGGTTGTTAAAACTTGGGATTGTATAGTGAAAGGGTTAAAGCATTTTAACTCTCTACCAAACAACAAAATTGTAGATTTCACTAAATTCAAAGCATTTTCAAATGACAAAGTGAATGTGACTCAAAGGAGAAAATGCAGGTTACAAGGAATTTCTCCCTGTTCACAATATTTTCAATAGCCTTCTTATTCAGGGTCATTAAAACACAGGATTGTTTGGTAAGGGGCTAATGAAACTGATATTTTCAGTTTTGGGTTCAGAGACTCAAAAATTGCAATTTAACCCGTTACCAAGAAAGTCCCTTAGAAAGATGGGTTCTGAAAACATGTGGGAAAAACAAGAAATAAAGGTAACATGCATTATTATTTACTTTTCCCATAAATTTTCTGCCCTAAGAGCAACAAATCTCATCATCTCATCAACTTAATTTGTCCTACTCAACAGTGCTTTGAATTTGGACAAGTCTAAAACTTTGTTGCTTGGTAAAAGAGTTAACCCTTTGCCACACAACCCTGAGTTTCAATGACCCTTCCAGAGAAGGTTTTTGGAAACATTGTGGGAAAAGGAGAAAATGCTGGTAACCAGCATTTTCTCCTTTTCTCACGTTTTCTACGCTATCACAGACAGAAATAACCATTTGAACTGCATTTAATTTATTGTGTGCATATGCTTTCAAGTTGGTCGAATCCAAAATTTTGTTGTTTGGTAAAGAGTTATAGGCCATTTTTTGACAGAACGTTTAAAAAAATATTGGACAGTGTGGATCCAAGACCAGGTTGCACAATCCTCCTGTCTGATCTTGATCTACATTGCCTATAAAATCAGCTAGACTTGAGATAAGAGTCTCAATGAGGCTCTCTTTCCCCTCAACATAGTGACTGACTTAGCTTGAACCTAGTAACTGACGCAGTACAGCTCCCTCTCAACTCTTTAAACTTTCACCATGAAATCCCGAAATTTAACAATCCTGAGAGAGAAGGCATTTGAAAAGATTGTGGGAAATGGAGAAGATCCTGGTAACCAGCATCTTCTCCTTTTTCCCACAATGTCTTCTCCCCTTTCAAACAAAAATTGCATCATTTGAGGCATATTTAATTTGTTGTCTGCAAATGCTTTCACTTTGGTATGTTCTATAATTTTGTCATCTGGTAAAAAGTTAAAAAGACAACAGACCCATATTAGATGCCTTAGAGCTGGATATAAAGAGAACATGAGAGCCATGATGGCCCTGTATTGCTCCACTTCCAAATCTACATATGCCATCCATAATTGGCATATACATAGATTGGTAAAAAGGATGCATTAACCAATATTTCAGTAAAAAAAGTAATCAAGCCCCCCTCCCATCCAAACATTTGCCAAGAGGCTTCCATAACATTTTGTGCCCAGGTGCCTTAGCCAAGGTACTTTTATAAGATTTTGTGTATGAGGTACCTTAGTTTAAAGGCTTCTGTAACATTTTGTGTTTAAGGTGCCTTAGCCAAACTACTTCTATAAAATTTTGTGTATGAGGCATCTTTGGTAAAAAGGCTTTTGTGACATTTTGTGTATAACACACCTTAGCTAAGCTACTCCCATAAGATTTGTCCCTGAGGTGCTTTAAGTCAAAAAGCTTCTGTAGCATTTTGTGTTTAAGGTGCCTCAGCTAAGCTACTCCGTATACTCTGTATGATATGCGTTGGGCCAAGATTCTCCTTTAAGATTTGTGTTAAGATGCACCTGAATGTTTTGAATCTGGACAATATTTTTGTCCTGTGGTAAAAAGTCAAAAAGCCTGAAATACAGAAGATTTTTTGCTGTTGCCCCCATGCGCTACAAGGTCTCTGACTGATAATCTGAGTTTTGATGAAAACAGAATCTTGACAAGAAACCCCTAAATTATCCAGGTTATTTCTGTCCTTTGAACTTCTGACAAATCTTGTAACCAAATTTCAACAGCTGATAGATTGGTGCTGTCATGTTGCCTTTATGAAACTGGAAATTTGATGAAGCTATTTTTAAAAACTGCTTGGAAGCAACTCCATGAAATGCCAAGGACATGATATCAACTTGACTTCCTTGCATGCTTAAGTCACATAAGCTGTTGTTGCAAACAGTGAAGACAGAGATAAAACTGTAGAAAACTGCAAAAAACATTGAAAAGCCCTCAGATCATTACCACCCAATATTTTGAGATACATACTACTTTAACGCTTTATCGAACGATTCTGATAACCACCCTGAGAATGTCCCCATCTATAGAAATGCGTTAATGTAAGTGAAAAAAAAACAGAGAAATCATTTTCAATATGTTATACTTCTGAAGGATCCAGAACATTTCATCAAAAACAATTTTATAAAAAAACATTTCAGTTGAGGACCCCTCTTGCCCAAGCGACATTTTGCCGATTACTGTATTTCATCAAAGCCACACTTTGCCAAACTTCGTCATATTGTGTCAAATTTTCATGGAAGCAGAAATATAATTACCTGTCCAAGACTATGGTATACAACAAGAACATGTGCATAAAATGTCACCAAAAATCTGTCACTGTAACATTTACCCCCCGGTCTCACAGACCCCGATTTAATCCCGATTTCGAAAATTTCAAAATCGGCGCGAAATCGGCTAGCTTCGGGAGAGTCGTAGTGCCTCCTGACTCAAATCGGCATCAATTCAGGATCAAAAATAAATTGGGACAAAAATTTCAACATGCGCAAATTTTTCTCCCGATTTCGAAAATCGTGCCGAAATCGGCGCACCTCGATGTACCTCGTACTAAGTCGTCGTTGTTCGTAGTAAGCAAATCGGCGTTATTCGGCGACAGAATCGGTCCTATTTCGGCGTACCTACCTCAGCGATGAATCCCGAATAACGCCGATGCACTACGAGTAACTCCCGATTCTCGCCGATGAACTACGACGAGATACGCGACTAGCATCCCGACCTACACCGACCTACACCGAATAACTACGAACTGCTAAGATATCATCCTGTAGTACTACGAAGTACCCCGAATTCCGAGGAGTATAAAAAGGCGAATCAACTTTGAAAACAATTCATTCAGTTCCAAACCTTTGAACGAGACGCTTCCCTATACTTCGATACAATGGGACCAAAAAGGGGGCGTTCGAAGAAAAAGCAGTCAGCTACAACAGATATGCCTCCTCCATTGAGCACCCAAGCTCCACCATTAAGCACACAGAACCAACCTGACCCTGATGTTATGCCGGATCAGCCAGTTGTCCTGCAAAATGAGTTTGAGGATGACGTCGACTCTGTTCAGCTGGAGCATTTTCCCTTTCCTTAAGTTGAATATAGAGGTAACACAAGATTGCAATTATAACGTCGTCTGTTGTTGTTGGCATGTTGTCACTCTAATATCCATATGATAACTGATTTTTTTTGCTGTTAAATCATGGAATTTATATACCCAGTGTATGAAATCAGGGCATAATCCTGAAAAAAGATTTGAAACTCGTAGTCGATCAGGATCTGTCGGCGTATGTCGCAGTTAATCTTTGTGCATCGTAGTCCATCGTAGTAAGAAATCGGGACAGTCGGTCTAGATCGTACTGTTTCGTAGTAACTCGGCTCCTAAACTCGGGGTACTTCGGAACAAAATCGGGGCAAAAGCGTAGTAAATCGTATCGCATCGTAGTTTTTCGCAGCCCGTCGGGAACACACCGCATGTATGTCTAAAAATACGCCCCGTCCAAGGATGATCGGAGAAAAACGGCTCGAATTCGTGGTAAATCGGAGAAAATGCGCTCTCCCGAAGCTCTACGATTATTTTGGAAATCAGGGTCTGTGAGACCGGAGGGTTAAATAGTTAAGATCCCATTGTCTAAAATTTGCTAGGTTGTGTTGATTTTTATGGTCAATACAGAAGAAAACAATATTCATCTAATAATCATCTTACAATGAATAGTTCAGGCTAATTATGTTTGATCATTCTATGATGTTCTACATGAAAAAATACAGATTTTTCAATCTACTAGCAAATCTAGTAGCAAATGTTATGAGCAATCCTTAGTCCATCACAGATAGAGGATACAAAAAGAAAACAAGTGCACAGGATAAATAACAGTAAACATAGAGAATAGTCCCTAATGGTTCAGAAAAAGAATTTAATAAGTCTACTGACAATTTTTTTTTTCAACAGAATGTCGTACTTAAGATCAACTTTGGATGGCTTTTAAACAAAAGTGTTTTTCAACAAAATGGTTTCCAACGAAATGATGTGTAACAACTTCTGAATGCCTAAATATTTTTGTTACTATATGGACAGGAAAGGGTTACCAGTGGGCTGGACAAAAAAAAGAGATTCTTCCTCATTTTTCAAACTGACCAGGTGTTAACAGTTTCTCTTCACCTCACCATGGTTACTCCTTGGGCCTGTCCAGTAGTTTACACCTTTCGTTTCCTTGACACTTCACCTCATGCAATTGCAGATGAGGCTAACAACTTTTGAAACCTTCCTAAAAGGCAAACTGATCATAACAAACAAGTCCTACTTTAGCCGGTATGTTTTCACTTGTATGTATATCACGGTGTAGGACCGGAAGTGTACAGTGTTTGAGATTGTATGTCACTTGGGGGTCTGTACAGTGGCGAAATGTCACTTGATTCTTGAAAATTGAGTTTACACGGTAAGTGAAGTTAATGTTTTTTCGTTTATTTTTGTAATTAATTGAAATCTTTCCATCCACTTGTACTTTTGATATATATTAAACATACCAGGCACCTGATCGTGCGATGCGCAACCTCCTTATAGCAATAAGAATGTCTTGATCAGCTTGACGTGAGAAAATTGAAATTATTTTCGACTACAAAAAATACCAGAATTTTCGCTTTAGCGCACACAAGAGAGGTCTTTCTACGATATAAAGGTCTGTCCGTGTTTATGCTTCTTCTCTTCATCAACAAGTTCCAAGTTGTGACCTTAAAAGCGATGAAAATGACGAAATTCCTGTATGTTTACTAACACAATTTTGTACAATTTTGTACAGTCACTTGAAAACATATTTTAGGTTTGTACTGTCACTTGATACGACTTTGTACGGTCACTTGAATCCGTTCTCAAAATTATTTTGTTCTTACATAAGGAATTTTGACACTTTACAACAAAATCTTGTTTGCTTTGATCCTGTATTTTGACCTACATGATGGAAACAGAGAAATGAAATTGACATATAAAGTATTATTGCTCTTGTGTTGTGTCCTCTGGCTGAAAATGGATTATATTTCAATTGTGGCTTCATACGCTTTAAACACAGAAAAAGATTAGCCAGCGTAGAATACAAATTGAAGATACTACTAATGTGTACCAATTTTTAAAGTGGATAGAGATTATGATGACGCATTTCGTGTCACAAACATTCAACTATGCCAACTGTTGACTGGCATCATAGGTTTGGTTTCTTGATTTTGTGGTGGTATTAGGAGCTAATTTATAGCACCATGATGTAGTAGAAAAATAAATACTTCCCTTGCAAGAGCTTAAACAATCTAAAAAAATCCATATTAAATCTGATTTTTGGCTCTATGTCATTATTACCCCACCGATTCCAAAATGATAATGGCACTTTTATTTGATTTAATTATTTTGGGGGTTTATTTTTTTCTTTCTCATTTGGTGCTGCATTAAATAGATAAGTTTTAATAACTAAGGCTGTGTCGTCTGCTCATGGTAGAATTTGACAAAGTGTTGCATAGTAAGCAGCGACTGGTGGGGACAAGATAGGGCTAAGGCAGATACGCAGGTAGGCCTTGTATATTTCAGTACATGTAGTTTTGACAAATTAGGATATCTGCAATGCCACATTTATATTATCCCTAGTTATGGCCTTAGTAGCAATAAAATGTGGCTGAAAATAATTATTCTGTTTTTGTCCCTATACCACATTTTGACTTCTATTGAAACAACTTTTTACGCCCCTGAAGCTGATATCTTCAAAAGTAGATATGGCTCATAATTTATGTTGACTTCATATCATCCTATTATGTTTGATGCCGCTGAAAAAAGCATATTTTTACTTTGCTATAAGTATGCGTCATGTGTAGGCCTAACTTGTACTGAAGTTAGGTAAGTCTAAAATATTTTGACTTTGGACAAGTCCAACGTTTTGTCGTGTGGTAAAGAGTTGAAGCGTTGACGTGAAGCATTCTTGTACTAGACAAATCACGTCATGAGCACGACGTAATTGATAATGTACCATTAACTGCCTTTGGTAAAAAACTGACAACTTCCTTTTTTGAAGAATTGTCATTCCATATTCACAGGGTATATTCTAGACGTGTAGGCATATCCAATTTATGGATAACATACTATAATTTTTTACCACACACAGTCAATATAGTCTACAGTCAATGACACAAACAAGTTGGCTTCTTTACAAAAGAATACCCCCAGCTGGGCGGGGGGATAGAAATAGCTCAGCTGTCGCACTACAGCAGGGGTAAGACCCCCCCACTGTGCCTGCCTGTTTGCCGTGGGCTGCAACTCATGTCGTTCGATGACAGGATCCTGGTGGTTGAGTGGATTCAGAGCTCGGCCCTTTGATGGCTCTGTTTTTCGCAACACATCACTTTGGCCTTGAATTGAATTAAACGAGGGGTCAGGAAGGCCCGTTCTGATCAATCGGCTGGTCACGCCGAGCCCTAGGGTGTTTCTCTGACTTTGTTTTCTTTAATCATACACTGATACATCATTTCTCTGTCATCAGTTGCTGTATGTCAATACCCTAGAAGGCGGTGGCTCATGGGCTAATCGGGTGAAGGTTGGTGTTTGATTGACACTTGTAACTGCCCAAAGTTAGTCTATGCTTGGTATGACATTCTGCGGGCCTACATTTGTCCGGTCTAGCCCTTTCACTTCGAGTATATTACCGATGTATCCTTGTCATGATCTGAGTTGGATTTCCCCAGATCATGTCCCCTTGTTGGACTCCGAGGCGGGTGGGGAACATCGGTGATGAATAAACAACAACAATTATGGCTTCTCAAAAAAAGGGCAAGTGTGTACTCTCAGACTCTGATTCAGAGTCTGAATATTCAACACCTTCTTTATCATTTGCACGTTTTTTAGTCATTGAATCTGTAGACTCTACCAAACCCATTACAAAACTATCTCCTTTTATTATTGAAAAATCAATTTCGGCAATCCTTGGTACACCCAAATCTGTTAAAAAACTTAAAAATGAAACCTTGCTTGTTGAGTGCTTCTCGCAACAACAGGTTAGAAATCTACTTGGACACAAGAAACTTTTTAATCTTGATGTCAAAATATTTCCCCACAAGACCCTTAATACCTCCAAGGGGATCATTAGATGCAAAGAATTAAGTTTCTGTGACTCTTTGGAGGAAATCAAGTCAAACCTAAAAAACCAGGCTGTGTCTGATGTGAAAAGAATTTCAGTTCTCAGAAATGGCATTCGTAGAGATACACATACATACATCTTAACATTCTCTGCGCCAACTCTCCCTACTTCAGTTAAAATTGGATTTCAATCGGTCAAGGTCGATGTTTATGTGCCTAATCCGTTGCGCTGTTATAAATGCCAGCGGTACGGCCATCATGAAAGTAACTGCAGAAGCACACCCGTTTGTCCCAAATGTGCTTTTGAAGGGGAAAACCATGACCAAAAGACTTGCAATAACCCTCTTCTCTGTGTCAATTGCAAGTCTTCTCATCCTACCTATTCCAAAGAATGTTCAGTTTGGAAAGATGAGAAAGAAATCCTGTCAATCAAGTTTAAGCAGAATGTTACCTTTTTGGAAGCCAGGAAAACAGTTGAAAAACGCAGGTCTGATCAGGCATTGTTGAGCAAAAGCACAACATATGCAAATGTTGCATCTCCTTTGCCTGCAAATGGACATTGTCCAACCTGCGAACTGTTGGCTAAAAAACTTCTCCAAAAGTTTCCTGAAATGACTAGTGAACTGAAAGCTCTCATTCCCAATGTCGAGGTTACAACACCTTCCACTCAGACTCAGCCTGCGTCTGAAACAAACAAACCCTCTTCTGCACCCCCAAAAACCACAGACTCTCAAAGTATTCCTTCACAAAAAACCCCAAAGCCCTCTTCCTCTTCACAAAATATTTCTTCAAAAAAAGCTTCAAAGCCATCTGCCCCTTCAAAACAGCCTCCTAAGAAACCCCAACCTCCATCTTCACAGTCTACAAATAAATCTAACGCTCCACCTAAAGATAACAAATCTTATCATGTACCCCGATCACCAAAACGATCTTCCTCGAAATCTAAACCACAGTCCAGAGATAACCATGGATCCTGTGAAATAGCAGTCACAGTAGATGATCCGGTCCCTACCTCCAACAGATTTTCAGAGCTAGAGGACATGGATGCAGATACTGAAAATCTGGAAGGTGAGGCTTCAGATTCAGAAGCCTCTATCTGGTCCAGTTCTAAAGATCTTTGGAACAAGGACACTGACACTTGGCACTCGTCCAAACCCGAGACAACTGTAATTAAATCTTAATCTATTTTGAAATGTATTGGTTTACGGCCTCTTTTTTTACTTTAGCTTTTATACTTTCTTCATGCACTATGGATACCATAATCCAGCGGAATTGTCGACGTCTAAAGTCAAACTTTGACGAACTTTCCCTTTTAATCAATGATCACAAACCAGTTGCTGTTTGTCTGCAAGAAACCTTCCTTAAGCGGGAGGATGATATTTCTGTCAAATATCATTCCATTTACAATAAAGTCTTTATCGAAGGTGAGAAAGCTAGAGCTGGTGTTTCTATTATTGTCAATAACAACATACCTCATAAAGTTGTGTCTCTTAATACAAACTTGCAAACTGTTGCCATCAGGTTATCTTTACACAGTGCTATTACACTGTGTTCTTTATATCTCCCCCCCAAGCACACCTATCAATGACAACAATCTGAATGATCTCATTTCCCAATTGCCATCCCCCTATATTCTTGCTGGGGACTTTAATGGTCACAATGTTATGTGGGGTTGCAATGACACTAACCAGAGAGGTTTACAGTTGGAGAACTTCATTTCGAATAACTCTTTATCTTTCATGAATGATAACAAATCCAAAACCTACTTGCATCCAGCAACTGGATTTTACTCTTCTATTGATTTAATCTTATGCAGCCCAGTCTTACTTCCCAATTTCACCTGGAAAGTGACTGAAGATTTGTGTGGAAGTGATCACTTCCCTATTATCTTATCATCTACACAACTATCCAGCAGTGTAAGACCGCAGAAATGGAAACTCTCTAAAGCCAATTGGAACAGATTTGAAACCCTCTGTGAACAGACCATTACACATGACAAGTTTAGAAATTGCGATGATCCAGCAGAACTTTTTACTTCGCTGTTAATTGATGCAGCTAAACAGTCTGTCCCTCAGACCTCGACAAATCCAAAACGTCCTGACAAGCCTTGGTACAGGCTATCAGAGACAGAAAACAAGCCCTTAGAAAGTTTAACCTCAGACCTACCAAAGAAATTCATAAATTATTCCGTATTTCCAGGGCAAAGGCTCGTCGTACCATTAGAGAAAGTAAGCGCAAGGCTTGGAGACAATATGTCTCTAAATTAAATAGTAGAACTACTACAAAAAAAACCTGGGACATGATCAGAAAGATCAATGGCAAAGGCCAACCCCCTCTCAGTCACCTTAAAGTTAACAATACTTCGTTGGAATCACCCCAGGATATAGCGGATGCTCTTGCCGACACCTTTTGCAAAAAGTCTTCCTCTGCAAACTATTCTGAAAAGTTTCAGAGAAATAAAGCCAGAGAAGAAAAGAAAAAACTTAATTTCAATTCTTCTAATTCGGAGCACTATAATAAACTCTTCACCTTTAAAGAATTAAAATCTGCTCTGAATAAAGCTCACGATTCTTCTCCTGGCCAAGATAAAGTTCATTACCAGTTTTTAAACCACTTACCTTTTACTTCTCTCTCGGTTTTACTTGATATTTTTAATGATATCTGGCAGTCCGGTGATTTTCCTTCGTCCTGGCGAGAGGCACTAGTCATTCCTATCCCAAAACCTGTCAAGGATGCTAATGACCCAGCCAACTATCGTCCAATAGCTCTTACTAGTTGTCTTTGCAAGACTCTAGAACGTATGGTCAACGACAGGCTTGTCTGGTTTTTAGAAAAAAACAACCTCATCGTTGATGTACAGAGTGGATTTCGTCGCCAACTTGGCACCATCGATCATCTTGTCCGCTTTGAAACCTTTGTCAGAGAAGCCTTTATTAATAGACAACATGTAGTATCTGTCTTTTTCGACCTTGAAAGCGCTTATGATACGACTTGGAAATACGGAATTCTTAAAGACTTGCATGACTTTGGTCTTCGAGGCCGTCTTCCTCTTTTAATCTCAGCCTTCTTGGATGAACATCTTTTCCGCGTCCGAGTTGGCAATACTGTCTCGGGAGCCCGGGAACAGGAGATGGGTGTGCCCCAAGGATGTATTCTCTCTGTTACACTTTTTAGTGTAAAAATAAACAGTATAGTTAAAGCTATCTGTCCTGGTGTAGACTGTTCTCTTTATGTTGATGACTTTGTTATATGCTTCAGATCTCGAAATATGAATATTATTGAGAGACAACTTCAACAGTGTCTCAACAAACTCCAAATGTGGTCTGATGAAAATGGCTTCAAATTTTCAAAGTCCAAAACAAAATGCATGCACCTTTGTAATTTACGTGGTGTTCATCCAGACCCTGAACTGTATTTGGACAAAACTAAAATTGAAGTCGTTTCTGAGTTTAAATTTCTTTGAGTCATCTTTGACAGAAAGCTTTCCTTCCTTCCTCACATCACTGCACTTAAAAAGAAATGCAAGAAAGCTCTTAATCTTCTAAAGGTTGTGGCCCATTCTGATTGGGGAGCAGACCGTAAAGTCCTCTTGCGGCTTTATCGGTCTTTAGTTCGCTCCAAATTAGACTATGGATCTATCGTATATGGATCATCCCGTAAATCTTACCTTAAAATTCTCGATCCTATACACCACGAAGGCCTGCGTCTTGTACTTGGAGCTTTCAGAACTTCTCCTGTCAATAGTCTCTATGTTGAGGCTAATGAACCTTCTCTTTCTTACAGGAGGGAAAAACTCTCACTTCAATATCTTTTAAAACTGAAATCAAATCGTTTTAATCCAACTCATAAAGTTGTTTTTAAACCTCAGTATAAACGTCTTTTTGAAAGGAAACCAAATGTTATTCCTCCATTTGGTATCCGCATGGAGCCCATTGTAGATAAGCTTGGCATAGACATTGAGTCTATTGCCGACTATAAAATCTCTGAAATCCCTCCATGGACACTAAACAGTGCAGAATTCAGATTTGACCTTGCATCCGACAAAAAGTCAGTCACGGATAGAACTGTGTTTCATGCTAGATACAACGAGATAAAGGAGCATTATTTTTCCTTCAAACCAATCTATACAGATGGATCTAAAGAGGGAAATTCTGTAGCTGCTGCCGCTATTTATGGAGAAAGGAGCTTAAAGTGCCGCCTTCCAAACAATTCCTCTATCTTCTCTGCAGAAATTAAAGCTATTGATCTTGCCCTTAATCTAGCTGAACATTCTAATTCCAACCGTTTCATTATCTTTTCGGACTCTTTGTCAACATTACAGGCCCTTTCAAATCAACGACTTGAGAATCCCTTGATCTGTACTTTACTTGAAAGGATCTCACAAATTTCTTCTATGAATAGATTGGTGTTCTGCTGGCTTCCAAGTCATGTAGGCATCAAAGGCAATGAAAATGCCGATAGGTCTGCCAAATCTGCACTTAACCTTCCCATTTCAGATTTTAAAGTTCCACACACTGATTTTAAATCCTCTGTTTTAACACATATCCAATCTTCTTGGCAATCCCAGTGGGATGCTGATGTTTTCAATAAACTGCATTCAGTTAAACCTTCCTTTGGTGAATGGTACCCCGTTTACAGGTCTGTTCGTCGAGAAGAAGTGATAATTGCACGACTTCGAATTGGCCATTCACGCATTACACATTCCTGGCTCTTGACCAGAGATGATGCCCCTGAATGTATTCCATGCAATGCACCCTTCTCTATAAAACACATTCTACTAGATTGCATTGACTTTCAGCCAGTTCGTACAAGATATTTCAGCGTCGATAGTTTAAAAAATCTTTTTGATTCTGTCAGCGTTGAATCTATTATCACTTTCATAAAGGAGATTGGCATTTACAATAAACTGTGATATTTGCTTTTTGAGTTTCTTACCCATGTTTTTACATTCTTTACACACTTTTCTCAATGTTAAGCTCTCATTTCCTTTAAGCTACTATTCACAGTCTTAACCTTTTCATTTAAAACTTTGAGTAGGCAGGGTTTATCCTGCCACTCAATATCATATTTTATACACATTAAATAAATGACACTCTTCTTAATTTAACACTTCTTCTATCAATTCAACTTTTGTTCAAATCCTTTTATCACATTCCTAACTTTATCATTTAAAACTTTTTGAGTAAATAGGGATTGCCCTGTCACTCAATTATTTCCATTATACATATGAAGGTCACACATAACACTTCTTAATCCAACTCTTTTATCATTATTAATGTATTCAAACTTTTTTCAGTTTAAACAATTTCACTTTTATTATCTTTCAACACAGATATGCGCGCTAAATGACCAAAGCTGTCGATGCGCCATAAAATAACATTCATTCATTCATTCATTACAAAAGAAGCCAGGAGAAGTCAGCATCAATCTTTTCAAATACTTTATTGGCTTTTAATATCGATTTATTTTGGTGTATGTAAACAAACAAGCAAAAAAGCCGCCGCGTAGAAGCATCTTATGCTTTACATGACGGTCATTTGACCTTCTTCCTGCGTGGGCAAGTTGCATGATCTTGTCCAGCGGTCTTCTTTCTCTCTTTTTTATTAAACAAAGTTCTTCTTATTTTTTCTTCTGCCTAGATATATTTGCTTAATGAAAAATTACAATTACTATAGAGGTCATTTGCAACCATGGCAAATATAATATAACAAATCTTTACTAAAATTAGTCATATAAAAATAAACCTCATCTATTTCGTGTTTCGGTTTTTTGATTTCGCTTTATTTACAAAACCATGATGAAACAGACTGTGTATTAGAACAATTTCCCAAGAAAAATGGATTTAATCAGCAAATTCTGCAGCAGTCTGCATTTTAAACTCACCACTACTGGAGAGGTCTGATGATCTCGTAAAATAAATGAACATGACCACACGTTATTTAATATTGGGATACTGTCGCGTGACACCATTTCTTACCTTAAATTCCGATTAATTAGCGTCATATTACTAACAGAATCTTATACTAAGGTCATTTTTTTTTTAAATTTATGAAACTCGCCAAAGGCTCGCTTCATGAGTTTCATATGTATGAATTTAGCACTCGTGTAAAATCCTTTATTTTCTGATGTTCATCTAAGTTTGAACGACACTGAGTCGCGTGCAAAGTTTAGTTTTAGTTTAGTTTAAACATATTTATTTTACATTGATTGAGAAACAAGTTCTTAAAATTTAAACTAATCTCTCTCGATTCTGCTTCCTGGGAACTACACCAGTACTCGCGCCGAATGTGTGGGCCAATGAAAAATCCCAAAGTTGACATCCACTCCCGGGTATCGATCTCAGGACCTTTAGGTTATAAGGCCAACGCTCTACCTCACGACCACAGACACCACCAAAGTAAATGCAGCCCAAGGGGCTTCGTGTATTCTTTGCTAGCGACCCGGTGTCGCTCATTCTTCGATAAAAATCTAGGCCCAGTTGTTTAAAGCATCGTTACCTTAATGAGTTCGTTTTAGTTTCAGTTGGCTTACTGTTTGAGCGAAACCTATATCAAATACCCTGATATGCTATGCTGAAAAGAAAAAGCTCCTCGAATTTTTTTCAGCTCAGGTATCACAGTATATGCGTATAAAACTTCACATTTCGTTGACAAACAACGTCATGGTTCTACTTTTACATCACAGAAAAAGTTGAAAGATTTGTTTGTTTAAGCAGCTTAACATCGTGAACTCTGTCAAAGTGAAATTAGATTCTCGGGATCAATTGTTTATACTGGCCATTGTTTTGATGATGGTTTTGTGAGAAAGCAGCCAGTGGCTTGGAAAGAATATTGTGCGAGTACTGATAAAAGAGAAACCAGGAAATCATGGACAGGTGCACTGGCCACCGCGTTTTCATTTCTCCGCGATATAACTGAAATGATGTGGAAAACGGTGCTAAATAATCAGTCAAATAGGTGTTGTCATGCATAAACAAAGCTTTGCGATCTATATCAAAGCGCGCTTTTATGCAGCAGGGTACAAGACGGTATTAGTCAGTTACAGAACTTGAAACTTGCTCCTATTTCCTTGGTACATTATCTTACTGGGATTTTCAGTGTCTAATAAAGTAATCGAATATTATAGCAAGTACAACCAACATGTCAGGGAGCATCTGTCAAATCAATCTACTTTAAAGTAGGTCAAACAAGTCAGAGTCTCATATCACTTCAAATAAACAACTTTCTGTCGAATTTCCCTTTTCATTCTTCGTAATAAAAGATATGCTCTTCAAGTCACTGTACAAAATAAAATATTGCAGATCTCAAGCGACTGTACAACAGCTTATCAAGTGACTGTACAAATTCCTTTTGTTGACATGCCATTTTAAACGAACGATTATGAGGATTGTAGTTGATTTTGTCACCAAACCTTTACATGTTTTCAAAAAAAAGTGAATAAAGAAAATATCTATACATTTTCCGTTCAGCAAAAAAGCTTTTAAGGATGGTTAATCAAACAAAATACCTCGTTGTTTTGAGGCAAAATCATTTGTATTTTAGTATGGTTACATGATCAAGGCATCCCCATTCCTCCAAGAAAGGTTTACAGAGCACATGGGTGTTCCTGATACGGTCTATAATTAACAAACAAAAAAGTGGATATGAAGGTTTTATAATATCTATCAAAATAAATGAAAAATCACCAGCTTGACTTACCGTGTCATAGCAGTTTACAACGACCAAGTGACATTTCGCCACTGTACAGACTCCTAAGTGACATACAATCTCAAACACTGTACACTTCCGGTCCTACACTGTGTATATAGCTCTCTCTCCATAAACATTTCACTATCAGTTTATATTATTATGTTTGGTATAACAGGTTTAAAATCACGTACCGTGACGAGATAATTTATAAACCCAGCCTGATAATGTTTATACTGTCTCGTCGAAGTTCGTGTTTTAAACATGTATTCCCCCAAAAACAAACAATAATATAAACTGTTAATGAAAGTTTTATTGAGTTGGAGTTATACATCAAACCTTAATTAATACTATACAAGTTGAATGTCATTTGAGCCATGCTCTGGGAAAAGGGGTTTCATGCATTTCCATGATGCATGATACTATGCAATTCATCATATAATTATGGATCAATAAAATCATTTCTTTATAAAAAGTGACTGAATCATAAGGAACACTGGTCCTTTAATATGCAGAAAATTGACCAATAGCAAAAAGTTTCGACCCAGGTCAGTCTGCGCAGAGTGGCAGGCTGACCTTGTCAATACTTTTTGCACATGCAAAATTACCTACAAAGAAGAGGGGGATATACTGGTTTCACCATGTCTATTTGTCTGTCTGTCCATCCGTCCGTCTGTCAATCTGTCAGTCTTGTTTTCGTTTCCGTGCTTTCACAGGGTGCCCAATCACATACTGCAGTACATGATTCACATATAAATTCTACTCTGCGCATACAAATTTTTGTGCTTACGTGCATGCATGTGCAGTCAAAAGTATGCACGTACAAAAAGGAAAGTAATTACGTAAACTGCACATACAAATTAGATACCATTTCGTATTGCATGCCAAATAAACAAAATGCAAGTAGTTTTCCTCATAAGTGGGTACCACGCTTTGTCCTCAACATACAGTGGGTAACCAAATATTTTCACTATATAATTTTGCGGTTCCCTCGTCTGTTTGAAAAATTTTCGCTACGATTTTTTTAAGGTGTCAAAATCTACCATGTGTACAGGAAATCGGGTAATTAATTATCAATGAGAAATTAAAATCAATTAATACTATTATGATGCGCAGTTATTGTTAAAAACACATTCTTTTGACATATGAAAGCAGAAAAATCGAGCCACAAATTAAACGTGTAATTTTCGTATGTATGACGTCTGCTGCAGAAAAATGTCATCACAGCAAAAGCTGTTAAAATATTTTACAGCATGAAGATTTGAGAAAGGTAGGTTTACACAAGTGATTCTACCATTACACATTTTGTTTTATTTTGCCCTAACACGGCATGGCCTTTATTTGACTGAGTTTGAGCTTGCAATGAGCCGATCAGCCTGCTCCTCTGTGAATTTAAAATAGCCTGCTCCTACCAACATCGTCTTGGACAACGAGCATCAATCTGTCTACTCTTCCTTTTTAAAGCAGTTCTAATGTACTTCGCAACTTTGAAAAAGGAATAAAGGTGAAAAATCTTCCATAAAGGCAGTCGATTATCAAAACTCATGGCTGTGTTTGGCTTTTAAACCCTGACCACTGTTGCGATTATATCTAAGTATGTGCATGCCCTGGAGACATGATGCATCCTTACAATTTGCCCTACTTTCTAAACCAATCAGAAGACCGGATTTCATTCAAAAATGCTGGATTTAATTCCATACAGACTCAATATCTGGCAATATGCGACAAGTTAATTATTAAATGGTTGACCTATATACAAATATTTCCCGCTAAACCTGAAGCTCCGCCCACAATATTTTAGCCGGTCATTGTACAGTAAAAAAATACTACAATGTGTGCACTGTCGTGAAAGAGGCGGGGACTACTGCAACTTTGGGGACCCTGAAAAGTTAACTAAAAAAAGCATGTATGAACAAATTACCTTTAAATTCCTCTATGAATTCATAAGGAGTAAAAATACCCTTTTTAGACAAGATCTCTCTTATCACTGATTGTTGTAGACACTCGAAACAATTGTCTCAATGAGACCTTTCTGTAGAATACCAACAACATAGGGTTTAAATATTAACAGAAGGATTTCAGTACGTGCAAGTCTAGCATTATCTGCAGCTCTGTAACTTCGACAAAAATAAAGGCAAAAATAAGGACAGCTCACTTTACCAATAGCTGTTGGTCCATCACATTAGATCTACCATGCTTATTGTAGGCTGCACTTAATATACAAAGTCCCGAAATGCAATGAAATCAAGCCAAAGGGTTATATTTTTATATCTAGACCAAACAACGCAACTTACCGTTAGTGTCTGAGCTTGCAATTTCAGAGGGAAAGGGAACAAGGTCTCGTGTGTTAATTGTACATAATTGTGTGAGCAACACGTCGCCTGTGCCAGGAAAAATAAATTCTTTGTAAAATTCTTCGTTGTCGACTAGATCAAATGATGCCACACTAAATCAAGCGCTTGAGTGAATATGAGCGCAGACAGTTTTTGGGTGTCCTAGATTGAGTTTAGCGCCACAGACAGTTGTCCTAGGTCAGGTTCAGTGCCAAATTAAAGATGACAAGAGGCGTGGCGACGGCATTCTCTGTCCGACTCATATGGCTCTCTTCTCCGAGAGGCTGCTGTCAGTCAATTAGAAAGTAGGGCAAACTGTCAGTTAGTTATAGATCATATATTTCATTTTTACGGAATTAAATCGTCGGTCGGCTTCGCCTCCCTCCGATTTAATTCCCTAAAAATGAAATATATGATGTATAACTTATACATATAATCACCAAATGCACAATTTACTAATTTAATTAAGATCCCATTCATTATGGTAAAGGAGCTAGGGTGTTAAAATTCATTAATAAAACTGAAACAGCTCAAAGTTACTCTGTACCTTCTAATTTTTCTTTGAACCCCCAATTCAAAACCTAGGGGGTACAGTGTACCCCCAATTTTTTCTTTGTACCCCCAATTGAAAACCTGGAGGATGCATGTACCCCCAAATTGAAAGCCCAGTGGGCATGCTGTCTCACTCAAAAGCCATTTGACTTAGGACCCTGAAACTTTATACAAGTGTTATGCATGACCCAAGGAGGTGCCCCATTGTTTTCGGGTCACATGGGTCAAAGGTCAAGGTCACAGGTAAACTTTGTTTTCTCTGACTGTGCTGCTTCAGTGCCTCTGTGTGACATCATAGACTGATTGCTGTACAGACGATTCCATTTTATCTTATAAATTTGAGCCATACCATTCAAACCATACCTACATACATACAACACTATTTTCTTTCTATTCACACATAAATTTAAAGCCAGTTTACATTCATGCCTGTCACCAATTTGTGTCTCACAAATCAGTTTATCAACAAACCACTAACAAAAATAAACATTTTCATTTATTTTTCATAGTTTGTAACGATCTGACAAGTGATACACCGTTACAATTGGCCTTTCTCTTTAAAAACCTCAATAGTTTTAATAAATTACCTGACTTGCGTGCTACCCCATCAAAAACGAAGACAAATTTAGCAGATCTTTTTTCCTTTTGACTGAGCCAGAGATTTTACTTAGAAGCAAAATGATGAAGCAACTTTCAATTTCTTATCAAATCTACCTCTGGTGAAGATCAGAGACAAAATGTAACATCTCAAAAAACAAGATCTAATTCTAGTCATAATAGACTCTGGCTTCTGTAGATAAGCTAGTTCAACAGCCACCATAGATCAGAGGATTTGTCAGAAAAACAAAATACAGTCAAATCTGTGTACAGCAGCCAGCCAAGGGATGTGCCCAAATTGGCTGCTGTACACAGATTGGCTGCTGTTCACAGTACTTATTTCTCGCACATTATTATCATACTATAGTTGATACATTGTACTTTGCAGTATTGTTCCAGCTTGTTGAATCATCTATTGTATGTTACAATAAAATTCTGCCTCACATTTTGTAAAAAAAAAAGGACTTAAATAAAAGGATTTTATTTAAAAGATTTATTTTACTTTACTTTTTTATTTTACTTTTCATTTATTTTCCATCATATTTAAACAATAAAGTGCTTACAAGTCTCATGTTATACTATGTACATCTGAACTGTTTGCTAGAAAGCATGTTAAAACTTTAAAAAATTACATGTTGCTTAACCCTTTCCCAAAGGGCAAATTTTGGACCAGACCAGATTGAAAGCATTTTGCAGATGTTAATAAACAGTTGCTAAAAATATGATTTTTCTATATGATAGGGTAGAAAACATTTTGGGAAAAGGAGAAAATGCTGGTTACCAGCATTTTCTCCTTTTCCCACAATGTTTTCAAAAGGCTTCTCTTCCTGACCCGTAAAAACAACGGATTGTTTGGGAAAGGGTTAACTCATTACCAAACGACAAAATTTTAGGCTTGTCCAATTGAAAGCATTTGCAGACAACAAAACATAAGAGGGAAAAGGAGAAAATGATGAAAAAAAAAATACAGAAACACAACGATTGTTTTGCAAAGAAACATGCATTTTGTTACTGTCTTTTTTGGAAAAAACTGTCAATTTGTGTGCGGCCTACACCAAACTCAGTAGCAATAATCCGTGAAGAACGTCCAGATTCAAGCATTTGAACAACTTTCACACGGTCCTCTAGAGAGAGGAATTTACGTTTCGAGAGCGACATGATAGCAAGAACTGAATGCAACAGAAAATTTCCATCCATTTTTAAAAACAACGGGTTCGCAGTTTAGTTAAAGTGTAAACAACTTCGATTGACGTGATGTACAATTTCATATTATTACAACAAATTACCCATCTGCAAAAATACCGACAAACTTTCATTGCCATTCATCCTTTAAAGATCAAACATGAAAATAAACAACAATTGTCGGTCATTTTAATCGTAATTAGGTGTTGTATAATCTGTAATTGTCTGTTTGCACGTTTTACATTGTGTTAAGTCGACTTCGTCAATAACTACGGTATAGTGTTAATTATCGATTTTTCATATCCGATAAATTACGTCGTGTGTTGTGTCAGCTGACCTTTGTTTAGGTGTGATATACTGTTGATCCCGACTTATTAATGTGACCATTGGCTGCATTTCACGATATCACGCTACAAACAGTGCAATGAAAGAAGAAAATTGCACGGGGGGGATTCGAGTGGCCGTTGTCGATAGATTGGCCGCTGTCCAGGTATGACCGCTAACTCAGATTTGACTGTATAAAACAGAGCCCCAGATAATTTTTTGAGCCAAGGAGTATTTAAGCATCATTTTTTTATGATAGGGGTAAAATGAAATGAGACTGCTTAAGCAGCAAATTTTTAAGCAAGAAAAATCTAATGGTAGAGTAAAAATCGAGTTTTACCCCATAACTGAACATAGTATGAACAATCCCATAACAAACTCTTTTTTTTAATTCTATAGAGTGCCCAGCTAGTAAGATTGCTTGAAAAATGTGGCAATTTTATTTTATTCTTTTTATCTGTAATATGCTGAGCACTGTATAAAAAGAGAATGTGTTGCTAAAATATGGATAAAGGGGTTCTCAGTCCCAGAGTCATTGACTCTTGGATCCTAATTTTCGGTCAAAATGGAATTTCCAAGAATCAAAGAGAAAATTTTCATGTCTAAGAGTCAAAATTACTCAGGTACTATGGAGTAGTAAGGGTATAATTAACACAATTTTTCATTCATTATGTTCTTCATTTCACATTTATGAGTGCATTTTCAAACATTGATTACAAGTGTTTAGTAATTCCAAGCACTTGATCATCAGAAAGATGGAGAGATGAATTCTAACTTGCAGCCCTACCATGCAATTCGTCTAATATGAATAAATGGACACAAACAATGATTTAACAGTTTTCCAAACAATATAATTTTAGACTCTTTCACGTTTAAAGCAGTAGCAGATGACAATTCAAATGTCGCTTGACTGACTGGATTTGTCTTTCATGTAGCACACTAGAACATTGTGGAAAAGGGAGAAAAGAAGGGTCACAATCATTAGAGGGTTCTTCATTCTAGTCTTTTTTCTTTGTATTAGTGACCAATACCTTCTTTAACACTTGTTCAAGTGCTAACACTGTAAGATAAGAAGGCGTAACCTCCATCCTCCCCTGTCTAATTTGTAAGTTGTCATATGTTTTTATTTCATAAAGCAACCAATGATTTATACTCACCACAAAACAGATATTTTGACTTCCATTTCTTGATTTATACTGAGATTTGTGTATATTCACTGTTTAAATTCATTTTCAAAGACGATAAGACAAATTGAAGTGCCTCTGATCTGACGATATCAAACTGAACGTTGCTGTGTCATGGGTTTTCGCTTTTTTTGTTTTTGCGCCTGATTTTTCATGTCAATCAATGTTCTGAGAAGTATTTCCACATCGTTTGACAAGAATTTGTCAATTAGGGTAGCAGGTAACTCTAAAACCTGTCATTTTACACTAGATAAAGGGATGAACACTTTCATCGCATTTTCATAAAATGACTCGCCAGTTTGATTAGCTGTGATAAATAGAGCCGTGTGTGCCCTTAACATTTGATACCGAATGTGTGACTTATTAAAGCCCTTGTATCTTCTGGGTGCACGCTCGCAAGCTAATTTATATGAAGCTTTAGCCGATAATCTCATGTGTTAGATTAATGCTTAGGCAGATATTTCTAGCGTAAAGAAACTCGGGTCATTTCAAATTTCCAAGCGTCGATGATGAACTGATAGACCAAGTTAGACAACTAATGTATTAACTATTCTTTCAACAGAAATGTATTATGAATGATTCTAATGGAAACTGTGACGATTGTTTTCTTTTTCTACGTGGAGTATATAGATTTAAGAATGGTAAAGTGGTGTATCTTTCGAGAAGAAATGTACTGTGTAGGTGAATCTACTAGATACAGCCGCGGAATCAATCAAAGGATCACCCAAGGTTTGCCGAATGCCAAAGCAGGTACACATATAATTAAACTGGCAGCCTGTTACTGATCTTTGTAAGAACGGTTTATTGGACGGTTACGGGAGATACAACGGGTACAAGTTTAACGAATAATCAGCATTCGGCAAACCTCGGGTGATCCAATGATCAATTTAGATGTAGGTATGGAATCGGCCGAGTTGTGACGTGTGGTATAATCAGCTGATCTAAGAAGCTTGCGATTTGTTCAGAAAATGATATGCGAGCATTTCAGGGACACCTCAGCCAAGCAAGATGACGATCTCGGTTGTAAACAAAATATGCAATGAAAATCAGTAAAATTATGTATCGTGAGAAACGTGCGTATTTGTAATGCTTTAAAATAAGTTTTGTTGCATATTTGCTGTTCCAAGTAGCGTAAAATAATCAAATATGCAGCTTATCTGGGACGCTGTATAAAATCTATTCATTTCAATTTTTTTTAAATCAGAGAGAGAGAGAAAAAATGAAACATTTTTCTAACTTTAGTGGATGTACATATATACTGTAGTTGACTAAGCTGCACCTAGTTTTTGAAATACCACCCTGTTTTTCAAAAGCCTTCCTCCCACACCATTTTTCTTTTTTAAAGTAAACACTGTTCTACAGATGGCAAAGGTCAAGATCAGATTGCATAGTCTGATGTTGGATTTTTAGTTACTGTATAATATACACAAGATAATTTTTTTTTCAATTTTCAGTGGATAATATTTTCAGTTGGTGAAAACAGCGGAATTTATTTATTTGGCTCCATGAGGCAAAAGAGTATAAAGAAAAATAATCAATCATATGAGAAGAAGTGGATGCTAATTTATTGCATAATTATTTTTAAAGGTAAATTAAAAACAAAACTAGTAACATATGTATTAACTCTTTACCAGATGACAAAAGTGTGAACCAGCCCCTATTTCAAGCAGCTGAAGTTGAGAATAAAAGTGCAACTGAAAAGAACAAATGTCTTTGAAACACTTGAAAACATGGTGACAAAAGGAGAAAATGCTGGTGACTAGCATTTTCTCCTTTTCCCACATTATTTTCAAAATCCTCTTTCCTCAGTCAGTAAAACACAGGATTGTTTGATAGAGGGTTAAGAAATACTTGCCAGTGATTTATTGGCACATTTATAAGGAAGGGGTCTTGATGGCATGGCATAAATGAGTAAAGAGATTCTATTTATCAGCAAAATGCCAAGGTGAGTTCATTACTGCATTATAATACACTGTTGACAATTAGGAAGGCTGACATCACATCTTAACTAGAGTGGCTAATTTGCTCCCATTTTGTTTTGACACACATTTTTTCAAATACTGTACACCCTAACCCATAAAGCACCTTTTACTTATATAGTTACCCTTCTGGCCAGTGTTAATCAACATGTGCTGTCTAATCTTTGATCTACACTGTGCGCTTTGCTAAAACAACATGCACAACAGTTACTGGAAGCCATAAATTTGCAATCATCTTGGTCTTACTCTAGAAAGAAAATGTCCAGTGGGTTTAATTGGCACTAACTTCAGCAGCTTTACAACAGAATTTTAGCAGTGTCTGCCTGACAGCAGTTGCAGATGACCAGTTTGGATCAAGTGTTGGTATTTGTTTTTGGAAGGGCAGAAAACATTGAAGGAAATGCTGGTTTACCAGCATTTTCATATTTTTCCACAATTTTTCAAAAGCATTTTTTCCTAACAGTCTTTATTACATGGTAATGTTTGGTATGAGGCCAATCCCTAGTTTTCAATGACACTGACAATACCATATAATAAAGATGTGATGTCATTTTTTTATTACAACATATTACAGCTTTATGCTACTCCACAAATCCACTTTCCAGGACTTGGAGTCCTTTGATTAAGCTTTTGGCTGACCTGGGTTGGAACTTTTTGCTACATGTAAATTTTCTGCATGTCCAAGGACCACTCTACCTCCAGATCCAGTTGATTGTGAGACTAAATGGATTTTATGGATCTATAATTATGTGATGACTTGCTTAGTATAATGCAGCATGGAGATGCATTAAGCCCCCTTTTGCCAGAATGCAGCTCATTTTATAAAATTCAGGAATCCAACAAAAACTCAAAGCTACTTACCACTGCTACTGTTTCTCCTCCAGGGTACATCTGGCGCAAGGCCTGCCTCTTCAGTTCCAACAAACAATTATTACATCCCTCACACATAATTCCTACATGATTAGTTATATCCCTTACTTTCCTCTCTTTAGCACCAGGAGGGAGAGGTGGCAATGGACGACTTTTGAGGCCGGCAACCCGCTTTGATGGTGCTACCTCGATGATCGCAATCCCCTTAGAGTCAAAGGGTGGAGAGAGACAACGTTTAAGGCTAGACTCAGCCACCATTGGTGACGTGGGCCGCCCCAAAACAAAGGCCATCTCTTCCTTAGAGTTATCCTCCTTATAAGTTCCATCATCCTTTAAAGAAGTGATTGTCCCGAGTACAGTGTAATCCATGGAAGCGTAATCCTGTTCGTCCTTATTTCCAACGACTTTGATTGGCATACTTTCTGTTTTGAAGTCTTCAACAGCATCACATGTATTTTCAATAGCTTCATCTAGAAACTGTTCATAACTTGGTATGTCATTACTATCAATGTTGTCATAAGTCTCTAACTCACTGATTCCATTTATTTCCGACAGACTACTCAAAGGCTTATCTAAGACATCTTCTGTATCATCATGGAAGCTTCCATTCTTGTTTACCATAATAACAGAAGGCACTTTAGTTTGACTTTTCTCTTGCCGTGGCTTGCCATTAGGCATAGGAATACGTCTTATTATAGCTTGACCACCAAACATATTGGCAGTAGAACTCACGTTGACAGACTCTGAATAACTTTTCCTATGCTCAACCTGGAAAAAAAATCATAAATGAAAGGTGACACCCATGATATTAAACTTTGTTCTATGACTATTTACATCCCTGCAGGAGCATTTCTTACTTTAAAGATAAATCCTAATAGCTAGAGAGAAAATCATTGATAGATTGTAGAATGGTTAAGAAATAGCTGTGTTAACACAGACAAATTACCAGCATAATTATAAAGTATAACGGATAAATGCATATATCGGAAATGTCAGTTTTCAAAATCGGAAATGTCACAACAGTGGTTTTTACACTGTCAAAGACAGAAATCCTTATTTTAAACTTCATTTCGTTTGTCATCTGCAAATGCTCTCAATTTGATCTAGCTAAAATTTTGTCATTAGGTAAAGAGTTTAATTATGTAGTGGTTACCATATCTGGAAATATAGTAGTGGGTCCAAGCAGAAACACTATACCACCAAAGTATTAGCCAGCATTTGCATTCAGCAACCACTTGTATTGGCACTTTGCCAGACAGTCCAGGTTTTAACAACCCTGAAGAAAATGCCCCTTGAAAACATAGGAGAAAATGCTGATTACCAGCATTTTCTCCTTTTCCCACAAGGTTTTCTACCATTCCAAAAACAAATTCAAATATTTCACAGTTATTTTACTGTCTGTGAATGCTTTCAAGTTAGACAAGTCTTAAAATGTGTCTTGCTGTAAGCGGATAACCTTTTCCCAAGCCATTACTGATTCCAATGACACTGAGAAAAAAAAAAAGTTTTGAAAACAAATTGGGAAAAGGAGAAAATTCCACAATGTTTTTCTGCTTTTTTTACAGACAAATTTGAACCACATTGTTTTCTGCTCATGCTTTCAGTACAGGCAAGTTCAAATTTTGTCCCCCTGGTATAGCATTTAGCAACATGCCATTTTTAGTTTCCATAATTAAAGTTTTCAGTGTAAACTGTAGTGTCCATGTAAAGCAGCCACTTGTCTTGTTGAGGTCAGCTTTGTTTGTTTCCTTGGTAGCTAGGCTATTCAGACCGATTAGACTGTAAGACATGGTGAGCTGTTTCACCTTTCCTGTTTCCATTGACCAACCAGTATTTTCTATAATTTCAACTATGTTATCTGCACTTTCACAGCCAAACCCAATCATTTGAGGCTTATTCCTCTTGTCATTCACAAAATGCTTTAAAAATGGACAACTCCCAAAACTGTGTTGTATGGAAAAGAGTTCAAAAGGAAGAAATAATTAAGAATGAAAAATTATACTATTCAGTGCTCAAAATTTTCATAGTAATAAATGACAACCTGTAATAAAATTAGGCTTAGTTTTCTACCTATTTTTATGTGATTCATTTTACCTTTCATGTAGGTAATACACATTATATCCTATATCAATTTCATTTCAGCTTAAAATGATTACTTTTAGTGTTTTACTAACAGAAATAAAATAATTTCAGATAAAACAGCTGGAGTCTTGAATTAATCCTCATAAATGTATAATTATATTGGCTATTTTTGAGCAAACCGAAAACAAAATGGAGAAATGTTCACAGGTAGATCATTTTATAGATTCAGAAAAACAATGCAAGAAAAGGATTAATTGCTTGAAAAGAGTGATTTCTCATTTTCCCACAATCTTTTTTAACAACATGGGTATGAAGAGTATTTCTTTTAAAGAAATATTAAAAGTATGGACTTATCTTCATAGCTAGGCAAGACTGAACTTGTAAGTCAAACAGATTTGTTTCTTTTGCAGACACAAATATGGCACAGTGGTTGGAAATTATTAAAGCTTGAATTACATCATGGAAATAAACATAAAAGAACATAATATAAATTGCTGTTTTGTTTCAGTCTTCACTTGTACCATATAAAACAAAAATGAAAGTGAAGTCATCAATAATTAACTTGACATTTGCCAACCCTGCACACAATTCATTTTTCAATCTCTGTTTTTTGTTTTTATCTCAAATGGTTCATGCTGTTTAAGTGTTTTACATATAATATTCACTATGTTTTTTTTTTTATCATAATATAACTCTTGCAAAAAACAGGGAAATCCACACCTTCTGTTTCAAACTTTTACATAATCTGTATTTCATTCAGTACATTCAACCTTGGTTCTGGGTGATGCACCAGCTTCACCCCCATAGTGCTAGTAATAAATGAATGGCCAATCTCAATCAGTGCAAAAGATACTGATACTGCAATTTCACAGTTCCTTTTGTCTTGCATAGTAGCAGGCAATGTAGATCTGACACCAGACTGAAAATTCTTTGAAGTCTGATCTTGATCTACACTGTCTACAAAGATGACCTCATGCTGGGCTTGGGGCTTGATGGGTCAAACTGTTATTCGTCGCCACATAAAGCAAATTTTCTGCAGACCTTTTTGTCAACAGATTTTTATCAAAAATACCAATAATTAACATAACCTTTAACTCTTTACCAAATGACAAAATTTTAGACTTGTCCAAATTGAGAGCATTTCCAGACAACAAATGTGACTCAAAAATTGAAATTAGTTTTAGAAAGGGTAGAAAACAGTGTGGGAAAAGGTGAAAATGCTGTTTACCAGCATTTTCTCCTTTTTCCACAACGTTTTCGAACGGCTTCTTTTTCAGGATCATGAAAACCCGGGATTGTTTGGAAAAGGGTTAATCCTTGGATACTAATTTGGGTCTCACATTGTGTTACAGCACAGTCTGTCAAAGTTCCACTCAATGGCAGAAATGAGTCTAAAGACTAGAAAAAAGGTTGGCAACTTTTGTTCTAGTTTTACAATACATTTGTTTATATCAGCAACTGCTAGTTTGACAGCTAGTACAACAACACATTATCAGATTCGGAATAATGTCCATACTTTTAAATGGTATAAATTAATTTGTCTGCATTTTGACATCTGAATCATTTACTTTTAGCAGCAAAGTGTTCCATTAGTATGAATGTCATTAATCTTAACCTACCCCAGCAGCTTATTTAATTCAGCCTTCTTTCTATAACCCGAAGTAACCGAAGTAAGACAACTGAAGAAGTTGATCTTTTTGCAAACCAGACTATCCCCCTTAACCCTTTACCACACAATCCCAACTTTTAATGACCCTGAAGAAGAAGGCTTTTGAAAACATTATGTGAATAGGAGAAAATGCTGGTAAACAGCATTTTCTCCTTTTCCCACAATGTTTTCAACCTGTTCTACGACAAATACTATCATCTGACAAACATTTGAATTATTGTTTCTGAATTCCTTTTATATGTACAAGTCTGAAATTTTGCCATGTGGTCAAGGGTCAAATATGGGTACCTCTTCATGCCACTGTTAGATTTTAATCCTAGCTTGTTACACTTAATTAAGGGTAACTGATTAACTGATTGGCTGATTCATTCTAATTGATTTTTTTTCAGAATTCTATTAATCTATGGCTGATCATAACATACCCATGTTTGTAATGGCAATTACAACTTGGTCCAGATGAATTCTTGTTTTTAACAATAAGGGAGACCCAAATTCTTTCACGACAAAATTTGAAAGATGGCTTTCTGTTTCCCATCACATAATGGAAGTTTAAAGATCTGAGAGGCATGATAACTGATGATTGATGAAAACAAAAGATAAAGCCTTGCTTTCACAATCATTATTGGCATCTTCAAAGAAGTTGATGCCATAATAACAGCAAGGTTTCATTTTAACACTTACGAATGTAGAATGATGAAGTGTAAAAGACAGCAAAAAATTTTTTGTGAGAATAGCTGAACAAGAGACATCGCTGATAGCCCTGGATAACTCACCTGAGCCTTGGAACCTTACAGAGGGTAATGGATTGACAAGAGGGCCATGATGGCCCTGGATCGCTCACCTGTCAATAGGCGAAATTTCACTCCAGGGTCATAATGACCCAATTTAAAACTTATCTGAGATATTATTAAGACAAACATGCTGATCAATTGTCAGGTCAATTGAGCTGAAAATGTGGCCTCCGGAGTGTCCAAAATGTATTTCTTCAATTTGACCCAATGACCTAGTTTATGACCCTATGTGACCATATTTCAAACTCATCCGAGATATCATCAAGACAAACAAGCTGACCAATTTTCAGGTCAACTGAGCAAGAATTGTGGCCACTAGAGCGCCCACAAGATATTTCTTTAAATCTGATCTAGTGACCAAATTTTGAACTCATCCAAGATTTTATCACCACAAACATGCAGATCAATTTTCAGGTCAATTGCGTAAGAATTGTAGCCTCTAGAGCGCCCCCCCAAAAATTCTTTTAGTTGACCTAGTGACCTAGTTTATGACCCATGGTGACCAAATTCAAACCCATCTGAAATTTCATCAAGAAAAAAATTCTGACCAATCTTTAAGTCAATTCAGCAATAAATGTGGCCTTTGAAGTGCCCACAAGGTATTTCTTTAATTTGACCTTGTGACCTAGTTTATGACCCAAGGTATCCCAAATTCAAATTCCTCTGAGATTTTTCTGAGACAAAGATTCTGAGAAATTTTCATGACAATTGAGCAATAAATGTGGCCTCTAGACTGCCAACAAGGTATTACTTTAATTTGACCTAGTGACTTAGATTATGTCCCCAGGTGACCCAATTTTTAAGTTATCCAAGATTTCATCGACACAAACATTCTGACCAATTTTCGGGTCAATTAAGCAAACAATGTGGCCTCTAGAGTGCCCACATGGTATTTCTTTGATTCAACCTATTGACCTAGCTTATGACCCCAGATGACCCAATTTCGAAGTCATCTGAGATTTAATTAAGACAAACATTCTGACCAATTTTCAAGTCAATTGAGCGAAAAATGTGGCTTCTAGAGTGCCCACAAGGTATTTCTTTAATTTGACCTAGTGACTTAGTTTTTGATTTCACATGACCCAATTTCAAACTCATCCGAGTTTTTATCAAGACAAACATTCTGACCAAGTTTCATGAGTATCGGACTGAAAATGTATTCTCTAGAGCACACACAAGTTTTTCTAAGATTTGACCTGGTGACCTAGTTTTTGAATTGAGGTGACCCAGTTTCAAACTCTTTCAAGATATCATCAAGACAAACACTCTGGGTAAGTTTCATTAGTATGGGACTGAAAATGTGGCCTCTGGAGTGCTAACAAGGCTTTTCCAAGATTTGACCTAGTGACCTTGTGTTTGACCCCACATGACCCAATTTCAGAGTCGTCCAAGATTTTGTCAAGACAAACATTCTGACCAAGTTTTACAAGTATCTGACTGAAAATGTGGCCTATAGAGCGCACACAAGGTTTTTCTAAGATTTGACCTAGTGACCTAGTTTTTGACCCCACATGACCCAATTTCGAACTCGTCCGAGATTTTATCAAGACAAACATTCTGACCAAGTTTCACAAGTATCTGACTGAAGAGTGCATACAAGGTTTTTCTAAGATTTGACCTAGTGACCTAGTTTTTGACCCCACATGACCCAATTTCAAACTTGTCTGAGATTTTATCAAGACAAACATTCTGACCAAGTTTCAAGAAGATCGGACTGAAAATGTGGCCTACAGAGCGCACACAAGCTAAAAGTTGACGACAAATGACGGACAACGAACGACGGACACAGCACAATCACAAAAGCTCCCCTAAAGTACTTCGTACTCAGGTGAGCTAAAAATTTGGTCTATAGAGTGCAAAGTTTCGAGATCTAATGGATTACGCCCTTTCAAGAATGATATCCTCTCCCAGAACGCAAACGTTCCATGTAAGAAGGATGATTCAACCATAATTGACCCTCATTTTTGCATGTATGCTGCACCACTCGTACATATACTCATTCCGTCTAGTTCCTTGAGAATGTTCCCTGGACTGTGAGACTCATAGGGACTGATAGATTAATCTGCACGATCTCTTTCATACATGTAGATAAATGCCACTCATCAGTCATTTTATGGCCATGAATGATTTGACAATGTGCAACGCTTGTAGTCTGTGACGGTTAAGTCTAAATTTTTGTTGTGTGGTATAGAGTTCAGACAAATTGTGTTATCTATGTTTCATATACCTGGGGGAAAACATGACTTCATGTAAAAGATGGCAGTGGCCAACTGATGAAGGTCATGGAGTATAACACCCTTGCTAACCCAGGTGTGAAGTATTACCATTCATCACCCCTGGGACATTCAATTGCAAAACCGTCATTTCTATGAATATTCATAAGATTGCAAATTATATCCAATAGCCAATTAAATTGTCGATAACATGATGATTCTCTCCTGTAGAGGAGGATTATCTTATTCTTCCATTGTTATGAATGAACCGGGTAAAACCCACATCATTATCAACGAATATGGCGGCCGCCAGTAGGCCTTTCTTCTGTGGCATTTGCCTTACGACAATCCAGGGCAGACATTTAAAATCCATGTATACAAAGGCAAATATTCAGAAATACAGCGTGCTGTTGCAGTCCATTGGGGTATGTAGCAAGGGTGACGTCATCCTCATTGACCCAGTTCCGATGTATTCCGTAAACTACATTCATAGATTTGATTGGTTGTAGACGAGGTAAAAATAGAAATGATGGCATATAGTTTATAAAAATAGATTAAATTTTTTTCACTGAAAATCTGAGATTACCAATCTAAATGCCTCATGAATAATTCATGAGAACAAGAAAGCATACGCGAGATAACCCAGGGGTGATGAATGTAGTTTACGGAATACATCGGAACTGGGTTGACGAGGATGGGAGTATAATAAGTTGAACTAAAAAGTTCTGTTACTGTCTCTTGATCTACACTGTCCACAAAAACTTAACCCTTTACTGAACAATCCTATGTTTTAACAACCCTTTAAAGGCTTTTGAGAATATTGTGGGAAAATGAGAAAATGCTGGTAACCAGCATTTTCTCCTATTCCCACAATGTTTTCTACCCTATCAATGACACAAGACTTTATTTGAGCTAAATTCAATTTGACGTCTGCGAATGCTTTCGATTCTGTTAAGTCCAAAATTTCTTTGTTTTGTAAAGCAAAAAATGTATCATAATGCGAATGCTCAGACCTGGGCCAAGTACATTATGCCCTCGATTCTTTTTTGCCTTACTTTTCTCAAAAAGGCACACTTTGAAGGCCAAGTGGTGGCCAAAAGTAAACAATGGAGGTGTTAAAAAGGCATTTAAATTTAAATAATACCATTTAGAAGTATGGAAACCATTGCGAAGGTCACAATCTGTTATCGTGCAAGTGTTTGACTCTTGCGAAAAAAGCGGTTTTAAAATTGCGTAAAAAGTTGCAAAGTTACTCCATGACTTTTGTTCACTTATTACATATACCTGATTTTAAAATTCATTTTTCTGCCTTGTCTGCATTTGTCTGCACTTGGACCAACTATACAAAAAATGATTGTCATCTTCACAACAACTTCCATATTTTTAAATGGTTTATATTTAATATAGGGATAATTCATGTTTTTGTGGTCGTTAACATTCACAGAGACCCAAAAAATGGTTTAACGCCCGAGTGCAAAACACGAGGGTGTTTAACCATTTTGAGGGCCTCTGCAAATGTAAACAACTGAAAAAATGTTAATTAACTGTATTATTGCATGAAATAAATGTATTTTTAGCAATAATTTGCAACAAAAGCAAAAAATATTTCCATAGAAATGAAAAGAAACAGACTTGAAATGAGCAAGACTTGTACTGGTCAAAACCGGAATTCAACAATGAAATTTTTGTTACGCGTAGTGAAGGGCCATAGTCCTGTGACACTGTTTTGATCTCTCGCTGTAATTTACTTCTAATGATACTTAATACATAGTGGAAATTGGTGGGATTAACTTGCACATTTCTGGATCTATTACAACTAAGAAAAATGAGTGGATATGAAATTTCTGTAACTGAAAGACGTCAAAGGGATACTTATCAAGCAAAGGAATTGCCAACCACGTTAAGAAAGTGGGTGGGATGTAGAGTGCATCAGGATTGATTTTTTGCTCAGATCTCGATAATACTGAGTTACTTTGTACGATTTCATTTGTGGCATACTAAAATCATCAAAAACAAGCCATAATAAGGATCTAATATGGTACAAGTTGCTACAACTTTGCTGGTCAGAGTCTGGTATGTATGACAAAAACAAACTTTCAGCCTACATTGTTTACAAGGTAGGCTCTGATCAAGGATATTGAAAGTACGAAGCCGGGCATTAATGGTGCCTGATTTTACTAATTCATACACATTTTCTCCCGTTAATGCCCAGTTTTTCCCTGTTAATACATACTTATGATGGTCTGGAAACTTACATTTTATGCAATAATGCATTTTAACACCTGTATTGTATACTTTTGGCCACTGCTGGGCCTTTAAGCACAAGACCTCCATGGTTCTGCTTGTTTTCATGCCTGCTACCATCAGATCTTAGATCTGAAGTACATTGTGATACAGTAAGTTAAGGTAGTAGGAAATTGACCTATTCCATCATTTTCTATTGAAGGTCATATGAAATCAAGGTTTTCTTTTCAACTTCTTTAAACACATGACCTAACGACAAAATTCTGTACCAGTCCATATTGGACGCATTTATGGATTACAAATTAAATGTTACGAGCTTGAAAGACAAGATTTGTCACTGAAAGGGTAAAAAAACATTTAGGGGAAATGAAGAAAATGCTGGTTACCAGCATTTTCTTCTTTTTCCCACAGTGCAGCAAATTTTAGCCTTTCTCTTCAGGATCATTAACACACTGATTGCTTGGTGAGGGGATGGGCATATAAGTTTCTGAATCATGGCCTCAGGGAACTAGTCCGATAGTCTCATTTTTTTTTGAGAAACCAGAAGACTGCGTATTGGTAGAAATCTGGCCAAAATGACTAAGATTCCCAAATGCCATATTTACTCCTATTTGCTCATATTTCCTCCCAGAAAAACCAATTTATCCAAGGAAGTCATAATGTACTGCAAATAAATAGTAAATCATCCCACTTACAATGCTCGTTACTTTGTGCTCCAATAAATAGTATCTCCTGAATTTGACCCTTAACTCTTTACCAGATGAAAAAATTCTGGCCTTGTCCAAATTGGAAGTATTTGCAGACGACAAATTAAATGTTTCTCAAAACATGAAATTTGTCTTTCATAGAGTAGAAAACACTGTGTAGAAAGGACAAAAAGCTGGTTGCCAGCTTTTTCTCTCTTTCCCACAGTGTTTTCAAGTCTTATTTCTCAGAGTTATGAAAACTCAGGATTGTGCAGTAAAGAGTTGATACGATTTGATTCTATGCTTTGCTTATGGCCAGGAGAAAGAAGACTTTCAAAAGTATTGTTGTAAGCAGCATTTTCTTCTTTTCCTACTATATCTTCTACCCTGTCAAAGGCAAATCCAAACACTGCAGCGCGATGTCTACCGCAATTGCTTTCAATTTGGATGAGTCTAAACTTTCGCTGCTTGGTTCAGACTTGATTCAACCCATAATAGAGTGCTAGAGTTTAGTTGTTTCAGCAGGTACTGTGTATTTAGAATACATAGAACTTGCAGTCAGATCTTAGATCTATTATGTCTGCTCCTTTGTAAGGTGTTCCAAAAAGTTGGTCTTGATAACAGAGGTTTATTTCGGGGGCTTTTTCATATGACTGAATCATCCATTATACTTATTTAGTATTCTGAGAGGTGGTCCTTTACTTTACTATGTTGATTAACTAATCGAAATCTGGTAAAATATTTATGAAAAAATTCAACAAAGGATTGCAGAAAAATTTCTTAAATTGTACAGAAACATGAGGTGCAAACAGGGCAACTGCTGCTATTCCCTGTACTGTATGGGTGCAAAAGTTGCATTTTCATGGTAGTGAGTTAACTCTTTACCAGACAACAATATTTTAGACTTGTCCAAATTCAAAGCTTTGAAGATAGGAAATGAAATTAGCATAAATGATGGAATTTGTCTTTGAAAGGTCAGAAAACATTGTGAACCAAATACTGGGTAACCTTTGTTTTCTCTTTTTGCCATTATTTCTCAAATGCCATTTTTTCATCAGATTGTTTCATTAGACTAGAGATTGTATGGTGAAGGGTTAACAATTTTCTGATAAGATATTGATTTCATATTTCTGTGAGTAGGGTTTTTTTTTAGCCTATCCCACCGACAAGCATACTTTTGGTATTTTTCCAACACTATGGTTTAAGCCTTTACCACGCAATCCCAGGTTTTAACGACCCTGAGTAGGAAAGCTTTTGAAAACATTGTGGGAAAAGGAGAAAATTCTGGTAAACCATCATTTTCTCTTTTGATCACAATGCTTTCTACCCCATCAAAGACAAATTCCATCACTTCAGTCACCTTTAATTTGCCTTCTGTAAATCCTTTCAATATGGACAAGTCTAAGATTTTGTTGTTTTGTAAAGAGTTAAAACTCGGGATTGTGTGGTAAAAGGCAAAACAGTCTTTCTATTTTTTTCTAGTTAATCCATTTCTTTTCATTTTTTCCTATCCAGAAAAAATGGCTTTGGCAATGAAATCAGCTATAATGGCATTAATTTAAACAATGCTTCAAACTCGAGCATTTTGCAATGTTGCCACAGTCATTCATTCATCCAAGGTTTTACCCAGTAGTGCAATAGCTATCAATGATCCTGAGAAGAAAAAAAGGTTTCAGCTCTATGATTAGTAAGCCATAATTAGCATTCTTTTTTCAAGAGGAATTTCTTTAACCAAACACTGGAAGCTGTATTAAAGATTATTCTTCAGCTAAATTTTCATAAATTACTATGACCTACTTGCTATGGGGCCAAATTAGGTGCCCAATGACATGAAAGAACTGACAATGGGAGGAAAAGACTTAATGAATGGTACTGCAAGGCAAAGAGACATCATTAACATGGATGCATCAATCTTCATACCATGTACTTGAAATCATGGAAAAGTAAATATTGTATTAACATACAGCTGCTTTTCTTTAGACCTCCTACTCACAAGCTAGTTATGACAACTGATTAAAATATTTGCTCTGAAGGAAAAATGTTAGGTATACTGATATGAAAACCATTGTGATGAAAGAAACAAGAAAAGCAATTGCTCCTTTAACCAAAAGTTTTTTTATCATATGTCTTCTGTTCTGTGAAGAGACAATGCCGTATTTCCTTAGTAATCAGGGAACCCATGATGCTGGTCGTTGGCTAGACATGAGTTATTGGCGTTCCTTGCCCAAGCTCTCCTCAAACATAGCCTTCTGTATTTTGTAGTAGAAGCTTGATTTATGATGATGATAAGGGGAAAATCTATAATCATGATGAAGATTGAAAAGGATTGATAAAGATCAATACATAAAGAAGATGATAGTTTGTTTTGGGTCTGTGATTTACATAAAATACCCATTCAAACCCCATTAGGCTTACCCAGCATGAAATCTGGATTACCATGCAGCGTTCTTAACAAATAATAAAGCTTCTGATCACACTTTTAATTATCATTTCTACCATTCAATTTTTTTCAACAAATGATTTTTCTAAAACCCTTCTTTTTGAAGGCATTTCAGTCTTTATTTAATGTTGCTGTTGTTTTTTTTTTCCCATAGGATTTTTCTCTGGCCATAAAAACTGAAATGAAAAGAACCGTTTCAAGATCATTATCAATCACTGAGCAAAAAATTTCTCTACATTCCTGTATTTCAAAAATTATTCCAAAATTCTAGTTAAGTAAGATTTGTATAAGATAACTCACATAATTTTTCACCAAAACTCCTAAGTTATAGATTCTTTCAAATTCAAACAATCACAGACTAAAATGATTAGCTTTAGTTTCGGGGTGGGGGGGGGGGGGGTTAAGCATATTTGTTTTACATTGATTGAGAAACATGTTCTTACAACTGCACTTATCTCTCTTGATTCTGCTTCCTGGGAACTGCACCAGTACTCATGCCAAATGTGTAGGCAAATGAATAATATCGAACTCGGGACCGTATGGTTATGAGGCCGACGCTCTACCTCACAAACACAGACACCACCAATTACAATAATTAATAAGACTGTCATGGCTCAAATAGTAAGATTTGCTTCTGAGAGGATAGATAACATTGTGGTAAAAGGAGAAAACAGCTAGTTACCAACATTTCTCAATTTCCAACAAAAGCTGTCCTTCTCAGGGTAGTTAAAATACAGGATCGCTTCGTAGAGGCTGTAACTATTTGACATTGCAGTACCCTAGGTTAGTTTTTTTTCAGACTGTCAACCAAGATCTATGAGTTATAACTTGTCAAGAGTCAAATACTTCTAAACAAGAGGACCATGATGGTCCTAAATCGCTCACCTGAAATGCAACTGAGCTCAACACCATAATGCTACATGCCAAATATGAAAGCTCTATCCCTTACGGTTTGGGACAAGAAGATTTTTACAGATTTCCTTCTTTATCTCTATGTGAAATCCGAGAACCCACAACATAGGGCCATTTTCAACACTAGGGCCATTACTTAAAAGTATTTTGGTAAAGGGCCACCAGATGATGCTACATGCCACATATGAAAGCTCTAGCCCTTATGGTTTGGGACAAGAAGATTTTTAAAGATTTCCTTCTTTATCTCTATGTGAAATCCGAGAACCCACAACATAGGGCCAATTTTCAACACTAGGGCCATAATTTGAAGTATTTTGGTAGAGGGCCACTAGCTGATGCTACATGCCATATATGAAAGCTCTAGCCCTTATGGTTTGGGACAAGAAGATTTTTACGGATTTCCTTCTTTATCTCTATGTGAAATCCGAGAACCCACAACATAGGGCCATTTTCAACACTAGGGCCATAATTTGAAGTATTTTGGCAGAGAGCCACTAGATGATGCTACATGCCAAATATGAAAGCCCTAGCCCTTACGGTTTGGGACAAGAAGATTTTTACAGATTTCCTTCTTTATCTGTATGTGAAATCCGAGAACCCACAACATAGGGCCAATTTCCACACTAGGGCCATTATTTGAAGTGTTTGGTAGAGGGCCACTAAATGATGCTACATGCCATTTTTGAAAGCTCTAGCCCTTACAGTTTGGGACAAGAAGATTTTTAAAGTTTTTTCTTTCGGTTGCCATGGCAACCAGAGTTCTTCATGGAATTCAAATCTTTGAAGTATTCTGAAAGTGTATCACCTAAGGATCATTTTTGTGAAGTTTCGCTGAAATCAGTTGGGCGGTTTCAGAGGAGAAGATTTTTTAAGTAATTGTTCACGGACGGACGGACACACGGACGGACGGACGCCGGAAAATGATCGATCACAATAGCTCACTCTGAGCACTATGTGCTCAGCTGAGCTAAAAACTCTGCAAAGTTTATTTATGCAATCAGCTGCCCTATAGATCTTTAAGTCTTTACCAAACAACAAAATTTTGGATGCTATCAAATTGAAAGCATTTGCAGACCACAAGGTGAAAATAGCTCGAGTGTTGGTTTCTCTTGATAGGGTAGAAAACATTGTGGTAAAAGGAGAAAATGCTTGTTACCAGCATTTTCTCCTTTTCACACAATGTTTTCAAAAGCCATCTTCTTCAGAGTCATTAAAACTCGGGATTGTGTGGTAACATAATTGTCTTTTGCTCATGGTTGGAACAAGGTCAGACTGTCCAAAACATTATTTTGATTCTGAATCTACACCTCTAGATATCTGATCCTAAACTTTGTCTTGAAGTGCTCTGCACTTGCAAATGCAATTGAGCCATGCTCTGGCAAAAAGGGGGCTTAATGCATCTCCATGATGCATTGTACCAATCAAGCCATCACATAATCATGGATCCTTAATAGCCATTGTTTTTAACAACCAACTGAATCATAAGGTAGATGTGTACTTGGACACACAGAAAAAATGACGAATAGTGAAAAGTTTCGGCCCAGGTCAGCTTGTACAGACTGCGCCAGCTGACCTGGGTCGATACTTTTTGCAAATGCATTAAGCCCCCTTTTCACAGAACACGGTTCAATTGCTTGTTCACTCAAGAAGATGGAAAAAAGTTTCTTTTTTGGGGTGCAGTGAAAGAGTTAACCCTCAGCTAAACAAACCCTTTTTAAACAACTCTTGGCCAAGAAAAAGCTTTCGAAAACTTTGTGGGAAATGGAAAAAAATGGTTGGTCACCATCACCATTTTCTGTATAATCTAGTTTTCTATAAATTGTTGCACAGAAATCCCCCTACTTGTGCCACATTTTGTCACCTGCATATGCTTTAATATGGCAAAGGTTCATATGCAAAACTAATACCTTTTAAAACAGAGAAGTTTCCTAACCCTCTACCACACAATTCTGAGTTTTAATGACCCCAAGAAAGAAGTCTGTTGAAAACATTGTGGAAAATGGTTAAAATGCTGGTATCCAGCATTTTCTCCTTTTCCCACAATATTTTCTACCTGTCCAAAAACAAAATTTAATTTCTGAGTAACATTTATCTTGTTGTCTGTGAATGCTCTCAATTTGGACAAATCTGATGTTTTGCCATTTTGGTAAAGAGCTGGGGAAGGGGAGAAGGGAGTTTTCACTTATCTTTTTAAATTCCACCCTGAATTTGAGATCTAAATGTGCAAATTAAATATTGTCCTTTACAGCGCCTTTTAAATCTTTATTAGCCTTCCCTTTGAGGGTTGCTCTAGCACTGGATATTTGGTAAAGGGTTCAGCAAGTGAAAAGATAATTATGAGCCATGCTCTGGCAACACAGGGGTTTAATGCATCTCTGCAATGCACTATACCAATCTAGTCATCACATAATTATGGATCCTTAAAATACATTTTGCCTAACTATCAACTGAATCCTGACGTTGAATGGTGGTCCTTTGACAAGCAGAAAATTTTCAAATAGCAAAAGTTTGAACACATGTGAGCCTGCATGGAATATGTAGGCTGACATGGGTTGACACACTTTGCCATGCAAAAAAACCCCCTTTTCACAGACCATGGTGCATACTCTTTTGAACTAAACTACTTACCCAACTGCACAAATTCTGTAATCACTTGGAAATAATTTCTTTACCACTGGCCACTTATCCAAGTTTTCCATATGACTACCAAACCATACAGATGGACAACATAATATTGTACTTCAATCAAACCTTGAATCAACAGATTTTCCTTTCATTAAACTGTTTATATACACCACTGGCTCAGAATGAAATATCTATGGTAACAAAACTGAATGAAATGGAAATAAAAATTTAGTAAAAACTGGACCAGACAGATCATTAACTTGGGAATGTGACGTGAAAAATTGTAACATGGGACACTGACAAAATCTTTGCCCGAGTTCAAATGAACATCGTAATTACTAAGTGATGTCAACTTTTGGCCACTTTCCTGAACGTAAACCAAGGGATTTGGTGCACTAGAAAACTCTTAAAGTATTTAAGATAGGGCACTTAAAACTTGAGTATGTTTCAAAACAATGCAAAACCAACATTATGAGTGGGAAAAGCTTTTAAAATAAACTTGAATAATTTTGATTTTTTATGCAAATATCTCAATACAACTTTCCTTGGGTTTTCTCAGATGGATAATTTAGGTTTGACCTTTTATCACACAATCCTGTGTTATAACGACCCTCATGAAGAAGACTTTTGAAAACAATGTGGTAACGAGCATTTTCTCCATTTTCCCTGTTTTCTACCATTTCAATGACAGAAATAATCTTTCTGTTACTCACGTGGACAGTGTTGATCAAGATCTGACAGAAAGAACATGCAGTCTGATCTTGGATCTATACTTTCTGCTACTTGCTAGAAATTCATAACAAAAAAGTTGAGATTGCAAATTATAGATCTACATCTTTGATACTGATAGAGAATTGTGCTGCATTTTGATAGCCAACTATATGGTACGTGGGTTCAAGTGGTTCAGTTCTGTTTTCAGTTGGAGCCTTCCACATACCTTCAGGGTTAGCACTTTACCACACACAATCTCGAGTTTTGATGACCTTGCGAAGAAGGCTTTTGAAAACAATGTGAGAAACAGAGAAGATACTGATAACCAGCATTCCCTCCTTTTTCCAGCAGGCTTTCTATCCTTTCAAAGATAATTTCCACTATTTGAGCCACATTTGAATTGTTGTCTACTATTGCTTTGGATTTGGACAAGTCTAAAATTTTGTTTGTAAAGAGTTTATGAGTCTTTGATGTGAACTGCTACATCATTCATGGAGTTTCATGAAAAATTAGATCTAGTTACAAACATGCTTCTTGCCTCTGGTTATGCGCTGACCTTATTGGGGTGTGCATTCATGTTCCCACAAAAGGAGGTGTAATGCATCTCTGTGATATACCATCATTATACCAAATAAGTCATTACATAATTGTTGATCATAAAATCCATTTTGTTTGTTTAAATTTGAGTTTAAGGCCATTTTAACAGCTTAGGTCAAATCACAGCAGTCAGTGGGACCTACACTTGTGTATCCTGGCTTTCTCACACCAGTACTGACACAAGTTTCTTTCCAAGCCACTCACAGCTTTTCTCACTTGCATCAGAGGTCAGAGGCTAAAAATTGCCAGAAAGAAAGTTTGCCTCAACCTGATATCAAACCAGCAACCCTAAGGTACACTAACCACTGAGTTATCCTGTTACAATGGGCTCCATTTTGTAGAACAACCAGCTGAATCATGAGGTACACCAGTCCTTTAACATCTTGAAATTTAACCAGTATCATGTAGAAAATTGACCAGTAGCAAGCGTTTTCACCCATATCAGCCTGCGCTGAATGCACAGGCTGATATGGGTCAATATTTTTTGCAGATGCATTAAGCCACTTTTAACAGAGCATTGCTCTAATGTTTCACCTGTTTTATTGTACTTTTTCATTCTACTTCAAATTATCTGACAAAGACTGATTACCTCTTTAACCCTATACCAAACAATTCCATTCATTTTAGTTTTAATGACCTGTGGAAGCAGCCTTTTTAAAACATTGTGGAAAAAGGAGAAAATGCTGGTAACCAGAATTTTCTCCTTCTCCCACAAAGCCTTCAAACTCTGGGTTGTTGCAACTCGGGATTGTGTGGGGTAAAGGAGTAACAATTCTTCATCAGGTATTACAGAAAAATAAATGACTGAATGCTTATGTGAGAAAACTAAACAACCTTCCTAAACTGTTAATTTGTTTGTTAAATAAGGTTTTGAAGTCAATGTAAATGATTCAGCAAAAAAAAGTGAATCTATGGATTATAAGTTTCATACCAGAACAATTCACAATTCTCTCCATTTGAGTGTGAAGAAAGGGGAATCGATCATTCATGAAAAATGCTTAAACCACGTTGTAACGTTCCCAGGAAGATGGCTTTTGAAAACAATGAGGGAAAAGTAGAACTAGAATTTTTTCTTTTAGTCACAGTATTTTCTACCAATTCAAAGAGAAGAAATTATCTCCTGTTCTACACTAAATTGTTATCTGCATTTTTACTGCCCTCCATTTGGTCAAGTCTAAGGTTTTTTAGTCTAGTGAAGAGTGAAAAGAGACAGTACATAGAAGTAAATGCAATACAAACTTCACTTCAAAGGCAGTCATTCTGCAGGACAAATTTGTAGTTCACACCTGTGCATTTAATGCACCTCCAACCCTTATTCCATTCTTATTTTTTACACATTGTGCATCTAGGGGTAATATCAAGGTTTAACACTTTACTGCACAGTGCGGACTTTTAACCACCCTGGGAAAGAAGCCTTTTGACAACATTTCGGAAAAAGGAGAAAACACTGGTAACCAGCATTTTCTCCTTTCCCACAATGTTTCTACCCTATCAATGAAAATTTGCACAATTTGAGTCACATTGAAATTGCCATTGCAAATGCTTTCCATTTGGACAAAGCTAAAATTTTGTCGTCTGGTAAAGGGTTAAGTGGCCGGTGGGGGTCACAATCATACTGTTCAGAATTTGCAGTCTTATTCTGAATCTACCAAGTCCAATTCTGACCAGAAACATTTTAACCCTTATCCTGCTGTTTGCGACTGTAAATATGTATTTTGCCATGAGTATAAGACAAGATCAGCCTGCATGTATGTGCAATCTGATCTTGCTCTATATGCTTTGCTACTTTATCTGTAGTTTTGGTAATGTAAGTCAGATAAAAGCCAATTAGGTTTATGGAATCTGTGTAACCTCCAACAATTTGAATTTGGCATGACAAGGGTTAAGATGAGTAGATAATGTGTTTTTTTTAAGTGAATATACTAATTTCAATTCTTTGAGATAAAAGGATTTTTCTACACATTTCAACCTGCAGACAACTTTTCCTGTGAACTTTCAGCTTATCACTTTCGAAATTTTGGTAAAACACTGTAAATTAGATGCAACTTCTTCTTCAACTAATGTCATTTTCACATGTATTCAATCTTCATTCATGTTGATTAACAATATTTTACAGTGTCTTTTCATAACCCATTCACAGGCAACAAAAATTTAGGCTTGCCCAAACTGAAAGCAGTTGCAGACAACAAATAATATTATAGTTCAAGGTAGGGGTTTGTCCTTCAAAGGATAGAAAACGTTGTGGGCAAAGGAAAAAATGCTGTTTACCAGCATTTTGTTCTTTTTCCACAATGTTTTAAAAAGCCTTACTCATCATATTCTTTAACACAGGACTATTCAGTAAAGGGTTCAGTTGTCTGTTGAGAATGTGAAACTAGAGGTAACATGTACAGGAAAATACCTGGGTAAATAGATTGTAAACTATTTTATGTACTTTCACCATTAATATGCAAATCTTGTCAAAGTTGGAAATAATAAATAATATGCTGTCAAGCAGTTGTAAACTATCTTTTTGCTGACTTTGCATTTTTAATCTGACAGAAGATTTTTTTTCATGGACCTTGATTCAAATTCCTAATGCCCAGAGATTGGACTTGACAACAATGTGGTGATATTTTAAAATTCCTACCTGATAATAGTACCACAGTGCTCATTTTCAGTATTGCTTGGTTACCTAAATATTTGAACCAATTTTACCAATTATGGATCAAATTCAAATTTTAACATGACTGTAGTCTCACGCTAAAATTTTGAAAAAATATGAGACAATGAGGAGTAGCTTTTAACAACTGAGTGCTTCATTTCCGCAATGTTTTGATTACGTTTGTAAGATGACACTGTCCTGTCTTTTAACATTTTGAAGGGGCTATTTAGTTTTTATGCTGTAAATTCAACTTTCTTGTAAAACACCGTTAAATACCTAATGATGTTTTTTTTCTTTGCAACAATATAGAATCTGTATAGTTACATTCAGCAAAGAGTGCAATTTTAGGCTTTTAAATAATGGGATGTTCATTTTGCAGTTGGTAACTCCATTTATTCTTATCATCAAATTATCAGACATGACGTCATCCATACAGATTTGGATACAAATCCTCTAATCGACTTGTGCTATTATCATGTGACATTCCCAGATGTCTTTGCCAAACCCTGGCGTGGAATATGAAATTACCATAAGGAGCTACATAGCGCCTGACTCAAAAACATTATATTCTTACTTCTGTCTACCTCCTTTACTGATGATTTGCCAGCAATCGTCTTTTTAAATTCAGTGATAAATCAACACTGTGTTAATAGCTTAAGTCATATCACAACGGTCAGTGCACCTACGCATGTGTTTCCTGGCGTTCTCACACAAGTACTGACACAACTTTCTTTCCAAGTCACTAACTACTTTTCTCACATCCATCAGAGGTGAGAGGTGAAAAATCGCTGGAAAGAAAGTTTGCGTCAACCGTGTATTGAACTCGCAACCACCAGGTCATAAGTCAGATACGCTAACCACTGAAATACCCAGGCTGGCTAAATCATTTTTGAAGTTAAAGGAGAAAGCTTTTTAAATCATAAGACTGGTCAAAATTGAAGGCATTTGCAGACAACATATTAAATGTTGTACAAATTACATAATTTATCTTTGAAAGGGTAGAAAACATTGTGAAAAAACAGTGTTTCTGTTTGAATAAAATTTTACTGAGCCCATGGGACCCAGTGCAACTGCAAAAGTTGAGTCCCATTGCGTACCTTCTGAGTCCCATTTTTGCTTGCATAAATCATCCATTTATTAAGGCCAAATGTTTAATGGATAAAAAAAAGAAGCTATTTCAAAGATTTATCAAATCTTTCGCAGATTTAATGTGTTGTGCATGCCAGTGACCGTCGCTCGAAACAGTACAAATCTTACGTCACGATGGAACTTCTTTGAAAGTCCAGGAAACCTATTGTAAAAACCTTATTTCTGCTTAGTTTCATAACAAATCAAACACATTAACAAGAAGAGAGGAATGTAGATAAATTTCTCTCAGCATCCAATCTTGGAAGGCAGGATTTTTTAGCCATGGTCTTGGAAAGATCACGAATACTTTTTCTTTTTGGCACGGGAAGCCATCTTGAGGAAAGAAATGCTAAAGGACAGCTGTTTTCCTACGATCAGTTCACCGGAAAACACAATATGTGCTTAACGCGGGTAATCAGCTGAAGTTGACGACAGAGAGATCTATTTTCATCTTTCTCTGTTATATCTTGGCAAGCCAAGATCTATTTACAGACACTCTGGAATTCAGATGGTCAGTTTGTACCAGAAGCGTACCAGTATTTTGCATCATTTTCATTATTGATGTAGATCTAACTAAATCATGGTTTTTACTCATTTTTGACTGCGTCCAAGAGACATGATCAGCTTTGATATTTTGAGTCCGAGCTGATTTTTTGTGCGTATATGGATACTTTTACGTCGTAAATGGAAACCCTGGAGAAAAGGAGAAAATGCTGGTTACCAGCATTTTCTCCTTTTCCCAGAATGTTTTCAGAAACTCATTTCCTTGGTCATTAAAGCTCAGGATTGTGTGGTAAAGGGTTAAAACATCATGGGAAAAGGAGAAAATGCTGGTACCTCTTCCATCATCATTAATTGTTCTACCTTTTTAAGATACCATTTCTCAACTCACAATTAATTTGTCGACTACAAATGCTTTCCATTTGGACAAAAACTTTATCATTTGAGAAAGAATTAAAAAGATAAAAACCCTTATCATAAATGGAAGACATACTGAAACAAGCACTTCCTTTTTTTTTCCTATAATTTTTTCAAAGGTTCCATCCTCACTTTTATTAAGACATGAGATAGTTGGTCAAGGGTTATATCTTTACCGTACTACAAAGTTTCTCTAATTTGAAAGCATCTGCAAACAATGAATTGAATGTGACTCAAATGATGGAATTTGTCTCTCATAGAGTAAAAAACGTGGAAGGAAAAGAAGAAAATGTTGGTTACCAGCATTTTGTCCTTTCCAAACAATGTTCTAAAAAGCTTCAGTTCTCAAACTTGTTAAAACATCAAATTATTTGTTAAACCTGATTAACTCTTGTAAACCACACATTCCCAAGATTTAATGACCCCCGAATGAGAAGCCTTTTGAAAACATTGTGGGAACAGGAGAAAATGCTGGTAACCAGCATTTTCTCCTTTTCCCACAATGTTTTCTACCTTATCAAATACATAAATCAACATTTAAGCCACATTTAATTCAATGTCTGCAGATGCTTTCAATTTGGTGCAGTCTGCAATTCTGTCGTTTGCTAAAGTGTTAATGCACACAATGTCATAGTACTTTTAGTACAACAAACCTGGCCCCATTGTTAAAATCCAAAACTACAAAAATAAATCCAAATTTGTTCGGCTCAGTAATAGGACCCACCCTCCGAATCAAACAATCACATGAAAAGCTGATTTCGCGTCAAGTTTCAATGGCACACGCTCCAGTCATGGTATAAATCCCCACAAACAAAACATGTCAAAATGCATGACCGTTGGTCAGCCAGCATCCTTTTATTCAGAGTTTTGCTCAGTCACCCAGAAAAAGATCTTTACTCACTTTCCTCTGCAGATGATTTTGTATCTTGCAGCCAACAATTTTTGAAAACATTGTAGCAAAAGACAGAAATGCTTTTAACAGTCAATTCCTAAGCCCTGATAGTTAATTAAAGCGTATTCATGCATTGAATCTCATTCGTGTTGCTTTTTTAATTAATCCATATTTTACAAGGCTGTTTTCGAAGTTGTCCTCTGCAAATTTGTTCTGGCAGTAACAAGTTAAAATAAATCCCAAAATTGCATTCAAGGTCCTTGGAAAACAGCTTTACTAGCAATTAGTCGAGACATTTGACATTTCTGCTAAATCTTTCATCCCTTTACTACACTACAAAAATTAAGACTGCAATTAATTAACTCCTCAGCTAACGACAAAATTTTAGACTGGCCCAAACTGGAAGAAACGGCAGACGAAAAACTATAATATCATGCTTCCCAGCTTTTTTGAATACCAAAGAGGGTTTTTGAGAGTTTCAAAGGGGGAGATTGGGGGTTTCAAGGGGGAGACTTTTTGAGGCATACCGGAAGGTCTCTCTAAAGATCATTTTTAAGCCATTCTTGGCCAAATATCTTTAATAATTGAACAAAAGTCTGGTTTACGATTAATTTCTTTTTATTCTTTATTAAATGTTATTGATTATCAAATGTATGTGAATATTTAGAGCAAAAACAAATCAATCATTACAGTCATAAATATATAGAAGGCAGCGACTATGGTAAAAAAGCACTGTAACGTTTATTATCAAATGCTACTTTGTCCATTGTGTTTTCACTGTTTTGTAAGTACATCATATAATTTTGACTTGTTTTTTAAAGATATTCTGGCATTTTATATTGTATCCCTAATGTTTAGCTTTAAATACAGACTTCAGAGCACCACATTTTATCCTAACGTTATTCATTCTCTTTGGTACTCAATAACCGCAAACAGTTGTCTCGAATAAACACCTTATAATCTGCAGGTAAAGTTCTGTCTAAAAGAGAAGCTGTCATATATACTTTTTTTGAAAATAAAAAAGTTGAGTCCCATTGAGTTCCTTTTGAGTATCATTTTTGTCTGCATAAATCATCAGTAAAAATATCTTAAAAGCATAAAGAAAAAAAGTGCACTTTTCAAAAAAAAAATCTGGAGGCAATCTTCACACAACAAAAATTCTGGAAGCAAACATCAGCATCGATAATGCTGGGCAACAGCAGGTACCTCCGATCAGTGCCCTATAGATTACTATATATTACTCTATCGCCGGTAACCAGTCGAATATTGCTACGTCATTGATTTAAATAAAACTATGATCATGTTCAGGTTGATCTATTTTTAGATATATTGGAATTTCAGCTGTCAATTTGTGCTGTAAGAGTTTAAAACTTCGTATTTTTTTCATTGTTTTTGTTACCGATTAACTTAATGTTTTCACTCATTTTTGTCTGCGTCCCGGGGACGCAATGAGAAATGGTGTTTTGTGTTTACAGATCTAGACTCTTACAACGTAATATACCTGTTAACGTCAGGTGAACGACGTTTTGATTTCCGCTCTGAAAAGTACCTCGGCCTGTTCTCAAATTTGATTGGTTCACGATCATTGATCGATATATGTCAGTATCTTGATTCCTATTTAGAGACAATGAACCCGACTGACCGTGAAATACACACACATGTCAACTTCTTGTAAACTTCGGATAAACTCGTACCTTGGGTACAAATTTATTTCACCCTTTTTACCCTTTTGTCGGATTTTTTCCAAATCGGGGTTTTTTAATTGTCTGTCGGGGTGATCAGGTATTTTGTCTTGAATCGGGAGACTCCCAATGAAATCAGGAGAGTTGGGAAGCATGTGATATGTCAAAAAGGATGGTATTTGTAGCAGGACAAGCAGAAAACATTATGAGCTGAGAGGAAAATGCTGGTTATCAGCATTTTCCCTTTTTCCTTACAATGTTTTCAAAAGACTTCTTTCTCAGTTTCATTAAAACTTGAGACCGTATGGTAAATGGCTAAATGTCTGCAGTATGTATCATTTATTATCTTTAACCCTTTACCATACAGCAAAAGTTTAGACGTGTCCATACAGAAGGAATTTACATACAACAATTCAAATATTTTGAAATTTATAGTATTTGGCCTTGAATTGATAAAAAACATTGTGGGAAAAGGACAAAATGCTGGTTATTAGCATTTTCTCCTTTTTGCACATGTTTTCAAAAGCCTTCTTTCTCAGTCGTTTCAAGTATGGATTTTGTGGTAAAAAGTTAATAACTATATAAGCTTTCAGGTTACATAATTAGGAATCATTATATCTTAACTCGTAATCCACAATCCCGAGTTTTAACGACTCTGAGAATGAAAGCTTTTGAAAACATCATGAGAAAGGGAGAAAGTACCGGAAAACAGTATTTTCTCCTTTCCCACAATGTTTCCAACTTTTTCACAGGCAAATCTCATAATTCTAACCACGTTTGAATTGTTGCCTGCATATGCTTTCAATTTGGATGACCCAATTTTTTTGTAATTTGGTAAAGAGTTTACTCTTTACCATAACTGAATATGTACAAAGCATTAACTTTGCTGGCGAAAAATTTAATTGTGGCTCCATGATAATATTTTAAAGCACAATATGTGGATGCTAATGCTAGGCTGCAGTTACTTTTAGAAATAGATAAATTTTCAGTGAAATTCTGAGTTAAAAAAAGGAAGTTTAACTATGTCGGAAACATTTTGATGGTTACAATTACACTGATATGGATTTCCCTTTCAATAGTTAACAACTTGTCTGCGCTTGAAGTAAATATATTCAGTGATAACAGATATATTATAAACTGTTAACAGTTTTGCACCACGACGACATGAGGCAAAGATGCAGACGACAATTATAGGGCTATGACAATACCTGGATGTTAAAATTCTTTGAAAACAAGCAAACTAGAAATAGCTTTGATTCAGTAGAAAACATTGTGCGAAAAGCAGAAAATACTGGTTACCAGCATTTTCTCCTTTTCCAAGAGTATCTTCAAAAACAGTCTTCCTCAGGGTCACTATAATTTGGAATTGCAAGTTACCATATTAAATATTCTGTGCTGTCTGATCTTGATCTGCTCTGGGCAAAAGGCACATGAAATTATCCTAATCACATACAAAGTTTACCAGAAGACAAAGTTTACCAGAAGGTAAAGTTAGAGAAATCTAAGAAGTAAATTCATTAGTCATTTAAAAAATCATTTCACTTTACCTATCAACCCTTTACAATCCTTAGGTGTCTTTTGAAAACATTATGTGAAAAGGAGAAATCACAGGTAACCAGCATTTTCTCCTTTTCCCACAATGTTTTCTGCCCTTTTAGGGACAAATCCCATAATCTGAGTTGCACTGAATAATTTGTTGTCTGAAAATGCTTTCAATTGGGATAGGTGAAAAAGTTTGTCATCTGGTCAAGAGTTATTCATACAACAAAATCTTATTTTCATTATTATAGAGGGCAATTGCGAAACACAAATTACATGTGACTCAAATGATAGAATCATTTTTGAAAGAAAATTGAACATTTTGGTAGGAGAAAATGCCACTTAACCCTTGAAGTGCCGAATAAGCCCACTGGGCATTTTCAGTCTTGAATAAGACCTGGACAATTGCAAGTACAAGGTTTCTCTTGTTCAGAATGTGTCAGTTCAGCCGACAGTGTAGATCAAAGATCAGACTGCACGTTTTGTGCAGTCTGATCTTGATCTACACTTGCCCCACAGGCAACTATAGTTGTGAAAGGCGCTTTATTAGTGTTAAAGGTATTTACTCCTTTTCCACTTAACTCTTTACCAAATGACAAAATTTTAGACTGTTCCAAATTCAAAGCATTTATAGACGATATATTAAATTTAGCTGAAATGATGGTAATTGTCTGTAAATGTGTTGTAAACCTTGTGGGAAAAGGAGAAAATGCTGGTTACCAGCAGTTTCTTCTTTTCCCACAAGGTTGCCAAAGTTTTTTTCCTCAGGGTCATTAAAACTCGGGATTGTGTGTTAAAGAGTTAAATGCGAGGTGAAAGTCTTATTCCTCGGGGTCATAAACATGCAGCATCTGAGTACAAAATTCTAGACTTGTCCAAATTGAGTGCATTAGCAATGACAAATTAGAAGTAGCCCAAGAAGTACTTTGAAAGTACTTTGAAAGGGTACAAAACATTGTCGTGGGGGGAGAGGAAAATGCTGGCTACCAGCATTTTATTTTTTCCCCACAATGTTTTCAGGTGCTGTCATCTTTAGGTCAGTTAAAACGTAGTATTGTTTGGTACAGGGTTGAATTTTGATGACCAACAGGAATAGACACCCACCTACTCCCTCTGATGACATACAAGTCATGACTCTATTGTAACAATTTCTATACAAACCAATTAACCTTGATCAGAAAGATAGGATCGAAGAATAAGATTGGATCAGATTTAAATCAAAACAATACAGTTTAATGATTTGCTTAAATGAGGATGATAATTAGATAGCGTTTCAATAGGATGACACTTTAACAATACTGAACATGAGGTATGTCATTTTGAGAGCAAAATTTTTACCTTTTAACTCTATCTGACAACACAAATTTCAGAAATATCCAATTTGAAAGCATTTGCTTACAATGTCCAAAATGACAGAATTTATCTTTGAAAGTGTAGAAAATACTGTGGGAAAAGGAGAATAATCTCCTAACCAGCATTTTCTCCTTTTTTCCCCACAATGTTTACAAAAGCTTTTTTGGTTTAAGTCATTAAAACAAAGGACTGTTTGGGCAAGAGTTAAAAGGATTGAGCACTCACAATGGTGTCAAAATTAAACCCCTAATATTATTAACCCTTTACCACACAATCCTGAGTTTTAACAACTCTGAGAAAAATACCTTTTGAAAACATTGCTGGAATAGGAGAAAATGCTGGTTACCAGCACTTTGTCCTTTTCCCACAATGTTTTCAAAAGCCCTCCTCCTCAGGGTCGTTAAAACTCAAGATTATTTGGTAAAGGGTTAAATCAGGCAGTAATTGCCTTTTCAAGCCAATAATCCTAACACAGCTAGGAACTACTTTGGGTGCCTATGCAGACAAAGATTATACTGCTCTTGTGCCATCTTGTCCTGGATTTAAAGCTTCTTACCAATTTAAATATTGTGGCCAAAACAGCTTTGAACAGGTGTTATCTGCATCTTTAACCATTTACCAAACAATCCGGAGTTTTAATGATCCTGAGAAAAGAAGGCTTCTGAAAACATTGTTGGAAAAGGAGAAAATGCTGGTCCCTAGCACTTTCTTCTTTTCCAATAATGTTTTCTGCTCTCTCAAAGACAATTTTCATTGTCTCAATCACATTCCTCACCCGCAAATGTTTTAAATTTGGACAAGTCTATAATTTTGTTTTCTTGTAAAAAGTTGGGTCTTTTTTCCCTTGGCTGACAAAGCTGATGTCATCAATATAGGGCTCTAACGGTTAATCATTTACAAAACAACCCCATGTTTCAAGACCTTGAAGAAAAATGCTTTTGTAAACATTGTGGTAATAGGAGAAAAATGCTGGCGAACAGCATTCTTTCCTTTGCCCTCAGTGTTTTCTACCCTTTCAAACAATAATCACTGCATCTGAGCCATATTTAATCTGTTGTCTGAAAAATTTGCTTTCAAAATTGACAAGTCTAAAAATTCATTGCCCAGTACAGGGTCCAATGTCAAATTTTCATTGTTTTGTCACTCTGTAACTGAGCTGTTTTTCACTACCCTTCTGTTTATCTCAGAATCCGCAGTCCCAACGCTGCCATATTTCTGATAATAGAGAATAAAAGTTTTATAGCCCCTTTTACAATAAATGCTATTGAATTATCCAGACAATGTCTTCTTCTCTAAAACAATGTCATTTACATATTTATTTATTCATAGTCAATAAACTTTGTCATTTAATTAACTTATTTGTTAACTATTGTCATTTAATTAACTTATATCTTAACTTGTTAATTTGTTTATACAAATCTGCACCAGGCAACTGTCAAACCATCCTTGTAAATTATGGATAATCCCAATGAATTGTTTTGATAAATAACTGCAACTGCAAACATTGTGGCAAAAAGAAAGATGGCAGAGAGTTTTAATGGAAGATTGCAAAAGAAAACAGTTAGATTTGACTTGGTTCCTTAAACTTTGTATGATATGTCTAGATTGATGCTTGTTATGATCAAAATGACCTTGCTGTAATGAACCACAATTTTTTTTTTTCTGCTTGTAAATTTTCATACAGGTTGTAGGTCTATGCTCTCTGATATGCTGAGACAAAATGTCTTGGCTTATCAGAAAGTTTGCCTTTGAATAATTTGCAGTAAGAAATTAATGTTAAAGTTATATGGTTCAACTTCTCTATAACAAATGTTTGGTGAAATCATAATAACCAGGTATTCATAATCTTTTTCGCATCACCTTAACCCATTACCAAGCAATCCTATGATCAATGACCCTGAGAAAAATGCCTTTCCAAAACATTGAGCAAAAAGGATAAAATGCTGGTAACCAGCCTTTTCTCTTTTTCCCTCAATGTTCGCTACCCTTTCAAAAATAAACCCTATTTTTTAACACTCAAACTGTTTGCCTGCAAATGCTCTCAATTTTGACAGGTCTAAAATTTGTCATAAAAGAGTTTACCCTTAAAGCACCTTTTGCAACTCTAAAATTGCCTTTGTGGCCTGTGTAGATCAAGATCAGACTGTACAATACATGTAGTCTGATCTTAGATCTACATTGTCTGATTTGCTGAGACACTGTGGATAAAAGCTACTTTGAACTTTCAATTATTTTGGTTCTCTTTCTAGACTGAAAATGTCTATTTGGTATTTTTTCAGCTCTTTCAGGGATAAAAGTTTTCAACAGATCAGGAAATTACCATGAAAAGTGCATTTATAACACTAATTATTTCTGATTGAAAAGTGAACAAGTCTTGTTTCATCTGTCACAATGGCCTGCCTGAAGTGTGCCCATAAAAACATTACCAGGACTGACAAATGTGATATGTCATTGAGAGCTCACCCAGTAACTCTTTACCAAACAATTCCATTTTCTAATGAATCTGTGAAATCATTTTGGGAAAAGGAGAAAAATGCCCATTAACCTGCATCTTCTCCTTTTCTCAACTAAGTTTCTACCCTATCACAAAAATATTTTATCATTCTGGCAAGGTTTAATCTATCATCTCTGTAAATGCTTTCAATTTGGGTCAGTCTAAAATTTTGTTGTCCTGTAAAGTTGGTTACTTACTGTTAGCATGCTCGCCACATTAACCTGAGAGCTCCAGACAGAGGGAGTGATTTTGATTTCAAAATTGAAAATACTAGTTACTCTCCACTAAACCCTATGGTATGGGTACTCATTAGAATTGTCTCATTGAGACATTTCTAATGAGTACCCACAACATAGGGTTTGAAAGAGAATTATGATTTAAGAAAACTATCACTCCCTCTTATGTGGAGGTCTGTATAAATTTGAATTCTAAAATTAATAACCCTTTACCAAACAATCTTATGTTTCACAAGCCTGAGGTGAAAGGCTTTTGAAAACATTGTTGGAAAAGGAGAAAATGCTGGTGACCATCATTTTCTCCTTTTCCCACAATGTTTGCTACTTTATCAAAAACAAAATCATCATTTGAGCCACATCTGATTTGTTGTCTGCATATGCCTTTACTTGTAGTACAGTTCAGTCTGAAATTCTTTCATTTGGTAAAGAGTTAAGGTACTTTTTTTTTTCTTTTTTTTTCCATAGTTTAGATTTACTCTTAACCAAACAACAAAATTTTAGACTGGTCCAAATTGAAAGCATTTGCAGACGACGAAATAAAAGCAGCTCAAATGATAATCTGTCTTTGATATGGAAGAAATCATTGTGGGACATTATCTGTTCTCAGTGATCCAATACATTACAAGATGCATTCTATGAAATATGCTTTTGACATCTTCACACCCCCTACCCCACCCACCTGATCAAGTATAGACCGCTGAAAATGAGCAGTCTGATCTTGCCTTGAGTCAAAACGACCCTTACCTAGTTTTCACCCTCAACCAAAAAAACCTCTATTTTTAAAGCTCCGAGAGAGGTTGCCTTGAAAAACATTGAGGAGAAAGGACCTGCTAACAAGAATTTTCTTCTTTTCCCTCAGTGTTTTTTATCCTTTTTAAGACAAATTCCATTATCTGAGCCACATTTAGTTTGTTGTCTGCAAAATGCTTTCCAGCCGGAATCATTTTAAAATATGTCGTCTGGTAAAGAGTTAAACCTGCAAAAACTTTCTTCAATTGCAGTATTCCTATACCTTTGAGCTAATTATTGGAAAACACTCATGTCCATCTTCAAGATAGACTTCAACTCTGAACCAGACAACACATTTTAGACTTCTTCCTATTGAAAGCATTTACAAAAGACAACTTAATTTGAACCTAGAATAATGGAGTTTGTCCTTGAAAAGATTGAGAGCATTGTGGGAAGTGGAGAAAATGCTGGTTTTCTCCATTTCCATTGATGCTTTCAAAAGCCTTAATTCTCAGGGTTAATAAAACTCGAGGTTCAGTTTGGTAAAGGTTTCCTTTTGTCAACTCTAAAGCATGTAAAACATGTATGTCTTTTAAACCAAGTTTAAAGCAAATCTGAAAAAGAGCTTTTTAGTCACGACTGCAATTGAAAAGCTGAAATCCATTCATGAAGACTAAAAAAAAGTTTAAACAGATCAATTTTTAGCTCCAGATCCTGATAGTGTTAAGTGGGTTTTTCCGGAAAAGACAAGCAGGCATGCTGTGACAAGGATGTAATGACATTGTGTAGAGACAGGGAAGGAACTTTTCAAGACATTACAAATTTTATTGAAAATTCAGCCTCTCTTTTGTTTAGCCTTTATCCTCCTGAAACAAAGCCGCTGCAGATACCTTTGCAAACATGAATATTAATAATCAACATGAAATAGTGTTTGTACATGACATAAGAGTAGAAGTTGCTCATTATGTTTTCAAAATTGGTCTGCTGCAAGGATCATCTGCAAGTAACAAATGCATAATAACCGCAGATGACAAAAATTTAGACTTGTCAATATGTAAACATTTGCAGACAGCCATTTGAACGCGAGTCAAGTTAGCAGATTTTTTTCTTTCTAAAGGTAGAAAAATGCTATAGGAAAAGGGGAAACCAATACTGGTTACCATCATTTATCTCTTTATCACAAAATCCATCCTCGTTGACCCAGTTCCAATGTATTCCGTAAACTACATGCATTCATTGCCTCTGGTTATCTCACGTATGTTTTCTTGTTCTCATGAATTATTCATGAGGCATTTTGATTGGTAATCTCAGTTTTTCAGTGAGAAAATTTAAACTATTTTTATCAACCATATGCTGTCATTTCTATTTTTACGTCGTCTAGAACCAATCAAATCGCATGTTTTGAACCAACCTTGGCGATACTTACTTGGCTGAGGCCGTGAACATCATTGACAAATGTTTACAAAAAACATTTGGTGTCGCCCCGAAAGAGTTCCAGCTTAGAGCCCTAGCAGCTTTGGTTAGAGAACAGGATGTGTTTCTGTCAACAAGAACAAGTGACATGAAAAGTCTCTGTTATCACGGTTACACCATATTCATTGACAATGATGTGGTTTTACCCAGTTTATTGATACCGATAGAAGAAATGTGATTATCTTCCACTACATGAGAGTATTGTTATGTTATCGACAATTCGACTGGCTATTCGGTGTAATTCGCAATCTGATGAATATTCATGGACACGGCGGTTTCGCAATTGAATGTCCCAGGGGTGATGAATGGTAATACTTCACACCTGGGTTAACGAGGGTGCACAAAATCCTGAGTTTTAATGATCCTAAAACTTTTGAAAACATTGAGGGAAAAGGAGAGAACAGTGGTAACCAGCCTTTTCTCCATTTTCCGCCATGATTTCTATACTTTCAGTGACAAATATTAACCTTTTAAAGCATTTAATTTGCTGTCTGCAAATATTTTTAAGTCAGAAAAGTCTAACATATTGTTGTTTAGTAAAAAGTAAATTAACTGCCGTGGCATTAATTGATATTAGAATATTTTCATGAACGGAATGCTGTAATTCTTATTCATGAAGAATTTGGTAACTGTAATAGTAGTAAATTCATCCAGTTCATTCAGTCCACAATAAAGAACAATAAGTCTAATAATAAATAATGTAAACATAAACAGTCTAATTGCACCTGATTTTTTGTCCATAGTTATTAGACTGAATCAAATTAATTCACTCTGTGCCACACAATCCTTACTTTTAATGACCCTGAGAAAGAGGCCTTTTGAAAACATTGTGGGAAAAGGAGAAAATGCTGGTAACCAGCATTTTCTCCTTTTCCAACAATGTTTTCTACCCTTCCCAAAACAAGTTTTAATTTTTCATTCAAATTTATTTTGTTGTCTGCAAATGCTTTCAATTTGGACCAGTCTAAATTTTTGTCGTGTGGTAAAGAGTTAAACAAGGTGAAGGAAAAATACTCAATAGTGATCAGATTTAACTATTTTTATATACTGTAAATTAGGCCATATGTTTTATGAGATTTTAATGATGACACTGTGACACAAGCCCACTGAACAGCCAAAAATCAAAACAGTTAACTCTTTACCATACAATCCTGACTTTAAAGAGCCCTTGGAAAGAAAGCTTCTGAAAATATGGAAAAAGGAGAAAATGCAGCTGATCAGCATTTTCTCTTTTTCCCCACAACGTTCTGTCCTTCCCACAACAAATTTCAACATCTGAGTCATATTTAATAAGTCATCTGCAAATGCTTTCAATTTAGTTTTGTTGTTTGGTAAAAAGGTTAAATAAAATCAATGTACCAAATGAACTTCACATTAATCTAGTTTGCTTCTTCAACCCCTTACCACAGAATTCCAAGGTTTAATGATCTTGCTGAATTAAACTTTTGAAAACAATGTTGGAAAAGGACAAAATCCTGACCACCAGCATTTTCTCCTTTTCCAACAATGTTTTCTCCCCTTTAAAGATGAAATTCATCATATGAAACACTTTTTATTTGTTGTCTGCAAATGCTTTCAATTCAGACAAGCCTAAAATTTCTTCGGTGGTAAAGAGCTAAATTTTTCCCAATGACAAAATTTTAGACTTGTCCAACTTGAAAGCTTTCCAAGGCAAAAACTTTAAATGTGGCTCGAGAAATGGCATTAGTTTCTGAAATATTAAAAAAGATTGGTTGGAAAAGAGGAAAATGCTGGTACAGTGGATTCCACTTAATCGTAACCCTGTTTATCAGGATTTTTGGTTATTAGCAAGAATTAGTCCAACACTAGTACTAATCCTTTTCTTAGTTAGACAACATAAATTTAAACTGTTAACCCTTTACCAGACGACAAAATTTTAGCCTCGTTCAAATTGAAAGCATTTGCAGACGACAATTTCAGTGTGGTTCAGATGGTGCAACTTTTGTTTGATAGGGTTGAAAACATTGTGGGAAAAGGAGAAAATGCTGGTTACAAGCATTTTCTCCTTTTTCCACAATGTTTTCAAATGGTTTCTTTGCCAGGGGCGTCAAAAGGCGGCATTGTGCGGTAAAGGGTTAATTGGGATCCCCTAAATTGAAAATTTCGTTTTTTTGCAACAAAAAATTTACAAAATTCTAGTGTTTATTCGCAATTTTGTGGCGTAAGGCAAAGAAAAATTGCAATCTTTTCCACAAGAGAGTCATGGTTCCCAACTTTTTCAAATGCCAAAGGGTTCTTTTTAGAGTTTCAAATGGGGAGTTTAGGGTTTGGGGTTTCAAGGGGGAGACTTTCTGAGGCCTACCGGAAGGTCTCTCTAAAGATCATTTTTAAACCATCCTAGGCCAAATATCTTTATAACTGAAGAAAAGTCTGCTTTATCATTTATTTCTATTTATTCTTTATTAAATATTTTTGTTTATCAAATGTATGTGAGTATTTAGAGGAAAAACAATCAAGCATTACAGTCATGAATATAATAGAAAGCAGTGACTGGTACAGAAGCACTGTACTGTTTGTTATCAGATGCTACTTTGTCCACTGCATTTTCACTGTTTTGTAAGTATATCATATAATTTTGACCTATTTTTTAAAGATATTCTGCCAATTTATATTGTACCCATGATGTTTTAGCTTAAATATAGACTACAGGGTACACAATTTATCCTGACATTATTCATTCTCTTTGGTACTCAATAACTGCAAAAAGGTGTATCAAATAAACACCTTATAATTCGGCTCGAATTGCTGGTAACTATCTGAAGGACAAGCTGTCATACTGTTCGAAAAGAAAGTTGATATCATTGAGTTCCTTTTGAGAGTCTTTTTTGTCTGCATAAATCATCAGTAAAATATGTCAAAAGCATGAAGAAAATTTAAGAAAAATGCACTTTTAAAAAAAAAATCTGGAGGCAATCTTCACACGAAAAAATTCTGGAAGCAAATGTCAGCATCGGTAACACTGGGTAACAGTTGGTTCCTCTAATCAGTGCCCCTGAAGATTACTATATTACTCACAGGTGACCAGTCGAATATTGCTACGTCATTGATTTAAATAAAACTACGATCACATGCTGATCGATCTATTTTTAGATAAATTGGAACTCCAGTGGTCAATATTTGTGCAGTAAGAGTGTAAAAGTTCATATTTTTTTCATTGTTTTTGTGACTGATTAATTTAATGTTCTCACTCATTTTCGTCTGTGTCCCAGGGACGCAATGAGCATTGGTATTTTGTGTTTATAGATCTAGTCTCTTACAAGGTAATTTACCTGTTAACGTCAGGTGAACGACGTTTTGATTTCTGCTCTGGAAATTACCTTGGCCCCGTTCTCAAATTTGATTGGTTCACGATCATTGATCGATAAATCTCAGTATCTTGATTGCCATTTATAGGCAACGAACCTGACTGACCATGAAATACACATGTACAGGTTTCAACTACACGTAAATTTCGGATAATATACATGTACCTTGGGTACAAATTTATTACACCCTTTTTAACTTTATGTCAGATTTTTTTCCAAATCGGTTTTTTTTAATTGTCTGTCGGGGTGATCGGGTAATTTGTCTTGAATTGGGAGACTCCCGATGAAATCGGGACAGTTGGGAAGCATGGCAATAATTTTCATTTGCAGATAAAAGTCGAATATTGAAGCGTACAGAGACTGGAAGTAATAAACCATTGCAGCAGCATACATATGAAGAGTCCATGTTGAACTTGAATTATCATTTTTCATGATTTAATCATTAAGATATAAATTCTTGCCTTGTTTCATGTTATCCTTTACATTTTATAAAGTGTAATGACTGTTGCAAAATGTCTCAAAGTTGCTGACATTTTAAAACAGGCGCTTGTTTAATCAGCAGCTGTTTGACAGCATTGCAGCGGTAATTTGCAATACAGTTAACTACACTGGTTTTCAATCTTCATCAACTATCGGACGGGTGTGCAAAATAATTCGGTACCAGGTTGTGCATGTAACACTAAGAGCACTTATTAAATAAAACAAGCAACATAGTAGATCAAAGATCAGACTGCATGTTCTGTGCAGTCTGATCTTAACCTACGCTTTCCATGATAGCAGCTGTAGCCAATTTCAGTTCTTCACCTTTTAAAGAGAAGGACCGATCATAATTGCATTTGAAAAAAAAAACTGTTTCTTTGTTTCTGTTAGTGGTTTGTTGATGAACCAATTTGTGACAAACAATTTGACGAAAGGTGTGAATGTAAACTGACTTAAAATTTACGAGTGAAACACATAGAAAAGAGTTTCGTATGTAGGTCTGGTTTGAATAGTAAGGCTCAAATTGATACAGTAAAATGTGATCGTCTTTAGGCCAATCAGTCTATGACATCACACAGAATTTACCCACCCATTCAACCGCACAGGTAGCAAGTCGGAGGTTATACAGGTGCATAACATACCTTCATGTTGTCATGGTCGTGTTAAGAATACAATGTACATATGTAGCTAGCATTTCAGAAAGTCTGCGTTTTTTTTGTTTTTGACGCGCAAAATGAAAGCCTGACGCAACAAAATTAATACATCGCATCTTCCTTGATGCAATGTAAATCAGAATAAAAAAGGAACATAAAGGATTGATTCAATGAATATATCTTACAAAATCGTCAAGTTTGTAACTGCAAAATCATATCAAACCCGCTTTCTAACACAGAATTATTTGTTTCCGGTTTACATGGAATCGGTCTAAAACGCAACATTATTCCGTGTGACATCGCTGTCATCTCATCTATATTACTGTATGGAATCGGTATTTAAACTTTTTGTCGGTGTTTTAGACCCTGCTGGGTAATGGTCACCGACTTGCTGGAGTAATCAGGATGACAGACGACAGTTTCTACGAGGTCATTGTTTTCTACTTTTACCTTTAATACCACACTGTCATTTAAAACTCTTAGCATTATATGACATCTACAAACTGGCAAAGGCAAACAACATATGAATAAAAAAAAAAAGGTTATAGATTATGATGCATAAAATTTCTGAATGACCCCGGAAATTCCAAACAGCAAGTCACAGATGACTCCCAAAATTTATGAGCTAGCAGAAACACTGTGTAGCAATTGTTAAACAACCCAAAACTGGAGATATGCATTGAAACTTGTATTTTCATTGAGTTTGTATGGGATTTCTGATAATGTGAAACGAAGGATTTCCATCACCAACAACGAGGATTATTTTGGGTGCTATATGCACTTGATTGGTAAATAAGAAATTAAGGAAATGAAATTTTTAAACTGATTTATTCTGAAGTACAGAAATTTTACAAAATTATGAATCAATTAAATCTTTACCACACAATCCCCATCTTCGCAAGCCAAGGATACTAACTTCACTTTATTCGTTACGTACCCTTGGCCGCTCGCCTCTTTAAAAATCGAAACTCCCACTGCGCCACCTATCAAATATCATGAGTTGCGTAACCTTTGCTGATGTTATTTCTGACCAATCAAAATGCTCGTAATAAAATTTGTTAGGCTATGCATCAAATATGGCTGCGCTCCAGTTTGTTAAGCTTGTTGAGCTTGTTAAAACAAGATGAACAGACATACGATGATTCGCAATAATTTGGCTGTGGAACCCATCCTAATATTTCACATAATTGATCATGAACTATAAAAAACTCATTAAATATCGATCGTCTACTCTTTTTTGCCAAATTTTCGTCACAAACACGACAACTTTCATTTTTGACGGGCGCCGCCATTATTGTTTTCTGTTTCGTGGAAGATTTCTTGTTACGGATGGTTTGATTGGACGCGATGGGTTTTGATCGCATCCAATGAAATGGCGCAGCGGCAGTTTTGATTTTTAAAGAGGCGAGCGGCCAAGGCTACTACCTTAGTATCCTTGGCTTGCCAAGATGCACAATCCCGGGTTTTAACAACCCTGAGGAAGAAGCCCTTTGAAAACATTGTGGGAAAAGGAGAAAATGTAGGTAACCAGCATTTTCTCCTTTCCCACGATGTTTTCTACTCTTCCCAAAACAAATTTCAATTTTTGAGTCATATTTATTTTGTCGTCTGCAAAAGCTTTCAATTTGGACCGGTCTAAAATTTTGTGGTTTGGTAAAGAGTTAAATGATTGTGATCCCAGGGCTGAACGTCGGTCATTAGGCCAAAGCAATCGTCCGCATCTGTTGTATTATTTCCGCTCTGAAAAGAGCCATCGATTTATCAGCATGACTGCTTTATAGCAACATTTTCTCTGACAAATAGGAGTTGCAAATAAGTGTAATGCACTGTATTCTGGTATGGGGTCATATAAACAAGGGCTTATCTGATGTGGGGTTAACCCTTATCCTGCTAAATAAGTGAGATGAAATTTTCACACCAATAGTAAAACCCAAACGATGCTGCTTCAAGCATATTTTTAGGAAGAATATATCTTCTTATTGAACAGTGTAGATCCAAGATCAGACTGCACATTCTGTGCAGTCTGATCTTGATCTACACTATCCGCAAAAGGTCAGGAAGTGCACTTAGCAGCCTAAAGGTTAATTTTGGTCTTTCTTTCACAACTGCACAAATATTTGAGAGTGAAGTTTCTACTGTCAAAACCCCTTTTTCAATAGGCAGCACTCTGATACCCTTGTGCAATAGGACATCTTAGCTTAGATCTCAAAGTGTGCTTATCCCTCACTGCATGACAGCCTTTCAGATGGGCTAATCCGACATAGTCAGCAGCCCTTTGTACAGAATTGGGTAAGGAAAAAAGCTGCATAGGACAAAAGCTCTACAGACAAATGTCCCGTAGGACAAAAGTCCCATGCTTTTAACAGATACCCACCGAGTGCTGACAAAATAGCAAGAAATGCAATGGTTGGTGTTACCTTACTAACATACTGTTGAAAATTTATGGCTTTAAACTTTAAACAAACAAAATGAAATCTTTATTGTCCAATTTGGCAAAAGGTTTTTGTAGTTGGATTTGCAATGAAGAGATTTTGGGTTTGATACATGTTAAGCAACTCTGGGGTATTTGGTGTCCCCTGGCAATAAATAGCTGAGTCCTAGCTGAAGTACTGATGAAACCAAGGAAACGATGATGGGATGAAATGTTGTGATTCTCTTCCAAACAATTCAAAGTTTTAAGGAGCTCTGTGGAAATAGCTTTTGAAGACATCGTGAGAAAAGGTGAAAATCCAGTACTTTCCCCAATTTGCACAAGATTTTCTACCCTTTCAAAGACAAATCCCAACTATAAATTGTCATCTGCAGTTACGTCACTTTGGGAAAGTCTGATCTTTTTTACACTTGTCATATTGTTAAGAGTTTACTGAAAGAGGTACATAACAAGATACACTTAAAAAACTTAAAAAAAAATTAAGTTACTTAATTGAAGTCAACAGGTTCTTTTTAGTGTAATCAATTAAGAAGATCTTGACACCGACTACGAAAAACTTGACAACTGCACAATCTATATGACACATTTATAAAGACAAAATGAAATTTTATCTGCCATCAAATACAAGAATCATGATGTACTTAGCTGACATGGTTAACTCTTTACAAACAACAACATGTTAGACTAGTCCAAATCGAAAGGGTCTTCAGACGACAAATTCAATTATAAAACTGAAATTCCTCTTTTGAAGGGTAGAAGACATTGTGGCAATAAGAGAAAATGCTGCACTTTCTCCTTTTCACAAAATGTTTTCAAAAGCATTCTTTTCCAGGGTCGTTAAAACTCAGAATGGAGTGGTAAAGGGTTAAAGTGTGATGTCATAACACTGGTGGAAATCATAATATTTTTCTGCATGTCCAATGCAAACTATTTCTGAGCAATATTATCATGTTTTAGATTCATCCTAGTGACAACCTTTTTTTGAATGAGTAAAATGCATTGTATGAAAGCCTACAAGGGTCAAAATGAAGGCAAAATGATTTTCAAAAATATGCAATAACGTGAATTTAAAACACGTAACGCAAAAAAGTTGCACTAAAACAAAAAATCTCGTAATAACGTGTTTTAAAAACACGTTACTATGCGTTTAAAAGTCGTATTAATGCAAAAAATCTCGTTATAATGTGAATTTAAAACATGTATTAATGCAAAAGAAGTCACACCAACCCAAAAAATCTTGTAATAACGTGTTTTAAAACATGCAATAATGCCTTTAAAAGTCATATTGATGAGAAAAATCTTGTTATAACATGAATTTAAAACATGTGATAACACACAAAAAAAAAAAGCCGCAGTAATCTTCAAAAGGCTTCTTTCCTAGGGTCGTTAAAAGTCGGGATTGTGTGGTAAAGAGTTAATGTCGTACTAATGCGAATCGAAAACTCGCAGTGAATGTTTCTTTCTACTGTTTTCCTTTTGATTGAGATACGCGACATTCAGTCGAATCTCCCAATACAGATTTGTGTGTTTGGATTGTGCTTTACGCCACTTTCAATGGTATTTAAATCATATCAAAGCTGTAACTAGATTATTCATGATCTTCCTTGGTTTCATCAGTATAAGTCTGCAGCTTTACTGTGCCTTGCTATCAGACGTGATTGGCACCAGTAGTGGAGATCGAACCATGGTATCTCATTACAAGTTAATAATTCTGACCACTGATCCATGGAAGGTTTCCAAAATAAATAGTGCAAACTCCATAATCGGTCAGGGCATATTTTTTTTGTTTCGATTTTACTCTGTTTTCATCAGTATTTCAATCATTGAAAATACATTATTTATTGTCGATTTTCCCATAATAAATATCCACTCAACTGGTCGAGACCTCGACAAGCTCGGTAGATCAGTTTGTTACATACAAGGCTTGGAACCCGGTGGTCGATGGCTTGATTTAACAGCTCAGCCAAGTTCTTTTCGGAGATTGAAGAACATCATTGCAAAGGGTTTCATTCCTCATTCATCTTTTATCTTCTTTCAAAGATGTTGATGTAGGATAGCTGCCAGTGGCTTACAAATAATGCCGTGCGAATTAATGGAAATTAGTGGCGAATTATTGGTAAAACAAAACCCAGCAGGGTGCACTCCTACAGCTAAGTAACTGAAAGAATGTTAGAAAGGACGTGAAACAGTGCCAATTAAACAAACATTTTCAACAATTTTGTCAAGATCGAGGACAGTGAAATCCTCTGTCATTCATTGAATCCTTGTTCGGTTTCTGCTGCCATTGCTAGCCTCATCTTAGAGTTGTAAGGCAAAGTAAAGATGCAGACTTGTACTAGTGAATCATAGAAAGATCATGAACCAAAAAGTGATTTCTGTTATGTGGCTGAAGCAACAAAAAAACACAACCAACACAATCAAATCAGGGAAATTAGGCAGTATGTCAATGAACTTATTGCACATACATGTAATCTGTTCTCATGTGAAGTTTAAAAATAAAAAAAAAATGTTACTGCGAGTTTTCAAATCCCATTACTGCGACTTTTAAACGCATAAAATGTTTCAAAACATGTTATTACATTATTTTTCGTGTTACTGTGACTTTTTTTTTCTCATTAAGTGTTTTAAATTCACGTGATAGTGAAGGTTTTTGCACTAATACGACTTTTAAATGTGTTATTGTGTGTTTTGAAACACATTATTATGAGATTTTTCGCATTAGTGCCTTTTTTTTTTTTTTGCATTATGTGTTTTAAATTCAAATTATAATGAGATTTTTTTCATTATTTAGACTTTTAAACGCATTATTACATGTTTTAAAACATGTTATTACAAGAATTTTCATGTTAGTGCAACTTTTTTTTTTCCATTATACCATGTTTTAAATTCACATTGTTACATGTTTTTGAAAAAAGAACCTTCTTTTTGACCCTTGTAGGCTTTCGTAGTATTGGAGAAAAACTGCAGTTAAATTTTTTTGGGTGTTGTGACAGAAAAATGGCTCATCATGAGCTTTTTTTTCCCAGTTTTTCTGCAGTTTCAGAAAACATTCAGAAGAACAGTAATTCTGCCAAAATCAGGCTTAAAAACTACCCTTTGTCAGAGCTTCATCTATATTTGACCCCTAAACTTGAGAGTCGGTGACAAGGTAGAGCCAAAATCTGTAGGAGTCAATATCAAAGAAATATGAATAAATAGATGGAAAGACATGTAGCCGCGAAACTAGTGGTAAATGGACAAACTATCCATGTTTTCAAAAGCTCTCTAATGCAGTCTACAGTTATTAAATTCCGTCCACAGAAATCGGGAAAGTGGCCAATACAGATGCAATACCTGGGTCAGGCAAAATTGATTCTTTATCAACCACTTCATTACATTCAGTAACCATTAAAATATTGGCAATTGAGTTTATAATTAATGCGAAAATCTGAATCAACAAGTTTTACATTTGAATAAAACTGCTTTCATGCAAGCAAAAAATTTGTTCAGTCCAGAAACTTCTTTTAACAAGTAAGCAGGTCCGTGAAGATTACTGTATAGTCTTGGACAGGAATAAATAGCCGTATTTGACTGGTAATTACAGTTTTTTGTGTTGCTCTTTTTGTATTCAACTGGTAAATTTCATGAAGCACAAACCTTACTCTTTCAAGTCGTCCTAATGTTTGTGCAGCACAAAACGGGCACCTTACAGGTAGGCTGAGCTTAATATTCATTTTCATACTTCACTTATGTTGACCAGTCGAATATGGCTAATGTCTGTCATGTTAGCTATATGTTTTCTATCTGTTCTAAAAATGTCTTCCCCCAACCTGCCCCCCCTTTTTTTTTTTAAATCTCCGTAAGGTTTAAGGTGGAGGAAAGGGTGGGCAATCAACCCTCATTTCCAATTTGTACAATAGACACAACTGATCTCAATTTTGGAAGGTCTAGACCTTTGTGGTTTGGTAAAAACTTAAGCAGTAATGGATTAATGGGTTTGACTTTAGAGAATTTGGTGTTGACACTTGTCAAGGAACATAGATAAAGCACTAAAAACTATCTAGATTAGCCTGAAGATCTAAATGATAGTATGTATACATGATTTTGTCCTTTCTATAACCTTTAACACACAACAAGTATATAGATTTATCCAAATCGAAAGCATTTGCAGACCACAAAATAACTGTGACTCAAATTATGAGATTTGCCTGTGAAAGAGCTGAAAACATAGTGGGAAAAAGAGAAGTGCTGGTGACCTGCATTTTTTCCTTTTCTCACAATTTTTTCAAATGCTTTTTACCTCAGGGCCGCTAAAACTCAGGACTGTTCAATGGTTTAGGGTAAATCCCTTGCCAAAAAATCCTCAGTTTTAACCATCCTGAGGAAATCTACTTTGAAAAATATTGCAGAGAAAAGATTCTGGTGGCCAGCATAATTACCTCCTTTCCCCATCATGTATTCTATCCCCAACAAATTCCATCATTTGAGTCTCATTAAGGTTAAAGTCTGCAAAAAGACCTACTTTCAATTTTGGTGAGTTTACAATTTTGCTATTGGATAAACCAATACCAAACAATCCTGGGTTTTCACGATCCAGGAAAATAAGGCTGTTGAAAACGTGGTGGAAAAAAGAAAAATATGCTGGTAAGCTGCATTTTTTTCCTCGTCCCACCATATTTTTTACCCTGTAAGTGAGTTTAAGCTCATTTGTACCAAATCTGAATGTATCGTCTGCAGATGATTTAAATTTGAAAGAGTCTAAAGTTTGTTGTTTGGGAAAGGGTTAATAAGCAATTTCTCGTCACAATAGTATTTTTTCCTGCATGTACTTTCTCTTAACTCTTTACCAAACCACGAAATTTTGGGCTCAACCAAATTGAAATCATTTGCATACAATGAAATACATGTACCTCAAATCATGAGTTCTGTCTTTGATAGGGTTAGAAAACATTTTGATTCCAGCATTTTCTCCTTTTCCCACAATGTTTTCATAAGGCTTTTTTTTCAGGGTTATTAAAACTTGGTAAAGGGTTGAAAACCCTGACTGATGTTGATTTTCCATAATTTTACAAGGATTATTATAGAGTCTGCTGCAGATTTATATTGAAATGGATTACTGGGGCTATCTTTTATAGATTATGAATAAAAGAAACTTATAAAATTTCCTTGATGGATTCTGTATGTTAATTGGGTCACAATTTTTTTTAACTCTTTACCCCATGACAAAATTTTAGGCTGGTCTAACTTGAAAGCATTTGCAGACGACATAATAAATGTTACAAAAATTATGGGATTTGTCTGTGAAAGGTAACGGGCATTTTCTCTTTTTCCCGCAATGCTTTCAAAAGCTTAAGTCTTTCTCAGATTTGTTAAAACTCAGGACTGTGTGGTAAAGGTTTATATTTTCTTCCTATTTCCATTCAAAAAAACCAGTTTATCAACTGTGATCAAACTTTGACCCTTCTAAGTTATACATGAAATTTAAGCCATTGTTATGCAAGCTTTAACTCCTTAGTTTCCGGAGTTTTAACAACCCTCAAAAGAAGCCTTTTGAAAACATTGTGGGAAAAGAAAAAAATGCTGGTCACCAGCATTTTCTACTTTTCCCACAATGTTTTCTACCCTATCTAAAACAGATTCCAATTTTTGAGTCACATTCATTATGTCTGCAAATGCTTTTGATTTGGACGAGTTACGAGGAATAACTCTTTTTCCATGCTTTCCAATTATTCTTCCAACCCAGGATTGTAAAGTCTTATTCATGTAATGTGTTTCACGAAAGACTTGGAATTGAACACTTACTCTACTTTGGAGCAACTTCACTTAACTTTTACAAGACTAGAAAATACAGGTATTATACTTGTCCAACTCGAAACAATTTGCATTCAACAAATCAAATAAGACTCAAATAATTGGACATGGCTTGTAGAGGGTAGAAAACATGGCGGAAAGAGCAGCATCTTGATCAATACCATCCACATGAAACACAGACTAGAATGTATAGATCCTATGGCACCTAAGCATAAATAAGTTAAAATACAGACTGATGGGACTTAACATACTAAAAAGGTTAATTCTAACTCTTTACCAAACAACAAAATTTACACTTGTCCACTTTACTGAAAGTATTTGAAGACAACAAACTACATGTGGCTGAAATGATGGGATTTGTCTTTAAACAGTGGCAAACATTGTGGGAAAAGGAGAAAATGCTGGGGTCCAGCATTTTCTCCTTTTCCCACAATGTTTTCAAAAGCGTTTTATCTTCAGCATGGTTAAAACACAGGATGGTTTGGCAGTGTTATGATAAAAATTTATGACTCTCTGCATAATTTTTCATAAAAGGTTATGATAAAGAACAAAATGATGAATAATTTACCAATTTATCATAAAGTGACATCTTCCCTTTTGCCTGTATCTTTTTTATCGTTTGAATATAAACAATTATGCAGATCTCATATGATTTTTTTTTAACTTGTCAAGGACTTTCATGACATTTTTTTTTTTTAAATTCCTGAAAAAAAAAAAAACTTGCAGCAGACATCTATCTCTTTACCACACAATCCCAAGTTTGAATGACCCTGAGGGAGAAGACTTTGGAAAACATAGTGGGAAAAGGAGAAAATGCTGGTAACCCACATTTTCTCCTTTTCCCACCATGTTTTTTTGTTTTTGATACAAATCCCATCATTATTGACACATTTGTCATCTGCAAATGTCTTCAATACTGACCAGTCTAAAATTTAGTTGTTTGGTAAACCATTTGCGGGAAAAGAACAAAATCTTGGTACAAGCATTTTGTCATATTCTCATATTATGGTTTCCATCCTTTGAAAAATAATCACATTATTTGAGCCACATTTAATTTGTAGATTGCCAGTGCTTTTAATTTCAACAAACCTGAATTTTTTTTACTTAAGAAATTAAGCATCTTTGTAAAATTACATAACAAACAATTTCTCCTTTTGCCACTATATGCAAGGTTACTGAAGTGAGAGCCAAGGACATAAATGATGTAAATTCGTAAAAACTGCACTGAAAAAAGTGTCACATGCAGCATTAACAGAACAGAAGAACAGAACAACATTTTATTTGACGTGTACACAGTACATAGTCATATTTACATCAAAAGTCACATAAATTCCAAGGTCGATCTCTCTCTCTCCATCTCTCTCTCTCTCTCTCTCTTCTTTCTCTCTCTCCCTCGCTTTCGCTTTCCTGCGCACTCTCTCTCTCTCTCTCCCTCGTTTTCGCTAGCTCGCGCTCTCTCTCTCTATCACTCTGCTCGAGGCATTTAAACATTCATTGGATATAAATGCTAATTTAACAATTACAACTAGTATAAGGAATCAACTGAGGATGAAAGTATATGAATATAGTGTATCTGTAAATCTTCGTATGGAGAAAAAAAATAATACTAACTGTAAAGAGTGTTAAACCGTAGTGAAAAGGCTGATGTCAGATAATTACCGAACATAGACAATACCTTTAGGTCGTTACTCGACAGTAAAGAGATGAGTTTAAACATACTAGGTTTAATGTAAAAATACTTATCTATGTACTTCTGACGTAAGTGTTTGTATTTTGGGCAAACTAGCGAGAAATGAAACTCATCCTCAATTTCGCCACTGTGGCAAATTTGGCATAACCTTTCATTTCTCGGTATATTATTTCTAGAAAATCTTCCAGTCTGAATCCGGAGGAAATGGGCTGAAATCCTTAATTTACAAATATATGAACGGGTTAAAAGAGGCAATTTGTCTAAATACTCTTCGCTTTCAAAATTTGTCTTAATATGTTTGTAAAGAGTAAGTATATTACTGTTACTGATTTTTGCAAACCACTCTTGCTTAAAGCAATCTATTATGCGTTCCTTCAAAAGAGGCACAAATTCCTTTACATCAAATGTTGGATTAAAAAAAACTTCGGAAAAACCAAAATCATCAAAAATAGTCTTAACTTCTGAAAGCCAATTTTTCTTCCCGTTAAGATAATCACCATATGCATCGTTATAAACATTCTGTATTATTATGTTATCTGACTTCATAATTTTAAACCAATACTTCACAATTCGTATGTATCTAGTAATGTACAAAGGATATCTACCTAACTCGCCATAAACTGCCATATTACATGATCTGTTATTAACACAAAGTATACGTTTACAAAACTTAAGGTGTATTCGTTCAATTTCTTTAGATTTACTCTTACCCCAAGTCTCACAAGAATATCCTAAAATAGAACCAACAAATGCATCGAACAATTGACAAAGTATTTTGGTTGATAATCTAAATTTTGAACAGTTTGCTAAAAGGACGTTTAGGGCTTTCAGTGCTTTTGAAGAGAGATATTCTCGGTTTTGTGCAAAACTACCAGTGTAGTGAAATAAAGTCCCCAAATAACTAAAATTATCAACTGATTCTATTACCCTCCCCTTGTATGTCCATACTTCATCGGGTTTTATTGGTCCTCTCTTCCTAAAAACTATAGTTTTTGTTTTATCAACATTCACTTCTAAACCCCATTTGTCGCAATAATCACTCAATTTATCTATATTACTTTGAAGTTCTGTTGGAGTTTTCCCAAAAATAACCATATCATCTGCAAATAATAGAATGATAATAGAAAGTTCATTTATACTAATTCCAGAATTTGGATTCTCTGACAAGAAGAGTTCTAAGTCCTCAAGGAATAATGAAACTAGGATAGGAGAGATTGTCTCCCCTTGCCTCAGTCCTACTGTGTAGTCAAAAAAATCTGAAAGGAAATTACCATTTTTCACACATGATTTAACTGTACTGTACATATCTCGTATAATCCTAAGTAATTTACCTTGAATGCCATGTTTATATAATTTTAGCCACAGGGCATTTCTATTTATGGAATCAAAGCATTTCTTTAAGTCAACAAAAACACAGTACATGCGTTTATTTTCGTTAAGAAATTTTTGTACAATACTCATTAATATAAAACTTGCATCAGTGGTTGAGACTCCTTTTTTAAATCCAAATTGTGCATCTGATATTACTGAGTTTTCTTCACAAAATTTATTAATTCTGTTATTCAATACGCTAGTAAATAACTTAGATAAACAACTAAGTAAAGTAATGCCCCTGTAATTATTAGGATCATTTAACATACCCTTTTTATGGACTGGTACAATTATTCCTTCGGACCATTTGTCTGGGAAAAAACCTGAGTCGAAAACTGCATTAAAAATGTCACAAATATGTGAGGCTAAAATGTCACTACTTTCAATTAAATACTCATTCATTAAAGGGTCATTTCCCATAGCCTTACATCTTTTCAGAGATTTTATGGATAACAAAATTTCTTGGACTGTAATACGTGAATTAAGCTCCTCAAAGGGGCAATATTCACAATTAAAATCATGATTACTGCAAAAATCGTTTGCTTGTTCATTGGAACTTTGGAAGATATCTGCCCCTAACGATTTGAAATATGTGAAAAAGTCTTCAGTTGAGATGTTATTGCTTTTTTTAGTTTTCTTTTTAAAAAATTTCCAAAATTCTTTAGGTTTTTCTTTCTTTAATTCTGTCAATTTTTTAATTTGAATGTTTTCAAAGTCTCTTTTCTTTTTCCTACAAACTTTTTTATACGCATTTTTAAGTCTGCAAAAATTCTGTCTGTTACACTTTACCACACAGTAGTTATATTATTACCATTTTGCAGACAATTAACCATCTCCCGCCACACATGCAATACATCAATATAACAATAAACAACATATTAACAATTTCATGTAACATTAAGCATGCTCATAAAATTAACATAAAACGGGTTAACAAGCCAATCTAATGAAGGTTAGCAAACAAAATAGCAAACCTCCTTTCTAAAATATTTTTTACTTAAATCAACTTTTATTTTTAAAAAAAATTTTTGATTTAGCTAGCTAACCAGCTAACCAGCTTATGAGTTTGTGGGTGGCTTAAGATTTTAGTAAAAGAAAAAAAAAAAAAAATTTATTAAGAAAAAAATATTTATTAAGAAAAAAAAAAAAAAAAAAAAAAGTTATTAAGAAAAAAAAAATTTTATTAAGAAAAAAAAAAAAAAAAAATTTATTAAGAAAAAAATAAAAAAATTTATTAAGAAAAAAATAAAAAAATTTTTAATTAAGAAAAACCAATGCATCAGCTAACCAGTTAACAAGACGCATCAATCAACCAGTTACTTAACTAACCAACAAACCCTTACATCAAACAATTGCTTAACCTTTTCCCACCCCATCAACCAACGCATCACACATCAGCTAACCAACTAACCCATCAGCCAAACAATCACTTACATCAAACAATTGCTTAACCTTTTTCCCACCCCCATCAACCAACGAGTGACGCAATGGCTAACCGGCTTATGAGTTAGTGGGTGGGTTAAGATTTAAAAAAAAATAAAAAAAATTTAAAAAAATTTTATTAAGAAAAAAATTTTAATTTAATAAAAAAATAATAATGGAAGAAAAAATTCAAAGGTTCCCACCTCAAATAAAATACCCAATTTCATTTTATCCAAGAAATTATATACCATTTTCATTAAGATATATAGAAAAAATTACTGTTGATGATTCTATAACTTTAAAAGATAAATATGAAAAATTAAAAAACGGAATAAACTATAAAACTGGGAAAAAAATACAATATGGAAAAGAAACTTATATAAATGTTTTGCAAGAAAATTGTGTACTTTTACTTAACACAAGAGAAAAAGAAATCAGTAAAGAAGATTTACAAGTGATAGAAGAAATTAACAATGAAGTAAACAAAGTAAATAATTTAGTTGAAGAATACAATGAAAAAAGGGATAAAGTAGTTAAAGAAATGGATAAATTAACAAACTGGAAAGATTATATAATTTTTGATGGTAAAAAATATGGTATTTTTAAGCATAGTTATCACCTTATTCACCTTGAAAATGATTGTTATGGGATGTTTAAATTTGCATATGAAGAAGAAAGTTTATTTTAAAAAATTATCTAACAAGCTCAAATTATAAAAACATTATTCTAGAATGTGCAACATGTGGTAAAATTAAAAAGACAACAGTAAACAAAAATTTGTAATTTTTATTTGTTTTTAACACAAATAAAAATTTATTCTTCATATTCTTTAATCCTATAATGCCCCCAAGCTAAAATATGAATTCCATCAGGTAAAATATACCTTTTGTCATCATTTGCACTTAATGCTATTTTATTAATTTCTTCTGTATAAGGTTGATGTTTATAACTTCTTATATTTGTCATAATTCTATAATGAATATTTTTTTTTTCTAAACAATTTAGATAATCATGATGTGTTATATTTTTTTTAATTATATTTACCCCCTTACATTTTTTACTTTCTTCCCCATCATCCATTTTAATACTGTACATTTTTGGTTTTAAACCAACACACTCTTCTATTTCCTTCCCATTTGTTTCATCCTTAAACATTCCGATAACCTTTTTATTTATACCAACTGGAATACCAGAAGGATGTCCCCCCCTCAGGGTAACCACTCGTATCAAAATTTTCTTTAACATCATCCGAAATATCTTTATAAAAATCATCTGTTACAATTTCATATAATAAACTATCCGTATCAGTAAGTCCTAAAGTTGCCCTTTCTCCATATTTTGGTTTAATATAGTTATAGTGAAAATCATACATTAAAGTTTTACTTAATTCAAGAATGGAAAACCCTAAATATATTGGCTTGTTAAATTTTATCTGCGTTTTTCCCATATGAATGCTTATCAAATTTTCATTAAATATTTCTAAATGTTTAAAATTTGGTTTGTTTACAAATTTCCTAGCCGATTTTCTACTTCTGACAAGCCTAACATTTACCCTTTTTCTTATATTTTCCATAGTTTTACCAAACACTGAATTATTCATTAACTTATAAAAATCTTTTTCAAATTCATTTTTTGCTTTAGCTCTTAGTTGTGTGTTTAAATCTATGTATGGTTTTAACCAATCACTCTCTTTAAACTTAATTCCTCTATGTATCTTTTTCAATTTTAAACCAAGACTTAAACACTGTCTTAAACTTTCACAATGTATAACATAGTTCTTTTTATCGTATAAATCCGGTATTAGTTTTTCAACACCATTAACTTTTTTTTTCTCCGCTGCAAGAGGAAGATCATTAAAATAATCATGCAGTTCTTTAGGAACAACTAAATCAACTTCTAAAAAACAGGGATGTCGTTTCCAATTGTTTAATTCCTTTTCTGTCATCCATTTAAATCCACCAGTCGGAAGCTTTTGACTCATTGCCCAACCATATAAGTTATTACAATCTAAATATTTACAAAATACTGAAAGTTTCTTTGAATTATACTTTTTACCTAAATATTTATTATTAGCTTTTATAAGTCTTTTAACAATCATTGAAATCCCACCCCTAATTCCCCTTTCAATAAATTGGATTTTATTTTTATCTCTAATCAGTTTTAACTTAACACCAGTTAACTTTAATGCTGCATCCCAAGCTAAACCAGGTGCAGTAAAATACCAGGCAGGGTCTAATTTATAAACTTTAAAACAAACTTCTCTAAAACTTTCAAACACATCAGCTAAAAGAAGAACATCTGTTTTTAAATATAAATCATGATATTCACCAAGAGTTTTAATTTTAAATGTTTTCCATACCTTTTTTGCATGTTCATAGTCTTCTTCTGAAATTCCTTCTCCAGTAAGTTTTGAATAAAATGCTTCTATAGGAGGCAATTGCGTTTCATTTAACCTTTCTAAAGAATCAATATATTCATATGGATAAACTCCCTTTCTTTTAAGAAGTTTAAACTCTTCTTTTCTTGGGAAATATTTTTTCAGGTTTACAAATTGATCATCATCTAAATTATCTACAAGTTTTGCTAAACTTGTACTCATAAATTTAAAACTATCTATAAACCTGATATCCTTATAAATATCTTTAGTTTTATCTTTAACTTTCACTTGTCCAATAAAGCATCTCTTTGTAAAGCTTATATATTTTTCCTCATTATTTGGAATTACATTAATTTCCCCCTCACTAACACCAAGACTTTTAACGAACAAATGACTATCATACCCTGTCAAATTATGAAAGATAAAAGGGAGAAAGTTTGGTTTACGAAATTTAAGATTACATTTATTATGTGCTGCTCCCCTATATCTACCAGTAAAATGACAGTGGTCTCTTACTTTTTTCCATCTATCTTCATCTTTTTCCTTTTTCTTTTCTTTTTCTTCCTCTTCTTCCACTCCATCTTCTACATCGCTTTCCTCTTCTTCATCACTTTCTTCTTCCTCTCCAAACTTCTTATTACAAAGATAACAAATATCTGCCTTATTAAAATTTTCTACATCCTCTTCAGTAAGTATCATATCTTTTTTTGGTAAGTTAAAAATCTCTCTGGCTATGTTTTCTGCTTCTTCCACAAACTTTTCTGCTGCATTTTCCCCTCGATATAGCAAACAATCTAGACTTAAAAACACTTTCATCAAAACTTTTTAAATAGAAAGAATAACCAGTTGGTACATGTATATGAGTTTTTGTTGTTGAACTTTTACTCGGATCTGGCTTTGCATGTTGTATTGGTACAAGAGCCGTTTCAAAATCACCATAAACATTAAAAGGAAGCCATTGTGTTTTAACCCAGTTTTTAAACATTAGCGTACTTTCTTTTTTTGAATGCATTTTAATTCTTACAGCATCTTCTTCATAGCAATACACTCTATGATTTTCCAAAACGCTTTCACTTGTAAAATGTCCTAAACAGCTCCAACAAAAAACAGTTTATGTTTATCTTTTGATATTTTTGTTGCTAATAGTGCACTTGGATTTTTTACCCAAACATAATGGCTATTTCCATCTTCATCTTTTATTAACAAAAGAACCACTAAGTGTTTTCTACCAAAAGTTTCTTTTCTTTGCCTTCTAAGGGGATATAATCCATCCTTCTCATCATAACCTATAACAACGATAGAAAAATCTGGATTTTGATTTTCAAATTTATTAATATCACACAATTTAACAGGACATTCTATTCCTTGCATATTTAATTCTTGGATTTGTTCTTTTAATTTTTTATCAACTCTTTCTGGATGTTCTTTTTTTGGGTAAGCTACCCTCATAACACAATATAAAAAACAGTTATAATCCTCCATATTTTGAATATTGACAAGCCCATTTCTATTATTTGCTCTTTTTAATCCTGCTGGTAAAGGTAACCATGAACCAGCAAGCCCCTCCCATAACGGTCTATTTTCTACAACATATAATTTTAAGTTTATAACCCTTTCAAAAATCCAACCACTTTCTTTTTGTAAAAAAAGGTCAAAATTTTCCATAATTCGTTCTACCATTGTATCATATTTTTCATTTACATTGCTTTCTCTTGTAATAATTTCTTGGTGTGATGAAAATGGGCTTTCTGTTTTTCTAATACCATCAGTTGTTTCCTTTGTAAATTCACATAAAAGTACTAGCTTTACCTTTGTATTTCTATGGTTTCTTAAAAAACTTGTCATGCTTTCTTTACATACTTCTAAAAAATCATCCGGCCCCCATCCCCTTACTCCATCTATGACATGTTGTGTTGCAAATTCTCTTAATGCCGACATTTCTTGTCTTAATTCAAAGTTTGGCGCTGCTCTTCTTGGTAAGCGTTCTTCTACATTTTCTAAAACTTCGTTTAGAACTTGAGGAATTTGCTCTTCTTAAACATTACCAGTTAACCAATTAGTAAAATTAGATACTCTTCTTCTAACACTCTGAGGAATTACCGCTGAAACAACCCTTTGAGCACCACTATATAAATTAGATGCAATCATTTGACTAGCATCTGTTAATCTATTGATAAATCTTCGTGAAAAAGAATTCATCTCTATAATTTTTAAAACAAATAAATTTTTTCTTAAGTCAAATTTTATTATTTCATAAAATAATAAAATTATTGAATATCAATCTTATATTTACCATTCCACACTCTTCCATTCCAATTTTCAATCGTTTGAGGACATCTATCAATAAACTTACTAGCCTTGTAAATCGATGGAAATGTTGTTTCTTCTTCTGTTTCAACATCCTTTAATATTACCGTTTTAGGATTTTTACTAATATCCTTTAGCCTATCATAATTAGGCACTTTTTTAAGTGGTATAGCTTCTTCAGGATACATTCCATGCTCCTTTAAAACATCAATATACTTTTTCTTGTTCCAATATGAATACCACTTAATATTGTTATCTTCTAATATTTTCTTAAAATCAGCAATCTTTAGCATATTTTTTATTTAAAATAAAAATTACTTAATACACTACACTCATTTTATTTCCATCACTCTGGAAGTTAATTAACCTATCACTAAGTAAAACCGCATACGCTTCAGTATTTGGGTTAGGATTTATATTAAATGTTGCTTTAACATGAATATCAGTAACAGAATACTTAAGCCTTTCACTTTGCTTTGATAGGTCAAACACAAACAAAGGAAAAAGGAGTTTGTAATCTGAAGGAGTAATATCAGGGTTTGATACCAATTCATCCATGTTAAAAAACTTTTTTCTAAATGAAGCAGCTTCACTATATATTCTACTAATTTGATTAGCAGCAAAATTTATATCATAATCACATGCTGGATATTTTTTTGAACCTAACATTACATAAATATTTTTTACATTTAGGTGGTCAAATATAGCCGGGTTATGTTCTTGGTTATTACTTTTATCAGTTTGAAAACTAACAATTAAAAAACGTGGTACCTCAGGAGATGATTTAGCTGATAGCCTCCAAGTAAAACCTGTTGCCTGTGGAACTGCAATAGAATCGCTTTGTATCATTCTATACCCAACTGGAAATTTTTCTTTCTTCTCGATAAATTTATAAAGTTCCAACTTGTTACCGTCTTCTGGCTCTACATGAGGCATAAACAAAGATACTTTAGTTAATCTAACTCTACCTGGTTCATGTCTAACAGGATTACCACCTCCATCTAAAACAGTGTCAACTTTATAAATTGCATCATTGTCATTATTTCTTGTTAAGGTTAAAGTTTGTTTCATACCATATAAAACTTTGTTGTAATCTTCACAAAAACCGAATATATGTTTTAATGGTATTCTAAAATTAAATGTCCCAACTGGATCTGAACTAAAAATATAGTCTCTTCTTACTGAAAAACCAGCATTATTAACATTGTTTGCAGTGTCATCAGTATCTTTATACCATAGTTGGTTTAGACCTTGTGATTTAGAAAAATCATCAGGGTATTTTAACAGTCCTAGCATTGTAGTAGTTTGACCAGGATAATTAATGCTTTCTATCTCTTGACCACTAAGTTGATATCTAATATTTTTAAACAAATACATCAACCCATTATTTGTTAAGGTAACATCATCATTATTTGCTCCAGCTGCAGTATAAACTGCTCCATTTTTTTTTACTAATTCACCTATAATTTGAAGATATGCCTCAGAAGGATGATAAAAAATATCTTGTGTTTCAATATCAATCCTAATATTTCCTCCTGGATTGTTTAGATTGGTACCTGTAATAGGTAGATATTCATGGTATTCATATTCATTAATACTATCATCTTTAAAAATCGGTGCTTTAATATTTAAAATATCCATTTTTATTATATACAATTATAATTTTTAAGTTAAAATTATAATTGTGTTTTGTTTTTAATATTCTAACCATAGTTGAGGGAATGATTTGTTTTCATCATTAACAAAAACACCCTTAAGTTTAATATTTTTAAGTTTTTCAGCAGAAAAATTTTTTCTCATTTTAGGATAAATTCATTTCCGTAAAGAATGGTTACCTTAGGTATATCATTTTCTTCTAAATATTGATTTACATTTTCTTCAAATTCCTTAATGATATCAGCTTTTTCAGGTGACAATTTTAAAACAACCTTTTTATAATCATAACTTGTATTGGTAACTTCAAGAATTTCACAATCTTCATTTATCTTAAAGTTAGCAAAAAGGATACCAACCCTTTTAGTATTGTATTTTTCATATTTTGTTACTTTAAATTTAAGATTTGACATTCTTTTTTTATTTAATGTAATATTTTGCTTAACTTAAATTTATTTTTTCATAATACTTTAACTCCGGAACCCTTACTATTTAATTTCTTAACTAAATCTTGAATAGCAATGGCACTACCATCTATTAAGGTGTTAATATTTTGCGTTGCAGGTTGAGTTGTTGTAGTAGGCTTTTGAGTATATTTTTCTAAAATCTTTTTAGATTTTGGTGTTAAAGCCTTTTCAACTAACTTTTTACCTGCATCAACCGCGGCACTCTTTCCAACCTCTAACGCTTTCTTTGCTCCTTCCTTAGCCACACTCTTACCAACATCAACTGCTGAAGATGCAATTTGTTTAGCTGCGCTGCTTGTAAATAGCCTTGTAAGAAAATTAGCTAAGGTATCAAATATTCCGGCACCACCATAAGCATAATTTCTTTTAAATCCTCTCTTTTGTGATGTAATCATTTTTATAGTATAGACATTAATTTTTTATAATGCTTTGAATTTAATACACATTGCCTTTTTAATTCATCACAAATACTTACTAACTCATTTCTTACACCTGTGTTACCAGCTTCTTTACTTGCCATTAAGAGGTCTAATCTTTCTAATAGTGCGTTAGGGTTAGATGGGATGATAGTAATTCCTTTTCCATTTATTTTATCTCTTCTTGCTAGAGGTGATAAACTAGATAATCTTTCTTTAGATGGTGTAGCTATTCTAGGTAATTCATATTTTTTTCTTTCTTTTTTGATTTCATTATAAACAGGACTAATAATTTCATTGTATTTTATTCCACCACTGCTTTTTGGGCGGTTTTTAGGGTTATCATCAACAAAAATAACATTGGTATCCTTTAATATTTTTTCATAATTATGGTGGTCGTTTTTATCATATTTATCTGGATATTTAGACATAATAAGTTCCCATAATCCATCTGTTGCTGGATAATCTACAGAACCAATAGTAATATATTCACCACCATCATATTGAACAATTTTATTACCTAACATATAATTAATACCTCTCTTTTTAATACCAAATGTTTTATCAATATTTTCTTCATATTCTTCTTTTAATTGTTCATATTTTTCATCTAATAATGTTCCTACTTCTTCCTCTTCCTCAGGATATTCAGGATCTTTAAGATCACCAAGGATTGATAGTGATGGTTGAGGTAACTCTTTAGGTAATTGTTCAATCCCTTCTTTAATAGGTTTAAGCCCTTCTGTAATCTCCTTTGTTGCAGCTTTTTGTGTTTCTGTAATAGGTTTAAAAAACTTTGAAAGGTCTGTTTGTAATTCAATTTCACCTGTTCTCTCTGCAAGCTGACTATCACGAATTCTTTTCTTTGTTGCGAGATATTCTTTTACAATTTGGTCTCTTTTCACAGGGTCTTTTATCTTTAAAAATGACATATTTTTTTAAGAAAAAAATTTTTTTATCTTATTTTTTAATCAGTATTACCTATCTCACAAGCACAAGAACATTTAAACTTAGGTGGTTTTAGTTTTAGTTTTAATGGGTTCCATTGTTTCTTTCTACTAGTCTGCGAAATTCCTCCCGTGCTTCCTGTTTCCCCTTCTCGATTAAGCTCTCCTGTTCCTCTAGCTTGCTTTTTTTCCTTGACTTAACTCGTATCTCTTCCTTCATCACCTTATATTTTTCCAATTCATCCATAATTAAAGTAAATTCTGAATGTTCTACTTTGTTGTCACTAATAGCTTTAGATATATGTGTAAATAGTGTATTTAACTTTGCATCAGCTAACATTTTAATTTGAAGGTGTTTTTCTGATTTTGTTCTGGTTCTTCTAACAACAAATTTACTAACAATTGCAGCAAATCCAACAGTTAAGGCACAACCTTCTAAAGCTATCGTTGCTGGAATTGCTACCACAGTTGATAGTAAAGCGATACCAGGTGCTCCGGCACCTAGTGCTAAAGTGGTTAGTCCTGTTTCAACGTTATCCACACTCTTGCTAATCTTTAAATTTTTTTTACTTAACTGCTCTCTAACCTTAACTTCATTTTCAAGAAATGTTTGAATTTCTGATATTTTTTGTAGCCTGAAGCTTTGCCCATTGTCTTCTGCTGATATTATTGGTTCTAATGATGGTGCATTTGGTATATTTCGTGCTTCTGGTAATACTGGATATATCTTTTCTTTTAGTTCCATTTTATTAATTACAACTATTTTTTTAAATAGAATAGTAAAGACGGCACAAAAATTCGCCTTCATTAATTCTTACTAGCTTAGTTGAGTTGTTTGTAATTGTGGTAACCACATCTTCAGTTTCCTCCAACACTACCTCATTTGTTATACTTATTTGATTAGTTTTTAGAGCATAAGATAGAGAAATTAAAACGACACCCTTACTCATCATAAAACCAAAACCTAAAGCAATAGTTTTAGTTTCACCGCCTTTTAATACAATGGGTTGTTGAGTAAAAACATCCCAAGTAACAGGATTAACTTTTTTAGCTGGATATTTAAGTTCTACAGGGTTCCAAAAAATAGTTTTTGGTTGAACCATTTTAGGTTTATTTCCAAATTTATACACATTCATTCTTTTTTAATTTACAAAATTGCGCCTAATATAGGAATATTAGCAAATGGGCTATTTGGTCCTAAAAGAAGACCTTTTCCATCATAAATTTTTCCACCTTGTTTTAAATACAATCCTTCACCTTTAGAAGCTAATCCTTTACCTTTGTATGGTTTAAGATATAAACCTTCACCATCAGTTTCAACTTGGGAAATACTACCACCTTTCTTAAGATACAATCCGTTACCCATTGCTTTTTGAACACCTGTTGATGCTAAACCAGTTAGGGCACCCACACCTAAAGCAGGTAATACTGTTTTTGCTAATACAGGTAAAGCAGCTGATGCCAATCCAGCTATCAAAGGTAAAAATCTTCCTTCTACTTTCATGTTATGTTTAAGTTGTTTAGTTGACATTCTAAACGTGGTTCCCTTACCAGCTTTATAAGCTTTAGTAAGTTTATTTACTTGAGACTTGGTTAATGCTATTACATCTTTACCATGCAAATCTTCATGTTTTAAACGAAGACTTGCTGGGATTTTGTTTTTAAAAGAATGTAAAATTTTTTCCTTTTGCCCTTCTGATATATTTAATTTAGCGTTAATGTAGTTTGACATTTTATATTTATCTTGCTTCTCTTATATGAAATCTAATCGTTAATGTTTCTCCTCTTAAATTTAATATGTTTCCATCTTGGTCAGTTATCGTAACGTTTAAATCATGTATTTCATTTAACGTTAAAGGTAGGTATACCAGATTAACTGGATTTTCTATTATTTTATAACCTGGAGCAACATTTGGAAAAAAGCTGTAAATTGTGTTTCTTTGAGAACCATTAACATAACTACCTGAGATTATATCGATATTAACAAGTATGCTATTAATACTTAAGGTATTAACTAAATTTTCGCTTTCATGAAACCCTCGAACATATTTTGCTCTGCTAAATCCTAATACCTTTCCAATACTGTTTTCATGATTAAAATCTACTTGATATCCATTTTCAAGAATTAAAACTGATTTTAATGTATTAGTGTTTGCTGATAAACAAATATAATATTCTTCATTAAATTGGTCATAATGTCCTTTTTTCTTCATTTCTTGTTGTAAATAATCATTGATATCACCTATATCATAACTACCTGTTGGTATCTTCATCTTTTCCCATGTTCTACCACTATCTTGTGAATAAATAAAAATGTTGTTGCTATCAGTAATATTAGGAAATGAATAGTAAGTTTCAAGATTGACTAAAGCTACTTCATATTTTTTATCACGTTCAAGTTGAAGTGGTGGAGTAAATCTTGTTTTAAAATTTGATTTGTTATCACTTACGATAATTTGAAATGACGTTTTATTGTCAGTGTTTTTTACTATTCTTTCAAGTAATTCTACTTCCATTTTTTATATTTAGTAAAAATATATTTTAACAAAAATATATTTTTAATAGTAGTTGCTATAATTTTGTGGTATATAAAAGTTATCAAAACCACTTCTATACTTTCCGTTGTTTTTGTTGTTGGTTAAGTCAATTACAACAAAACCATGAGGTTTTTCCCAACAATTTTTACAAAAATTAACAAACTCAGTTTTTGTCATATCATCCCCTACATGGTCACTATAAATATGATTAAGATTTTTTAAGTCTTGCCTAAACAAGCATATTAAGTTAGCATTTTCTCTAATAGTTTGACGGGGTAATCTAAAATAATTTTGTGATAGATAAAAACAATCAGCGTTACTATGTCTTCCACGAACATAATAGCTTTCACATTTGTTTTGTCTTTCCAGGAGTAAATCATCAAATATCATTAAGTTTTTGTTTTCCCCGTTTAAATCTCTTGGGTCTGGTACATCACTAGCATTTTCAAAAAATTCACAGTTAATATCAGATTTTTCCTTAATTGTTTTGCTCCATTCTTCAACTAATGCTGTAGGTGAAACATTATAGTTTTGAACATCATTTTTAAGTGAAAACAACCTTAATATATATTCTTTTGGTATTTTTTCTTCAAAAGCTTTTTTAAGTATGCAATATTCTGTTTGAAACAAGCTTTTACCAAAAACGCATAAGTTGTTATAATCTAACCAATCAGGCCTTAACAAAATGTTAAGTAAAAGTGTAGTTTTACCACAACCTGATTTACCTACTATTAAACCTCTGATACTCCTAGGTAAAAGAGAATGGTTAAATCTTTTTGCTAATGCTTCATTCCATGATAAATTAACAATATCCATATTTTATATTAAAAAAATTTATTTAATATAAAAAAATGTATTGTGTTAAGTGTAAAAAACAAACTGAAACAACTGATTTTGAATGTGTGGTAAGTAAAAATGGTAGAAATATGAAACGGGGTAAGTGTAAAGAATGTGGAACAACTAAAACTCAGTTTACTAAAATAGATAAAAAGGGTGGGTCGTTGTTAAACAAGGTTATCAATAACCTACCTGTTGAAATGCACTTACCTGGTCATAATTTTACTGGTCCTGGTACTAAGTTAAAGAAGAGATTAAATCCTGATTTAACACCTAAAGAATGGTCAAAACCTGTAAATCGTGTTGATCGTGCAGCATATCATCATGATATATGTTATCTTAAGCATGATGATACAGCAACAAGAAATTCCGTTTGTGATGCTAATATGCTTAAGGAGTTAAAAGGTATATATAATCCAACAATTAAGGAAAAAATGGAAAGAGGATTGGTTTCTTCATTAATTGGTACCAAGAAAAGATTTGGAATGGGAATTAAAAAAAAAATGACCAAAATATAACACTAGCAGAAGAATTACATAAACCTGTAAAAAGAAAATTTAAGAAAAGGAGGGTTAGAGTAAATGGTATTGATAGGATATGGGCTGCAGATTTAGTAGATATGCAAGCATTTTCTAAACTTAATCATGGTGTAAAATATCTTCTTGCTGTCATTGACATCTTTTCAAAGTATGGTTGGTTGACACCATTAAAAGATAAAACAGGAAAATCTGTTTCTGTTGCATTGAAGAGTATTTTTAAGGAAAGAAAACCTGAGAAAATGTGGATGGATAAAGGTAAAGAGTTTTATAACAAAGAAGTTAAAGATTTGATTGAATTATATTCCACTGAAAACGAGGAAAAATCAAGCGTTGTTGAGAGATGGATTAGAACAATGAAAGAAAAAATGTGGAAGTATTTCTCTGCTCACTCAACAAATGTTTATATTAACGTGTTACCAAATCTTGTTAAAGAATATAACAACACAAGGCATTCTTCTATTAAGATGACACCAACTGAAGCAAGTAAGAAGAAGAATGAAAATAAAGTTTGGAAAACATTGTATCCTGATTATAATCAAGTAAGGGAGGATATCAAACCAAAGTTTTCTGTTGGAGATAAAGTAAGGATAAGTAAAAAGAAAAAGACTTTTGAAAAAGGTTATACCACAAGATGGACTGAAGAGGTTTTTACAGTTTCAGAAGTAAAACATACATCACCTATAACATATAAAATTGAAGATTTAAATGGTGAAGAAATAAAAGGTTCCTTTTATGAACCTGAACTACAAAAAACGAGTCAAGAGTTGTATAGGATAGAAAAGGTTATTAAAAAAGGAAAAAAGAAATCTCTTGTAAAGTGGAAAGGTCATTCTGATGAGTTTAATTCATGGGTTGATAATAGTGCTATTGTAAATATTTAAATATATAAAAATGTATGATATTTTAATTGATAATATAACTTTACCAAATAAACCTTTAAGCAATTTTGAGCTTGAGGATGCCGCAAAAAAATTAAAAATAAAAAATTTTAGAGGAATATTTTTAAGAGATGCCCTACCTAAAAAAGTAAAAAATAAAGAATGTGGTATATTAAATCTTGATGATAGCAGAGGACCTGGAACTCATTGGGTTGCTTGGTTCAAAGATGGTAAAACTAAAATTTATTTTGATAGTTATGGTATTCAACCACCTAATGAAATTATAGATTATTTAGGGAATCTTATACACTACAATACTGACCAATTACAACATGCAGGGAAGTATTTTGTGGTCATTTATGTTTGTTCATTCTTAAAGAGTTGGGTTTAGGTAATAAATTTCAGAATGTTTTAAATAAACTTTTTTAGTAATATTAAAAACTATGCCTGTTGATAAATTTGGAAGAATAGATGATGTTAAAACAAGTGGTGATGGTGATGGTGTGTCACTCGCTTACATAGCTAATAATTTTTTACGTAAAGATGGAACAACCCCCGTTACCGGTTCTTTAAATATGGCTGGTAATACATTAATACGGGTTAGTAATCCAGTAAATCCTCAGGATGTTGCCACTAAGAGTTATGTTGATGGTATCTCAGGATTGTTAGATGAAAACGGTGGATACATTATGACGGGATATTTAAACATGAGTTTTAATAAAATAAGAAACTTGCCTGAACCTATGGAGCAAAGTGAAGCTGCTAATAAGTTTTACGTAGATAATAGTGGTGCTATCATAAAAAATTTAGATGAAAGTTTTTCTGCTGTTGCAGATATAAATATGCAAGGTCATACTTTAACAGATGTTAAGGCACCCTCAGAACCACAGGATGTTGCAAATAAGCTTTACGTAGATACAGTTGTGAATGAGGCTACCATTGGTGAAAAAGCTTTAGTAAAAAACCATGCTGGAGCTTTTTTAGCAGCTGGTAAAATAGTAATGAATGGTAACCAAATCACCGGCTTACCAAATCCAATAGACCGTGATGCTGCTGCTAATAAAAATTATGTTGATAATGGTGGAGCTATCGTAAAATATCCTGATGGAAGTTTTTCAGCTGTTGCGGATATAAATATGCAAGGTTTTTCTATAAAAAATGTTGGGGCACCCATAGAAGAAAAAGATTTAGCAACAAAATCTTATGTGGATAAAAAAGTATCACTCCCTAAACCTATTATAAGCGTGCATGCCGAGGAACAAGGTGAATTAAAAAATGGAAATTATGAGTTTGCTTTTGGTAATGGAAGCACCGGAGAAAGCCATGGGTTAGGTGGTTACTGTATGTCTGCTCCTGGTAGAATTTTTAGAGGAAGTTTAATGGTTGTTAAGGGGACCGGTATTCTAAAAGAAGAGGCAAGAGTCAATATAGTCGTAAATGGAGTTGAACAGGTTGACTACTCCATAGTAAAAAAGAAAGGAGAAGGTTGTAGTTGTTCAGTTTTTCCTCAACCTTTAGAAGTGGACCAATGTGATGTTATAAACTTTATAACAAGGAGAAACAATCCAAATGCAAAAAATGCATATTTAACAATACTGATAGAATTGGACTTGTAAAAATATTTAACCCAGTAAAGGGTTAAATATTTAAATTTTTCTTATGATATCACTTTTTACTCTGCAAACTGGACAATCCCTTTTATTATAACTTGCAAAACATGTATTACAAGCACAAAGATGACCACAAAAACAAAATAAAATATTTGGTTTTACATTTTCATCCAAACATAAAACACATGTATCAGATTTATAGGTTTCATTTGTGTTAATGTGTTGCGGTTGTTCCTCATCTTCCTCATCTACATCTCCTATCCTTTCAATTCTTTCTATTTCTCTTTCGCTAAATGTTGTTCTATATTCACCCATTCTTAAAGCTGCATTTTCTTGAAGCCAATCTAAAACTTGTTCATATCTAGCATATGTAAAGTTAGTAGGCTCTCTAGTTACTTCTGTTAAGTAGGCTTCTGCATCTGATATACCATCATTTTCTTCATATCCTTCACCTTCATGTGCTTCACCTTCTGGATAACCTGTTAAATCCTCATATCTTCCACTAAATTCTATGCAGGGGCAAAGACAATCATCAACGCTAGGCTCGAGGGTAAGCCCATTTATTCCATATGCACCAGGCATAAATGCTCCATCATTTAAATATAAATATTCTATTTTTTGGTAATATGTAACTAAATATTCTTCATTTTCTGGTTTAACATCAAGCCAATACATCCCTGTTCTATTTAAATTAGTTTTACCAAGCCCAATCCACATAGTTAGATTTCCCACACCATATTCTCTCATCCTTTTACTAAATTGGTAATAAATAGCAGACTTTGCTATATAAAATGTATCTATATAACGTCTTCTTGCAATTCCTGTAAAAAATACCATTCTACCATCATAATCAGGCTCACATTCTATTTTTCTCCATAAAGTCTTTTTTAACTTTTCTTTAAACTTATCAGGAATTTTATTTAACACACTCATTTTTACTATATGGTATTGCAACTTAACATAAAAAAATTCCATTTTTTATTAAACGTCAACGGGTTAAAAAAATTAAATTTTTTTTATTTTTTATTTAAAAAAATCATTTAAAATATCTATATTAAGATGATAATTTTTTAATAACCTACATGCACCAACAAAAAATTTATTTATAAAATCAGTTACTTCTTTTTTAGAATTAAATGTTTTTGTTTTTACTTTTTCTTTTATTGTTAACCTACAACCTTTAGTAATTAAAAAAAATTTTTTTCTATCATGTTGAAAGTATGGTATTAGTTCTTTTTCTACATCATTTGTTTTTATATATTCTAAATATTTAAACTCTACTATATTTAAAAGACCGTCAAATGATTCAATAATATAGTTTTGTATTTGTTCTTTAAGTGTGTTTGCTTTAGTAATATTTATTATCATTGTCATTGTTGGGATGTTATCACATCCTACTTCTGTTTCTCTAAAATCTTTTATATCCATGATTAACTCTTATGTATCACCGTGGATATATAACCTAGGTAAGGTTAAGTTATATATCAGATTTTTTTATATTTGTTTTTCTTCTTTTATAAATTTTTTTAACAAACTAAATTCTTCATCTTGACTCATATGATAAATATGATTGTTTTTTTTGTATTCTATCATTTTTTCTAATACCCTTTTTCTTTCACTTAAACTAACACCTATAAAAAGTTTTTCCCTTTCTTTTTGATAAATCTCATGGTTTAGTTTATGTTTTCTATTTCTTTGTGCTATTTCTGTTGCAAAATCTTTTACAGATTTCCAGTACCTTGGTTCAGTTTCATATTTAAAACCTTCTTTACAACCAATTGCTTTATCATGATTATAACCATCCATTTTGTTAGCTATTACATAGCAACAAGCTTCAAAAACTGTTTCAAATTCATAAAAAATAGCCATTTTTTCTTATATGTATCACTGTGTAACTATACGTGTGATACATGTTATATTTGCTAAGAATATTTATAAAATTCACAAATTATTTTTATATATATGCTTGTAAAAAAAAAATATATATATATTTTTTTTTTTTTTTTTTTTCTCTTAATAATTTTTTTTTTTTTTTTTTTCCTTAATAAATTTTTTTTTTTTTTTTTTTTCTTAATAATTTTTTTTTTTTTTTTTTTTTTTTTCCTTAATAATTTTTTTTTTTTTTTTTTCCTTAATAAATTTTTTTTTTTTTTTTTTCTTAATAATTTTTTTTTTTTTTTTTTTTTCTTAATAATTTTTTTTTTTACTAAAATCTTAAGCCACCCACAAACTCATAAGCCGGTTAGCTGGTTAGCTAGCTAAATCAAAATTTTTTTTTAAAAATAAAAGTTGATTTAAGTAAAAAATATTTTAGAAAGGAGGTTTGCTATTTTGTTTGCTAACCTTCATTAGATTGGCTTGTTAACCCGTTTTATGTTAATTTTATGAGCATGCTTAATGTTACATGAAATTGTTAATATGTTGTTTATTGTTATATTGATGTATTGCATGTGTGGCGGGAGATGGTTAATTGTCTGCAAAATGGTAATAATATAACTACTCCACACAATCCCAACTTTTAACAACCTTAAGAAAGAAGGCCTTTGAAAACACTGTGGGAAAAGGAGAAAAAGCTGGTAACCAGCATTTTCTCCTTTTCTCACAATGTTTTCTGTCCTTTCCCAAGACAAATTTTAATTTTTGAGTCACATTTATTTCGTTGTCTGCAAATGTTTTCAATCTGGACTAGTCTAGAATTTTGTCGTTTGGTAAAGAGTTAAATGGACATTTATGAATACCTTTCCAGTGTAACTGTTGATTTAAACATGTATTCTGATGAATAACATTCGATTATGGAATGAATTACGTTCATGATATAAACTATGACCGTCCAAAGCGAGGTGTGTCTCTTTTGCCTAGATTACGATGGTGTTTATTAGGTATGGATACATAAAACAATTTAAATTAAGGTCAAGTGCCAAAGTTCTTTGCTACATAACTGTTTCAAGGAAGTAATGAGCTGATGCAAGAATAGTAACTTAACCCTTATCCTGCTAAATAGGTTAAATAAAACTTTCAAGCCAACAGTAAAAACCCGAAAAATATTATTTCAAACTTCTTTTTTGGAGAAAAATATCTGCTTAGCGGACTGTGTAGATTCAAGATCAGATTGCTATTCTGTTCAGTCTGATCTTGATCTACACTGTCCACAAAAAGTTGAGCTTAGCAGCTTATGGGTTAAGGTTTCCACAAAATATTCTAAACCAATTGCAACAGTCCTAAACTACATGTTTTAATCCTTTACCAAACAATCCCCTATTGTAACAACCCCCAAGATAAAGGCTTTCAAAAACAATGTTGGAAAAAAATACTGGTTTCCAGCATTTTCTCCCTTTTCCACTTTTTTTTCCATCCGTTCAAAGATAAATCTCACCATTTTAACCAGACTTATCGCCTGCAACTGCTTCGGATTTGGACAAGTCCAGCATTGGTAAAGAGTCAAACTCTGAACATGTCAAAATTGAGGCACTTAAATTTAAGACTGGACAATATGGACAAAAAGAAACTGAATACTGCAGTATTTCAAACGCCTGCAGCAAATAGGGAAAAACACAAATACATATACATACTGAGGTCTGTAATAAAGTATACCTGAACCTGCTAATAAAAGAAAAGCCTGGAAAATTCTCGCACTAAATAAACTAGAAACTAGAGTGATAAAATATTTTGAGTAAAACAAGTTCAAATACTTGACAATAATTGTCTTCTGTTCTGATCATTTTTCCCAATCGTCTACACAGCATGATCCCACAGATTAGCATGATCACAAGATCCCACAGATTAGCATGATCAAGATTATCAATATGATACAACTTTGTATTAAGATTACTTAACTAAAATTTTCTTATTTCTCCTTTCAACTTCAGAATTTAAAAGCTGTGACCTTATTGTACTACTGATTATAAGAATTATATTGGTTGAACAGTTTTTTGGGTGCATCTTTCTAGATTTGGTATGAAAACCTATGCCAAGAAACACAACTCTGATTTAGAAATTTATCCTGAGACATTGACAGAGTTGCTTCCCTGATAAAACAGATGATTGTTGAAAAAAAATTGTACCCATATCTTGCAGACAGAATTAAAGTATGTTCAAATTAACACATTACCATCTGCTGAGACTTTTTACCTCTTGCAGCAGATCATTTTTCAATAATTTGTGGTAAAAGGAGCTGTTGTCTATTTTTTCAGGGCAATTCACAAATTAACCCTTAAGTTACCGACTTAAAATGACCCTGAGAAATAAGGCTTTTGAAAACATTGTGGGAAAAAGAGAAAATGCTGGTAATCTCTACCCTTTCATAGACATACTATTATTTGAGCTCATCTGTATGTGCTTTCAATATGGAAGAGAATTAAAACTTTGATGTCTTCATCTCTTGTTAAGCACTTTAAACCTTTACCACACAATGATGAGTTTTAAGGACACTGAGGAAAAGGTCTTTTTGATATCATTGAGGGAAAAGGAGTAAATGCTGGTAAACAGCATTTTCCACTTTTCCCACAATGTTTTCTATCCCATCAAAGACAAATTCCATCATTTGAGCTATATTTTACTCTTTACCAGACAACAAAATTTTATGCAAGTCCAAATAAAAGCATTTGTAGACAACAAATTAATGTGATAAAAGGGATAGGATTAGTCTTTCACAGAAAACATTGTGGGAAAAGGAGAAAATACTGGTTACCAGCATTTTCTTCTATTCTCTGTTTTCAAAAGTCCTACTTCCCCAGGATGTTAAAACGTGGGATTGTGAGGTAAAGAAACTATGGTCTATAATTGCTTTAATTTGGGCAAGTCTGTATTTTGCTCATGTGGTAAATGGTAGACTCAATACATTATGAAACAAATTTGTAGCAAAACACTCTGAAAAAACACCCCTGTAAAATCTGGATTCCAACATAAATAAGGACTTCTTTGTAAATGGATATGAAAGGTTGTTTCATACAAAGAAGTTGCTTTGCTCAATGGAGAAAATGTGCAATATTCTGCTTTTGCCATAATGTTTTCAAAAGTTTTCTTTCTATCGGTCGTAAATACACATGAACGTTTTGCAAAGGGTCCTATGAGTTTACTTACATCTGCCGACTTCAACTTAGACGTTTCTGTATAGACGCCATTATTATCACAAGCCTGTGGTTTTTCCGCTGGATGACCGTTATCCGAGTACGTGATTTTAATTAGGCCAGCATCACGTCGTTCTATCTTTGGCTTCCGGGCTAGCGGAGGCGGTGACTTCACAGATCTGCGTGATGGAGAGACGCTCATAGCCGGTCCCCTAATGGGCTTCCGGGGTATTGGAATGCCCGACTTCTGGGGCCTGTCCATTTCGTCCGGATCAATATTTACGTAGGCATCCTGAAAAGAGAAAAAAAATGTCGTCTGTAAACATGCACTTCTCCGCTTTTATGGGCGTTTCATCGGACTGGAACGACAGATTTCCTTATAGAAGCGCTTCTGTACTCAAATTTTACGAACATGAAGACTTTCTTCAACAAAAGAAAAATGTCGTCTGTAAAACCTTTCTGTATCACGTGATGTGTCGAGTGTGAGGTCACTTTCAGGTACAGAATAAATACATTAGCTGTTAAAATACTGGCCCTTTGCTTATTGGTCCGATTTTCAAAAATCATTAATTTTGATAGATCTTTGATTTTGAAAGATAATTAAAATAGGGAAAATGTTACGTATCCGCACACAGCTCGAAGTAGGACCCATCACTACTGTGTTGAGTAGTGTCCGAGTTGCTTCAGAGCAATGAGGTAAACAAAATGGATATGTTTGTATTAATTCTATTTTGTCATCAATCTATTTTGATCAGTCCCTGAAAATCTTTGGACAGATTAATAGAATAAGACAATCATAATGGCCATTACCTACCAATCCCGAGGGTTAACGACCTCGAAGAAAAAGGGCTTTTGAAAACCTTGTGAGAAAAGGAGCAAATATCGATTATCAGCATTTTCTCCTCATCCCACATTGCCATCTGACCTTTAAAGACAAGTCCCCTTCCTTGAACCATAATTCAGTTGACTTTTGCAAATACTTTTTTAAATAGACTAGTCTGAAATATTGTAGTTTGGTAAAAATTTAAAGCAGTTTTCAACAGTTCAACGGCGCAAAAGAAGGACCATAATTGAAGATCTAGAGATCAAGAAAAAGAAAGGAAGTATAATGCATCTCGGTGATGTATTATTTCGAGCAAGTCATCACATAATAATGGATCCATAAAATCCCTTTTGTCTAGCAAATGACTGAATCATGAAGTAGACTGGTCCTTTGACATGCAGAAAATTGACCAATAGAAAATAGTCTGGACCCTGGTCAGTCTGCGCGGACTGCGAAGGCTGACTTGGGTCGATTACTTTTTGCAGATGCATTAAGCCCCATTTTTCACACAGTATGGCTCATGTCTTTGTTAAAACTTATCTAAAACAAACGCATTTTTTTTGTCTTTGCGGAACGCCTGAATGATTGTTTATTTGCCAGCAGAATATTTTTTTCCAAAGGCAGACGATTGATAGTGTTGTTCGCCTGCGTTTAATTACCAATATACATCATAAATTAACATTTGTTCGCGAAACAGATAAATCTTAATATAAACAAAAACTGCAGGAAAATGCGATTAGATTTCATTTTATTTCCGAGATAAAGTCTACTTGTCCCTTTCACTGGTCTAGTTGCAAGTTACAACTCTAGTCGAGAACGGTTTCTCAGTCTGTTACTTACCACTTAATTCCGAGTTTTAAAGACCCTGAGGGAGAGGTTTTTTTAAAAACATTGTGGGAAAAGGAGAAAATGCTGGTAACCAGCATTTTCTCCTTTTCCCACAACGTTTTCTACCCATTCAAGGACAAATTCCATCATTTGGGCCACATTTAATTTGTCGTCTGTTAATGCTCTTAATATGGACAAGTTTAAGATTCTGTCGTCTGGTAAGGAGTTCAACCAAGGAGACACTGGTTTGATTCCAAGCTCGGCCAAACTCTGTCCGAAGACTGATGGTCAATACTTATTGCGACAGGATTCATTCCTGTCTCACCGCTGAACATTGTTCTTACAATGTTGGTGTCTGAATGCAGCCAGTGGCTTGGAAAGAATGTTGTGCAAAGATCTGGGGTACCTTTCCCTAAACTGCATACTCACGAAATTTGAGTACGCAGTGTAGGAAAGCAAGCATCAAGTCTGAAAACAAGTCTCACTGAACTGCATAACTTTACAATTTGAGTCAATGTTTGCATAACTTTTTACCTGTTCATACCTTTGGGTAAAATAGAGATCGTATGTGTGTACGGGTATATTCAATCCTAAAAAAATGCGTAAATCTACGCAGTTTAGTGAAAGGTATCCCTGGTATCAGAAACACCAGGAAAGAATGGATAGATGCCAATGTCGCCCGATGTAACTGAAAACGACGCTAAACACCCAACAAACCATGTCGAAAGAGTAAGCCGAATGCCCAAGCTTTTGATGTTTTCTTTGCCTTTTTTTTTTCTAGCAAAGGCATTCCGACAAAATTGATGCTAAAGCCCCCGCTCTTCCGTCGCGCTATGCGCCTGACATAAAAAAACACTTCGGTCTGTATTCACCAACCCTACTCAATTACATGTACATTCTTGGTATAATCCTCAAAAGTTTTCTACGGTTGAATGTAACGCATTTTTCGCTTGGCTAAACCAAATGGTTTTTGTTTCTTTTTAATCGTAATGTAGTAGAGGACTAAGAACGCAGTTCAGAATGGTTGTCGAATACAGACAAGGATGTTGCAAAACAACGACTCTTCCTCTCTCTCATTTTTTGGTAGATCAGATTACAGTTTATCTATCCAATTGTTTGCCAGTAAAGAGAACAAAGTCTCCACATTTAGATCGGGTCAAACAAATTAGCTCACTTCGACTTAAAAATTATAGCATGGAACTTGGCAAGCATACTCTCTGAGCTTGTAAGTTCTTGTGCCTGAAAAAAAATTACAGAGAATGCAAACATCAAACCCAATCACTTTGTCCATTTGCCATAAGCGAGACATTTCAATCATAAGACTGCTAAGTGCGACTGAATGCACCTTTGCTGACAATGACAATCAAGATCAGACAGCACAAAACGTGCAGTCTGATCTTCGATCTACATCGTCCAATACGATAATATTTTTTCCAGACTGAAAGCACTTTGAGTTTACTCTATATCTTGCAAATGGTTTGATTAATTTCGCAGTTTAAAGGTTAAATGCTAAACTGCTTCTCACGACCTATTCTGTCGGAAAGTCTATACCTCTGTTAGTTTGCCAGCGAAAACTGCGTGCCGGGTTTTTTACTGATCGCCGTTCAGTAGACCAACTATATTACTTTGTATAGACACTAAAGTGGGTCACGGGTTCGAATACCAGCTGAATCATTCACTGTCATGTAATATATAGACTTTGTAACAAAAGCAACTCCGAAAATTTGCCTTACGTTTAAGTTACCTTGCAGGGGTACATGTATTTTGCAATTATTTGGTAGAACAGCGGTTTATGGCAGATGAAGAGCACTTCTAATAGAACACTTTACCAACCGATCATATGTTTTAACGACTTTGTGGACGAAGGCTTTTGAAAACATTGTAGGAAAAGAAGAAAATGCTGGAAACCTCTTTTTCTTCTTTTCCCACAATGTTTTTCACAGTGCAAGACAAACCCCATCATTTGAACCACATTAAATTTGCCGTCAGCAAACACTTTCGGTTTGGACAAGCCTAAGATGTTGTCGTCTGCGAAGGAGAACGAGTACTGTTGCTCATTTAGATAATAAGTACTCCTGAATGATTACATGCACATGAATAAAACGATTCTCTAGTTTTTTTATTCCTCAAGTGGGCACTTGTGCCGCATGTTAAACTGCGATACTCTCCAGAAACAGATTTGAAACAGACGTGTTCGAAAGAAGCATCCTTTAAACTCTTTACTAGACGACAAAGTTTTAGGCTTGTCGGAAGTCAAAACTTTTGCAGACGACAAATTAAATGTGGTTCAATTGATGGGATTTTTCTTTAAGAAGGTAGAAAACAATCGAGCAAAAAGCAAAAAATACTGGTTACTAGATTGGAATTAGAATGATTAAAATCTACTCTTTAAGCCATGCTCACGTTAGAGAGAGAGAGAGTTTTCAAACAATACATTAGAAATATTGAACTATCCGTCTGCACTATTTGTTACTGCTCACAGAATCGTTTCGGACAAAACACTAGAGGACGTAATGTACATAACAATAAAGAAGAGAAAGCACTGGCCAAACCGGAAACAATATCGGAAATGGCACACGAGACCTAATAATGGCGGAGAACTTGTCAATCTTTATTTTTTTGTCGTCAAGCAAACTTCCGTCAGGACCGTGTTTCTTATCAGGACTATTATCGCTACAAATAATATGGCATTTTTGTCTTTTTTCCCCCAAGAAAAGTAAATCATTCGTAACGTACAGAATTTGTCATTTAGGTTCAAATATAGGTCACCAATGAAATGGCATCAGGTGTTTGTTGTTGTTTGTCTGCCACGACGACCGTTCCTCGTTTCTTAAAATCAACACTATAAAAAAAACAACAACATTTTTTCGAGCTTCAGGCTGCTTTGATACATGTCGAAAATATGTTCAGTGAGAAATGAATCCTGTTTAATTGACACTCATCATTCCGTGGAAGGAATTTTCGGGGTTAAATTTAAAGGATGCGCAATCTCGAAAGTAAAACTACTTCCTTTGACCAAAATTATATAAATAATTCTGGTGTGTTCATTGCCTATGAACACAATTTATAGCTGTCTGCCCACTTGTTTTTTTTTTGTTTTGTTTTGAAGCTGAATAAATGTGTGTTAGGATCATACTAAATTTTCAGACGTGTGCAATGAAACCTTTTACCAAACGACAAAAATTAGGACTCGACCAAATTGAAGGCATTTGCCGACGACAAACGAACTGTATAGCAAAAGATGATTTCTGTCTTTGATAGGGTAGAAAACATTGTTGGAAATGTACCCAAAATGTTTTAAAGCGCCTTCCTTTTTCAGGGTCGATAATAATCAGGATTGTGTGGTAAAGGGTTAACAGATAATTATACGAAGTAGACATTTCAACCAGTATATATGAATAACCCCATCATTGTAATCCGAACGCTGTTTTGTCCGTTATACCACACAAAATAGTAGTAGACATTTCAACCAGTATATACCAAAAACAAAATCCTTGTCTGAACACTGATTTGTCCATTAATACATCACAGAATATCGGACAGTGAAGACCGAAGACCAGGGTCCATATTCACCAACCATTCTCAAGAACATTCTTATTCTCAAGACTTTTCTAGATTAAAAAGTACCGCAACTTCTGATTGGCTAAGCCGCATGGTTTAACCAGTCAGAAGGTGTGTTACGTTTTAATCCAGATTTAGACAAAGAATATTCTTGAGAATGGTTGGTGAATACAGACCCAGACTATACCATCAGCAAAGGCATCAGAGGTTGTTCCCAGCTTGCATTAGCAGCAAGGAGTAAAGGATTGTAAACGCACTCTACAAGAAGACTATACAAAGAAGCACTGACTTTAATCTAATATACAAGAAAACCGTTTTCACCAATGCGCCTAATTGCATTTTCATAACTGTTTCTTCCGGAAGTCATAATACAGGTGAAAGTAATTCTTATAAGTAGTTTTCAATCAAATAATATTGAAACACGAGTATTTTGGTATTTCGACATCAGGGCTCTTTCGTTTCATACATTTTATATTGTAAAAGTTTTCTCTATATTGCAACTTTCAAGTTTTGGCATTTGCGGATAGATCAACAGGACCTAAAGCCTTATTCACGACTGTACTGCGAGAAGTTCGCTATTGCCTCAACAACCACTAAATCTCTCGCATACTCTTACTAGGAGGTATCGCAGTAATTCCAGAATCTCAAGTGGTCGTATACAGGATCACGTCCGACTGTGCTCGAAATTCGGACCCTAATACGTGTATCGTACTGTTTGCCAACAAACTCTTTGCTTAAGGTTGCATTGCCATAAAATCATTTGAACCATGCTCTGTGAAAAGGTGGTGAAATGCATTTGCAAAAAATATCGACCCTTGTCAGCCTGCGCAGTCCCGGCAGGCTGACATGAATCGAAACTTTTTTCTAACTGTAAATTTCCTGTATGACCCAGGACCATTATACCTCGTGATTCATTTGGATGTTAGACAAAAGGGATTTTAAGTATCCATAATCATGTGATTGTTCGCTCGGTCCAATGCATCACAGAGATGCATTATACCCCCTTTTCCCAGAACATGGCACATTTTTTTTTTTTTATTTTACTTAGTTGCAAATCATCGCACGACCGGACGCACGGTTTCGCCTTTCTAAATCCTACATGCAAATATGTGGAAATCTGTCATTAGGCTCTATAAGTCCTCAGCCTTGACGGACGTAGGATGACGCTTGTTGATCCAGTTTCCTTTACGTAAATACTTGGGTTACTTCATCTCAAGATACAACTACATGATCGCCAGCAGACATGCCAGCCGTTCTAGTATTACTCATAAATGAAAGACAAAGTTGTATCATAGGAACTGCGAGTATCTACCTTCCTTGTCTATTTTAGTGGCATTTCGTTCTTCTGAATTAAATGATCTGCCGAATTCGAATGCGTATCCCCGTCTGCTCGAACTACCACTTGCAGGACAGATGTCATGATCTCGAACTCGACTCCTGCGCCCAATCGTAGTCGAAACATTCAATAAATGAACCATACGATTTGTCGAACTTGTTGTAGCAGACGTCAAGCCAACCGTACTTATCTTGTATGACTCCTTGTAAGGGTGGCAGGTACGATCACGCACACCTTTGTTTCCCAACGGTCGCTTCCACTCGCCCGTATTTCACAACTGCATGACCACAATAGTGAAAGTTTCTTGAGAACTATAGTAAGAGACGCTTTTGGGAGTCAATCGTACCACAATGTCACAGTGTTGTCTCAATAAGTCACTCCCGGATTGTGAAAGGGTCTGTAGTAGCTACAATGCTGTCCTTAACATTCATAACCACCACGGCACTCAATGAATTAGAAAGGACATTTTTTCGGCAGCAAGAAAATTTTTAGAAGAAACGTACCGTCCGTAACGCACAATGCGCCAGTGGGTAATCTAGAAAAATGGAACAAGAGGACCATGATGGTCCTAAATCGCTCACCTGAAGTGCAACTCAGCTCAACACCATAATGCTACATGCCAAATATGAAAGCTCTAGCCCTTATGGTTTGGGACAAGAAGATTTTTTAAAGATTTCCTTCTTTATCTCTAAGTGAAATCCGAGAACCCACAACATAGGGTCAACTTTTAACACCAGGGCCATAATTTAAAGTATTTTGGTAGAGGGTCACTAGATGATGCTACATGCCCTATATGAAAGCTCTAGCCCTTACGGTTTGGGACAAGAAGATTTTTACAGATTTCCTTCTTTATCTCTATGTGAAATCCGAGAACCCACAACATAGGGCCAATTTCCACACTAGGGCCATTATTTGAAGTATTTTGGTAGAGGGCCACTAGATGATACTACATGCCATATATGAGAGCTCTAGCCCTTATGGTTTGGGACAAGAAGATTTTTAAAGATTTCCTTCTTTATCTCTATGTGAAATCCGAGAACCCACAACATAGGGCCATTTTCAACAATAGGGCCATAATTTGAAGTATTTTGGTAGAGGGCCACTAGATGATGCTACATGCCAAATATGAAAGCTCTAGCCCTTAAGGTTTGGGACAAGAAGATTTTTACAGATTTCCTTCTTTATCTCTATGTGAAATCCAAGAACCCACAACATAGGGCCAATTTCCACACTAGGGCCATTATTTAAAGTATTTTGGTAGAGGGCCACTACATGATACTACATGCTATATATGAGAGCTCTAGCCCTCATGGTTTGGGACAAGAAGATTTTTAAAGATTTCCTTCTTTATCTCTATGTGAAATCCGAGAACCCACAACATAGGGCCATTTTCAAGACTAGGGCCATAATTTGAAGTATTTTGGTAGAGGATCACTAGATGATGCTACATGCCAAATATGAAAGCTCTAGCCCTTAAGGTTTGGGACAAGAAGATTTTTACAGATTTCCTTCTTTATCTCTATGTGAAATCCGAGAACCCACAACATAGGGCCATTTTCAAACTAGGGCCATAATTTGAAGTATTTTGGTAGAGGGCCACTAGATGATACTACATGCCAAATATGAAAGCTCTAGCCCTTAAGGTTTGGGACAAGAAGATTTTTACAGATTTCCTTCTTTATCTCTATGTGAAATCCGAGACCCCACAACATAGGGCCAATTTCAACACTAGGGCCATAATTTGAAGTATTTTGGTAGAGGGTCACTAGATGATACTACATGCCATATATGAGAGCTCTAGCCCTTAAGGTTTGGGACAAGAAGATTTTTAAAGATTTCCTTCTTTATCTCTATGTGAAATCCGAGAACCCACAACATAGGGCCATTTTCAACACTAGGGCCATTATTTGAAGTATTTTGGTAGAGGGCCACTAGATGATGCTACATGCCAAATATGAAAGCTCTAGCCCTTACGGTTTGGGACAAGAAGATTTTTACAGATTTCCTTCTTTATCTCTATGTGAAATCCGAGAACCCACAACATAGGGCCAATTTCCACACTAGGGCCATTATTTGAAGTATTTTGGTAGAGGGCCACTAGATGATACTACATGCCATATATGAGAGCTCTAGCCCTTATGGTTTGGGACAAGAAGATTTTTAAAGATTTCCTTCTTTATCTCTATGTGAAATCCGAGAACCCACAACATAGGGCCATTTTCAAGACTAGGGCCATAATTTGAAGTATTTTGGTAGAGGGTCACTAAATGATGCTACATGCCAAATATGAAAGCTCTAGCCCTTAAGGTTTGGGACAAGAAGATTTTTACAGATTTCCTTCTTTATCTCTATGTGAAATCCGAGAACCCACAACATAGGGCCATTTTCAAACTAGGGCCATAATTTGAAGTATTTTGGTAGAGGGCCACTAGATGATGCTACATGCCAAATATGGAAGCTCTAGCCCTTAAGGTTTGGGACAAGAAGATTTTTACAGATTTCCTTCTTTATCTCTATGTGAAATCCGAGAACCCACAACATAGGGCCAATTTCAACACTAGGGCCATAATTTGAAGTATTTTGGTAGAGGGTCACTAGATGATACTACATGCCATATATGAGAGCTCTAGCCCTTAAGGTTTGGGACAAGAAGATTTTTAAAGATTTCCCTCTTTATCTCTATGTGAAATCCGAGAACCCACAACATAGGGCCATTTTCAACACTAGGGCCATAATTTGAAGTATTTTGGTAGAGGATCACTAGATGATGCTACATGCCAAATATGAACGCTCTAGCCCTTAAGGTTTGGGACAAGAAGATTTTTACAGATTTCCTTCTTTATCTCTATGTGAAATCCGAGAACCCACAACATAGGGCCATTTTCAACACTACGGCCATAATTTGAAGTATTTTGGTAGAGGGCTGCTAGATGATACTACATGCCATATATGAGAGCTCTAGCCCTTATAATTTTGGACAAGAAGATTTTTACAGATTTCCTTCTTTATCTCTATGTGAAATCCGAGACCCCACAACATAGGGCCATTTTCCACACTAGGGCCATTATTTGAAGTTTTTTGGTAGAGGGCCACTAGATGATACTACATGCCAAATATGAAAGCTTTAGCCCTTAAGGTTTGGGACAAGAAGATTTTTAAAGATTTCCTTCTTTATCTCTATGTGAAATCCGAGAACCCACAACATAGGGCCAATTTCCACACTAGGGCCATTATTTGAAGTATTTTGGTAGAGGGCCACTAGATGATACTACATGCCATATATGAGAGCTCTAGCCCTTATGGTTTGGGACAAGAAGATTTTTAAAGATTTCCTTCTTTATCTCTATGTGAAATCCGAGAACCCACAACATAGGGCCATTTTCAACACTAGGGCCATAATTTGAAGTATTTTGGTAGAGGGTCACTAGATGATACTACATGCCAAATATGAAAGCTTTAGCCCTTAAGGTTTGGGACAAGAAGATTTTTACAGATTTCCTTCTTTATCTCTATGTGAAATCCGAGAACCCACAACATAGGGCCATAATTTGAAGTATTTTGGTAGAGGGCCACTAGATGATGCTACATGCCAAATATGAAAGCTCTAGCCCTTATGGTTTGGGACAAGAAGATTTTTAAAGATTTCCTTCTTTATCTCTATGTGAAATCCGAGAACCCACAACATAGGGCCAATTTCCACACTAGGGCCATAATTTGAAGTATTTTGGTAGAGGGCCACTAGATGATACTACATGCCATATATGAGAGCTCTAGCCCTTATGATTTGGGACAAGAAGATTTTTACAGATTTCCTTCGTTATCTCTATGTGAAATCCGAGACCCCACAACATAGGGCCATTTTCCACACTAGGGCCATTATTTGAAGTATTTTGGTAGAGGGTCACTAGATGATGCTACATGCCAAATATGAAAGCTCTAGCCCTTAAGGTTTGGGACAAGAAGATTTTTAAAGATTTCCTTCTTTATCTCTATGTGAAATCCGAGAACCCACAACATAGGGCCATTTTCAACACTAGGGCCATTATTTGAAGTATTTTGGTAGAGGGTCACTAGATGATACTACATGCCAAATATGAAAGCTTTAGCCCTTAAGGTTTGGGACAAGAAGATTTTTACAGATTTCCTTCTTTATCTCTATGTGAAATCCGAGAACCCACAACATAGGGCCATAATTTGAAGTATTTTGGTAGAGGGCCACTAGATGATGCTACATGCCAAATATGAAAGCTCTAGCCCTTAAGGTTTGGGACAAGAAGATTTTTAAAGATTTCCTTCTTTATCTCTATGTGAAATCCGAGAACCCACAACATAGGGCCAATTTCCACACTAGGGCCATAATTTGAAGTATTTTGGTAGAGGGCCACTAGATGATACTACATGCCATATATGAGAGCTCTAGCCCTTATGATTTGGGACAAGAAGATTTTTACAGATTTCCTTCGTTATCTCTATGTGAAATCCGAGACCCCACAACATAGGGCCATTTTCCACACTAGGGCCATTATTTGAAGTATTTTGGTAGAGGGTCACTAGATGATGCTACATGCCAAATATGAAAGCTCTAGCCCTTAAGGTTTGGGACAAGAAGATTTTTAAAGATTTCCTTCTTTATCTCTATGTGAAATCCGAGAACCCACAACATAGGGCCAATTTCCACACTAGGGCCATAATTTGAAGTATTTTGGTAGAGGGTCACTAGATGATACTACATGCCATATATGAGAGCTCTAGCCCTTATGATTTGGGACTAGAAGATTTTTAAAGATTTCCTTCTTTATCTCTATGTGAAATCCGAGAACCCACAACATAGGGCCATTTTCAACACTAGGGCCATAATTTGAAGTATTTTGGTAGAGGGTCACTAGATGATGCTACATGCCAAATATGAACGCTCTAGCCCTTAAGGTTTGGGACAAGAAGATTTTTACAGATTTCCTTCTTTATCTCTATGTGAAATCCGAGAACCCACAACATAGGGCCATTTTCAACACTACGGCCATAATTTGAAGTATTTTGGTAGAGGGCCACTAGATGATACTACATGCCATATATGAGAGCTCTAGCCCTTATGGTTTGGGACAAGAAGATTTTTAAAGATTTCCTTCTTTATCTCTATGTGAAATCCGAGAACCCACAACATAGGGCCATTTTCAACACTAGGGCCATAATTTGAAGTATTTTGGTAGAGGGTCACTAGATGATGCTACATGCCAAATATGAAAGCTCTAGCCCTTAAGGTTTGGGACAAGAAGATTTTTACAGATTTCCTTCTTTATCTCTATGTGAAATCCGAGAACCCACAACATAGGGCCATTTTCAAACTAGGGCCATAATTTGAAGTATTTTGGTAGAGGGCCACTAGATGATGCTACATGCCAAATATGGAAGCTCTAGCCCTTAAGGTTTGGGACAAGAAGATTTTTAAAGATTTCCTTCTTTATCTCTATGTGAAATCCGAGAACCCACAACATAGGGCCAATTTCCACACTAGGGCCATTATTTGAAGTATTTTGGTAGAGGGCCACTAGATGATACTACATGCCATATATGAGAGCTCTAGCCCTTATGGTTTGGGACAAGAAGATTTTTAAAGATTTCCTTCTTTATCTCTATGTGAAATCCGAGAACCCACAACATAGGGCCATTTTCAACACTAGGGCCATAATTTGAAGTATTTTGGTAGAGGGCCACTAGATGATGCTACATGCCAAATATGAGAGCTCTAGCCCTTATGGTTTGGGACAAGAAGATTTTTAAATTTTTTTCTCTCGGTTGCCATGGCAACCAGAGTTCTGCATGGAATTCAAATCTTTGAAGTATTTTGAAAGTGCATCACCTAAGGATCATTTCTGTGAAGTTTCACTGAAATCTGTTGGGCGGTTTCAGAGGAGAAGATTTTTTAAGTGATTGTTCACGGACGGACGGACGGACGGACGGACAGACGGACGGACGGACGGACACACGGACGGACGGACGGACGCCGGACAACGATCGATCACAATAGCTCACCCTGAGCACTATGTGCTCAGGTGAGCTAAAAAGGTAAAACATTCTTATATCACTTTATGGAACTACTCTGTCTTCATACCTAAGCCTGAAACTGCTCAAAAAGCATAAAACTGCCCAACCGATGGTTACAAATCAAATATTGCGATTTTATCCTATTTCTTTTCGATGGAAAATCTCACGGTGTCGGACAGTGTAGATCAAGATCAGTCAGACTTGCGGTCTGATCTTGATTTGCACTGTCCGCCAAAGCGCACTGTGCAGCCGAGGTGCTAAATAGGATTCTCGGAGAGCGTAATGATTCTGAACTCACGGTTACGCCCCTGCCAAAAATTGCAAATCCACCGCCGTTTTTCTCAGAATATCTCGTAAAGTTTAGGACAACGTAGATGCACGATCTGTTCAGTAATTGGCTAAAATCGGCAATGGGAGCCCAGTATTTATTACCGCATCCCTACAGATTAGCTGTGAAAAGATTTTAATGAATTTCACACTGTGGGATTTTGGTCATTAATCAATCAACGTAATTCTCAGACGGATGTTTGACAGGTCTGTATGTCACCATTGTCACGTGACGTATTTCGTCGGACGTTGCGCCGACAAAAACATTTCAGTGGTGAGAGGGGAAAACATGGATGTCAGATCAGGCGATTATCAATCAAATGCCCGCGAAGAGACGGGGGAGGACGGAGAGGGGTATAAATGCACCCAGGGAAGTGATTATTTTCATAGATTTCAATTCTCTGCAGTAAAACTTTACTTCTAAAATCATTCTGAAATTGAAACAAGATCAACAACATCTGCTGAGAGTCAATAGTATTGGTCACTAAGATAACCATAAAGCCAGACATTTATCTGCCCATCTATCTGCCTGACTCCTTTTTGTCTGAAACGTAACTAGATATTAGCCATGCTCTGGCAAAGGGGGTCTTAATGTATCATTGTGATCCATGATACCGAGCAAGTCATCATATAATTATGGATCCATAATGGCCACATATTTAACAACCGACTTAATCATGAAGTAGACTGGTCCTTGGACATACATGTAAAGAAAATTGACCAATGGCGAAGAGTTTCGGCCCAGGTCAGTCTGCACGGACTGCGCAGGCTGAAATGGAATCGATACGTTTCGCAGATACATTAAGATCCCTTTTGCCAGAGCATGGCTCATATAATTTGAAGGTAAAACAAAGTTTGTAGCCCCAGTGATGACAGATAGACTAATCGGAATTCAAAGGTAACATTTTTTCAGGCTGAAACAGCTTACAATTTATTCCAGTGATATTTCACAAGATAAATGATCTTCGCAAGCCAAGGTGACGATCACTACGTGGATCTTACCCCTTGGCTGCTCGAGTCGAAATTTGTTACCACGGCGACGCACCAACTACTGGATTTTGATTCTTATCGCCCTAGATTTACGTCATCGAAAACCAATCAAATGTCGCGTAACGTAAGTCTTTCGTCATTTCGTTAAATATGGCCAAATGCTTTTTTACCTTTCTAGGTGTTGGGTATGATATATTTAGCGCTTCGGCGTTGTTGTTTTAACGGAGTTCCTTGACAACTGGCCACTAAGGTTTGGTCCAATGATAGTTTGTTCAGCATGCTTTCTCCGTAATTCGCAAAGAATTGTCTGCTTTTCAGATCGCAAACTTGACAGACGATTTATCAAGTCAAAATCTATTTTCGAAATCTTGTTAAGTTTCGCTAAGCAAAAGCCACACACGTGCTTTGACAGTCTATCATCTGGTGTTGGGATGTATCCTAAAACTTCATTTAATTGATTTGTGACAGTGAATGTTGAAGAAAATATTGCTCGTCTGTATTTTTTGGTAATAATTCGCTGCATATCCGACAACTTTATTTACGTATTGCTGATGTTGGATAGCAAATTTAACGCACTATTTGACTGGTGCTTTTAGTCCTGACTGTAACCACCGATTACATGTATTGCGAAGCTAACAAATTTCGACTCGCTCAGCCAAGGGGTAAGATCCACGTAGTGATCGTCACCTTGGCTTGCGAAGATGTAGATAAATATACCAGTACAATACTTATTACGTTGTGACACGTGTATGATCTACAAAGAAGGATGCATTTTCAGCACGCGATTTCTCCTTCTGCTGCAATGTTCGCAAAAGTATGTTGCAAAACGAATTGCCTGTGGACGTTAAGGAGTTGAAACCCATTCCAAAGATATGCCACTAGATAGAGGGCAAGGCTTACCACGATGAGACGTATGTCTGAGGTACAAGGAAGATACATTTTTATCACGCTGATCAGCTTGCATAAAACATTCTCTCTTAACTTACTCTGTCGGTGGCAGACTAGTCTGGGTTCCAATCCAATTATCTTTTTTCCTTTTCCATATTCAAAAATGACGTCATGTTTGACTAAGTAACTTTCAAATATAAAAAGGGAATAATGATCGGAATGGAACCAAGGCTAATAGCAGACATGCATAGGCGTTGGAAGAGTTTGCAATATTGTGTGTGTGATCGGGGGCACTTTTTCGACCCTTTACAAAACGACCCTTGTTTTTAAATCCCAATAGCGGCCGAAACTAAACAATGCAGTTGTTAAAATGCATTTGAATTTAAATCATATCAATTAAAAGTGTGGAAATTATTGTAAAGATGGCAATCTCTTATTGTACGGTCGGTCCAACTGTTTGTCACTGGTAGATAAATGAGTATTAAAAGTAGGTGTGGTGTCCGTGGTTATAAGGTAGAGCGTAGGCCTTGTGACCATGTGGTCCCGCATTCGATACCCTAGAGAGGGTTTCAACTTTGGGACTGCTTTAGCTCAAACATTCGGCGCGAATACTTGTGTAGTTTCCAGGAGGCAAAATCGAGAGAGATTAGTAAAAGTTCCAAGAACTTGTTTCTCAATCGATGTGAAATAAATACATGTATGTTTAAACTAAACTAAAAGTAGGTTAAAAGTTGCCAGGTGGCTCTATCTTTTGGTTACTTTTTACCTGGTTTTAAAATTCATTCTACTGCCAGCGACTAAAATTTGGACCGACTGTACAATAACAGATTGTCATTTCACAAGAATGTTCATAATTTTATAAGGTCTGATTCAAATTCAAAAGCATTTTAACACCACTATGTTTACCTTTGGCCGCTGTTGAGGCTTTGAGGCCATGGTGGAGAAGGTCACTGGTAATCAGCATTTTTTTCCTTTCTATAATGTATTTAGCTCTTAAATAGACTACCCCATTTATCAAAGCCACATTTTACCTATCGCCTGCAATTTTTTTTCAACGAGGATAAAATTTTGTTCTCTAGTAAAGAGTAGGAGATATATTTAAGCACGAAAAACGTAAATTGAAATGTAGAAGAAAAATTAATTGAAAAAAAAATAGAAAAGGTCACGTACGGGGAGGGTGCAAAATGTATCATGCATGACAAGATATTTACACATATAAGAAAGGAGCAAGACATTGTCCATTTGGTTGTCAGAATAAAACTACCGGGATGATGCGATAGTTTTAACTCTTTACCACACAACAAACATTCGATTTGTCTAAATCTAAAGCATTTAAAGACAAAAAATAGAATTCGGCTCAAATGGGGAAAACTGTCTTAGAAAGGGTTAACAACATTTTCTCATTTTCCCACAATATTTTCTAATCTTTCATCCTCACGTTTGTTAAAACATAGTTTTAACAAGTGGACTGAATGCGACCACCATTCGGCTGCAGTTGCCTTTTTCAGTGAAAATATAAAGTAAAAAGGGGCATAACTGTGTCAAAATATTTTGAGGGTTATCTGCCTTTCTGGTATGGGCTCCTCTGTTGATAATTAAGAACGAGTGCAAGCTTGAAGTAAATATCTTTAGTAATGATAGAGATATAAGAAAACGTGAAAGTTGCCCCATGAGAACGGCGACGAAGCAGACAGTGACAAGGTTTTGACAATACCTCGACATTTTCTTCGAAAACACTAGAGCTAAAAACTAATAAGACTATAAAGACGAATACCTCCATCGTGCACAGCAATCAACCATTACAGGCCAACAATACATGTAGCTTTTTCAGTCTACATTCTTCAATAACAACCATTTACTTTTCTCAAAAAAAAAACCACAAGTAGAAATACTATTTGCATGCAAAAATCACTGTATGTGACCTTGAATCCTGTCTACTGACCTTTACATTTCAATACCGACAATACATCCGAATCAGGTAGTCTGGTACTTTAGTCAGCTGCAGTTATTATGAGACAGACAGCTTACACCCTATTTAATTCGATATCTGGTATATGTACTGCCCGATAATTAGTCCACCTCCAGTATAAATCTATAGAATCACCCACGTTGATCAACTCCAACCATTGCTACTATTTGCATTACGTAATTACGTATAGTATACAAAAAAAGACATGGTAACAATAAAATAGAGCTCACAAGAACGGAACAGAACACACCGAAACAGAATAGAACTGAATACCGGTACTACCCACTCAGTTTCTTGTTATCATCGATACTGTTATCAATGTCCGACAATGATATTAACCCTTAAGCTGCTGAATACATGAAACGAAAATTTCCAATGAATAGTAAAACCCTAATCATTGCGATTTCGAAGTTGACTTCACCGGAAAAAAATCTCATATCGGACAGTGTAGATCAAAGATCAGACTGCACGTTTTGTGCAGTCTGATCTTGATCAACACTGTCCGCAAAAGCGCCCCGAATCGCACTAAGCAGCCTTAGGATTATAGAATTATGCTGAATCATGCAAGTTTTGTAAACTCCATTCTCCTGAAAGATACAGAACGTTTCTTTTACGGACGACATAGATCAAAATTAGACTGCACAGAACGTGCAGTCTGATCTTGAATCTAAAGCAGACTAGAAATAGTCTGGGCTGCGCTCTGTGAAAAGGGGATTTCATGCATCTCTGTGATGCATTAAGCTATGCTATGATATGATTATGGATCCATAAAATCCATTGTGCTGAGCAGCCGACTTAAGCATGAGGTAAAATCGTCCCTGGACATGCAAAAGAAAATCAAAATTAGCAAGAAATATAGACCCACGTCAGCCTGCACGGACTGCGCAGGCTGACATGGTCGATACTTTTTGCAAATGCCTTAAACCCCATTTTCACAGAGCTTTACTGGATTATATAACTATTTTTTCCAAGAGTTTCAATATACTAAACTGTTTGCTATCGAAAGAAGCTGAGCCTAGTCATTTAGTGCTTAAGCCATATATTCATTTGAAAACTTTATTCCATTGAAAGAATTACAAAAATAAATGAGCCATGCTCCGGCAAAAGGGAGTTAATGAATCTCCTTGATGCATTACACCAAGCATGTCATCACATAATTATGTATCCCTTAAATATATATCTATACTCGTTTTCAGCCAGTTTTTAACCCACTGCATCTTTATTTCATGACACTACATGTATAATCGTTCCTGTATCTTCCTGCCAAATATTGCCCCTGACGGTAGGTAGGTTGCACAGATTACAGCCGATAGAAAATAAATTTCATTTTCTGGAGGCATTCAAAGAAATCACTATTGTCGTTTCCGGTTCTGAAACTTACACAAATCCCTTAAGTTCATTTCACATTGCACGGCTTAAATGAATCAATGCATCACAGAAAGAACTAAGAACAAGTATGTACAAGTAAATCCAACACCAACAAGACAGACACAAATGATTTGCCTGCCTTTTGGTAACCTTCATCATGCCGAGTTGACCCTTTACCAGAAAAATCCCCCTTTTTTAACGACCCTGAGAAAAAAAGGTTTTTGAAATGATTGTAGGAAAAAGAGAAAATCCTGGTAACCAGTATTCTCTCCTTTTTCCACAATGTATTCTTACATTTCTAATACTAATTCCGTCATTGGAGCGACAATTGATTTGTCGTCTGCTTTCAATTTAGGCAAGTCCAAAATTTTGTCGTCTGCTAACGTATTAACATAAGTTTATTTGCAGACAATCTTTGCTGTTCTTGAGGCACACTATCCTCGAAAATAGTAGAGCAAAAGGAAATTGCTTCGTAAAGAGCCACTCTTCCTCTTGCGGCAACATTTTTCAGACACTAGTATTAAACCTAAGTTACGCGAACTGGCCATATTTTACAAAGGTATGTTTCGAGTCGTCTGCTGTAATTTTTGAAAGTTGAAATACGATTATACAAAATCCACCATTTTAATTTTGGAACAGTGCAGTAGCGCTTCAAAGATTAAATGCGCACCAAGATCAGTGTGTATCATTGTGCAGTCTGACCCGATCTTCTCCCATTGCATAGGTTTACAATAGGAGCAAACCACAGGAAAGAGGGGGAAAATGGCGGGGAATAAGAAGAAACAACAGAAGCGAAAAAGACAGTATAAGATCCTAAAGATATAGAGCGATGAGATCATACAAGATAACACTTGAGGTTTTTAGAGGCACACCGTTTTAACTCTTAGGACAGCGAAGAGCAAAACAGGGTACTTTTGCGGACCGTGTAGATCTAAGATCAGACTGCGCAGAACGTGCAGTGTAATCTTGGATCTACACTGTCCGAAATTTTGAGAGAAATTCTTTTCGGACACAGCATTCTATATATTTAGCGGTTTCTGTACACCGACTTAAAATATTAGCTTTATATATTTAGCGGTCTAAGAGAAAAACATGAGCGATTCCAGGCACTAAGCTTTCAATACCTCAAGTACTTTGCTCCGAGTTCACCTTTCAATTCTTCCACAGGAATGGGCGACACCTGATGGTTATTTATCAAGCAAAAACCAAAAAAAAAAAAGATTTATCCAAAATACCTTTATTTATTTGTACCGTGAGACTCATACAAATGCATACAAAATTAGTTAAATAAAATTTCAGAAAAAAACAAAACATTGAGCCATGCTCTGGCAAAAGGGGGCTTAATGCATCTCCGCGATGCATGATACAAAGCAAGTCGTCATGCTATTACGGATCCATAAAATCCATTTTGTCGAGCAACTGTCTAAATGATGAGGTAGACTGGTCCTTTGACAAACAGAAAATTGAACAATAGCGAAAAGTTTCGGCCCAGGTCAGCCTGCGCGGACTGCGCAGGCTGACCTGGGTCGATACTTTTCGCAGATGCATTAAGCCCCCTTTTCACGGAGCACCGCTCACTTATATAAGCCATGCTCTGTGAAAAGGGGTTGACTTCATCTCCGTAGTGTATGATACCGAGCCAGTCATCATTTAATAATGGATCCATAAAATCCATTCTGTCTCACGATCGACCGGATCTGGGGGTAGAATTTTCGTTTGACATACAGAAAATTGACCAAAAGCAAAAAGTGTCGACCCAAGTCAGCCTGCGCGGACTGCACAGGCTGACATGGGTCGATACCTTTTGCAGATACATTAAGCCCCCTTTTTCAGAGAGCATGGCTCACATATTTATTTTTATAATTTATGGCGGGATGGTCTAGCCAGTTTCGAAACCTGTAAAATGTTCAAATCATTTATTAGCCCTGAAGCTACTAAATAAATAGAGTAAAGATTTTAGGCCAGAATAAGACTCAAAATATTTAAAGATTCCTTTCCTTGAAAAAGTATCACCGTCTCGATAACTTCAGATCGAAGATTTAACTACACCAATGTGCTGTCTGGTCTTGATCTACAATGTCTGCTATAGCGAACTGAGTCATGCATAGTAGCTGCACTTTCTGTGTAGGCTGATCTTGATCGACACGGCCTGCTATATTGCGAACTGAGTCATGCATAGTAGCTGCACTTTCTGTGTAGGCTGATCTTGATCGACACGGTCTGCTATATAGCGAACTGAGTCATGCATAGTAGCTGCACTTTCTGTGTAGGATGATCTTGATCGACACGGTCTGCTATATAGTGAACTGAGTCATGCATAGTAGCTGCACTTTCTGTGAAGGATGATCTTGATCGACACGGTCTGCTATATAGCGAACTGAGTCATGCATAGTAGCTGCACTTTATGTGTAGGATGATCTTAATCGACACGGTCTGCTATATAGCGAACTGAGTCATGCATAGTAGCTGCACTTTCTGTGTAGGATGATCTTGATCGACACGGTCTGCTATATAGCGAACTGAGTCATGCATAGTAGCTGCACTTTATGTGTAGGATGATCTTGATCGACACGGTCTGCTATATAGCGAACTGAGTCATGAATAGTAGCTGCACTTTCTGTGAAGGATGATCTTGATCGACACGGTCTGCTATTGCGAACTGAGCCATGCATGGTAGCTGCACGTTCTATGTAGGCTGATCTTGATCGACACGGTCTGCTATATAGCGAACTGAGTCATGCATAGTAGCTCCACATTCTGTGTAGGATGATCTTGATCGACACGGTCTGCTATATAGCGGACTGAGTCATGCATAGTAGCTGCACGTTCTATGTAGGCTGATGTTGATCGACACGGTCTGCTATATAGCGAACTGAGTCGTGCATAGTAGCTGCACGTTCTGTGTAGGCTGATCTTGATCGACATTGTTCGCAATAGATCATAGAGTCACAATTGCAACAGTCTATGAGGTCAAGCCGTCTTTGCCTAAAATTTAATAAGCGTTTTCCAGACCAAGAGCAAACGGTATTCTCATCCTCAGAGCATACTTATAATAGCCATAGTTTATACATTATTGGCACTCGCTTACAATTATCCCGTCTGTAAAATTTATGACCCGAGAGGTTAATTAGGTTTCTAAACGCAGACCTTATAACGTGAAATTTTAATTACATTTAAAGTACTGATTTATAAGGTGGTGAAACAATTACGTATATAGCATACAAAGTTTACGAGGTATTGAGATAGGCTAAAACCTTCACGGTATTACTGAGCTTGAACAAAATATTTCACATATTAACTCTTCATTTTTTTAGGCAAAATTTTAGTACCTTTGTAAATTATGAATAATCAAAATGGAGAAAGGCTCAAAACGTACATGTCTATATATACATGTATGAACCATGCTCTGGCAAAAGGGGTTTAATCTTCGACATGCATCACATAAAGCAAGTGATCACATAATTCTTGGTACATTGAACCCATTTTGTCTAACAACCGACTAAATCATGAAGTAGATGGCAAGTAGAAAATTGACCTATAGCAAAAGGTAAAAGGCCAAGTACTTAACGAGATGATGGAGAATACAAGTATGACTTGAAGTTTTCAAACGGCTGTGAAAAGATGTCAAATGTAGTTGGTTGTGTGTATTAAATATGAGGCATAATAAAGGATAACCCCGTAAAGAAATAAACTGGTGTTTCGTCGACGTAAATGCATAATTAGTAAGTCTGCTACTGTTATACTGGTACCCCTTGTCCATTTGTCTCCCGTAGCCACCTGATATGTTAATGGCAAAGATCGATAGTACAGGCTGCCAGTCAACTGTATTGTAACCGCATTCAACCGGAAGCGGTAGTGCGGGGTGCATTACCGTGAAAATGAACAGCGGCGATAAAAAATGAATCTCAAATGCAGTTCACGAAGTTCATTTGTTCATTTGCAGTGTATAGTTTGCCACCAATTAGAAAGAGACAATATTTTTGACTAGCGAAGCTAGTCTATAGGCATCAAGATTGACCTAGATTCAAAACCCCACAGTTGCCAAATACTGCCACACAGGAAATACCTATTTCTGTTAGAAATCTTAATTCTGTTATACATGACAATTTAGAAATAAACCACTAAATCTCTACCTCTCCGATTTGAACATGTCGTCTTACAAAGTAATAAACTGAACATGATGTCATTTATAAGGTACAAGATCTTTGCTTATATGTAAACTGAGTGACCTATGCAAAGCAGAGAATCACTTATTCCTACACAACTGTAACATTATGAATGAATCTATTAATAGGTACACCTAGGCTAACTTGTGGCAAATCCCAGCTATATCAACCCCCACTGGACAGGGAACCCTTGTCATTCCTTCAGTCATTCATTATTTAAATCATTGAACTATTATTGTAAACTGTTATTCAATTAACCTTTTACCAAACAATCCCAAGTTTTAACGATACTGAGGAAGGGTCCCTCTGTAAACATTGTGGGAAAAGGAGAAAATGCTGGTAACCATCATTTTCTCCTTTTCCCACACTGTTTTCTGCCCTTCTGGAATCGTGTTTCATCAGTTGAGCCACATTTAATTCATGGTCTGCAACAGCTTTGAATTTGGACGGATGTAAAATTTTTCGTTTTGTAAGGAGAGTTAAATAGTTAACTACATCTTGTGCTGTTAGATATTGACTAATTGACTGCATGGTGTTTAACGACGTTTTCAACATTATTTCAGTGATATTGCGGCGGTCAGAACATCTGTCCATGCTTTCCTCGAGTTTCTTTTACCAGCACTACCGTGACTCAATGACCTTTTGCAGACAGTGTGTGCAGTCTGATCTTGGATCTACACTGTCCGATAAGAGGATAGATTTTCTCCAAAGTGTAACTGTGAAATAGCAGTAGCAATATTCAGGTGTTTACCATCGGCTTGAAAGCTTCATTTAACATTTTTAGCAGGTTAAGGGTTAAACTTAAACTAGATTATAGTTAACCAATAGCACATATAGCCCCGGCAGTTCAGTCGGTAGCATACAGGACTTGAGAACAGGAGGTCGGTGGTTTGATCCTCAACAAATTTCTTTCCGAGGATTGATCATAGTCATTGCGACAGGATTCATTTTTCGCTCACGTTTCGATGATGATTATGTGGAAAAGGAGCCAGTGGCTTGGAAAGAATATTGTGCAGAGTACTGGTAAAAGAAACTCAGGAAAGCATGGATATGTGCACTGGCCACCGCTACATAACTGAAATAATGTTGAAAACAGGGTTAATAAACACCATACAATCAATCAATCAATCAAATTCGCTGGTCTGTCAGTACTTTCAGTACTTTGATTACTTGGAGTTACCGCCTCTTTCAACAGTATTTCGTTTGATTCGCGGCGGCCAGCGCACCATCCATACTTTTTTTGTGATTTTTTTTTCACATCAGCACTAGATACACAGTTCTTTCCAAGACACTCGCTGCTTTCCATAACTGTTGTCGGAATAATAATTAATGATACTTAATCTGCAGCTGCATCCAAGTGTTTGCTGTCTGATTTTATTCGGTTTATAATGTCGTACCACCATGGTCAGACAAGATTTAACAACGTCTCCTCGCGTCCATTCTTTCTACTTTATAAGTAAAGCAAGCTGAAGACAAGTGAGTTGTTGTGTGGACAGTGTAGATCAAGATCAGACTGCGACGGACACGATGTCCGAGAGTTATATGAGATATTCTGGCTAAAACAGAATTACAGTATATGTATATGTCTCTATCACATAACAGGATAAGTGCCCAAGGGTCGGACAACACTTAAACCCGTTCCTGCTAAATGAGTGAAATGAAACTTTCAGGCCGTTAGTAAAAAACAAGATTTTTCTCCTTCAAACATATTTTAGGGAACAGATATCTCCCAATCGGACAGTGCGGATCTAAGATCAGACTGCACGTTCTGTGCATTCTGATCTTGATCTACACAGTACGCAAAAAGGGCATTGAGTCGCGCTCAGCAGCCTAAGTATTAAACCCGCTCCTAAACAGTACCGTGCTATAACGACCGTGGGGAACAATACATTTGAAACACTGTGAGAAAAGACGAAAGTGCTGGTAACCAGTCAAACCCTTCCAATAACAAATCCCATCATTGGAGTCTCATGAGATCCGTTGTTTGAACATGCTTTCGATTTGGTTATATGTAGTCTGGAACGCATTTTAATTCGAATGTCTCCTTATGTGAGGTCAGAATCGTGAGAACAAGATTTGAGCGGTTTGCAGACGATGTAGATAACGGCCAGGCTGGATAGAACGAACAGTCCGATCTTGAATATACACCGCTTTTTTTTTTAGATTTTGGAAGATATGTTAGCAAAAATGGCACAGACTTCGAATTGTTTGGGTCTGTTTTCGCCAATTTTATTTATTTAGCAGTCTAGAAGTCCGGAAGAGGTTTCCTCATCGTCTCCTCGCGTGCAGTTAGAAAATCAATTACGTTTGATTACAGAATTAGGCTTGTAATTGCTGGTAAATAAATTACCGAGTGTACTCTAACTAGAGAACTTAAAATGGAAATCGATTTCTTTAAACTCTTTACCAAACGACACACTGATTTTAGGCTCGTTCAAATTGAAAGCATTTGCAGACGACAAGGGGAATTGCGGCTCAGAAATGAAAATGGATTTGTCTCTGAAAGGATAGGAATCATTGCGGGAAACAGAAAAAAAATGCTGGTTACTATTTTCTTCTTTTCAAATTATGTTTTCAGATGCATTCCCAATTTGGGGACGGGTAATCCGATGCCCTTTTAATTTCAGAGAGTTCGAGGTGGACAGTTATATCGAAATGGAAAGCCAGATTTTGATATCGGTTAAGTTTCGAAAATAATTCAATGCAGTACAAATTGTATTGTTTTGTACATTTCGAAATCAGTTTAGTTGATTTTTGTCGAGGTTATTTTTGTTGTTCTTCATCTTCTTCTTCTTCTTATCATTATCATCATCATTATTATCATCATTATTATAAGCTTGGCTGTTTTCGATAAAAAAAAAACTTCGTGGTATTGTCATAACCATTGTGTCGTCGTTGTCGTCTGCGTCGTCGTCACGCAACAACTTGGACATTTTACAGGTTCTCTGTTATAACTGAAAATATTTACTTCAAACTTCGTCTAGTTCTTAACTATCAAAAGGGGATCCTATATACAACAAGGGCAGGTAAACATCAAACTATTTTTAACAAACCCATATTTATGCCCCTTTTTTGACTGCAACAGCAGCCGAGCGTTGACACCCGCATGGGTTGCTTTTGTTATTGTTGTTGTTATTATTATCATTTTTACGCGTCTCGCTAGAAAGTTACATGTAATATGCTGACACAGTTAGATTATCTTTACATATGTTAAACATATATAAGCCTCTTTCACAAAACACTTCCTTTCGCTTCGGAAATTCCCCCTTTACGCTGCAAAATAAATCTAATTTAAATTTCCCGCTAATAAGGAAAAACCCGAAATATGGCAATTTCAAAGCTTTTTTTCGCATTGGAAAAAAGGTAATCATATCGGAAAGTGTAGATCCAAGATCAGACTGCACTTTCTATGCAGTCTAATCTTGATGTACATTATCCACAAAAGCTTATCGCGTCGCGCTTGGCAGCCAAAGGATTAGACATTACCTGAAGTACTGTTAACAAACATTGAGTAGTTTCATACAGTTATTTCGCGTTTACGAGCAATTTGAGGCGATAACAGCTGAAGATACTTGATAAATAATGGGCCAGATCTGGATTTTATTTTCATTGAAAAACCCTCACTCACTATCTAACGTAACATATGTGCAGCTGACGACTTTGAAAACTTTCTTGTAAAATATAACTTATCACAAGTTATCATGAATTGAAGTTTAAATGATTCTTCAATGAAACAAAACTTGCTAAAGACAACTCTGAAAACACCATTAAAGATAATTATAGTGGTTTAAATACATGATTACGTAGACACGTACCTGAAAAAAAAAAAAAAAATGGCTAACAAACACACTTTTGTCACAATGTTTGAAGATTAGTCTGCTAAAAGGGGGCCAAAGTTGTCTGTAGATGGAAGAACGTTTCTCAGCAAAGGGACTAGGTTTTCACATTTAAAATCCCGTTCACTTTTAAAACTTGATAAATGTTTAGTTTAAACGAGTTTTTTTTCGATATAATAATTAAATACATTTTTGTCAAAGAAGTTAAGAGGTCTGCAAGATCGGGCAAAATCAATGCTTTAAACCACACAATCCCGAGTTTTAAAGACCCTTTTCCCACAGTTTTTTCTACCCTATTAAAGACAGTTTTCATCATTGAACAACATTTAAATTGTTGCAAATGCTTTAAATTTTTGTCGTGTGGTAAAAAGTTAACAAAGAAAGCCTTAAAGGCCCAATAGCGGCCAAAAACACAATGCGGATGTTAAAATGCATTTAAATTTAAATAATACCATTTGAAAGTATGGAAAATTATTGTGAAGATGACAATCTGTTATTGTATGGTCGGTCCAAGTGTTAGTCGCTGGCAGAAAAATGAAATTTCAAAATCAGGCTAAAAGTAAACAATAGATAGAGCCACCTGGCAACATTTAACCTAGATCTGAAATTAATCTCACTGCCAGAGACTAACACTTAGATCGACTATACAAAAACAGACTGCTGTCTCCCCGATTCCGAACTGCCGTTCTTTAAGGTCTGGTAACCTATCAGATATAAGTCACGCACTGATTCTGGCCAAACACCTAGCTTTCTGATAGATAATATACAGAATGCTAACAATGAATGCCCCCTGAGTAATGCCTTAGAATGGGTTCTATTTGAAAGTATTGTCGAGTCCCGGTAGCTCAGTCAGAAGCGTACAGGACTTGAGAACAGGGGATCACTGGTTCGAATCCCTGGCTCGGCCAATTTCTTTCCAAGGATTGATGATAGTCATTGGGACAGGATTAATTCCTCTCTCACCGCTGACCACTGTTTCGATGAGGGATATGTGGGAAAGCAGCCAGTGGAAAAAACTATTGTGTTTAGCAAGGATAAGAGAAACTCCAGGAAAGCATTGATAGGTGCACTGGCCGCCGCGCTATACTGAAACAATGTTGCAAACGGCGTTAACTCTTTACCACACGAGAAAAATGTAGACCAGTCCAAATTGAGAGCACTTGCAGAAGACAATTTAAATGTGACTCAAATGAGGAACTTTGCCTTTGATATGGTAGAAAACATTGTGGGAAAAGGAGAAATGCTGGTTACCAGCATTTTCTCCTTTTCCCGCAATGTTTTCAAAAGGTTTCTTCCTCAGGGTCATTAAAAGTCGGGATTGTGTGGTAAAGGGTTAAACACTGTACACTCAATCATGAAGGTATCAACAGACATTTCCAACAATATTTTCATTTATATCGCGGCGATAGGGGCGAGCGTATAATGCAGGGGCGTAGCTACCTGTATGCTATAATGCAGTTGCGTACACTTTGAAAAAAAAAAAAGAGACAACTTTGGAAAAAGAAAAAAAAAAAGTCATCAAAGGAAAACAAACAGCTTCTAGAATTCAAAAGATTTCTGAAGGAGGACCCCCCAGACCCTCCTGGAAGACCCTCTTCCCCTCTCTCAACACATCGCACCTCAGTGAACTCTTTACCACACGACAAATTTTAGACGGGTCTGAATTGAAAGCATTTGCAGACAACAATTTGAATGTGACAGAATATAGAACATTTTTTTTTTCGATATGGTAAAAAACAACATAATGAAAAAAGGAGAAAATGCTGGTAACCAGCATCTTCTCCTTTTCCCACAATGTTTTCTTCCCTTCCTAAAACGAATTTTAATTTTTGAGTCACATTTCCCACAATGTTTTCGAAAGTCCCTTTCCTTGTGGCCCGTTTAAATCGGGTCTGTGTGTGGTAAAGGGTTAATACATTCACTATTACTTTTGCTTTGTTGTGGGCTAGCTACGCTCCTGTAATGCAACACATATTTCAGATTAAAACTGCTGAATTTTGACAAATCAACGGAAAGCAAATGAATGTTGTTTAGGATTTGCGTAATAGTTTTGGATGGGCTCGGTCTAAACAGTAAACATCATTCTGTCAAGAATCAAACTGGTAACGAGCAACTCATAAGCCACAAACAATTGTCGTAAAAATTGACAAATCAAGACGAATGAATTAAAGCTTAACGCGATCCCGAGTTTTTTACGATGATGAAAAAGAAAAATTTGAAAAAAAAAGTGGGTAAGCAGCATTTTCTCCTTTCCTAACAATGTTTTATGTCAAAAACCATTTAATTTGTAGTTTGCATAATGCTTTGAAAACGGACAAGTCGAAAATTTTGTCTCCTGGTAAAGAGTTAATGTTGAATTAAATTCCACAGTACATTGGAGAGATTGTGGTAAAAGGGTCAAAAGCAATTTCCTCTTCGGCAAAAATGTTTTGAAAAGTGGTATGCTGTTTTCCAACAGTCAAACAAAGCTTTGATGAGAGTTTTTTAAGGTCGTTCCTTGGTTTTTGACCATCATCAATTTGCGTTACGTACTTTGGTCTTTATTTCCACAGTTGGGTCAATACTACTGTACACTCAAACAACGCTTTGAGGGGAACTCTGTAATACCGTACTTTCGTGTTGACCACAAAAAGTATGTCACGTACGTCTATACTTCAACGTCGATATCGTATCTCTTGTATATACACGAAGAATCCAAAAACAACAACACAGAACGGTAAGGCCTATTATGAACTTCAAGATTGTTGTATAATAAAAAGTCGTATATTTAGCAATGTAAATCACCGTTTATAAAATTTATTTATGTTTTATTTAATATATTGCTACCCAAATACTCATTTGGTTTAACCCTCATCAGCTCGCCCGGGTTGCTCAGTGGTTAGCATATTTGACTCGTGACCTTGCGGTTGCAGAGTTCGATACCCGGTTGAGGCAAACTTTCTTTCCGGTGATTGTTTGCCTGTCACCTCTGATTGATAGCTTGGTAGCCAGTGATTTAATATTTTTTGCAGTCTTTAAACGACAAGAAACTCGTTCGCATCTGATATAACTCAGTTTAACGGACTGCGTTTATCAACTATCATGCAGCACTCTGAGTGCGGTTTGATCTAGATCTACACATTCCGCAATTTAGAATACCCACTGTCTAGTAAATCTCTGTATTTCATGTAAAGGGGACTGTAGCCTGAACTGCGTTGTAGTTCGGCTTTTTTTTCTTTCTGAAATACAGTGGAACGTGTCATTGTGGAAAATGTAAAAAGTACATTTTAGAACATAAGGATTTCTTTCTAAACTTTTATCTTAGCCCTTATCCTGCTAAATATCTTAAATGAAACTTCCAAGCCGATGGTAAAAACCAATACTGTATATTGGTATTTCAAATTTGTGGAGGTTGGAGAAATATCTCCTTATTGGATAGTGTAGATCTAAGATCAGACTGCACACTCTGTGGGTCTGATCTTGATCTACACTGTCCATAAAGGTCAGTGAGTCGTGATTAGCAGCCTAAGGGTTAATGTGTGTTATCTACCAATATTCCCATGACCGAAGTACTACCTTAAGTTGCATTTTCCATAAATTGCATTTTCTTTTAACAATTCTAAATTGTATTGTTGACTCCCATAAATCTTTATTCATGTACGCTCTGAATTACACGTGTAATTAATACTTCTTTTGCCATTGCAGTGCATTGTTTGGCATATTCATGATTCTTAACCCCTGACCTGCCATAACCCAAACATTTTTTTTTTATACCTCCATGTCGGTCAGTGTAAATTAGGATCAGACTGCATGTTTTGTGCGGCCGGATCGTTACCTACACTGTCCGCAAGGGGTCAGTGAGTCGCGCGTGGCAGCACAAGGGTTAAACTACATGTATTTATGGTTCTAGCTTAAGAACAGGATTGGGGATATATCATCTTGATATTATACATATTCTTCTAAGAAGGTATCTAGATCCATTCTCGCACCAAATTACTGTTTGTTTTGCGAGACGTCCGAACAGCACGACACAACTGTCTGTGATTGGGCGCTTCGGGCACAAACATAAGATCAACCTGTAGTTTTGTGGGGCACGACTCAAATACTCGTACACTCCTCTTGAAGAACATGCGGTTACGTTTCTTACGATAAAATATTACGTAATAAAACCTTAGGTTTATCTGCTGTTTTTACTGAACATATTCCTGTAAAGTAAATTATTTCTTTCATCTGTAAATTAAATGTATGTAGTCTTATCATACTGTATTATTCACAAGTCATTTAAATTACTATTCTCTAACTCTTTACCAAACAACACCGGGTTTTCACGACCTTGAGAAAGAAGCCTTCTGAAGGCAGTGTGGAATAGGAGAAAATGCTGGTAACCAGCGTTTTCTCCTTTTCCTACAATGTTTTCTACCCTTCCCAAAACAGATTTAAATTTTTGAGTCACATCTATACTGTCATCTGCAAATCCTTATCAAATTGGACGAGTCTAAAATTTTGTCGTTTGTCGTTTGGTAAAGAGTTAAGCACAAGTCATATAAATAATTTCTAGTCGTGTATCCGTGTGGTTTTCCATATTGTGCTCAGGATGTGTTTTTGTGATTCGGCAGACTGCGAAATTAAAAGCATATACCTGATCATTAGTGTGGCTTACACTGTTTATTAATATCTGAATGTGGATACTTTCCTACCACAATGTATCTTACCTGCTGAATTTAATCCGCAATCGCCTTTTCCCATGACCTCTGCATTACTCCAAGCATATTAACGGATCACGTCAGAAGGACCAGTCTATAGTATGTAATTTAAAAACATGCACGTAAACTGTGTGGGGCAGTACTTAACCCCCTCAACATACACGCTTTTCATAATTCCTTCCTTTCTCCCATTCTCAACCGGACATTTATATATTTTTTTTAATTAGATTGTATATATTTCCTCATGTTGTACCTCTGTACCTGAGTGTAAATAAAGTGTGTTGTTGTTGTTGTTGATGCATGTGAGAAAAGTAGTCAGTGACTTTGGAAAGAAAGTTGTGCCCTACTGGTGTGAGAAAGGCAGGAAACACATCGGTGCGTCACTGACCGCCATGATATGACCTGAGCGGTTAAAATGGTGTTAAAGTCCAATACAAACCAACCTCAACCCTCACCAAGTCACACATTTTCACCTCTATACTATGGCATATAAAAGCAAAGTTGGGTCAGCACCACGGAACACCGGTAAAACAGAGCTTTGTAAAAAAAAAAGCCAATGTTGGCCAATAGCTGAGTACATTACGTAATTTAGGTTTCTCAAACAAAGCTAGATCATCGGCACTGTACAGTCCAACGAAGCTCTAATAATAAATAATTACAAGAATCCCCTAAAACAGTTGTGATGAATTTTTGTAGTTCCATAGAGGACCTAAGCAAACCAGATCTCTCTTCGTCTGCCAGTGGTTGCTGAGTAGCGTATAAGACTAGATAACAGCTTTTTGGGGATGAAGGAACCGGACGTAAGTAATCCGTGAGTATCTAAGTTAAGCCTGGAAAGCGCCATAAGCGAAAACTGGGGCTTTTGCGAGCGGCATAGATCAAGATCAGATTGAACAGAACGTGCAGTCTGACCTTGATCTCTACCGTCCGCTTGTTTAGTCAAGCCTTTATGAAAACAACAACAAAAAAAAAACCCTGAGTTTCATTGGGTTGCATTTTCACCCGTCGAAAAAGGTTGAGCTTGTGAATTTGACGCTGAAAGAGTTAAATCCCTTATCAGAATGAATCTGGTATACATGTAAGTTGCTATATTCGACAAGCAGTGTATAACCCAGTAAACTGTCATGCACAACCTTTAGTGCGACCTGATCCTGATGGCCATGGGCCAAAACAGCTACTCATGTCGCCAAGGAGGATGCGAGGGTTTACAAGTATTTGAATAGTAAACAAATAAAAGCGATAAAAGTAATGACAGATCCCCTATGTTCTAAATAATGTCTCAGTTAATACATAGATCTTAATTTAACCCTTACACTCATTTATATTTCACAGAATAGAATTCTGTGTTCCGTATCCACCAACCATTCTGAGGAATAGTCTTTGTCTAATTCTAAAGAATTTTTCTTTTAGATTTGAAAGTAATACAACTTTTGACTGGCTAAACCAAAATGGTTAGCCACTCAGAAGTTGTGTTACTTTCAAATTTAGAAACCTCTTCAGCTAAAGACTAAAAATATTCTTAAGAATAGTTGGTGAATAAGGACTTATTTGTTAACCGAAAGTAGTTTAAATAATAAAAAGTTCATTCAAAACCGTATGATTTTTCAAAAACCGATTTGAGTTGCTTATGACCAATCTTTTAAGGATCAAAAGAAAGATCTGGGTGAAGTCTGTTGGAATATTAGTAAGACATAGAAACCACATATAGAGCATTTTGCAGAACAGGAGAGCTGATGCTCCTATCTTGGCATATCCACGTGCAACAGCATTCTGCTGTAAGGCAACCACTACGAGTACCACACTCAGAAGGGCAAATCTCGTTTCACGAACTCATGAGTTCACCTCCATTGTTTGTCTTAAAGGTGAAAGTGGATTAAATTTACAAATATAGCATTGATTGACACTGGGATATCTCTCTTTGTAAACAATCATATTCTCATTGGATTGCACAAGAGATTTTTGGGATTACTTTATTTTCATATCATTGGCAAATGGCGTACTACTCTTTACAAAGATGTCATAATTAAAATCTTTGAAACCGTAGGCCCAGGTGTTAGTCGCTAGCGGATAAATTACTTATAAAACCATGTAAAAAGTAAAACAAAAGATAGGGCAACCTGGCAACTTTTGATATGACATAGACATAGACATACTTTATTACGTATACATATACATGTATCTTGTAATATAATATGCATACTTTTAAAAGTCATTTTTCTGCCAGCGACCAACACTTAGGCCGGCTGTACAATAACAGACTGTCATCTTCACCATAATTTCCTTACTTTTAGATGGTATGATTTAAATTTGAATGCATTTTGGCACCCACATTGTTTACGTTTTGCCGCTATTGGAGCTTTATTAAACCGATATAGTTCTTGGTTCTTGCCTGTTTGATCTTCATCTACACCATCGGAAAGAAATACAAAACTTCTAATCATGTCCATAGTAGTGAACGAGGAAAACAAAACCAAGCACAAGTGAGAGTAGCGCACTATCGACTAAGACTTGAAAGATAAGTTTAGATTTCAGATTTATTAGTTTCAATGTGCCTTGACATTCACAGTATTATCTAACCAGTCACGCTGATGATGTGTTAAGCGACACGAAATAATGGCCGCTAGCACATCAATAATCCGATGACATGGTCGATGGAACACGACAGTTTGGTCGGAGCTATCTTAGAGCGGCGCAATGGGAAAAAGGGTTTAATTTCCGTGATGCGTTTAACCCTTTACCACACAATCCCGGGCTTAACGACCCTGTCAGAGAATGCTTTTGAAAACATTGTGGGAAAAGGAGATAATGCTTTTTAACAAAAAAGCACTTGCAGACGACAAATTAAAGATGGTTAAAATGATGGACTTTTTCTATGAGAGGTTAGAAAACGTTGTGGGGGAAAAAGGAGACATGCTGGTTACCAGCATGTCTCCTTTTTTTTCCACAATGTTTTCAAAGGTCCTTTTTCCCAGGGTCGTTACAACTCGGTATTGTGTCGTAAAAGATTAATCAATGACCACCTACCTGATGGCTGAGACATTCACTCTCAGCCAGTCAGATGCCTATTATTTGAAATTAAGAATTAAAACAATATTAATGATGTTAGGTTAGTAATCATCCACAAATATTTGTCGAAATCTTAACCCTTAGGCTGCTAAGCGCGACTTAATGACCTTTTGCAGACAGTGCAGATCAAGATCAGACTGCACAAAACGTGCAGTCTGATCTTGAATCTACACAGTCCGATGAGGAGATATTTTCCCCAAAAATTCCTTTGAAATAGCAAAATTTGGGTTTTTTACTATCAAGTCGAAAGTTTCAGTTAACTTATATAGTAGGACCCTTAACCCTTTCCCAAACAAGCCCTGGTTTTCACGTGTCTGCAGTACAAGCCTTTTGAAAACACTGTGGGAAAAGGAGAAATTGCTCGTAACGAGCAATTTCTCCTTTTCCCACAGTGTTTTCTACCCTTTTTGATAACTTTCTGCCATTTTCATTAAATTTAAAATTGTCGTCTGCAAACTCTTTCAATTTGGACCAGTCCAAAATGTGTTGTTTGGGAAAGGGTTAAGGATAAAATACCTTCATGAACGAGACTGGGTGGATCGTTCACATATGAATCTTATCTCAGTCATGCACCAGAACAATTAATCTGTTATCAATTCAAATGCCTATATTTTTCTAACAAGCTGACCTATAGAGCAACCGGAGTACCTCTTATCAAAGCTCGCGTATGAAAATATGTATGTCTGTAGTCTGTTTTTGTTTCAGCAAAAAAAAGAAAATTTAATGCTCAATGATCATGACATGGAATTTCTCAGTTTGTCACCGCACTACATTTTGAGCATTTGTCCTTTATAATCATTTAAGGAGAATTCAAATAAATACGGGCTATAAGGGGTTGACACATAAGTATTGACATGATAAGAAAATTCGCAACTAAATGTTACATGCGTAAATTTGAGTAAAATAGATTCTGTATACAAATGTTGAACGTTGAGGTTTGGACAATCTGAGTGTCTGCTTCTGTCCTATTTTTCTTTCATTACAGGTTGAGACCAGATATCGATTCGAAATCGATGACGACGACGACGACAACGACGACGATGATGATGATGATGATGATGATGGTTATGGTGGTGGTGGTGATGATAATGATGAATAATAATAAGAAGAAAGCAGCGAGTTAACCCTTAAAGCGCCTTTTTATTTTGGAAGCAAAATATCTCCTCATCGGACAGTGTAGATCCATGATCAGACTGCACGTTCTGTTCAGTCTGATCGTAATTTACACTGTCCGCAAAAGGTCATTTAGTCGCGCTTAGCAGCCTGAGGGTTGAAATATAATGAATATTCTTCCACTGTCTCCTACATTCCTCTTTCTTGGCCTATAGTATGTTAAACCTATTTACTCCAATTTCTGGAAGTAAAATTTCAAAATTTATTTCTTATGAATTACCCGATGAACATACTATGTAGTAACAGACACGTTTGAATACAATGCTTATCGTTACAACGTTGTAGAAAAGTAGGATATAATCTTACCTAACAATAGTTAGGTGTTAACGGATTTTTTGTCCGATTTAGGAATCAAGCTTATGTACCCCCTACAGTACCATTCAACACCCTCCACGAGGATCAATTTTCTCTTTCCAGATCTCTCTCTCGGGCAAACCTTGTATGAGCTAATTTATCAAACTTTTGTGTCTTTATTATGAAACATCTATATGCAGCTATGTAAAATTGTGTAATTAGGTACTTGTCTGCCAATGAACATCGTGGCCCGTATTCACCATTCATTCTAAATAACATTCTTTGTATGATTCCCAAGAATACTGGTTAAAAATTTCGAAGTAACGCAGTTTCTGATTGGCTAAACCAATTGGTTTAGCCAATCAGAAATTGTGTTACTTTCATTTTCTAGAATTAGATCAAGAATGCAATGTAGGATCATGGGTTGTTGAATACGGGCCCAGGTGTGCTGCTCATTTAGAAAGCAATCATAACTCTTGTATGTGTGAAAATTACATCTCGTTTTAGTCCAGCAGTTAGAGCATCCTGATACCAAATCTGTCTGCCGACAGGATACTTTCAGTCTACGTAATAACTTCATAGAAGTTGTATGACTATTATTGTTATCTCTATTCACGATAGACTGTTATTTTTTTCTGAATTAGAATTCAATCAAGTGATACTACTTACTATCATGTTAATATTCTGTATAAAATTGAAATTCACAAACTGAACATGGTTGAGCAACTTACAAACGCGAAATCTAATGACAATGAAAAACGACTTCTTACTGAAAGAAGCGATAACCATTGATTGACACTTGGCTTTAAGCGCGCGGCAGGAGCGTGCCGATGTCCCAGCTTTGCTTATCTGTATATAAGCTTAATGTTTGGTTATGTAATCTGCCGTAATAACGCTATCAAAAAACAACCACTGGGGGTTTATACTATATTATAAGCTTGGTAGGGAGATATCTGTTGATATCTATTGATATCTGTACTTGTGTATGGATATGGCTCATAAAACGTCAGCATTTCTGAAATTAATGTGTTTTATAACGGCGCATAGCTGTGCATGCATTGTAAGTCATTACATTGTAAAATCTACAGGATCAATTTTCAACAAAATTTAAAGCTCACAACTTAAGGTTGTCTTGGCTTGAGGCCCGTTCTTCATGGTATCCCATTTTATCATAAATGCACGCAGACCTGAAAGTGTCCATCGACTGCTTTTTGGGGAAAAAAAAACATCGATGTACGAGTATTATCGTAGCCCTATCGCCGTCTGCATCGCCGTCGTTGGCGTCGCGCGAAACTTTGACAGTTTTCTCCTATCTCTGTTATCACGGAAAATATTTGAGGCATGCTCTGGTAAAAGAGGGGGTTTAATGCATCTGTACCAAGAAAGTCATCACACCATTACAGATCCATAAAATCCATTTTGTTTACCAACGGACTGAATCTTGACGTAGACTGGTCCTTTGACAAGCAGAAAAAATGACCAATAGCAAACATGTCTCGACCCATGTCAGCCTGCAGGGACTGTGCTGGCTGAAATGGGACAATACTTTTTTTGCAAATGCAATAAACCCATTTTTCACAGAGCATGGCTCATCTAGTTCAAACCTATTATTGATTAGAAGAGACCAGAAAATTGACCAAGCATCTACAGACGACGAATCTGAAAGTGGTACAAATGAACTGAAGTTCTTTGACAACGTAGAAAACATCGTGGGAGAAGTATATAATGCCGGTTACTGGTATCTTCTTTTCTCACTAAAGGCCTCTACCTCGAGGTCGTTAAAAGTCTGGATCGTGTAGTAAAAGGTTAAAGCCTTACATGACTAAACAGCAGAACCAATTTCTATATCAGAATGTTTGAGAGTTAACTCTTTACCGAACGACAAAATTTTAGACCTGACCAAACTGAAAGCATGTGCAGACGACAATATAAATAGAACAAATTATGATTTCTGTCTCTGATGGGGATGAAAACATTGTGGGAAAAGGCGAAAATGCTGGTTACCAGCATTTTCTCCTTTTCCAACAATGTTTTCAAAGGCCATTGTCTTCAGGGTGGTTAATAGTCGGGATTGTGTGTTAAAGAGTTTTTAAAGAGCAGAAACCAGTATGCCAACAGAAAGACGAACATATATACATATACATCTAGAAACGGATAGAAAGAAGGATACCACCCCTTATATTTGCTGACCGAGGCTGAGGTGGGTAGGTGGGGGAAAACAAAATCACAACACTGTTTATACTGAACAGTTCACATTCGGTCCCCCATCGCAAAACACATGGAAACAATGCAAGGTGATGTATGATAACCTACAACTGTTCTGCTGCATGGCTTATCAGTCGCTTTCATCAAATGATTAGGGAATCTGACAGAGAAAGTAGAAGTGAATGTCCGGCTATCAGGTAAAAACACATTCAACGATCCAGTTGTTGCCTAATTATCTTCTGTGAACCAATAGTTACTTTTGATGGCGGTTTAGATCAAGACAAGGCTGTAGCGAGCTTGCAGTCTGATCTTGGATCTACCATGGTTGTCCAAAAGGTCGCGAGTTATAATACTCCCCGAAAAGCACTGAAAACAGCATTGTCTTGGTCTCTTTCATTAAATGAAAATTTCTTGTTCATCCACTTGACACTCGTTTAGATCTGTACCAAATGCTGCAAACCTAGGCTCGTCTGACTTGAACACATTTGCAGACAAAAAAAAAAGTCAAGGTGGTTTAAATGTTGGAATTGGTTTTGGAGAGGATAGAAAACATTGTGGGTAACGGAGAAAATGCTGGTTACCAGCATTTTCTCTTTTTCTCACAATGTTTTCGAAAGTCCCTTGCCCGAGGTCCGTTAAACAAGGGATTGCGTGGTAAAGGATAAACAACAACAGAGTTGCTATTGTAAAGAGAAATCAAAGTACTGAAAGTACTGACAGGCTAGCGAATTTGATTGATTGATTGTTTGTATGGTTTTTAACCCTGTTTTCAACATTATTTCAGTTATGTCGCGGTGGCCAGTGCACAGTTTCTTTTACCAGTACTCCGCATAATATTCTTTCCAAGCCCCCCATAACCATCGCAAAAATGTGAGAGAGAAATGAATCCTGTCGCAATGACTAGATCATCAGTCGTCGGAAAGAAATTTGCCGTTTCTGGGATCGAACCAACAACCTCCTGTTCTCAAGTCCTATATGCTACCGACTGAGCTGCCGGGGCTATGCGTGCTGATGGTTAACTATAATCTAGTTTAAGTTTAACCCTTGAAATGCTAAAAAATGTTAAATGAAACTTTTAAGCTGATGGTAAACACCTGAATATTGCTATTTGAAAGTTACATTCTGAAGAAAATATATCCTCTTATTGAATAGTGTAGCTCCAAGATCAAACTCCACGCTGTGTATAGTATGAACTTAATCCACACTGTCCTCAAAAGGTCAGTAAGTCGCGATAGTGCTGGTGAAAGAAACTCCAGGAAAGCCTCTAGCCGCCGCAATATCACTGAAAACAGCGTTAAACACCATGCAATCAATTAGTATATATCCAATAGCACAAGAAGTAGTTAACTATATAACTCTCTTTACAAAATGAACAATTTTACACTGGTCCAAATTCAAAGCTTTTGAAGGCCATAAATTATATGTGGCTGACCTGATGAAACACGATTCCAAAAGGGCAGAAAACAATGTGGGACAAGGAGAAAATGATGGTTACCAGCGTATTTTCCTTTTCCCCGCAATGTTTTCAAAGGGATTCTTCCCTGGTGTTGTTAAAACTTGGGATTGTTTGGTAAAGGGTTAATATTCAAGACGTAAAATAACAGTTTAAGATAACAGTTTAACTGTACACAATGATCTAAATAATGAATGACTGAAGGAATGACAAGGGTTCCCTGTCCACTGAGGGTTCATACAGCTGGGATTTGCTACAAGTTACCTAGGTAATATCTATTTATAGATTCATTCATAATGTTACAATGGCGTAGGAATAAGTGAGTATCTGCTTTCCATAGGTCACTTAATTTACATATAATCAAATATCTTGTACCTTGTAAATGGCATCTTGTTAAGTTTATTATTTTGTAAGACGACATGTTCAATTTTGGAGTGGTAGAGATTTAGTGTTTTTTGTAAAAATTGTCATGTGTAACAGAATTAAGATTTTTAACAGAAAGAAGTATTTTCTGTGAGGCAGTATTTGACAACTGTGGGGTTTTTTGTTTAGTTTGACTCTAGGTCAGTCATGATGCCTACAGACTAGTTTCGCTAGCCTAAAAATGGGCCATGCTCTGGCAAAAGGGGGTTTAATGTAATGAGTGCATTATAGCAAGCAAGTTATCACATAATTATGAATCCATAAATCCATTTTGTATGACAACCAGCTCAATCGTGAATAAGAATGGTCCTTAGAAATACAGAAAATTCACCAAAAGCAAACAGTTACGACCCAGGTCAGCCGTCGCTATTGTCGATACTCTTTGCAGATACTTTAAGCCCCCTTTTCACAGACCATAGCTCAAATCTATTTTTCTTGGATTGATAGCTACTCTTTAGCTTAAAACCCAGCAAGAATATAATAGATCAGACTACACGCTCTGTTCAATCTGATCTTAGATCGACACTGTCTGAAAAAAAAAAAACAATTTAAGCCGGTTCCAGTACTTTCAGAGCTAAAATTATCCCATGAATGCATATCACGACTTGCAAAGTTAATTACAACGATTATTTAACTCTTTCCCAAACAAGCCCTGGTTTTCACGTGTCTGCAGTACAAGTCTTTTGAAAACACTGTGGGAAAAGGAGAAATTGCTCGTAACGAGCAATTTCTCCTTTTCCCACAGTGTTTTCTACCCTATTTAAGAACTTTCTGCAATTTTCATCAAATTTAAAATTGTCATCTGCAAACCCTTTCAATTTGGACCAGTCCAAAATTTGTCGTTTGGGAAAGGGTTAATAAGCAAAAACTGCTTTTTGGTGTACAAATACCGCATTACATAGCATTTTGTTGTATAGAACTATGTATATACTTTGTATACACTTTATCTATTAGCAAAGTATGTTAATCATTGGATTGCACCATTGGTATTACTAACATATGCCGTTGTTTTGCTTATGAACCCCAAAACAAATAATCGCTTTCATCTATTGCCCTCGCTTTCATCTCACAGTCTCCCACCACCTCACCTGTTCATAATGCAGTTCATGACGAGTACTAGGAGCTTCATTTTTTTTAAACTGATTTTATTGCCTATTCAGCAGTTTTCCTAGCATTGTCACTGCCGGTGTACCAATCTATGTGCTCCTAGCAAAGGGCAAGAAATACTATTTTCAACCTCTTTTGATGCAAATAGCTATAACAATTCCAACAGTTGTAGTTCTTGCTAGTTTATAATTGACCCAAGCTCTGTAAAAACGGGGGCTTAATGGATCTGCAAAAGCATCGACCCAGGTCAGTCCGCGCAGGCTGATCTGAGCCGAAACTTTTGCTTTAGTCAATTTTTCGCATGCCAAAGGACCAGTGTGCCTAACGATTCAGTCGGTTGTTAGACAAAATGGCTATTATGGATCCATAATTTGATGACTTGCTTGCTATCATGGATCACGGAGATGCATTAAGCCCTCTTTTGCCAGAGCATTGCTCATGCTATTTTTTTTTTTTTTTCCATACCAATTTCATGTATCGGTTAAAAACAGTGATAAACAGTTCTACAGATTAAATCCCTTATCAAACACATTCCGTGACTTGACAACACCGAGGAAGATCGATTTTGAAAGCATCATGGGAAAAGGAGAAATGATAACCATCATTTTCTCCTTTTCCCACAATAATTTCTAGACTCTACTGTTTCAAAGACAAATCCAAGCTTCTGTGCAGGAGTTAGTTTGTTGTCTGCAAATGCTGCCAATGTCGACGAGTCTCTACAATTTTGTCCTGTTAAAGGTTTAACCCTTATCCTGCTGAAAACGTGAAATGAAACTTTCAAGTCCATAGTAAAAGACAAGAGTATACTTTTTCAAAAGTATTCTTGGAGGAATGATATTTCCTTAACGGACTGTGTGGATCTAAGATCAGACTGCACGTTCTGTGCAGTCTGATCTTGATCTATACTATCCGCAAAAGGTCCTTGAGTCGCGGTCGGCAGCCTGAGTATTAAGCTACGGATTCGTGATTTAAGAAGATCATTATCTATATTGGTACTGCAACGTAATAGGTGTTGCGATACAATATTGATTAACCCTTTCCCAAACGACAAATTTTGGATCGGTCCAAATTGAAAGAGTTTGCAGACGACAATTTTAAATTTGATGAAAATGGCAGAAAGCTATCAAAAAGGATAGAAAACACTGTGGGAAAAGGCGAAATTGCTCATTACGAGCAATTTCTGCTTTTCCCACAGTGTTTTCAAAAGACTTGTACTGCAGACACGTGAAAACCAGGGCTTGCTTGGGAAAGGGTTAAAGGAAAGGCGGATTAGGGTGGTAGAAAGAAAATCGCATTATATTTACATCTTTCAGCACCAAATATATCAGCCAAGCTCTGGCAAAATGGAGCTTAATGCTTCTTCGTGATGTATTATTATACCAAGCAAATCGTCACAGTGTTATAGATCCTTAAAAATCCGTCTTGTGTAACAACCGATTGAATCATGAGGTAAACTGGTCCTGTGATAGGCAGAAAATTTATCAAATGTAAAAAAGTTTCGGCCCAGGTAAGCCTGTGCAGTTCGCGCAGGCTGACCTGGGTCGATACGATTTGCAGATGCATTAATCCCCCTTTTCACAGAGCTTGACTCATTTGTAGCAGACGACTTTCAAAAAAACATGCGGTAAGAGTATGGATAATCAACATAGATAAAGGTTTAACTCTATACCAACCGACAAAATTATAGACCGACTCAAATTGGAAGTATCTGCAGACAACAAATCAAATTTGACTCATACACTGAAATTTGTATTTGGGAGGGTAGAAAACACTGTAGGAAAAAGAGAAAATGCTGGTTAACAGCATTTTCTCCTTTTCCTACAGTGTTTTCAAAAGCCTTCTCTGTGTGATCGTAAAAAGTCGGGATTGTTTGGTAAAGGGTTAACACATGCTAACAGTGCAAAATCATGCGCATAACAATTTTCTCCTTTGGTCACATTATTTTTACATAATTATTAAGGCGTCAAACTTGAAGTCATGATGATTAACCGTATTTTCATGGAGGTATCCATTGTCGTCTGCTGTTAATTTTTTTCCAGTCAGTGCTATTTTACTTCTGTGGTACTGCTTTCAAAATAAAAGTGAGGAAGAAAGCTTACCCATGAAAGAGATCCAAAATTATTGGTCTACAATTAACACGCAAATCAGTAAAGATCCTGTTGAATCACTTTGACACTCCTGCCACAGAATCTCTTCCTTTGCCCGTATCCAATTTCACCAACCATTCCAAAGAACATTCGCCAACCCGGGTAGCTCCGTGGTTAGCGTATCTGACTGCCTATCTGACTAGCGTATCGTGACCTGGTGGTTGCGAGTTCGATACCCGGTTGAAGCAAATTTTCTTTCCAGCGATTTTTCGCCTCTCACCTCTGATGCATGTGAGAAAAGTAGTCAGTGACTTGGAAAGAAAGTTGTGTCAGTATTGGTGTGAGAAAGCTAGGAAACACATGCGTAGGTGCACTGACCGCCGTGTTATGACCTAAGCTGTTAAAACGGCTTTAAACTCCAATACAATCATTCAATCTAAAGAACATTCTAAGTTTAGGCTACTTATTAGGAACTTTCTAAATCTGAAAGTAACACGACTCCTTATTGGCTGAACCAAATGGTTTAGCCAATCAGAAGTTGCGTGACTTTCTAAATCTAGAATTAGACTTAGAACGAAATTAAGAACAGTAGGTGAATACGAACCAAGCTGATTGTATTAAAAGTTATTCAAAATCTTTTACGTCATTTCGTTCTAACCTCACTCCACTGATTAAAAGGCTGACCTTTCTGATAACCGACTTATGTACTTTATTTGAAATTTAATTTTATGAGGGATGTCTAAAACCGATGTGGAAAATGGCCTTCATTTATTATTTTTCTATAACACCATTCTCAGCGTAAAAAGAGTTGATACATTTATGTTTCAATTTTAAACCCGTGTGTTTTCAACAGTATTTCAGTAATGTCGTGGCTCCCAAATATAAGTAGGCCGTATTCACAAACCATTCTAAGTTTCATTCTTAGTTTTTCTTGATTTTGAAAGTTACACCATTCGGTTTAGCCAATCAGAAATTGTGTTACTTTCAAATTTAGAAATTTCTTGAAATAAGACTAATAATATTCTTCAGAATGGTTGGTAAATAAGGGCCCTGGTACTTCTGGCTTCTTTACCAGAACCATTCTTAAAACAGTCTTAGTCTCAAGATTTTTCTAAATTTGAAAGTAGCACGACTTCTGATTGGCTAAACCAGATGGTTTAGCCAATCAGAAGTTGTGTTACTTTCTAAATCTAGCATAATGAATGAAATTAAGAATGGTGGGTGACTCCACAATGTAAGAGGTAAACGTATTGGGCAAATTATTGGTCTTATCTACCTAATTTGATGATAACTCATATTAAATGAAATTATAAATGATTTACGTTTTCACAACGTGGGTTGAAATTTTAACCATCACTTAGAAACCGGCACGCGCCTAGAGTTTCATAAGACACTGCGTTCCACAATGTAACGAACAAAAACTGGTATGAGATCAATATTTTCAACATTTTCGTTCGATACAGTTGACAACTGGTGGAGACGCTGTGAGAAAAGGAGCAAATGCTTGTAGAGGGAATTGCTCGAATATCATTTTTTGTCGGCATTGCTGAATGCCCTGGCTTTTGACCTACTTCTTGGTACTAACAAAAAATGAATAGATGGTAATTTGCGATTGGTAAAAAATATGCACTTGTTTATTCGGCGGGCCCCTGCTGGCATATTTGCTCACTTATTTATGAAACCACTATTTATAAGCGTTCCTCTTGCTAATCGATACTCCGGTGCCTTGATTCATACCATAGCAAAATAATATAGTAGAGAATGATTCTTTTCTTGTGCTATTTGGAAATTTAATAATTTCATAAGCGTTACTCAATAACCCAGTACTACTTTTCAACAAAATGAAAAAAAAAAAACAGTGAGGAAAAGGAAGCGTGACTCAAAAATAGAAAATGTTGGTCACCAGCATATTCTGCTTTTTTTTTTCAACCTCTGTTTAAAAGTTGTCAAAACTCTGGGTTGTTTAGTAAAGAGTTAAGAAGATGCTGGAGAATGCAATCGACAAGGTGAAGGACGTCACAAACACGTGACGCTCTTAAGAATATCTAAGAAATTCAATGTTACGTTGATAACCACGACTGCTGTAAATTACTCCATAAAGCTATCTTCATAAAACCATTTGAAGAAATGGTTGGCACAGATATGCGGGACACCTAGGGTGATTACATAAGAAAATGTCGCGAGAAAAAGAAGACTATGTTCACTTCTGGAAAAGGTAGGTGCTCTGCACTTGATTTCGATAATCGGATTGGCATGTAGTGTATAGGCCACTGGTACATGCTGGTACATGCTGACCCCAAAAGTGGCAATAAATGACTTGCCTCTAAGGAAAAGAGTTGAACTCTTTACCAAACAACAAAATTTTAGAGTCGTCCAAATTGAAAGCAATTGCAGACGACAAATGCATTGTATCTAAAATGATAGGGTAAGTTTCTGAAAGGCTTCAAACATTGTGGGGAAATGAGAAAAAATTTTCCACAATGTTTTCAAAACCTTTTTCTTCAGGGTCGTTAAACGGAAGGATTGTTTGGTAGAAGGGTCAATTACATTTACCTGATTGTCAAGTGCGCCATTCGTCTGCCGATTAACCGATGTCGTCTGCTTATATTGCGTTCTTGGCTTGAGGTCGCGTTCCAAGTTCTCCAAACACTTGACCATCTCTTCTAGTTTCTGTACCTCCATATCTAGTTGTTCACTTAACGAATATTTAAAAGACTTCAGATTGTCGTCTGCAACTTCGTTTTGATAAAGGTGAAGGTCACTGGAACAGGCAGACGACAACGACAGTGTCCTGTCTAACGACGTGCCAGTGTTACTCGCCATGGCAACTGTATTTGGGTATCAGTGTTTCACTTTAATTTGCTTGTTATTGTTTTACGAGGTAGTTAATTTTCCAAAGTGATGGCAAACTTATGGTTTCGTCTGCTCGCTCGACCAAACATTGCTATATATCAGAATATAAACGTCGCCGAGGATGTAAACAGACGAATTTATTTACAAATTTTCGGCTGCTTGACTTTTACGATTATGAATTGAGAGGAAACTGGATACCCCTATATTTGTATAAACAAACAATTACAGTTTTCTGCGATCGTTCTTCGGGAATTTAGAAAGCTGTAATAAAATATCGTTATGAAGTAGTTGATAATTTCTTTTCATTTATGAAACTTTTAGATGAGTCATGCTCTGTGAAAAGGGGGCTCAATGCATCTGCAAAAAGTATCGACCGAGGTCAGCCTACCCTTAGCTGAAACTTTTTGCTATTGGTCAATTTTCCGCGTGTTCAAGGACTAGTTTACTGCATGATTCAGTCGGTTGTCCACAACCACGTGACGACTTGCTTGTATGATACATCACGGAGATGCATTAGGCCCCTTTTGCCAGAGCATGGCCAAATTGTTTAGCATAACTGTAGAAGCTTCGGCGTACACTGTTGATCAAGCTCTACGCAATCCGCTTGACACTTAAGCTCCTAAGCGCGTCTCTTTGGGCTTTTGCGGACTGTGTGGACAGTGTAGATCAAGATCAGACTGCATAAAAATGCAGATCTACACTGTCTGACACTGTGAGATTTCTCCGACGAGCAAAATTCTTAAAACGTAAACTATGGGTTTTTACCATCAGCTGAAAATCTTTAGTTTAATTTATTTAGCAACTTCAGGGTTAAAAAACTTAGCTTTTTTTATCGTCGCTATTGGAAGGGGATGAGTTAGCTATTGGAATGAAAAGAACGACCCGACATGAACTTTTTGTTTTTCCCCAATCATGAAAGATTTCCTCCTGTTTTAGTATCAAGGCTGTTTCAACATTACGTTTATATCCAGTAAGATCTTGATGTAATTCGTGCGAAAGAAACTAAAGTAATTTAAATTTTCAAGATGAAAAATATTTGTATTAATTTCTACTTACTATGAGCAATTTAACAGAAGAAGAAGAAGAAAAAAAAAAAGAAGAAGAAGAAGATACAACTACCTCTGTTACGTAAACAAAATAATCACAATTTGGTACTTGTCAGTAACCGCGGTAAGAATTAGCCTACACACTTGCTATTAACCGATTTAAATCACTTCTCTCATAATATTAAACGAAGTATTTGCTAATTTAGAAAATCGTTTAAAAAACACATCCACAATGAAGGCCCAGCGATGCATTATCACTATCTATATAAATCCATCTGTTACCTCTCTACTAGAACATAGTTTAAAAGATACCACTGAATTAAAAACATTAAATAAAGATTGGCAAAACTTCCCGCTTATCGAAAACAGTCACTTTAAACACAGAAAAAAATAGTACAGCAACACTGATATCTAACCTTTCTATAGTAATTCGGACTAAGACACAATACCCTTAACCTGGAAGAAAAACCATCAGATAATTATGCGTTCCATCTGAATGCCAACAGTGAGTTAAGAAAAGATAGTAGGAAACTAAATAAATGAGCTATTTTCTCTATTCAGCACAATGCTTTCAAATGTAATAACCCGAGGACGCATCAAATTATGTCGTAATTAAGTCTTCACCAAATGAAAAAAAAAAAAGAAACAAATACACACACTCGAATTGAAACCTTGTGTAGACAACAAATTAAAGTTGCGTCTAAAGATTTGAACCATGCTCTGTGGAATGGAGGTTTAATGCATCTGCAAAAGTATCATCCCATGTCAGCCTGCGCAGTCCATGCAGGCTGATATGGGTCGAAACTTGTTGTTATTGGTAAATTTTCTGTGTGTCCTAGGACCAGTCTGTCTCATGATTTGGTAGGTTGTTAGACAAGATAGATTTTATGGATCCATAATTTTGTGACGACTTTTGCTTGGTATGTGGATTGCGGAGATGCACTCAACCCCTTATGTCAGAGCACGGCTCACTTGATCTGTCTATGGTAGGATAATAAACATTTTGGGAATCGAACAAAATGCCGCTTATCATAATCTTCTCCTTTCCCCATGATTTTCTCATGTGATTTATTCATAGTGAAGTTAAAAATTAGAATTATTTTGAAAATGGTTATGGTTTCAGTCAACACAAAAAGAAACGTTCCCGTAGATCAAAACTGCCCTCCGCATAATAGCTTGCAAAATTCTTAAAAAAGAAAAAACTGACTAATAGGGTCAGAAATGTCATCAACATTTCCAGGTATCAATACACAATTGAGCCATGCTCTGTATAAAGGGGGTTTAATGCATCTGCCAAAGGTATGGACCCATGTCAGCATGCGCAATCCGCTCAGGCTGACAAGAGTCGAAACTTTTTACTATTGTTAAATTTTCTGTATGTTCAGGGACAATGCTACCTCACAGTTCAGTCAGTTGTTAGACAAAGTTGATCTGTCTGTAACAATGAGATGACTAGCTTGATATAATGCATCATGGTAATTTCATGGCAAATTTAGTAAGCACATTTAAAAAAAAAAACGGACTGTGCAGAGCAAAAATTGGTTAGTATCTTCTATGCATGTCTGATCTTGATCCACAACGACCACAGAAGCAATCAAAGCGTCTAGATTAGGAACCCTTTTCGCTTTCTTCCGTTGCACTATTCACATTACGAACATTACAACTTTCACAGCAACTTATCGCTCTGAAGTCCTGTTCACAAAGCTATCAGTAATATCTCCGGTCACATTTTTGTAGAGCCTTGTCAATGAAATAAAGTTTTCTCACACAGACAAACGTATTCCCATCATCACCTGATTTTGTTTCCGTCTCGCAGCAGAAAACTTTTATAAACATTGTGTAAAAAAGGAGTAATTGCTCGTATCGAGCAATTTCTCCTTTTTATCACAATGTTTTCAACACATATCCTTTTACGTAATCTTCATTCATTCACGGTTTTATAGTCCATATTTTACATGCACGCACGTGAAATCGACGACAGCAAATTTATTTCAAGAGGGTCGTGTATTCAGTTGAGCTACGTATTCTTAACAGACAGTTTTCTTAAACATTGTAACAAATGCAGAAATTGGTGGGACAAGCAGATTTTGATTTTCGTACAACGTTTTCTCATCTCTTCTATAATATTGGAAAATTTCTTAACATCATTCCTTTTTTTTTCTAGTACTTTTTCTTATTTTTTTTTTTCAGAGTTCGAAAAGTCCAATATTGAAAATCACTACCGCTTGAGCTTCTAAACGTAATAGCACAAAGAATTCGCCATCAATTGTCCAAAATAGCTAGTTTTATCCTGATTAGCAGGTATTTTAAAATCACAAATGAAGCGATTAAATTGCTTGTATTTTCACCGTACTTCATGTTAGAGTATCCCTCTTGTTGTACACGTTACGAGATCTGGCGACAAACGACTTTTTTTTTGCGTTTTGCAGCACGCTCGTTTTTAAAAACATTGTGGTAAACGGATGCAAAGCGCTCAATTTTTTCTGTCAAATTCATGTATTGAACATTAAATCCATCGAGTGATTGAATAGTGTTTTCGCCACTTTCAACATAATTTCAGTCACCTTACGGCCACACTTCTTTTATGTATGTGCCGTGCCCCGTGAAAAGGACATCTGCAAACAAGTATCGACCCAGGTCAGCCTGCGCAAACATAGGTCGAAAGGTATTACTATTTGGAAGTTTTCTGTATGTCCAAGGACCATTGTGAAACATGATTCAATTGGTTGTAAGACAAAATAGAGTTTTATGGATCCATAATATATTACAAGTTGTCGTGCCTAGTTTACTGCATTACGGAGATGCATTAAGCCCCTTTTTGCCAGAGCATGGCTCATACGTATGTCCTAAATTTCACCAGGACTAGCTACAGGCCAGGGCTACGAAGTGTCTTGCCAGCATACACTCCCACCAAAAGCCAACCGCCTCAGGTGAGGATCAAACGTAGGGCCTCCGGATTTTGAATCTTAACTTTATTCCTTAACCATGCAGGACCACTTTTTTCCCCTTACAGCACCGAATTAATGAAATGGACCTTTTCAATTAGGAAAAACATACGAAATATTGTTATTTCAAGATTGTCTTGGCCAGGATATATAACGAAGTAACAGACAGTGTAGATCAAGATCAGACTAAACGTTCTGTGCAGTCTGATCTTGATCTACACTTACCGCACAAAAATAAAAATCGTAAGTCAGTTCCAGTCCTGTATGGGTTAAATCATTACCACACAATCACAACTTTTAACGACTCTGTTGAAAGAATCTTTTGAACAAGTTGTGGGAAAAGTAGAAAATGCTGATAACCAGCATTTTCTCCTTTTCCCACAAATTTTTCTACCCCTCCCCAAATGAATTTCCATTTTTAGTCACATTTAGATCTATTTTGTCGTCTGCAAATGCTTTGAATTAGGACAAGTGTAAAATTTTGTCGTTTAGTAAAGAGTTAAGCTTTTAGCTAGCAAGGTTGAAAACAGAATATCCCAGTGAACTAGGAAGCTTTTTAATTCTAGTCTTGAAACAAAGAGGTGACGGACGGTGTAGATCAAAGGTCAGACCGCACTTTCTGTGTAGTCTGATCTTGATCTGCAACGTCCGCAAAAGCTAATTTGGAAGTCCAAGTCAGACGGAGTTAAAGCTCCTACCAGCGGGGTATTTCTTAAAATTCCCACGAAACATAAAGCCGTTTTACAAAGGCAATAAAATACCACGTAATATTATAATATACGTCTAGCCATTTAGAGCTTTTAGTGTTCTTGTTCTGACGGACTGGTATTTGACAAGCAGAAATTAGCAAATCGATTTGGCCTGGCTTTGTTTTCTTCGACGTAATCACTTGGTTTGTACACACTGCTGTGGTTTGTTTTTGCCATGTAAACATTTCTGTATTGCGCTTTTTACGTGTTCGGAAATGAATAAGAAGGTTACCACGTGAGCAGTTTCTCCGCTTGTCACATGAGAGTAGCTTTTGGCAAGGCACTGCACAGCCACATCCTCGCGTTGGTTAAAAAGTTTAGGAAAGACATTTAGTCAGCTGTTGCCGTGATATGACTGAAATAATCAACATTTAAAAAAATCGGGCTTTGTAATTATGCGCTTGCAATATTTATATTCACAAGTGCGTCATGAGTGGACGGACAAGAATTTCGCAGATATGGAATTACCAGCAGCAGACGAACTGCCCGCATTGCAGCAGACAATTTCAGAAAACTTTGTGGCAAAGGGAGGAAATGCTCGTAATGAGCCTTTTCTCCTTTCGTCACAATGTTTTTATATGTATTGCATCTACGCAGAAAACACTTAATTTAAGCTGATTTCCCGTATTTTACAAGGACATTTCTAAAGTTAGTTCCCCTATAAGAATGATTCTGAAGCTAATGGGTAATTAGAGATTGTCTTTTGTTTTGACAGAGAAATAATACACTAGCATTCAGACATCTGCTAATTCCAGTGCATATTCAACATTAAATTTTAATTCTGGTTTTTAAAGGAATTCATTAGGTAATTCAAATTCAGAAAATTCCGTCAATTACAACCAGACAGTTCTATATTTGACAGGTTTTCAGTTGTAATGAACGACCGCCTGTCATTCCATGAAATGAAAATACAGAAGACAAAAGATCTATCAAGTTCTTCGAAAGATAAAATCCTTCAAGGGGGTTATTCTGATTTCTGCGATGACTCTAAACCTCAAATATTTTATCACTCGGCTTACCACTGAAAAGTAATTAATAGAGAGAGAGAGAGAGAGAGAGAGAGAGAGAGAGAGGGGGGGGGGGGGGGCAGACTGACATGAATTCAAAACTTTTTGCAGATGCATTAACCCTGTTTTCAAGGAACATGCTCATTTCATGGTATATTAATAATTGTTTTATATGAAATCTTAATGTATGGCAAAAAATCTGAACACGCTCCTTTAACACACTGCAATAAAAACACAAAGTGTTGACTAATGTCAGTCTGCACAATCCGCACAGGCTGACATAGGTCGAAACTTTTTGCTAATTGTAAATTTGATGCCTGTACAGGGATCATTCTTCCTCATGATTCAGTCGGTTGTAAGACAATACGGATTTTATGAAACCACAATCAAGTCACGACTCGGTCGGTATGTTGCAGCACGGAGACATTACACCTTCCGTGTTCTTGTGCTCATTTACAATGTATGAAGACATAATATTTCAATATAACTCCTGATCAGAACACACAAACCTCGAATCTAATAGTCCCATCGAAAAGCACTTTGATATTGACACGCCGGATCAAGTTATAACTGGCAGACAAATCTTTTGCTTGCAACAGACCAATTTTGATAACAGTGTGGTAAAAGGATCAATTTCTCATTCTTTCCACGAAATCTTAATGTTCCATGTATTAACTCTTTACCTAACAATCCCGTATTTTAAAGAGCCTGTTGAAAAAGCCCGGTTACCAGCATTTTCTCCTTTTCCCAAAATGTTTTCTACCCTATTTAAGATAGAAATCATAAATGAATTTATCATTTATCGTCTGCAAATGCTTCAGTTTGGTTTAGTCCAAAATTTTGTCGTTCGGTAAAGAGTTAAACCGTAATTGATGTTGGTTATCCTATTTTAGCAAAGTCGCAAATGTGTTGTTTCATGATGTAAAAACTGAAAGCTGCCTCTATCAAATCGATAGAACGTGATTGGACAAGACGTTGAATGCAGCCTAACTCCTATGTACTGTAATTTTACCTTAATGAATACGGACTGAATATGTACTGCAATTTGCACAAGCAAGATTATTAAGCAGATTAATTTTTTTTTTGTGGGGTTTCATGTCTTCTTTTTTAATTCTGACCCCTGCTAAAAAAGTTACATGAAACTTTTAAACCGATAGTAAAAGCCCAATATTGTTAATTCAAAATTAGTTGGGGAGGATATCTCCTTATCTGACAGTGTAAATCCAAGATCAGACAGCACGTTCTGTGCAGTCTGATCTTGATCTGCACTGTCCACAAAAGGTCCTTGAGTCGCACTTAGCAGTCTATGGGCTGATACAAACCCACATAATAAATGAAATTAGCCATAAAACATTCTGTATGCTGAAGATCACATTAAAACTGTAATTTGAAGTTTCTCTAGTGTTTCAGTCATATCACGGCAATATATCGCTTAATCGTGTGTCGCATAGCTTTCACCAGCTCTCATCTACCGTCTTGCTTTGCCTTGCCAAAGGAAACTCGTGTGTTTCCAGCGCCGCTAGGGCTGATTGAACACTAAATTACAAATCCGAGCGCATTAACCATCGAAAGCCTGATCATAACTTGAGAGAGTCGAAAACTGAAACGAGAAAATGTCATTAATTCGACCAGGTCCAGACTTTTCCTTCAATGGTTTCTTACCACTAGCCTGTAATAAATTTAGATTTAAACTGCAGAGCGATTATATCGGTGAAAAAATGGCAAACTTGTACAGATTCCAACGTTAAATATGAACTCCTAATTTAGAAAAAAATTCCATAGGAAACTAAAAAGGTTTTGTTTGTGGACAACTATGTTCTTGGGACTACTCTTAGCAAAACTTATTATCTACCAAAATCAACATTATTTTTTTTTTGTGTGTGTGTGTGAGGTAGGCGACTCCATTTCATCTTAATAAGAAATCAAGAGTTTAATTAACCCTTTCCCAAACAAGCCCTGGTTTTCACGTGTCTGCAGAACAAGTCTTTTGAAAACACTGTGGGAAAAGGAGAAATTGCTCGTAACGAGCAATTTCTCCTTTTCCCACAGTGTTTTCTACCCTTTTTGATAACTTTCTGCCATTTTCATCAAATTCAAAATTGTCGTCTGCAAACTCTTTCAATTTGGACCGGCCCAAAATTTGTCGTTTGGTAAAGAGTTAAAAAAATAGGTATTTGATAAACATTTGGTGTGACTTTTCAATGTTGTTTGAGCAGATAAAGTCGCGGTTTATAAATTTAGTTAGGTGTATAACTATAGCTTCAAGATGCACTGATTTAACCTTTATACTGCTGTATAATTAAAATGAAGCTTTCAAGTCGACAGTAAAAAAAACCCGAATAATATTATTTCAAACTTATTTTTTTGAGAAAAATATCTACGTATCTGACAATGTAGATCCAAGATAAAACCGCACGTTCTGTGCTGTCTGATCTTGATCTACACTGTCAGCAAGAGGTCAGTTAGTCGCGCTCAGCAACTTAAGGGTTAATGGAAAAAAAAAGAGATAACGCATGAGAATAATACAACACAATAATATCCAATAGAAATTTGAACGTCTCACTTCAATAGTTCACAACGAAAAAACAGCAGGTTTTTGTATGTGCAATTATATTGTTTTGGCTAACTATTGCCTCTTAAACAGCCTTTAGGAAACAGAACACAAGAAACTGGACTTCATCTCTTCCTTCATGGAAATATCTTCACATAACTCTCTTACAGACCACTCAATCAGAAAACATCGAGACCAACGAAAAAATTGCTCAGAGTAGTGATTTTTTTTCCATACGTCACAATGCTTTCTTAGCTTTCTTTACACTGAATCTGTTGAAATTATGTTTTACTTGCTTTATTTCTTTCTATCAAGATAATTGAAACCTGGAAGTGTCCGAAACGGTGCGAATGAGGTATTGCGTTCGCGGTAATTAGAGACTCGGAGTTTATCGCCCAGAACAATTCTTGTCTTTCATCAATACGTCTCACAGTCCAACTTTACCCTGTTCTTATTTGCAAGGCTATCAAACTTGGTTTTTTTTTTTTGGCAGAAGAACTAGAGGTGAAAACAACAGAAGATAAAATTTAAAAACTGTTTGTAATAAGGAGAAAACATGCCAGACACTAAAAGAGAGGAACCGTGAAAGGCTGGCAAGAATATTTGGAGGAGGAGGAGAACCAGCAGCAACAGCTGCATCAGAAGAAGAAGAAGAAGAGGGAGGAGGAGGAGGACGACTACGAGGAGGAGGAGGAGGAGGAGGAGGAGGAGGAGGAGGAGGAGGAGGAGGACAATAGAGGGCACATTTTATCAAAGAGGACACGAGACAGGACAAAAAAGAACACATTTTGTTAACCTCATCAAGTTATACAAATTACTGAGAAAAACCATTGATAAGTGTATATGCACAATTTTCTTAGGGTCTCGTGCGAATGATTTATACTGAAAATAACGTGGCATCACTCAGTTTACCAGTATCAGATAGCTCGTATCGCCAAATCGTAACGGTATTTACAATGATTTTACGAAAAAAAAAAAAACGTTAAAAAAATTACATAGATCTGCGTGTATATTCGAAATGTCGGATAGTCGAAAAACCGAGATTTCACTTCGTAATCAATACATCTTACAGTTTGGTTCTCGCATTTTTAGCGGAAGTCCTTTCTCCAAATAAGTGAAGGAAGAACTCAAAGCTCTGTCTCCAAATAAGTAGACTGACTAGCTATCCACATGAAAGATATTTTGTTTGTATAGGTACTCGAATGATTTCAGGGTAAAACATCTCAGGTCGCAATGACAGTTACAAAATGTCAGACAAAAGACGAGGACGCCAAAGAATTTATATCCCTTAAAATCTGATTTAGTTCACAAGTTTTACAGTTTTAATAATCGTGCTTAAGTGATCATTACATGACGGACTACTCGGATTTTTATGACTGTCCTCCGGCGACTTATTCAACAAAAATTGTCATTAAATCGCAACGTCTTGGTTCATGTAATAAAAGAGTATTATCTGGTATGATCAAAGTACTCGAAACACTGTTAAATATGGCGATGATCAAATTTTTATCGATGAATGAAAAACCCGTTGAAAAAAAAAAAGTTTAAATCTCGATCTATTTGATGCGACGAAATTTTTGGCAAAACATATAGAGCTAGTTAAGACGCTGAATAATCCGCCGTTAAGACCAAAACGTTTCCTCTTTCTCTGTAATTTACAAAAAGTCGCTCACATGACTTAGGCGTTTCTTAACTATATACAGAACAAAAAAAAAAGGGGGGGGAAGCAAAATCAAATCAGAAGGTACGACGAACTGCAGTTACTTAAACCAGTAATCTCATGTGGTCATAAGTACAGCTGTAAACATAGATAGATTCGTATCCAATAGAAACTAACAGAAAGTGTGTTCATCATTTTTTTTCTTGTAGAAAGGACAGTATTTCTTTCTTCGTGATCCCGGAGAAGAAACTATTTGCTTGGCCTCGCACCTTTGGATCCCTTTGTCACTTTTCGAGAGCTTTATCAGCTGAGGTATCCGGCCATGTCGTGCTCTCATCGGTTTGCAGTTATTTGACGAACAGATAGCTCTGCTACGTCTACAGAGAATAAGTATGAGTCATGGTCTGGGAAAAGGAGATTAAATGCATCGCCGTGATGCATGATACCAAGTATGTCATTACATACTTAAGGATGCATAAAATCTAGTTTGTATAACAACCGACTGATTCATGAGATACACTGGTCCTTTGACATGCAGAAAATTGACCAATATCAAAAGGTTTCGGACTGCGCCGGGTGACTTCAGTCAATACCTATTGCAGTTGCATTAAGCCCCATTTTTAAAGGGCATAGCCCATAATACATAACTGATTTCTTAAAACAACCTGAATTTGGGTCATGAGGACCGTGGTACAGTAGATTCGTACTCAGGATGCCTGCTTGGATTCTCCTCCTGAAGTTGTTGTTTACGTTGGAGTGTCTTTGGGCAAGGCATTGCAGAACTAAAACCTTATATTTGTGAAATGAATAGACGCCCCTACGTGACTGAACACTGTTGGAGGCTAAATTAAGCAATGAAAATGATCCTCAGCATACAAGAACACTTGATCTGGTATTACATGTATCAGACGTCGGCCGATTTCGTAACTAAATCTACCCTCGGTAGGGGTTTCCATTTTGAAATACTGCCAGTCACGTGATCTTAAACATGGCGGCGCCCATGTAAATCGATTAGCAACAGCAACAACAGCCACGGTGATAAGCGACATGTTGCTGAAAAATAACTACGGAATTGATAGACCAAGTTTGAAAATACCTGTACAAATTGTTTGTCGACGGAAACGTATTTGGAAAGATTCTGGCAAAAAATTGTGATAAATGGAGTATTACGATTTAAGAACGACAAAGCGTTGTATATCCGGCGAAGAAATGTACAGTGTAGGTGCATATCAAGCTACATGATACCAGCCGATGGGATCTGATCAAGGGATCAACCGAGGTTTGCCGAATGGTACATGTATATGAAGATGATGAGAAGGAAGGCAGTCCTTGCATCAGCTCTATTTTCATTTTTATTGCTCCAGTCTACTTACAAGCTAGAATATAATATTATTTTTCATGTTATCTACATAAATCTTTATTTACTGATTTTGATCGCAATTAAAACCGTCTATTTTCAAAGTTTTATCGAATGCGTAATAAAATGTACTCATAACCAGGACATATTGCCATCTTTACGTTTAGTGAACTTGAACTGTATCATTAAAACTAAGTTTTTTACTTAAAACTCCAGAAACAATCGAGCCCCACTCTGTCAAAAGGGGGAGATTAGAAATGCATCTACAAAATGTATACCCATGTCAGCCTGCGCGAACAGCGTAGGCTGGCATGGATCGAAACTTTTTGATTTTTGTAAATTTTCTGCATGTCCATTCTACGTCATGATTCAGTTGGTTGTTGGACAAAATTTTAAGGATCCATAATTATGTGATGGCTTGTTTGGTATAATGCATCACAGAGATGCATTAAACCTCTTTTTGCCAGAGTATGGCTCGAATGTAACAAATTTGGAGAAGGCGATTTAGAAGACATCATTGTTACTGTATGGATAACCAACATGATTTATTACTTGATAAGTGACTGAAAGCGAAAAGGGGAAATCGGTCTTTGCCAGCATTTTTGAAAAAAAAAAAAATGATCTGCTGTAAAACAAAAAAGGGGTTATCTCCCGGTATCTTAACCTGTTATATTGTATCACACCTGAATCCAAGTTCATTTTGAAAATGAATTAATTTCTGTAAAGTGTTTCACATAAATTTGTTTGAAAAAAAAAAGTAGTAAGGAAACCGCCTGCTTCAAAATGGACATTACAGCAGCCATCAAAATGGGCCATTTTCCTTTGTTTTTATATGAGCCATGCTCTGGCAAAAGGAGGCTTAATGCATCACTGTGATGCATTGTACCTAAGCAAGTTATCACATCTATTTGTGGATCCATAAAATCCATTTAGCCTAACAACCGATAGGAGCTAGAAGTAGAATGGTCCTTAAATATGCAGAAAATAGACAAATAGCAAAAAGTATCGAACCATGTCAGCCTGCCCGGACTGCACAGGCTGACATAGATCGATACTTTCTGCAGATCGCAAGCATGCTTCATTAAAAAAAGACCAGTGTCACAAAAAACAGTATTTTTAGGGACTTAGCCAGAAATGTGGTTGTGTTTATGTCCTTAAGGTGTGGGGGACCGCATGAAAGAGGGGAGAGTACTAGAAAGAACCTATAGCCCTATCAAAAAGAGTAGGGGTATCCTCGACAAAGTGTTAAAAATAGGTGTAATTTGGTTGCAGCTTTGGATATTTCAAACAGCTAAAAGCTGACTGTGCTGGCTTTTGATCTTCTTCCTGGCACTGATAAAAATGAATAGATGGTAATTTTCGATTGGTCAAAAATGTGCACATGTTTATTCGGCGGGCCCCTGCTGGCATATCTGCTCGCACATTTATGAAACCACTATTAACAAGCGTTGTTACTGATAATCGATACCCCCCCCCCCCCGGGGCCTTGATTCATACCATAGAAAATTATGTAGTAGAGAATGGTTCTTTTCTTGTACTTTTTGGAAATTTAACATGCCCATAAGCGTTACCCAATAATCCAATGCTACTTTTCAACAAAATGAAAAACACTAAAGAAAAAGAGGCAGTTGCTCGGGAGGTTACTTTTCATTATTTCACTTCATATTGAGCCACAAAAGAGTTTCAATATTCATATTTCAGTATCGCTTACGCCGCCTGTCTTGTTTAAAGATATGTTTTGTTTTTCTTTTCTTTCTTTTGCCTATATTTCGTAGAAAAGGTATAATGTGCAAAATTGCTTCCAGGCCACCGCTTTGTGAGGCGCCTGTCAGTACTTTGAATATTTTCATATTTTTTCACCCCCTACAAAGAATTCATTATGGCATTTTGCGTTGAAAAAAGGTGAACGGTCGGAACATTAATACAGTCATAATTTCTCTCAATAAAAAGAATTTTTCTCTCAATCTATCCATACATTCCTTGTCACGTTCTTTTCCGGCCATTAAGTCCTCACCAAAAGTAACAATGGTAGAATCGTCCATATTCAAAGCATTTGCAGATGACAAAACGACGTTTGGCTCCAATGATGAATTTTCCTATGAAGTGGTAGAAAACATGGTGGAAAAAGGAGAAAATGCTGGTTACCAGCATTTTCTCCTTTTTCCACAATGTTTTCAAAATTCGAATTCTTTAAGACTGTGATTACACGTGATCGTTCGGTAAAGGGTTAATGCATGTAAATAGTTGGGCATGAATCAGAACTGGAGCCAGATTTCCTCCCCAAATAAAGGCAATACGACTCACAAATTAACTCCCCGTGCATTAATTCATGAACCGCGAAATTTCATTCGACTCTTTGGCTCTATTTCGGAACAAATTCATAGCAACCAAATGTTTTTAATGTTCAGTAGAAAAAAAAAATAGTGACATTTATTTCATTTAATTTTCATATTTTCACGCTTATAGTTCCTATCATAACTACAGTGACTTTTGAAGATAGTGTTAAGTCATGATCAGATTGCACAAAGCGAGCAGTCTGGTATTCATCTATACTGTCAGCTATGTAGATGTATTATGGCCTTAACTACGGAATACCGTTAGGGCCATCGCCTTTGAATGTGTCAATTTAAAACGCGATACTCGATAGTACGATGATGATAATGCGAAATCACGAAACTACGATGATAAAAACGCGACAGTACGATGACGATAACGCGATACCACGATGGTGAAAACGCGAAAATACGATAGTACGATGATGAAAGTGCGATATAATATCGTGTTTTCACCATCGTACTGTCGCGTTTTCATCATCGTAGTATCGTACTATCGCGTTATCATCATCGTACTATCGCGTTTTCATCATCGTACTATCGCGTTATCATCATCGTACTATCGTGTTTTCATCATCGTACTGTCGCGTTATCACCATCGTACTTCCGCGTTTTCATCATCGTTCTATCGCCTTCCGGTCCGCATGCGCATACACATTCAATGGCGATTGCACTAACGTTATTCCGTATAACTCTACTAGACTGTAATTCTTTTGCCACGCGGAAAACTTTACGGGAAAATGAGAAAATTCTGGTTACAAGCATTTTCTTTTTTCTCTCAAGGTTTGCAAAAGCCTTCTTTCTTGAGATCCTTAAATCTGTGGGTTGTTGTGGGGGAAAGGGTTAACTTGTTTGTTCTTAGAAATATAAGAAGATTAGTGCATTAGTCCTTATCCTGCCGAGTGCAATAATGGATTTATTTTGCGGAGAGTGTAGGGCAAGATCAGCCTGCATGTACGTGCAGTCTGATCTTGCTCTGCACTCTCCGCTGCTCTATCATTAATTTCTGTCAACGAAACCCCATCCATTGCCATTTAACCAATAGATATATGTGTAATCGCCAACAATTTAAATTCGGTAGGATAAGGGTTAATATATCTGAATTTTAGACAGAGACCTTTTTTAATTAATTTCGCTGGGAAAATAAGTGTTTTAAAATCATTATAGCCAAAGAATGTGCGGTTTATTTATTTGGTGTTTAATGTCGTTTTCAACATTTCAGCTATATTGCGACGGCCAGTGCACCTATCAATGTTTTCTTGGAGTTTCATTTACCAGTACATTGCAGAATATCATTTCAAAGATAATAGCCACCATTTTCTCCATTTCCCACAAATTTTTCTACCTTATATAGGACAGAAGTAAGATTTTGAGCTACATTTAAGTTGTCGTCCGCAAATACTTTCTATTTGATATAGTAAAAAATTTGTCATTTGGTAAAGAGTTAAGATGGAACTCAACAAAACGTGTAGTGTGATCTAATTCTACCCCGTCCGGTGTGTTGTGAGATATTTTGGCTCAAACTGTCTCATCCCACGTAATGTCTCACAGAATATCCGACAATGAAGATCCAAGATCACGATGCACGTCCGTTGCAGTCTGATCTTGACCTACAATGTCGATTTCACCTCTTTAAGTACTAAAATATCCCGAGTTTAAATGACCCTTAGAAATAAGGATTTGGAAAAGCATCGTGGGAAAAGGAAAAAAATGCTGATGACCAGCATATTTTTCCTTTTCCCATAATATTTTTTACACGTTCTAAGACAAATATGTCCATTTGAACCACAATTGATTTGTCGTCTGCAAATGCTTTCAGTTTAGACAAGTAAAAAGTTTTGTCCATTGATAACGTAAATGTCCAGCCTAACATTATTGATTTTTAACCTTTAGATTGCCAATAAACCAAATGGACATTTTCATTCTAGAAATAAAGGAATAAAACAAATGAAAGCAACCTTAAGATTGGCTTTGTACATAATGTCTCTACAAAGCAATCAGTATTAATTAAAGATCAGACTGCATATTTTATGCAGTCTGATTCTTAGATGTTATTACACGGCTGATGAGTACGAAATACCTTTGGGGCAATCGCCTTTGAATGTGTATGCGCATGCTCACCGGAAGGCGATAGTACGATGATGATAACACGATAGTACGATGGTGAAAACGCGAAAGTACGATGGTGAAAACACGATAGTACGATGATGATAACGCGACAGTACGATGGTGATAACGCGATAATACGATACTACGATGGTGAAAACGCAACAATACGACAATACGATGATGAAAACGCGACAGTACGATGGTGAAAACACGATATTATATCGCACTTTCATCATCGTACTATCGTATTGTCGCGTTTTCACCATCGTGGTATCGCGTTATCGTCATCGTACTATCGTGTTTTCATCATCTTAGTTTCGTGATTTCGCTTTATCATCCTCGTGCTATCGAGCATCGCGTTTCAAATTAACACATTTAAAGGCGATGGCCCTAATGGTATTCCGTACTTAACAGCATTCAAATTGCGACCTACGAGTTCCTTTCCCTGCCGGGAATGTTTATGTCGTTATTATGCCCTTTTACGGTTTATTATGCACAGGCTAAAAAAATCGACTCTGTTATTTGCAGAAACTCCCTATTGTCGTGAAAATGTTTAATATTGCTGACAGTGCTGATTTTAATTGGAAGTAAGTTATTCCAAAAGTCCTCAAAATGCCAAGAACAGATTAGTGGAGATAAGAAGTTAGTTCTGGCTTTAAATTATTCGTGACTTTTAACACGTAAAACGGGAGCAAGTGCACGGGTTCGAAAAAGAAAGAAAGTGTGGACGAGGGGACATTTATGTATCATGACCTTTCCTCTCCGATGCGATAAGGATAGACCAAGATCAGTCTGCAGTCTTTTTAACCTTAGTCGATTGGATATTCACTGCTGTAAGATTACATGGTCTTTTATAGGCAAACTTGAATGTGTTTTAGCAAAGTTAACTTTTAAGGTGCTAAATAAATTAAATGAACATTTCCAACCAATTGTAAGAAATAAAATATTTCGAATTTCAAAACATTTCTTCGTCAAAATTCTCACTTTGGAAAAGTGCAGTCTGATCTTGATCTACACTGTATGCAATAAGCGCACTGAGTCACGATTAATATCCTATTTTGAGGCATCAGTAGATTTATATCGATTTTGTAATCTGTTAGAAGAAAAACATTAAACGATGATTTTGTCACTTTTACGAACAGTGTAAATACACGTCATCGATAAATTCTAAAAGTAAATTCTGATCTTTGATCAATACTCTGTTCGTATATCTTTATTTGTACATGCGCACGGGCCAAAAGCCTAAAGCAGGAATATCTTGTTGGCCAGGGCTTGGCTTGCCAAGCCCAAGGCCATAGGAACCGTATACCAAAATGTCAACCCCATCCAAACATTTACGAAAAAAAACCGAGTAAAAGTGAAAAGTACCGCCTGCAATCCACTTCACTACGCTGAAGGAAACGATCCCTTTAAATAATAAAATATTTCGATTTGAACATCACAGTAAAGTTTAATTTCACAACAAACTTTAATAGATGTGCGATTTTAATCGTAGGAAAGTGTTGACTGAGAATTTGGGGCTCTCGTGAGGTTATTCATAACTGCAAATTCGTGTGTTTAACAGTGAAAGAAACAATTGGCAAACCTTGGGTGATCGTTGAACAAATGTTTTGATGTAGGTACGCAATCGACCGAATTGTGACGAGTGCTGTTGCCGGTGTAATGCAGAGAAATGACCCTCCCCTACAAAATGACCCGTGGGTCATTTCACTACGTAGAGAATTGACCCGGGTCATTATTCTACGTTGAGAAATGACCCCAGATTGTAGAGAAAGGACCCCCCCTCTAGCTGTAGTAGAATAACCCCCCTCATGAAAAGAAAGGACCCCCGTAGAGAAATGACCCCCTTTTTTCCCCTGTAACATTGTTGTTGCTGCTGATGCTGATACTACTACTACTACTACCATTACTACTACTACTACTACTACTACTCGTACTTCTACTACCCCCTTTTTGCCTTAACATTATTATTGCTGCTGATGCTGCTGATGTTTCTACTACTACTATTTCTCTACAATCTGGGGTCATTTCTCTACGTAGAATAATGACCCGGGTCATTCCTCTACGTAGTGAAATGACCCATGGGTCATTTTGTAGGGGAGGATCATTTCTCTGCATTACACCGGCACTAATCGGGATCGTTCGTTTGTCCCTTTTCTACACACCATGTGAATGACAAATAGTAATAGCGTATTTTACACAGACGATGTGCTGTTTCTCTGAAAACGGTGTCTCAAAACCTCGGCAAGATTTTAATTTTCGTAAAATCACTGTGCACCTCGTGTCTGAAGTTGTAAGTATGTATTTGATTTGTATATATGCCAATATATGCCTTATTCCTTCCTGTCAGAATTGTCTAGATATGACATCTCGGCCCATAACCATTTCGACCCATAGCAAACTCGGAGTATACAATACCAAATATGTATTTTAGTTTGTAACACGAGCCATTAAAAACCAGCTAATCTTTAAAAAACGATGAAATTTTAGATTTGTCTAAATCGAAAACATTTGCGAACAGCAAGTTAGATTTACCTGAAATGTTGGTTATTGGCTGTAAAAGTGCAGAAAAACCTTGTAAGAAAAAGAGAGAGCATTTTCTTTTTTTTTTTCCAAACGATTTTCACGAGGCTATATCCTTGGAGTCCTTAAAACTAGAGAATGTGTGGTCAAGAGTTAAGTAACTGGTGGGCATTTTATATCGAAGATCAGACTTGACATTCAGTGCAATCTGATCTTGATCTCCATAGGTATTTAGGCTGACCTGGGTCGAAACTTTTTGCTTTTGGCAAATTTTCTGCATGTCAAAGGACCAGTGTACCTCATGATTCAGTCGGTTGCTCCACAAAATGGATTTTATGGATCCATTAATATATGATGGCTTGTTTGGACTGATGGATCAGGGAAATGCATTAAACCCCCTTTTGCCAGAGCATGGTTCATTTGTGTTTTCCATAATCACAACCAGGAGCTCTTCAAGTTTATCAATCCTAGATGATTTTACTCAGATGAGGGCTTTAGGTCCAACGGCCCTCTTTTTCATCAAAATCGGCTTTCCAACTTGGTTGATCATGGCAACTAAGAGAGTCCATAGACTTTCAATGCGAAAGTTGAAAAGTGGCATTTGCAGCAGATATTTTGACAAAACTTTATAGAAATGTACCTTGAGCAGTCTTGTATCATCTATATAATTTTAATCAACTGGTACTCTTTAGCTCATCTGTTTACGAAGAAAGCGTCATGCTATTGTCAAAGCCTATGCGTCATTGTCGTCGTGCAAAAACTTCGACATTTTTAATATCTCTGTTATTCCTGAAGATATTTACTTCAAACTTGTACAAGTTCTTTACTGTCAAAAGGGGTACCCTTGTAACAGGGGCAGGTAACTAGCAAAATATTTTTGACACAGTTACACCTTTTTTTTATTGCTTTAAATTTTCAGAACCTTTGACATTTTATCATATCTGTCATTAATGAAGATACTTACTTCAAACTTGAACTTTTTGTTAACTATTAAAAGGGGAATTTATGTCAGTACAACAGAGGTAGGTAACCACCAAAATATTTTTGACAAAGTAATTAGTTATGCCCCTTTTTCAACTGAGAACTTTTAGCTCAGCTGTTTTTAGAGGAATGGTATTTTCATAGCCCTAGTGTCATCATCTTCGTCGTTTGTGTCGTCGTCATGCAAAATATTTGACATTTTACAATATCTTTGTTATTACAGAAAATGTTTATTTAAAACTTGGACAAGTTGTTAACTATCAAAAGGGAAACATAAGCAATAAGGGTAAATAACTATCAAGTTATCCCCCTTCTTCAACTTTTTGTTTTCACTGAAAATCAACCGAGTATTGGCACCCGAATGCGGACGTCTTTTTATTTGTTGCCATAGAAACCAAAGCTTAAAAATAAAAAAAGAAATACGTAAAAGATTGTCTTCTCAGACACCAAATCCTGCTCTGTGATATTAGCCTTTAAAGATTTTGTGTTTTTCCTTGTCAAATGAAAGAAAAATATGATTCATTGCTTGGCCATTGTGGATTTTTGCACTTTCCAGAAATATTCCCTGCTGTTGTACGCTGCTCATTTTGGTTTGTTACCATGATTTGTTGCCAAAGCAACGTAAAGGAAGAAGAAAATCCTTTGAAAATTATCTCCTTTCATGAGACCAAGGCTATACAAAAATACTCATTATATTGGCCTTTAGAAATTTGTGTTTTTCCATTCTGATGTCAACTCCACAGACTGTCAGTGTGAGACATGTAGATATTCTTTTATTAGTCTGTACAAATGTGATAGTAGTTTTTAAGCCTGTCGTTCTGATGCCCGGGCCTTCAGCGCCTTCAGCGCTTTGATCTTTTTTTTTTGGTACTGAATAAAAAAACCCTGTTAATTAATTTGGCGTTATACACAGTTGTCGATTGAAGTAATCTGCATTAAGTAGTAATGAAGAAATGTAACACTTAAGAGAAAACGAGATTCGTTTAGCTCTTTACCAAATAATACCAAGGTTCGCTGACTCTGAAGGAGATGGCTTTTGAAAACATTTTGAGAAAAGGACAAAATGGTGGTAACCAAAATTTTCTCCGTTTCCCACAATGTTTTCTATCTATCAAAGACAAAAATTGCCATCATTTTGTCGTCTGCAAATGCTTTCAATTTGGTCGCGTCAAAAAATTTGTCGTCCGGTAAGTGGTTAACTCTATCTTCGTCATGTACAATCTTCAATATTACAGACAAGTACATCGATATTTAAAGGGACAAAACTCGCAAGTTTATTTTAGCTTTAAAGGCCTTGACATTGCGCCAGAACAGTTCGTTTTCGGGAATTCGTCCTATAGCCCACAGGCTAACACAATAGCCCCCGCTTTCTAGCACTGATGGAATTTGCACATTTTTATGTAACTGGTTTATATCCAGATAGGTCAAACTTCTTAAAGCCCGATCAGGCCAATCAAGTTAAGCCAACCAGGTGTTGTGTTACTTAGAAAATTTTGGAGAACTGGACTACGAACGTTTATAAAGAATGGTTGGTGAATACGACCTCATGTATATTGATATCGTTTTCTACCGGAAGCGTAAGACGCATTACCAATGTAGTGCATTATTTTACCGCGACAGAATGTAAATCACTAAAGTAGTTCGTGAAATCTACAGTTTTCAAAGAGATGGTTACCCAAATTTAGTCGAATAAAGTAGCTAAATGCTTTCTTTTCTTTCCAATGTCTTTTTTGAAAGCTAGTAAATGTTTATTTCTTTGTAACTATAGAGATATGCGGTACCTTTCACGAAACTGTGTAGATCTATGCAATTCTTTTGAGACTGAATATACGCATACGATCCCTGCTTTACCCAAAGGAATGAGCAAGCGCTAGGTACATGCAAATATTTACTCAAATCGTAAGGTTATGAAGCTCAGTGTAACTTGTTTCAGACACGGTGCTTGCTTTCCAAAACTACGAACGCAAATTTCGTGCGTACGCAGATTAAAAGGTAGGCCAGATGTGTAAGTTCGGTAAAATTTCCCAAACTTTACATTTTATTCTAGCGCATGGGAAAGTAAACTCCCAGTACAATTTCATTTTTAGTACTTTGCCGATTCTCCGATATCTGACCTTGACCTACACATCTTTACAAAATCAGCTATAATTTCCTTTAACTCTTTACCAAACGACAACAGTTAAGACTTGTCTAAATTCAATGCATTTGCAGACGACAACCCAGAAGTGGCTGAAATGCTGAAAATTGTCTTTAAAAGGGTAAAAAACATTCTGGGGGAAGGAGAAAATGCTGGTTACCAGTATTTTCTCCTTTTCCCACATTTTTTTTTTCAAAAGCAGTCTTCTTCAGGGTCATTTAAATGCCGGATTGTTTGGTTAAAGCGTTAACTCCGTGAGGGTTAAGGGTGTATATGGTACATCGTTTACTTCAATGCGCCGCCATATTATCATGAAATAAGATTATGGATATATTACAAATGTAGAACTAGGAACATAAGTGTTGTCTATCACGAATACTAATAACATTTCTTAAAGTCTAGGTTACACTATTTTCTTTTTAAGAGATTGACTCATGCAATCTATAGAGAGACAATCTATACCGGAATCTTACGTTGATTTTGTGTTTATATCGACCTTTTCCTAGCCCCAGTGCTAAATGTCTTCTCGGAAAGCATGCTCAGAAGGTGTTATGTTGCCGCCCTCTGACTGAAATACTGTTAGTACTGACAATACACGCCGTCAAAAGAAAGCAACAGGGCTACATTGTGGCTAAAAGGGATCCATCCACCTCGTTTCTTTTAAGGATTATGATGGTCACATAATCGACGTTTAAACCGGCCATAGCATACATACTGGAACTATTTCGAAACTTGCTTATTTGTTTTGCAACTGGAAATATAATAATCTTGATTCCTAATGATTTAGAATGATTAACATTTTCAGAAGGTGACGATTTGCCTGGGTTGTTTGTCTAAGCCGTCAGATAATGATACTATTAGTCTCTGACTTTTAAATAAGTGGTTAGATGATGATATCTGGGCTGTTGATACGATCGCCAGACGATGGCAGTGTAAGATGTGTTTGTTATGGTCGCCAGTTGTCCCCACATGATGATGGTACCTGGTTTATCTGAATATTGTGTCCTAGCACCGCTTTCAATCGAAAAAAGCAGCAGGCCAAACAGTAAACACTGTTCTCCACTTACTTCGACATGCCAACACTCTTAATTTACCGCTTCGCTACATGGTAACGAAACCTGAAGATAGTGATTCTGTAACTTGCACCTTGTGTATGACTTAACCCGTTTGATACCAGCGTATTTTCAACAGGCCACAAATTGAAATAACATAAAAACCAGCCCTAAGTAATCTGTATCGTAATGGGTAATAAGAAAGGAACATGTTTATTTTAAGAAGATTCATAATTACTTCTACAAGTGATATTTGAGTTATAAGAGCAAAAGCAATACATAACACGACATTAACAGACTGTTAGTGACATCTGTATAACTGGTTCACGAGCCTGCTTTAATACTTCTTCAATACTCGATGATTACTGAGAACTAATGACGTGTTTTTCTTGGCACGGTCTTCTTAAACTTTTCCGCAGCCAGCATTTCATGATGTTACGAATCAAACCATGTAAGTCTGGAGATAACCGTTTAATTCTAAAACTTGGATTGGTATGAAATTATGACACGACATACTTTGGCGAGCTTTTTGTTTCATAACTGTTTTAATATTTTGAAGTAAAGCAATTTGGACCTATAGCAAGTACTACGGTGGCACTGAGGTGACATGTGCATTTTTTTTTTGTCTTTATCTCGTTCCAACGAGATAATAATTTGTTTTCTCGAGTTTTTTTTTTTATAAAAAAATTATGCAAAAAACAAATTTCGTTTGTCTCGAGTTTTTTTTTTTTTTATAAACAATTATGCCAAAAAAACCCCCAACTTTCATTTTCTCGATTTATTTTTATATAGCCTAAAAAATTATGCAAAAAACGAAATACTATCTCGTTCGAACGAGATAATCAGCCAATCCAAGTCATCCATTATGTCGTTCGCACGAGATGATAAGTCGTGCTCACGACATAATCATCCAATCAGATTCTTCCTGCTAATTCCTATTTTTACACGGAGTCCATGTTCTTCATAGTTTCATTCAACACACAAAAAAAACCTCGAGAAAACAAATTATTATCTCGTGGGAACGAGATAAATACAAAAAAAAAAATGCACTTGTCACCTCAGTGCCACCGTAAAGTACAGCCGAATCCCAGTAAACGTTCCCGTTAATCATTTACATAACGATGCGTGTTAAAATGAATCTGTAGCAAGAGGCTTTTGAAAACATTATGGAAGAAAAATGCACCGATACTTTGATTTCTTCCTACAATGTTTTCTGCCCTTTCAAAGACAAGCATTCCGGTCGCATTTATTTTATCGTCAGCAAATGCTTTAACCCTTATCCTGCTGAATAAGTAACATGAAACTTTCAAGCCGACAGTAAAAACCCGAATAATGCTACTTCGAACTTTTTTTGGAGAAAAACACCGGACAGTGTAGATCAAAGATCAGACTGCACGTTCTGTGCAGTCTGATCTTGATCTATAATGTCCGCAAGAGGTCAGACTAGCAGCCTAAGGTTAAAACTGATACGGTCTAAAATTTTGCCGTCTTGAAAAGCGTCAACAACAATAACAAAATGACAGTTTTCGCCCAAAAGGAGCACCTGGATGCACTTATCTAAAGCGAAAACACGTTGTAACTAATATAAATCTCCTTACCAAACGACATTTTGTTTGCAAGCAATTGAAAGTATTTGCAGACGACAAGTTAAAGGTAGCTCAAATGATGAATTCTGCCTTTGATAGGGTAGAAAACATTGTTGCAAAAGGAGAAAATGCTGGTTACCAGCATTTTCTCCTTTTCCCACAATGTTTTCAATAGGTTTTTTTAAAGGGTGGTTAAAGTTGTGTGGTAAAGTGTCACTGGCCCTAAATCATTTAGAGTTGTGCAAGAAGCTGGTATAATAAGACCAATTTTACAAATATAGCGTCCCTACTTAAAGAAATAACGCTTTACCAAACAATGCCCTTTTCCACGGCTTTGAGGAAGAAAGCTTTTGAAAAGCAATATGGCAAAAGGGGAAACTGCTAAATACCAGCATTTCTCATTTTCAACGAGATAATGTTTCTTCCTTTCAAAAAGCTTTCACCATTTTGAGCAGTACATGTACATGTATTTGATTTGTCGTCTGTAAATGCATTAAAGTGGTACAAGCCTAAAATTTAGTCGTCTGTTATAGAACTAAACATTAGATTGTCCTAGAATATCCAATCTGTCCCCAGCAAAAAATGTTGGCAACATGTTTTGAGCCATGCTCTGGCAAAAAGGGGCTTAACGCGTCTCCGTGATGCATTGTACAACGCAAGTCATCATATAATTATCGATCCCTAAAATCCAGTTCTTTTTCTAAACACCCAACTGAATAATTGAGTAGACTGGCTCTTTGACATTTAGGTAAACTGACACACCAAGAGTTTCGATTAAAACCAGACTGCACAGATTGACCTAGTCGATACTCTTTGCAGATGTATTAAACCCTCTTTTCACAGAGAATGGTTCAAATAATTACGAAAACTTTCTGTATTTAGATGACACAGTTTCGTTTGAATAGCAAGATCCTTCTATCAAATTGCACTTGATTTCCCGTTTCCTGCACCTGCTGCTCCAATTTAATACATCTTACGTGGATTCTTTACTGTATCGTCTACTATAACAGGACCTTCCGAAAAACGACTGCGAATTACACTGGGGAAAATACCCGGTATTACTTATTTTAAAATGTAAGGAAAATAGTGTGGGAAAAAAAGCAAATGCTTATTACAATCAATTATCAATAATACTTTCTAAATTTATCAAAACTCAGGGCCATAGAATGGTTGCCAATGTACAGTAGTGTACTCGTATGCAAGACTGGTATCTTCTGTACAAGGTCATTGATTCGTCCCATTAACCCTTATCCTGCTATATAACTTAAACTTTCAAGTCGGTGGTAAAAACCAAAATGTTGGTATTTCAAAGTTATGGGGGTTAGAGAAATGTCTCCTTGTCGGACAGTGTAGTTCCAAGACCAGACTGGGTCGCGATTAGCCGCCTAAGGGTTAAAATTGAGGCTATTTCTCTTTACATTTGATACTTTCACTTACTGATTGATTGTATAGTGTTCGATGATGTTTTCAACATTATTTCAGTTACATCGTGGCGGCCAGTGCACATATCAACGCTTTCCTGGAGATTCTTTTACGTGTCCTTCGCACAATTTTTCCCAAGCCACTCACTGCTTCCCATATAACAATCGTTGAAACAAAGACCAGCGATGAGACAGAAATGAATACTGTCACAATGACTATCCGATCAAGAAATTGGCCGAGCTGGGTATTCGAACCAGCGACCCCCTGTTCTCAAGTCCTGTACGCTATCGACTGCCCTAGTGATGCTCGGCGCTTTCACTGACAAGTAGCTGTTTAAGACACGATCCATGATTGAAGGTGTTTCGATTAGAGTACATTCTTTCGTGCCAAACTTTGTTGAACTTTATTGCATGCTAAAGTTTTTAGTTTTATACTGTGGAAATTGACGTATAATACCATTAGAGAAAAGCAACCCCCCCCCCCCCTTTTGGGTATATAAACAGTAATCTTAATCATGCTCTTTGATAAGGGAGTATAATTCATCCGAAAAAAGTATCGACCCATGTCAGTCTGCTCAGGCTGACCTTGGTCGAAACGTTTCGCTATTGGTCAATTTTCAGCATGTCAAAGGACAAATCTACCTCACTATTCAGTCGGCTGTTAGACAAAGTCGAGTTAGTGATTCGTTATCATATGGTGACTTGCTTGGTATGATGCATTGCTTAGATGCATTGATCTCCCTTTTGCCAGAGCGAAGCCAAAGTAACCTACATGTATGGGGCAGCCAGCATCTGTCTTTGTGTACACGTTGCATATCTCTGTCTTTGTTTATTTCAGTCTCTGTCCCTCTCTCTCTCTTTCGCTATTGTTCCAACATCCCGAGCAAAGGTCAGTAAGAAAATTTCTCGGTCAATGCTCCAGTATTGTGTTATGCTAGTGTTACGTTACAAATAACGTCCCGTCTGTGGATTAAGCGCATGTCTAAAACAATAAATAAAGTTTATCTTCCACCGACGTGCCTTGATGAGCAGAGGTGAGCGCACTCGGTATAGAAGGTATTATGTACATACAGTGAAATCCCGGTAGAGGCCTTGTTTGATTCTTTTTATACGATAAAGTCTGGATTACTCGATATTGTGATCTATTAATTAAGAATACATGCCTTAACTGCCTGTTGTACTTGTCTACACATTATCGCTCATCTTTCTTAGCAATTTAAAAAAAATGTTCTAAAAGTTTAATTTTAAGAAAACAGTTCAATTAATGATTAAGCGTCCTTAGTTTTGAAAGGCGACTAACGTTTATGTTTATGCACATATATAGATACTCGTTTTCAGCCAGTTTTTTACCATTTCATCTTTATTTTCAGCCAGTTTTCAAACCATTTCATCTTTATTTTACGAAACTACAATCATTCTTGTATTTTCATGCCAAATGTTGCTCCTGACGACTGCAAGGTTGCACAGAATACGACGGATAGAAAATGCATTTCATTTTTTGATAGCCTTCAAAGAAATCACTGTTGTTGTATCCGGTTTTAAATGAGGACAAATCCTCTGAGTTTCTCCATCTCTTTTATATACACAGCTGGCCAAATTCTGAGCCATTCTAAACACTTTCAAGTTTTAACAACGTTTTTTTTCTCTCTGGCTATAAGGATGTATCTTTAAGGCTGTTGTTGTCTTTCACCCTGATCGCCATTTACTTTTACTTTCTAAATTTAAAATTAGACTAATGATGCAATGCCGCGAACCTTATATACCAACTATTCTACTTTTCGTTCTAAGGCCAATTCTCAAGAATTTGGTAAAATTTCTTGATAACACAATTTCTGATTGGCTAAACCTGATTTGGACGGAGACTAGGAGAGTAATGATGGAAGGGTTAGTATGTACGGGTCAAGATAGTGCAAAATGTTGAATCGTCGTCAAGTACCCGAGTCTAGGTCATACGCAACACACCAAATGTGTAACAACAGGAGCCAGCAACTGTCTTGGACATTACAAAACAGTTCGTTATGGACAGGAAAAAAGGAAATTGCATATTTTCTCCATTTTAGTCTGTGAGTTGTGCTAGGAAGTTTTATAAATTGACAAGGAATTCAGCGATAATTGGGAAAAAATGCATAGCATGGTAAGAATTCATTTGAATATTCACTAGAAAACGATTACAATCTTACTTCCTGTAAATTGCAAAGCATGAAGAAAGTGAAGTAAGGGAAATGGGAGATTTACGATCACAAGAACTGCAGTAGGCTACTATTTTACTGGAGTCAGCGTAAGATTATTCGAGCCATCTTCTGTGAAAAGAGGACTTACTGCATTTGTAAAAGTATCGAACCAGTTCGCGCAGGCTGACCTGGGTCGAAAGTTTTTGCTAATGGTCAATTGTTCATATGCCAAAGGACCAGTCTACCTCATGATTCAGTCGGTTGTTAGACAAAACTGTATGAATCCATAATCATAAGATGACTTGCTTAGTACAATGCATCACACAGATGTAATAAATCCCCTTTTGTCAGAGCAGGGCTCCTTTATTTATTACTATAGATAAATAGCAGTGCAGTTCTAACATCAGATTGCACTTTCTGTGTGCAGTTTGATCTTGGATCCGCTAGACACGTACACATGTAGCATGCCAGGAAATTAGTTCTGTCTTCTGGGTCATGTGTAAGTTTTAATTACAGTATGTATGTATATTCTTGCTTATCGATGTCTTCCGTTTTCAGCCTAAACTCCATTTATAAGCAAAAAATTCCAAATTTTGACGACCCTGTGAAAGGAGACTTTTTACAAGATTGTATGAAAAGAAAAAAATGCCGGTAAGCAGTGTTTTCTTCTTTTCCCCGTTTTGTTTTCTACCCTCCGAAAGACAAATCCTTTCATTTGAGCCTTTTTCCACCTTTCCACATCGTTTTCTACCATTCCAATATCAGATTTCAATTTTTGAGTCACATTTATTTTGTTCTCTGCAAATGCTTTCAATTTACAGCAGTCTATTTTTTCTTTTGCTTGGTATATGTTTAACTATCATGAATGCCGAACCAGGTTAAGCAAATGGACAAAGGGTACAGCGATTCCTGGGAGAAATTAGGTTGTTTTGGTATTAACTCCTTTTGTTTATACAATAATAGAGCTATACTCGGAATGCCTTGAATTCGATAGTAACAAGTAATTGCCTTTATCTTTATAATGACATGGCTATATTTGGAATGCCTTGCATGTACATGTAGCTTTGGATTTTAGCGCCGCTCTGGGAAAAGGGTGAATTATTGCATTGCATCATAATTAAAATGCAAGTCGTTGCATAACAACATGGAATATTTTGTCTGAAAAACAAAAACCCGCCGAATCATGCGGTAGAAATAGGAATGTCCTTTGCAGTGCAGAAAATTTGCTGATAGCAAAAAGTTGCATATTAGGTCAGCCTACGCGGACTGCGCAGGCAGACCTGGGCCATTTTTTTTAGCAGATGCATTAAACCACATACAACCAGCCAGAGCATGACTCGCTTGTCTTTTTTTTTGTATTTCAACTTTTTTTTATCGATACATCTACGTGCACCTATATGTTATACGTTGTTACAGTTTTGCAAAGGGAGCTAGCTGTATTGTGGCCTAGTGTGATAGGCACAGAATTTGTTTGTTTTGTAATTTACGCCGTTTTTAACATTATTTCAGTATATCAAAGAGGAAGTACACACATTCAGGCGTTTCTTGACTTTCTTTTAACACTTAAGCTGTTGAATAAATGAAACGCAAATTTCTACTCAATACTAAAAGCCCAAACATTGCGGTTTCAAAGTTGATTTCACCGGAAAGAAAATACCGTATCGGACAGTGTAGATCAAAGATCAGACTGCACGTTGCAGTCTGATCTTGATCTACACTGTCCGCAAAAGGTCAGTGGGTCGCGATTAGCAGCTTAAGGGTTAAAACTACTTCATACAACATTCTCTCCAAAATCGCAGGCTGCTTTCCCACATAAACATTCCCGATACCGGAATTAATTGTTCAGCGGTGAGAGAGGGACGAAGCATGTCTTAGGAATGACTGTCACTAATTCTCGAAAAGAGTGTGTCTGAGGTGGGATTCGGTCCTTTTATCTGGGACATGCTCTGTGAGAGGCGGGGTTAAAGCAAATATTATCGACCCAGCAGTCCGCGCAGGCTGACCTGGGCCGAAACTTTTTGCTATTGGTTGACGTGTCTACCTCATGATTCTGTCTGTTGAGAGTCAAAGCGGATTTTAAAGATCCCTAATTTTGTGGTGTCTTGCATGGTACGATGCACCAAGAAGATGCATAAACCCTTTACCAAACGACAAAATTTTGGACTCGACCAAATTCAAGGCATTTGCAGACGACAAGTTAAATCTAGCTCAAATGATGATTTCTGTCTTTGACAGGGTAGAAAACATTGTGGGAAAAAGAGAAAATGCCGGTTACCAGCATTTTTTTCCTTTTCCCACGATGTTTTCACTTGTCCTTTCTCTCAGGGTCGTTAAAACTCGGGATTGGGTGGTAAGGGGTTAAGCCCCCTTTCATAGATTCTTTGTAAATTAATGGTATATAGCCGACACTCTTATGCCAACCTGTATTTAAATACATATGAACCGCGTTCTGGGAAAATGGGGTTTGATGGATCTTCGTCAGGCGTTATTCCAAACAAGTTGAATAATAACATGGAATATTGTTTTTGTTAAAACCGGCTTAATCATGGGGTAGAATGATCCTTTGACAGGCTGAAATTTCATCGATAGCAAAATGTACAGAGCCACGCCAGCCTGAGCAGGCTGACATGAATCGACACCTCTTGCAGATTCATTAAGCCACCTTTTCACAGAACATGACTCGATTTTAGTTGCTATTTATTTTGCTCCACCTTGCTCACAAACCGTATGCATGGAGTACGGAGAAAAATCTGCACGAAAGTCTGTAGGAACATACACGTTTAAACCGAACTGGTGTTAGTCGTATATGTCGTAATATCAAGCCAAATTTGGTCGTTTGCGACCGCGCGCTCTATATAAGGGAAATAAATCGTGTTACTCGTAGTCAAACGACCAGTTTTGATGACCTACCTTACAAACGCCAGCACGCTAACGCTATCACCCGAAACCTACGGAGAAGACGTTTTCATAAAGACGGGCGGTGTTACGTCACGTTTTTTAAGTTTTACTGGCTACCCTATTGATTTTTTTTTTTTTTTTTAAATCTGACAATCAGTATGGCAAAAATAGCCATTTAAATTTGAAAATTTACAAGTCTAGTTTACGTGGTAACGGCGGCATTTGTGGTTGAATTTTCTTGAAACTTGAACAGTTGCTTTATACAAGACAAGACAATCTTTATTGACGTAAGCTTATACAGCTTCTAGTCATATATACATGCAATACCGATACACATTACAGTTTATCAAAGGTTGAAGACATTTTCTCTGGAAGAAAGCATACATTGTGATTGTGTTTATGGCTATGAACCTTGTCTCAATCTTAAATGAAAATTAGGACATTTAATTGGTAACTCTTTACCAGATGACAAAAATTTAAACTGATCCAAAATGGAAATAGTTGTATACTACAACTACAAGTTTCTAAAAAAAAATTTTTTTCTTTCAAAGGGTAAAAACACTGTTTGAAAAGGAAAAACGCTGGTTTCCAGAAAATCCAGTATTACCAGTATTTTCTTCCTTTCAACAATGACCTCACGAGCTTTCCTTCTTAGGATCATTGAAGATCGGTATTATTTGGTAAGGAGTTAATGACTTATAGTTGAGACAACTGAACTGTAAAATTAAAAAAAAAGAAAATAAAGTTAAGTTCACGAACAAAAAATGACACATTAATCGTTGCTCATGGAATTAATGTTGTTATCTCTGACTTCGAGTGCAGATTTTATGTATTTTCCCAAATTAAGCAGAGTTTTTTTTTTACTTTTTGATTGAAGAAGATAAATGAATTTTTGCATACTAGGTTTTGAGCAAAAATATTTCTTTAGATAGATTCGTCTCAGGTGTTCATATTTTTTGCATTTAAGAATGAAATGGTATTCATCTTCAATGTCATTATCTTTACATATATCACAATGGCGTTGACTTCTTTCAATTCTATTAGGTCCATATCTGCCTGTTTCGATTCTTAAAGAATTGGATGCTTATCTAATTTTTGAAATAAAAATTCTATATTAACGAGGCAGAATTTCTAAGTACTTTTCGATGGAATGTTCATGTTTGAAAGTTACATATGTTGTAAGGATGTTCGACTTGGATACATTTTCGAACCAATTCTGTTTAAAAATGTCAACTAGTCTTTGTTTAAAAGTTAAATGAAATGTTTTCAAATTTATTTGATAAGGATTAGCCCTTACATTTCCAAAGCCGTTTTCAAATAGAAGATGTTCGATCTTATTACAGCAGTTATCATATCCATTTTTGCTGTCCTCTACCTGAGTAGCATACAATGTTTGGATGAGAATATTTTTTGAATTCAAAACCTAAATCCAGAATTTAATCATTCGTGAATGTCGACTTATGTAAAGTGGATAGCGCCCAAGTTCTCCATAGACAGCATTGTTACTTGTAGTATTTTTTACACCTAATACTCTCTTACAAAAAAGAGTATGGATCCATTCAATTTCTTTAGATTTGGAATAACCCCATATTTCCCCCAGAAAATCCTAAAAAAGAACCTACGAATGCATCAAATAACTGACAACTTGTTTTCGGTGAAAAATCGAATTCCTTTAGATTACTGGTCAAAATATTTAGAGCTTTGAGACCTTTACTTGCCAATTTTTTTTTTGGTTCAACAAGAAATTACCTGTTTTGAAGATCTTTAGGGCTATTTCAAAATATAACTGTATCGTCTGCAAATAACAACAAGATTAAAGTTAAATCATATGATTTTCAAACCGCAAGAAGGACTGTTTTGAAGGTAAAGCTCTAAGTCCTCCGTGAATAAAGAATATAAGACAAGAGAAGTTTTCTCCCCTTGCAATAGCCCAAATGGACTTTCAAAGAAGTCTGTCAAAGAGTGACTAATTTTAATACAAGACTTTATTTTCGAATACATATCCGAAAAATGCGTAAAATTTTACCTTTAATACCAATATTTGAAAGCTTAAGCCAAAGTCCGTTCCTATAAACACTATCAAAGGCTTTTTTCATGTCGATAAATGCGCAATATAACCGTTTATTTTAAGTAATTCTGAACTACGGAGTTTAAGACAAAGATAGCATCAGTAGTTGAGCGACCTGAACGGAAGCCAAATTGTGCGTCAGATAAAATACTCTCCTGGTCGCACAGCGTCATGAGCCTTTGATTTAAAACACCTGTAAATATTTTGGCCAAACAACTTATAAGGGTAATGCCTCGATAATTATGAACATCGTTCTTATCATTTTTCTTATATAGCGGGATAATTATACCTTTAGCCCATTCATCCGGGTAACAGCCTGAGTTGAAAATACCATTGAAAAGGTCAGTTAAGTGTGACGAAATACTGTCCCGTGACTCGATAAAAAATTCATTTAGCAGACAGTCTATACCCGTTGCTTTATGCCTATTTAAGCCTTTGATTACATTCTCAACTTCTTGGACTGAGATTGGTCGATCTAATTCCTAAAAAGAACTACTTAAATTTGTGTTATAGCTTTGATCCTCATTTTTACAAAAAAATCTGCATTTTCATCAGCTACTTGTTTGATTTCATGGTGTAATGTGGAAAAATAATCAAAAAAGTCCTCCGCAGAGATACTTGTATTAGAGGCATTTTTCTTTTTGCAGAATAAATTCCAAAAATCTCTGGGTTTTTTATGGCGTAGATTTTTGATATTTCTGAATTGTTTAACATTATATGCCTTTTTCTTTCTCTGAATTAGCTTTCTGTATTTCGTCTTATAGTCACACATAAGAGATCTGTTTTCGTTTGTTGTTATAGAGATAAAGTTTTTCAATGCATTTTTATACAGTTTTTTTGCCTCTATGCAATCGGAATCAAACCAAGGTGCATGGTGGGTAGTTTCTGAAAATTTACTGACATTTAGAGAATGCACATTTCGTAAAAAAAAATGGGTCGGTAGCGAATTTGAAAATATTTACAAAGCTTTGTGCAGCAGCATTTACACCATCAATACCACAGAAATCCGAATTAAAAAAGGCGTTGTTAAAATTGGATAGTTGTGAGATGAGACAACCTCTGAAGTTGTCTATGAGCACATCGTCCCATTTATAACAAGATCTACTACTACATGATGCGTCACTTTTTTTACAATAATAATTCTTCTTAAGTTTAATATATAATGGTGCATGGTCTGACCATTCATTAAACTCTTGAACACAAAAGTCTGAAATTGTCATAGAATTAGAATCTTAAGCAAAAAGTAATCTATTACACTAGATGTATTGCTTCGGACATATGTAAAATCTCCTTTCGAATCGCCATATGATCTGCCATTTGCTATACGCAATGAGGTAGACTTACAGAGATCCAAAAGTTTTAAGCCAAACGAGTTAAAAACAGTATCGGTGGATGTTCGATCAATAGGACGATCAGGATCGTAATCCTCATAGTCCAATGAACTCACATTACAGTCAATATCAATATAGTCGTGACGCGACACGTCACCTACTCGTGCGTTCATATCCCCGACCGCATAGACCGTGCCCACTTGATCGTAACGGTCAATCAATCTCCGAGCAGAGATGTCGTTCATTACTCTCACCATACATCTCTGCAACGGGCTAAATGACAAGAATCTTGTCAAACCGAGGAAAACATGTTTTGTTACTGTTTAACTGTTTCATGTGTAACATAATAAAGTAGACAAAGGAAATATGATTCCGGATACATTATAGGTGCATTCAAACTGATGAATTTACCTGTATACAATGGAACTATTTTTTCAAGCTTCTTTACTGATCAGAATCTTACGCCAATTGTAAAAAAATGGCTACTCCCATGAATGATGACATTTTAACACACCGATGGATCTGAGTTTGCAAGATTAAAAAACAAGTTATCGTCCTTTAAAAGACTTTTAAGCTTTTCAGAAAACCCCTCTTTTTCACATTTCCTACAACTAAGTCTGCTTGGCCGTATGCTGTTTGAACAGCACACAAAACAATCGACTGGTCTTTCTTTCACCGGCGTTTGTGTCGCCATTTTGAGTTATGGTCATGTGACGAAAATATCACGTGATGACGGACTACTTTCTGAGCCAACTACAGAGGTGAATGGGAATGATCCGTAGTGCAATACATGGATCCGTGGCGATGAGATAAACCGACTTCCTTGGTTACCGTAACTAAGGGCTCACAAACAAACGCAGTAAATACATATAGAGTATAGCAGAAAGGCTACTTAAATCTTGCTATCATGACTGTTTCTATGGATTAAATTCCGGAAAAATATTCCTTTTCATATGTTTCTGTTGATGATGGATCCTCGGTAAGAAATATATGGGTATGTGAACTTATTTACACAAGGATATGTACAAAAAGTGTGAATTTCAGGGGCTACAGACAATGTAATTACCTGTGCCAGCAAAGTTTTGAACATCTACGAGAAAGAATGAAACACCTCATAAACCTCAGTTTTGCTTAAAAATAATAGAATTAAAGATGATTAATATTTTTGTAAAACTTGTTAAGTTGTCTCAACATCGTATTCGATAATAAATTACACTAAATTAGGCTACAAGCATTTTGAAATATTTATAGATTGTCTCATTCAACAGAGAGATGAAAGTCTAAGAAATGTTTAAATAACAAGTTAAGGGAAAATGGTTGCCTGATGAATTTAAAATGTGTAAAGTGTGCTGTCAATTAAACGTGTTAATATCATTGACGGTAGTTTGTTTTATCGTGTGATAGGCCTATACTGAAGACAACGGGCGGTCGAGTGGATTACAGGGGCAATCAAACACACATCCTATCAGTTAACAGTTTACCGACATACCCTTTGAAATGGCAGATGTGCTAATCCACTTCAATATGGCTAAGTCAAAAGCTGATTTAATTAACATAAGTTGCCTTTTGAGCTGAACTTCTTAAACTGTACAAAACAGAACTTAGTCTATTTCATAAATGAAATCTACATGTACCGTCAGTAAAAGAATACACGTAAATAGACTTAATTTAAGTAGCAGATGGTTTGAATCCAAGAATAAACTGCATTTTTTTGCACTCTGATCTGTATCTACATATTCAGCATTCTTCACGTACCAAGGGTTAATGTTAACGTCAAATTGAAACATTGATGACACGTGCCCCCTTTTGGATGTGCGGAGGTTATTAAACAAGGTTTAGATATTTTAGTGAACGTACTTTCTTTTTATTAGTATTTCATATATTTTACCTTTGTTTTCCACTGTAAAACAGTTTATGTTTTTTTTTTTCAGAGAGTTTCAGAAAAAAAAACTAACATTAATTAATCCATTGCGTAATATAGCGTTGATCGAAACTCTTTGCCCATGTCCCATTGTCAGTCATAATCATAATGCAAACTTGTCATCTCTTCGTATATCTCACGTAAGCCGTACACGATCGCAAAGCACATCTTTTAAACTTTTTCCTAAAATTCAAGCGCTGAAAACACACATAATATCGCACTTCTCCAACATCAACGGTCGTTTGTTTGTGAGCCGAAATAACAGACAGCAAGGCTGGACATCGGGCCAAATAAATGCGATGACCTGATTGGTCAAATATCGATTTCCACGGATCCATGTATAGAGTGAACGTTCAATATCTTCCGGTAAAAGGATAAAAAGATCAACATTGTGCACATTCTAGGTGGGGGAGTGATCACACCATAAATAGACACCTGCTAAAAATACATCATGGGGAAAACCAAAAAATTCTTTGCTTAACTTAAGCCATATAATAGTATCATAGACGTTTTTTACAACACTAACCCCATCTCTTATTTCGTTTTTGTAATAAACTAAAATACCACCGCTCTTTCGGCGGACTTTTTTGTTTTGAACCTGTCTGTGATAATTATGACAAACAAAACCACTGAGATCTGAGTTTGATTTATATTATCAATAGCCTGAACCCTATTGATTAAAAAAAAAAAAATGACAGTCATTATGGGAAAAGGAGCCATTTAAAGTTGAAAATTTACATTTCTTCTTTACGCAATTAAGTCGCATTTTTTATTCAGTCTTTTGAAACTTGCAAAGATTATTTCTATCATCAAGGGATTGAACTCTATTAATAATGAAGAAAATCTAGCAATCAGTTTAAGAAAAGCAGCCATTTAATGACTAAGTATTGTTTATTCAACACAGTCCACATTATTAGTCACATTTCTTTGAAACTTTCAGGGATTGTTTAAAACAGTGAGTACTGAAACCCTATCAAATTTGGCTAGATTCCAAACAGTTGGTTTTGAAAAAAATGTACTTCAGTTTTTTTCACTATTTGTTCAATTCACCATACCTTCTTGTGCTGTCATAGTGGGTTCAAGCCCAGTTGCAACAACCCTTCCCCCATTTTTTTTTGTGTTTGCTTTTTTCCCCCCTTTTTGCATCATGAATTCACAACGGATGCTAGAAAAAAAAAGCAAAGTCAGGCCAGTCGAGTGATTCAGACCCTCAAGGGCCTCTAGTTTTTGTGTGTCAACCTCCTACAATATTATGTACGTAGCATCAAAAATAAGGAACTCTGTAACTTGTTTCTTCTGAAATGATATGGCAGGATGACTTTACCTTTTAACCTTTCTCCTGCTAAATAAGTTAAATAAAACTTTCAAGCTAACAGTAAAAGGCCGAATAATTTTCTTTCAAGCTTAATTTTTGGAGAACAAATACCTTATCGGACAGTATTGATTCAAGATTAGACTGCACGTTCTGTGCAGCCTGATCTTGATCTACATTGTCCACAAAAGGTCAATGAGTCGCGCTTTGCAGCCTAAAGACTAATAATTTAGCAGATTCCAAGAGCAACGATACGCAGTATCATCTCCAGTATGTTGCTGGACATGGAAGTCATACCCGATATTGACTTGGATTCCATATCTGTATGTTGTAGGTAAAATAAAGAATTGCTTCCAGATGAAATACAAGGGTTCCCTTAATGTTGATTCTACGTATATGTTGCTGTGAAAACAAAAAACTCGATGATTTAATAGGGAAAGAATAATGTTTAAAAAAAAAAAAAATCCTGGTCTACTCTGTACTGTTTCGTAATCTTGACATTTATAATCCATTTGTCACACTACCCTGTAAATCCTTTGCAGAAATAGAGAAGCTATATTAATTGCGACTGTTGTATTAACTTTGATATGAACCTGCCAGGGCTTGAACAAAACAAATGAGCCATGCTCTAGCAAAAGGAGGTTCAATACATCTCCGTGATACATCATAGCCAGCAAGACATCGTATAATTAGGGATCCATAGAATCCATCTTGTCTAACATCTGACTGTCAAAACGGCCAGAACCATGAGCGAGGTTGGTCCTTTGACATGTAGATTTATGCAGAAAATTTTCCGATTGGCAAAAAGTTTCCACCCATGTCAGCCTGCACAGATTGCGCAGACTGACATGGGTCGATATTGTTTGTAGATGCGTTAAACCCCCTTTTCACAGGGCATGGGTCGTAACTATCTAAACTACTCAGTTGGGTGTGAGAGAAAATGGAGTGCAGGGATTTAATATGGTCTACAGACAGCTTCCTTCAACTCAACATTGTTTCCAATTCAATATGTTTATACTGAAAATAACCAAAATTGAGACTGGATGTAAACGTTGTATTTAAACAAAACTCACCCCTTATCATTGCAAGTCAATATTTAGTGGGCATTCTGGATGTAGAAAATCGAATATTGTAGATCCAATGCTACTTTTGAAATATATTCTTGATATGACAGCAATATTACGCCTTGATGGACAGTGCAGATATAAGATAAAATGCAATCTGATTAGATCTGCACCGTGCACAAAAGTTAGATTGTTTGTGATAGACGTTTCAATGGTTTATAAAAGCATCCGACTGCGTTTACAGCTTACTGTGAAACAGACATGACGTTTGATGTAAATATCTCCTGGCTGTTTATTTCCAAGTCGTTGTAGAATTTCAAAAAAAGATTTAACAGTTTGCTTGCTGTTTGCCAAATAGCAAATACGGCCAAATCGGCAATTATAACTGAGCCCTGCTCTGGCAAAAGGGGGCTGAATGCATCTCCGCGTGAATAATGATACAAAGCAAGTCATCAGATAATAATGGATCCATAAAGCCCATTTTGTAAAACAATCGACTGGATGATGAGGTAGACTGGTCCTTTGACTTTAAAAAAAGTTGACAAATAGCAAAGAGTTTCGGCCCAGGTCAGCCTGCGCGGACTGCGCAGACTGACCTGGTCGATAGTTTTTGCAGATGCATTAATTCCCCTTTTCTCAGGGCATGGCTCAACTCTTTACCAACCGACAAAGTTAAGGACTTATCCAAATTGAACTGAATAGCCATTAGTGCAGATAGCAACTAAATCTTGGCTCAGATGATACGGGTTGTCTTTGGAAGTAGACAATATTGTGTGAAAAAGATAAAATACTGGTTACCAGCATTTTTAGCTATTGTGATCACTCACCGTCCGTCGGCGTCCGTCGTCCGTCCGTCCGTCGTCCGTCCGTTCACATTTTTTTGTTTACACTCTAGCATCTACAAATAATAACCAATCAGCACCAAACTTGGTCAAAATGTATATGACCGTAAGATCTCGGATGAGTTCGATTATGGGTCTAATCGGACCAGAACGACTGGAGTTATTTGCCCTTGAATACAAAAAATTGCTATATTTGACTTTGTTTACACTCTAACATCTACAAATATTAACCAATCATCACCAAACTTGGTCAAAATGTATATGACTAGAAGATCTCGGACGGTTTCGATTATGGGTGTAATCGGACCAGAACGACTGGAGTTATTTGCACTTGAATTAGAAAAATTGCTATATTTGACTTTGTTTACACTCTAGCATCTACAAATATTAACCAATCAGCACTAAACTTGGTCAAAATATATATGACCGTAAGATCTCGAATGAGTTCGATTATGTGTTAAATCGGACCTGAACGAGTGGAGTTATTTGCCCTTGAATTAGAAAAATTGCTATATTTGACTTTGTTTACACTCTAGCATCTACAAATATTAACCAATCAGTACCAAACTTGGTCTAAATATGTATGACCAGAAGATCTCGGATGAGTTCGATTATGGGTCTAATCGAACCAGAACGACTGGAGTTATTTGCCCTTGAATTAGAAAAATTGCTACATTTGACTTTGTTTACACTCTAGCATCTACAAATTTACACCAATCAGCACCAAACTTGGTCAAAATGTATATGAACATAAGATCTCGGATGAGTTCGATTATGGGTCTAATCGGACCAGAACGACTGGAGTTATTTGCCCTTGAATTAGAAAAATTGCTGTATTTGACTTTGTTTACACTCTAGCATCTACAAATATTAACCAATCACCACTAAACTTGGTCTAAATATATATGACCATAAGATCTCGGATGAGTTCGATTATGTGTCTAATCGGACCAGAACGACTGGAGTTATTTGCCCTTGAATTAAAAAAATTGCTACATTTGACTTTGTTTACACTCTAGCATCTACAAATTTAAACCAATCAGCACCAAACTTGGTAAAAATATATATGACCGTAAGATCTCGAATGAGTTTGATTGTAGGTCTAATAGGACCAGTTATTGCTGTGTCATGGAAAAAGGGGGCTTGACGTGTATTTTCATTGTGGACCAATATCTCTTTAACTACAGGACAAAATGTCATGAAACTTCATCTTTTTATTGTTTATTGCAAGCCACAGACAACAGTTACTTGTTTTTATTTCATGAAATGCCATGTCATGAAAAAAGGGGGCTAAATGTTTAATTTCGTCATGGACCAATGACCATCTGTTTGTCCATCTTTCAGGACAGATATCTACTAAAGTCCTTGACAAAAACTAATAGAAATTCATACAGGTGTTCCTAATGATGTCCGCTGATACTTATTGTTTTTTTTTGCCTTTTTGATATCAAATACTGTCTCATAGGAAAAAGGGGCTTCATGTATATTTCTGTTAAGGATCAATATACATGTATCTTCAACTCAAAATCCTGGACAAAAATTTGTGAAACTTCATACATGTGTTCCTTATGATAGTCCGCCAATATCATTAGTTTAGCTTTTTTGATTAAATGTCGTGTCATGGAAAAAGGGGGCATCACATATATTTTCATTATGGATTAATATCTCTTTAACTACAGAACAACATGTTATGAAACTTCATCTTTATGTTGTTTATCACAAGCCACAGACAATGGTTAGGCCTACTTGTTAGCTCACCTGAGCACGAAGTGCTGGGTGAGGTATTGTGATTCGTCGTTGTCCAGCGTCCGTCTTTCCACAATTCCTTTAAACATCTTCTCCTCCTAAACCAATCATGTTGAAACTTGACAGGCATATTCCTTGGGTGAAGTTCTACCAAAGTTGTTAAAAGAATTGAATTAACCCTTTAACTCCAGGGGTCACAATTTTGGGCAAAATTGTATATAGAGCAAACTTTAAAAATGTTTTTGTCTGAAACTAGAAGGCCTAGAGCTTTGATATTTGGTATGTGGCATTTCTTTGTGGACTTCTACCAATTTTGTTCAAATGATGCCCCTGGGTCAAAACATGACATGAAGGTATACAGAATGAACTTTAAAAGTCTTGTTCTATTTAACCCTTTACCACACAATCACAAGTTTTAACGCCTGTGAGAAATAAGGCTCTTGAAAATATTTTGGGAAAAAGAGGAAATACTTGTAACCAGCATGTTTTCCTTTTTCCACAATGTTTTCCACCCAACCAAAATCAAATTTAAATTTTTGAGTCACATTTATTTTGTTGTCAGCAAATGGTTTGAATTTAGACAAGTCTTAACCCGTTAAGCGCCTTTCACTACCATAGTTGCCTTTGTGTCTAGTGTAGATCAAGATCAGACTGCACGAAATGTGCAGTCTGATCACTGATCTATACTGTCTGCTTTGTTGAAACACTGCAGACAAAAGGCACCTATGCAGTTGTTATCATCTTGGACTCATTCTGGAATGAAAATGGCCTTTGGGTTTAAGGATTAAATTTTGTTGTTTGTTAATGATTTGAGGCAAGCCTGTTAGCTCATTACCTACAGGTCTAGCTATGCAGGGATGTCAAGTTTAAATCTCAGGTAACCAGGATTTTTTTTACTTTTTCCACAATGTTCTCTACCCATCCCAAATCTAAGTTCATTTTTTGAGACAAGTTCATTTTGTTGTCTGCAAATGCTTTAAATTATAGACCAGTCTAACATTTTTTTTTTGGTAAAGAGATAAAGATAGACCAAGTAATATGCATTTCAAGACTGTGTTGTAGGCAATACTATCTTGCAGAATATAAGGCATATATATCCAAGATCCAACTGCAGTCTGATCTTTATCTACACTGTCTGATAAAACATCCTGTCTTGCGTACCCCTAGCCTTGGTTCCCACCTGATCATTTTTTTCCTTTTATCTATTCAGGACGGACGGATGCAGTTTAAATTTGACATGAAGCCCCCATTTTCCATGACACAGCAATAAATTTCAAAACCCTGACAGTATGCGCTAGGTCACTTGATGTGTGAAAATTTCATCCAAATCTGTTGAGATATGTCCAGTAATTAAGGAGATATTGGTGAAAAATGAAATATAACATGAAGACCCCTTTTTCCATGATGCAGCTATAAATTGCAGAACCTTGACAATATGCGCTAGGTCACATGATGAGAAACATTCTGTGAAAACTTTTGAAAACATTGTGGGAAAAGGAGAAATTGCTGGTTACCAGCAGGATTGAGTTGGCTTTTAGGACACAATGGATCTATTTTATGAGACTTGCTCGGTGTAATGCGTCACGAAGATGTATTGAATCCCCATGCTTTTCCGAGGACGCCGCTCTGCCTTCAACCCTTATAACTGCAACACTTTGTTTCGTTTGTAAATGAATGACTCTTTTCGTAAGCTTTAGAATGGGACTAGAGACTAGGTACAATTTCAGGTTCAGATAACGTGGTTTACTCACAAAAAATATCAGTTATTTATGAAAATTCATGTTTCGATTACCCATATGCAAAACATCAGTAGGAAAATTCCTATGAGAACCCACAACATGAGTTTTCCCCAGCCTTTGTGAACAATGTGAAGTCTTTTTTGCGTTTTCAATCCGATTGACTCTCTCCTATAGAGCTGTTCAGTGAGATCCATGTCAAAAATGAACATTAACCCTTAGGCTGCTATGTGCGACTCACTGACCTTTTGCGGGCAGTGTAGATTAAGATCCGACTGCACAGAACGTGCTGTCTGATCTTGGATCTACATCGTCCGATAAGGAGATATTTTTCTCCAAAAAATAAATTTGAAATAACATTATTCGGGTTTTTACTATAGACTTAAAAGTTCTATTTCAACCTATTTAGCGGCATAAGGGTTAACAATTACACGCACATGGACAAGCCTGGCGCTTGTTGGCGGCTACAAATGCGAAGGAACCGATTTTTATGTACAGTGCTTTCATAATATGTAGTGGACGACGTAAAGCCAAGATCAGTCTGTACAGGGTGCACAGACTGATCTTGGTCTTGATCGAGACTGCCTGTTAAAGCTACCTAAATGTACATGTAAATACCGCCCAAAGCAGTGAAAAAGCTAGGTATAGTCTTTCCTCCCCTTGATCCTTACTGTCTGTCCGTCCGTCCGTCCGCCCACCCGTCCTTCCTCCCGTCCATCAGTCTGGTCTGGTATGTCTGTCTGTCTGTCTTATCAGACACATTGAACTACATGCAGAGCCTGTGGGCAGACGTCTAAATACAAAAGCCTTGATTAGCCGTCTTTTGACCGTCTGAAATTTCTGTACCTAGGCTATTTGGACACTCCACATTTTGACATATTATTTGTAACTTCTACCGACAGAAAACAAACTCGTGAAAATATAAACAGCAGCGTCGTTGTCGAATAGAATAAGAAGATTTTCTGATCTAGATCTACTTACTGTTAAGTCGGGTCAGCTTGTTTCATTTCGAAATAAGTCATGTCATGGGTGTGCCTTCAAACGTTACATCTGAAATGAAAAATCGAAAGTGAGCTGCGCTCTGGCAAAAGGGGGTTCACTGCATTTCCGTATTGCATTAGCCTATACCAGGGATCATATATGATCCCTGCCGTACCAAGCAAGACATTAATTATAGGCCTGTCCCTATTGTCTGACAACCGACTGAATCATGAAGTATTCTAATAGTCCTTGGACAGGCATGAAATTTGCAATTAGCAAAAACTTTGGCCCATGTCATCCTGCGCGGACTGCGTTGGCGGACTGGAGTCGATACTTTTTGCAGATACATTACACCTCCTTTTCAGAGCGCACGGCTCAACTATAGCGTAGGCCTAGGCTATTGAACTTCTGTATTTTTTTCTAACTGAGAGAAGGGTCGACATAGGATCTTTCGGCCGGAAGTAATTTTCTAGCTCTACTGGCGGCCTTAGGGAAAAGGTAGATCTATGTAGATCTATGATCTACGTGTTTTGGCCCGTTGTCGGTCGTGAATTCATGCGTCTGTCACGTCGATCATCTTCTTAGAAATTGCTGTCCCAACTCGGACCAAGTTATATAGGCTAATTAGATAGATAGATCTAATTAGGTATATGTTTCTACTAACTAGACTAATCTATGCATGCTTAGATCTAAGTACTATGGATCTTTTTCGCTAAACAGCATGCAGATTTAGATCTAGATCTACACTTCTAATATTAAATTGTGTTATTATTTTGTCTGTTTTATGCACTTAGATCTATTATAGATGTAGACTACATCTCTCTAATTTTAACCTTTGTCCCATACAGGATCAAAGACCTTGGGATGATTTGGCGGGAAACCTCTGATTTTCTTAATCCAACTTGTTGATTAAATAACTGTATAGCAGTCGATTTTTCGGTGAGATCGGAACTTGTAGATAAAAATGTGATTAATTAAAGTGATTTACAAAATTCAGTGAAAGAAAAAAGAATGCTAATATGATTTTAAATCATGGTATTTTTAATTTTTCCGGTTGGTAACAGATGCCCGGCTAGCTCAGTCGGTAGAGCACGAGACTCTTAATCTCGGGGTCGTGGGTTCGAGCCCCACGTTGGGCGCATTTTTTTTTCTCTGTTCCTAATTATCTACATTCATTTATATGTAATATGATACATTTTATTTTCTTTACGCATAATAGTTGAGAATTACATCATACACAGTGGTATATGCTTTGTATACGCGTGAAGTACACTTGTATTTTAAGCTATCGTGTAGATCTATTTATAGATCGTGACATAGATCTGCTGAAAATCGCGATCTAGTAGCGTGTCTTTTCTTCTTTTGCCACAAAATTCATACTTACCTGTAATGAGCATTTTGGATAATATCAGACGAATTAAATTGATTAGTTTTTTTTTTTTCTTTCAGATAATCAGGGTGGAAATGCAAGTTTCTTAAGCGTAAATTCGTCACCAGTCAAGTTCGACCCAAATCAATGTGATGTAATTGGATATTGGTTATCAAACTACCAAGGACTACTGCTACTCATTTGGCTCAAATGGTATTCTTTCTTTCTTTAGCTATTTCTTAACCCTTTCCCAAGTGACATATTCTAAACTGTTTCAAGTCAGAAGCATTTGCAAACAAATTTAAAAGTGGTACAAATGAACTGACATTCTGTAACAACATTTTCTCCTTCTCCAATAATTCTTTTGAAGGCATTATTCCTTAGGGAAATAATCTTTTTGAAGGCATTGTTTCTTAGGGTCTTTTAAGAGAGGAATTGTATGGTAAGTAAGTAAGGAGCATATTTCCATTGAACAAATATTTTACTGTTGTATAATTTTCCAAGTTTCTGGTTTGTCTGAAAATAACCGCAGAGCCTAGAAGCTCAGTAGGTAACATTCTGGCTTGATACCAAGTCATCCCTGGTTCGATTACAAAACTCAGCAAATTTCTTCTTAGGATTTTTGATAGTCAGCTTAACAAAATTCATTCCTCTCTCATCACAGAATGATGTTGTAGATGATGACTACCGGTATATATGGGAAAGCTGCCAGTGGCTTGTAAAGAATGTTGTGAGAAGCACTGGTAAATTTTACTCCGGATAATCATGGAATAGTACACTAGCTCATAGGGTTAACATAGGCAGTGTCTTCAGCCTTACTTAACCCATAAAGTGCTGGAACCGACTTAAGTAGTTTATGCAAACAGGGTAGATCATGATCAGACTGCACAGAACATGCGGTCAGATCTTGGATCTACGCTGTCCACTACTTTGCTACATGTATATTCTGGCCAAAACAACCTTGAAATAACACTATTTCTGGTATTTTTCCAGATAGAAAAGGCCCATTTCATTAATTTGGTGCTGTAAGGCTTAAGACCTTACCTACCGTACATAATATTCATTGCAAGTTAACCCTTTGCTAAACTATCTTGTATTTCAACAACCTTGTGGAGGAAACTTCCAGAAAACATTATGGACAAAGGAGAAAATGCTGAGAAAAGGCTCAATTTTCTACAAAGTTTTTGTAACCTTTCAAAGAAAAATCCCTTCATTTGCACAACATTAAGGTTGTCATCTGCAAATGCTTTCAACATGGGATAGTCTAAAAGTATCTGTGTGGTGTAGAGTTAAACCTTTAAGTGCACAATCCTGACTTTTGATAACCGTAAGAAAGTAAGCTTTTGAAAACATTGTGGAAAGAGGAGAAAATGCTGGAAACCAGCATTTTCTACTTTTCCCACAATGTTTTCTATCTTTTCAAAGACAATCTCAGTTATCTGAGCCACATTGAATATGTTGTCTGCAAATGCTTCAAATTTGGACAAGTTTAAAATTTTGGCATGTGGTAAAGTTAAATGTATTTTATCCACTATATTTATTTATTGTTTTGTAAAAAGTTGAAATAATAGGTAAATTTACCATTTACCATTATGTAGTTGTCTGTCGAAATATCATAATAGTACTTCTTTACAAATTATTTGTCACAATCTCAAATATTTTACTTAACCCTATACCAAAGGACACAATTTGAGACTGGTCCAGATCAAAAGCATTTGCAGACAGGAATTAAATGTGAACCAAATGATAGGATTTGTTTTTGGAAAAGTAGAGAACAAACTGGTAAATGTTTTGACAAAAGTCAATTGCATGGCAGAAAGTCCGTGTAGATCTACAGAGAATATAGATTTATTTAAGCATTATGAAACCTATGATTTAATTATGAATAAGACAACTAATGTGGATTACTTCTGCAAACCAAATCTAACTAAATTAAGTTAATCAATAGCATTTTTTTGGTTTGTTATGCCATTGTTACAACTTACAAGAATGCTATGTTGTTCTTTGTATGTAACAATGAACTGCTATGTAGATCAGGTTCAGGCAATAAAATTTTCTGTTCCGTTCTGTTTATTTTATGACACATACTTTTTGTTTTATCTGCCAAATCCCTGTAGCTTAGTGTGTAGCGTACAGGACTTGAGAACAGGAGGTCGCTAGTTCAATCCCCAGCTTGGCCAATTTCTTTCAGAGGATTGATGATAGTCACCACAACTGGATTCATTCCTCTCTCACCGCTGACCATTGTTTCGATGATGGTTATGTGGGAAGGCAGCCAGTGGCTTGGAAAGAATATTGTGTGGACTACTGGTAAAAGAAACGCCAGGAAAGCATGGATAGGTGCACTGTCCGCCGTGATATAACTGAAATAATGTTGAAAACAGCGTTAAACACCGTACAATACAATAATTTTGTTTTGTCTATCAGGAAGAGATGTGAAAGTTGTACTATACAGTCTGAAATACATTTTTGCCGTAAGTTGTGAAAACTTGTGTTTAACCCTTTACCACACAATACGAGTTTTAATGACTCTGAGGAAAAAGGTTTTTCAGACAAATTTCATCTTCTGAGCCATGTTCAGTTTGTTGTCTGCTAAAGCCTTAAGTTTGGACCAGTCTAAAATTTAGTCGTTTGGTACCAGGCACTGCTTGCTTTTGCAGATAGTGTAAATCAACATCAGTCTCAACAGAATGTGCAGTCTGATCTTAGATAGATCTACATGGTCCATGATTTTGTGAAGAATGCTGGACAAAGCAGCCTTGCAAAGGCAGACTTATGATAAACTCGCTATCAAATAAACATGTTTTAACAACACTAAAGAAAAAGGCCTTTGAAAACATCATCGGAAAAGGAGACAAGTGCTGGTAAGTCGGTAACTAGCATTTTCCTCTTTTCCCACAATGTTTTCTATCCTGTCAAAAGCTAATACAATCATTCAACCCTTAACTCTTTACCAAACGACAAAATTTAAGAGTCATCCAAATTGAAAGCATTTGCAGACGACAAATTCACTGTAACTCAAAAATTGAAATGTTAGTTGGGAATGGTAGAAAACATTGTGGGAAAAGGAGAAAATGCTGGTTACTAGCATTTTCTCCTTTTCCCACAATGTTTTCAAAAGGCTTCTTTCACAGGGTCATTGAAAGTCGGGATTGTGTGGTAAAGAGTTAAAGTGTCTTTCCCATTTATAGATTTTTCTGCGGTCGGTGTAGATAAAAATCAGACTGCACAAAGCATGCACTCTGATCTTTGATCTACACCGGGACAAGAGCAACCCTGAAACTGCACTTATTTCTAGACTGAAAGTATCCATTAGTATTATTCAGTGCTCTAAGGGTGAATTCATTTTTAAATTTTTGTCTGTAAACATTTTCAATATGGAAGAGTTAAAAATTATGTCATAATTTTTGAAAGAGTTGTAGGAGGGGTTTAGGTTTCATTGAGAAATATTTTGCTGGTTCTGAACTATAGCCTATGTTGCAAAACTTTTCCACAGAAACAATTCCTGTGAGTACCCACATCATAGGTTGTAGATAATAAATGATATTTTTGGAAATTGGATTTTCCCCTCAAATCTGGATCTCTTATAGAGCAATCTGTGGGTTCCCTCTCCTGACTTAAAATGTTTTGTAATTAACCCTCTATCAAACAATTCTCAGTTTTAACTACTCAGAAGAGGAAGACTTTTGAAAACATTGTAGGAAAAATAGAAAAATGCTAGTTACCAACATTTTCTCCTATTACCACAAAGTTTCCCACCCTTTCCAAGAAAAACCCTATCTTTGTCAGTTTAGTCTGAAAGTTTGGCATTTAGTAAAGAGTTAAACCTTTACCACATAATCCAGAGTTTTAACGGCCCTGAAGAGTAAAGCTTTTAAAAACATTGTAGTAAAAGGAGACAGTGCTGGTGACCAGCATTTTCTCCTTTTCCAAAGATGTTTTTTATTCTTTCTGATACAAATGCCATTATTTTTTAAACATTTATTTTGTCGTCTGTAAATGCTGTCAACTTGGACCAGTCTGAAATTTTGTCGTGTGGTAAGGAGTTAAGAGATCTGAACCACTTTACTTAAGCAGGCACATTGGATGCCTCTTCGCCTCTTCAGCACTGTGACAAATGGATAAATTCCTCAAATATTTCAGTTGGTCTCTAGGACTTCTGATTACATGTATCTTTGTTTCCACACATATTTCTACAGTTGTATTTTTTTTTCTACTTTTGAAAGCTTTCAGATGGGAGAAGTTCATTTACATGTGTTTAATGGAAGGTAAATTGCCCGCTGAACTTACAATACCAGTACTCTGGTTTAAAGTTTGTAAAATAATATAGCTATGAGTCTTTCAAGGATTTGCAGCCTGCCCGGGTAGCTCAGTGGGTAGGGTATCTGACCTATGACTTGGTGGTTGAGAGTTTGACACCTGGTTGGGGCAAATTTTCTTTCATTCGATTTTTCACCTCTCACCTCTGATGCATGAGAGGAAAGTAGTCAGTGGCTTGGAATTAAAGGTTGTGTCAGTACTGGTGTGAGAAAGCCAGAAAACACATGCATAAGTGCAATGACCGCTGTGATATGACCTTAGCTATGTTCTTGATATGAAACGGCATTAGACTGCAATACAAACAAAACAAACAAGAATTTGCAGCAGATATATTTGAAAATAATTCTTGAAAAAACATTTAATATGAAGGTTTTTTTTTATTGGAGTATAAGAAAAAAAATGAGCATTTAGAGCATTTTGGTTTATTTTATGAAAAGAAATGGATGTAAGTTCTGAGACATGCTCTGGTAAAAGGGAGCTTAATGCATCTCTGTGATGCATCCCACCAAACAAGTCATCACATAATTATTGATCCATGAAATCCATTTTGTGTAACAACTGGCTTAATCGTCATGCTGTTCCTTTGACATACAGAAAATCTACCTATTGCAAAAAGTTTCAGGTCAGGTCAGCCAGGAGTGTGCAGGCTGACCAGGGTTGATACTTTTTTTCAAATGCATGAAGCCCCCTTTTCAGAGAGCATGGCTCATATAAAAAAATGCAGAGAATATTACAGTTAAGCTTTTATCAAAGAATCCAATGTTTAAACAACCTTTAGGAGGAACACTTTTGAAAATATTGTGGGATAAAGAGACATTGGTGATTACCAGCAGTTTCTCCTTTTCTAACAATATTTTCTACCCTATTTAAGATAAATCCTACCAATTAATCCACATTTGATTCCATTATTTGGTAAAGAGTTGAAAGTAGAGTCAGTCAGTGAAAGCTAGATGAAATGTTTTTGTTCAACTTTTTGAGTGCCTCATGTTTAAATTGTAATACTTGTAATTAATGTATATAAAATATGATATAAAATTGAAAATAAAAAGATTTTTGATGTCAAAATGTGCTTTTAGCAGCCAGCAGAGCTTATGTCATGGCATGGTTTCCATCATCAGCCTGTGTGTCTGTCTGTCTGTCTGTCTGTCTGTCCGGCTGTCTTTTTCTTGTTTACACAATGAAGTCTACATTTGTGTTCGGATTTTCGTGAAACTTGCACAGTTTGTTTATCTCATCAATAGCTTGAACACTACTGATTTTTTAAGAAAAGAATCGACAAACTGTGTGGGAAAAGTAGCCATTTAAAGTTCAAATTTTCAATTTCTTGTTTACGCGATAAAATCTGCATTTGTGGTCTGATTTTCATGAAATTTGAACAGTTTGTTTATCTCATCAATAGCTTAAAGCTTAGTGATTTTGGAAAAAATCTGACATTAAGTGTGGAAAAAGTAGCCATTTAAAGTTTAAAATTTCAATTTCTTGTTTACGCAATAAAGTGTGCATTTTTAATCGCATTTTTGTGAAACTTGCACTGTTTGTTAATCTCATCAGTAGTTTGAACCCTATTGATTTTGAAAAAAATCTGCCAATCAGTACTGAAAAGTAGCCATTTGAAGTTCAAAATTTCCTTTTCTCGTTTACGCAATATTGTCAGCATTTGTAATCGGATTTTCATAAATCTTGCACAGTTGCTTTGTATTATCAGCAGCTTGAAACCTCTTGATTTTGAAAAAAGAACGACAATCAGCAGGGAAAGGTAGCCATTTAAATTTGAAAATTTACAATTCTTGTACATGCGATAAGGTCAGCATTTGTGGTTGAATTTTCATGAAACTTGCACAATTGCTCTATATTATCAATAGCTTGAACCCTATTGATTTTGAAAAAAAAAAAACCCAAAAACATTTGACAGTCATTATGGGAAAAGGACCCATTTAAAGTTGAAAATTTACATTGCTTGTTTATGCACTTAAGTCTGCATTTTTGATCCAATTCCTTTAAAACTTGCAAAGATTTTTTGTATCATGATTGAACTGTATTAAAAATGAAGAAAATCTAGCAATCTGTTTAGGAAAAACAGCCTTTTGATGACTTAGTGTTGTTTACTCAACAGAGTCCACATTATATTTGTCACATTTCTTTGAAACTTACAGTGATTGTTTAAAACAATGAATACTGAAATCCTATCAAATTTGGCTAGATTCCAAACAATTGGTTGTGAGAAATTGTACTTCAATTTTTGATCGGTCGGTAGAACGATTACAGAAATGGCAAACTTCAGAAACCCGTCCGCACAGGGCAAACTGATGTTACTGCAATTCGTAACAGCTTTTACTTACAGCGTTTTAACGCTTATACCTGCTGTGATGACCTTATTACAAAAACTACTTTTGACCCAGATAAGGGCACTTGTGACCCAGATAAGCGCAGGAATAGTAATTAGTGGTAAACAGGCATTAAGTAATGTCAAGTAATCCCGTAATAACTTTTAAATTATGTAATAAACGGCGGTTACAATTTGTTTAGTATTGAAGTACATGCGTATCATAATTACAGTATTATAAAAATCTCTGTCCAGCAAAAACTGGAAATTTGGTAGCAGTTTACTTTCAACACGATTACAAGAAATAGGGTCAGTGATTAGCAGCAACTTTATGCTGTGAATGAAACGAGTGTGAATCAAGTGTATTGGGTGATGTGAACACATCTTATAGTCGTTTGCTGTCCATATCATTCTGCAAATTTCGAGTAATCCGATGATAGCTATACATAGCTACGGGATCAGCTGAGTTGTGACGAGTGCTGTCCATGTATGTAGCAGGTGTTGAAAAGATGATAGGTCATTTTGGTCTTGAGAGGAATAAACTCGCAACAGAAAGGCGTTTGTAAGGAAACATTGCTTTAAAAGAATTTGAAAATTTAGATAGCTCTGCCTAAGAGAAAACTGATGTAAATGCAACTCGTAACAGCAGTAAGTTTAAAATAGTAACCGGCTGTTGGTCGTTTAATGCAGGGATCGTATATGTGAGGCGAAGCGTGTGAAGCTGTGGGGACAAAAGGTATACAGTTGTGTAAAGGTTGTGGCCCTCGCGGAGAGGCCATTATGTAAACATTTTCAGAATGGACTGGCGATTCACCCCTTGCAGTCTTAGTACCCAGACTGTCCATTCATAATACTGACTGATTAACCCTTAGGGTGCTAAGTACGACTCACTGACCTTTTTGTGGATAGTATAGATCAAGATCAGACTGCACAGAACTTGCAGTCTGATCTTGGATTTATACTGTTTGATAAGGAGATATTTCTTTTTCCAAAAAAGAATAAGTTTGACATAGAATTATTCGGGGTTTACTACCAGTTTGAAATTTCATTTCAATGTTTTAGTAGGATAAGGGTTAAATTGTTTTCACAGCCCCTCCTCCTCTCCTTCCAGCCATGGCACTACCATTTTACACAGTCACTTGTATGTTTCTTCTTGGTGAGTTTCTACAGACTGGAATCAGTCTGTTAACCCTTGACAAAACAATCCTGTGGGGCTTTGAAAATATAGCTGGAGAAACTGCATGTATTCTGCATGTTCTCTATTTTCCACAGCGTTTTTCACTCATTTGAAAGATTTTCAAAATTTTGTCAAATAGAACATTTTCATCGAGGACAAAAAACCCTGAAACGTAACACAAATAAGCTCACTTACTGTTATATTCTCCATATCTGAATCAACAGACCAGGGAATCTTGGATCTGTCATGCCAGTTTTCCCAGTTATTCTACTCAAGACAGTAATTGTCCTGCAATATTTTGGCTGCTTTTCCAAGCTTAACATATCTATTTTAACAATTTAGCGCTCTAAGCGTGCAAATGTCAGCAAAATGTTTGTCCCATCAGCTATGCCATATTGGTCGATTCTCATCCTTTCCACATTTCAGATAAAGAGATCAAGGCTACCGCAGTTTATGCTCTTGCTGATTAGAATGACTCAAACACAATTACCTTTGTTGGCTATGGACAAGTAAAGTTGCTTTTGAAGACAATAAAAGATAAAGATCAGACTGTCCTTTGAACGCAATGCAATTCAATATCACAGACGTTCATATCTTAGATCTAATTGTCTGCGTATTTGGGATGTATATGGGGAAAAAAACGACCATGAAATTTTAGCCTAATGGTTGATATTTTTTTCCTGACTGTAAAAGGCTAGTCGATTAAGTAAGTGTTTTAATTCTTAACCAAGCTAACCTTTTTTAATGCCCATGAGAAAGAAGGTGAAAACATTGTGAGAAAAGGGGAAAATGCAGGTTACCATTTTCTCCGTTTCCCATGTTTTTTTACCCTTTCAACGATTCAAGTCATCATTTGGTCTACATTTAATTCGTCATGTGCAGATGCTTTTGATTTGGACAAGTGTAAAATTTTATCATTTGGTAAAGAGTTGACGGTTAGGGAGCTATTGGGTATCTACATTCTTTGAAAGTATAATGTAGGAGAAATTTGCCAGCAGACGTTTGGACTGGACGATTTGGCCCGCTAAAAAATTGGTAGGACAGTTTGTCAAGATGAATACGATGTTTTATTAAAAACGGAAAAATGAAAGGCCCACAAGAAGCCAAAAGTAAACAATTCCAAAGTTATAATGCAGGCATATTTTATACGGCTTTTATATGTTACAATGCAGTTACCAAAGTTGCCAAAGTTACAGAAAAGAATATATGTATTTTTCCCTCTTTTAAAGGGTTGGTAGTTACTGCTGTTCATGATGAGTGATATCTAAAACTTGATAATGGGTACTGCTGATCAGAATTGTCACATATTTTTACGTTCTATTGCTGTCGGCTGGCAAACATAGCCTATATTTTAACCAGTCGTTAAACTACTAATTTGTAAAAGTTGAAAAAAGTGGGATCCTTCGTGGCTCATTTGTAACGGTGTAGGATTTTTTGGCCCATACATAGTTCAAACATCTACCATTTGATTTGTGATTTCAAACCACAGTAGTTATTCAGTGTCGACCGATTACAGTGCTTACAGCACTTTGGTTTTTCACTATATTCGTTCAATTCACCATGACTTCTTGTGCTGTCTTAGTTGGTTCAAGCCCAGTTGCAACAACACCCCCTCCATTTTTAGTCCCCTACCGGCGAAGCCGAAGGGGAATTTAGGTTTGCACTCCATCTGTCCGTCAGTCCGGCAATTCAGTTTTCCGGACTTTTTTTTCTAAACGCTGGTACATATTGAGCTGAGTTTTGGTGTGTAAGTCACCCACCATCACTTACAGATCAAGTTCGACTTTCGTTCCGGTCCACTGGTTTTTCACGGATTTACGGGCCTTGGACTTACAAAATTTCACTGATAAATCAGTTTTCCGGACTTTTTTTCTAAATGTTGGTAGATATTCACCTGACTTTTGCTGTGTAAGTCAACCGCCGTGACTTACAGATCAAGTTCGAGTTTCGTCCCGCTCCACTGCTTTTTCACGCATTTACGGGCCTTGGACTTACAAAATTTCACTGATAAAACATTTTTCCGCACTTTTTTTCTAAACGCTGCTACATATAGAGCTGATTATTGGTGTGTACATCAACCACCTTGACTTACAGATCAAGTTCGGGTTTCGTCCCGGTTGACTGCTTTTTGACGCATTTACGGGCCTTGGACTTACAAAATTTCACTGATAAAACATTTTTCCGCACTTTTTTTGTAAACGCTGGTACGTATAGAGCTGATTTTTGGTGTGTACATCAACCACCATGACTTACACATCAAGTTCGAGTTTCGTCTCGGTCCACTGCTTTTTGACGCATTTACGGGCCTTGGACTTTAAAAATTTCACTGACATGCCGGCGATACATACGGCCGGTAGGGGACTGTGTATTGCTATGCAATACTATCAGAATGCTTGGTTTTTTTGTTTGTTTGCTTTTTTTCCTTTTTGTATCATGAATTCATAACATTCGCTAGAAAAAAAGCAAAATCACTGCCAGTGGAGGATTCAGGCCCTCATGTTTTAGGCCTCTAGTTTAAAATTATTTGATCATCCTATCCTCTATACCATTAAAACTTTAACTCTTATTCTGCTAAATAAGTGACCTCAAACTTTTCAAGCCGACAATGAAAACCCAAATTCAGCTATTTCAAAGGGATTTTTTGGCAGCCTTCAAAGAAATCAATTGTCGTTTCTGGTTTTAAATGAAGACAAACCCGCCGAGTTTCCCTATCCCTTACACCATATGTATTGGTAATTTATCTGTGTAAATACAGATGACCGAATTCTGAGCCACTCTACACACATTCACCTTTATAAACAGTGTTTTTTTCTCTGGCTGTAAGGATGTACTTTTAATCATACCTCATTATACTATATACCCACTTTTAAGAAATTTTACAAAAAACATCCCGCTGTGGTGCTTAATGGAATTCACTGGAAGAACTTGATTCCAGGAAGAATAGTGCTAACTGAAAAGAACAATCTATACAGTTATCGTCTCCAGAGGTGCACGTTGCGTTTTTCTGTATTTTAAATGACATCTTTATCCGTCGAAAAGTCACAAGATTTTTAGCTCCATGGGCCGAAGGCCAGCAGGTTGATGTCATGGCCCGCTGTCCGTGCGTGCACCCAACCATCCGTGTGAGCGTTAATTTTTTTTTTTTGTTAAACATCTATTTCTTTGCAACTGCTCATCCACTTTTGATGAAATTTCACAGAATTCCTTCAAAGAATTTGATTCTAATGGAAACTCTGGTTGCCATGGCAACAGAACTGAAAAATATTGAACATCTTTAAAAATCTTTGTCAGAAAATATAAGGGCTACAAAACTTTGCATACATGTAGCTTCATCTAATAGACCTTTACTACCAAATTCCTTGAAATTATAGCTCTTGGATCAAAATTGGCCCCGCCCAGGGGGTCACAAGTTTTACATGGGCTTATACAGTGAAAATTTAAAAATCTGTTTTTTTTTTTCTAAACCATACAGCAAAGGGCTACCAAATTTTGCACGTAGCATCATCTAGTGGACCCCTACTAATGTTATTCAAATTATAACCCTGGGGTCAAAATTGGCCCCACTCCAAGGATCACAAGTTTAACATGGGCTTATGAAAACTTCAGAAAATCTTTTGATCCGAACTATAAGGCTTAGCGCTCCAAAATTTGGCATGCTGCTTCGTAAATAGACCTCTACTACGAATGTCCCATTTATAGCCATGGTGTCAAAACCGGCTCCATCCCAGAGGTCACAATCTTCATATGGGCTTACAAACTGAAAACTGAAAGAATCGTTTGTTTCCAAACTGTAGGTCTAGGTTTACAAAATTTTGCATGTAGCTTCATCTAGTGGACCTGTAGCAAGACTTAAAACTATAGCCCTGGAGGTAACACATTTTACTAAGGTTTAAATATTGAAAACTTTGAAAATATTCTTTATTATGAAGTCATTATTTAAACTTTTGCATACTGAACAAAGGAAATAACTCCTATTATAATAGATATATCTATACGGAATATCATGTTGTAGTAACTTTTCTGGTGCTTGTATTTAATTCGAGCAGCGTTAGAAAATTTTGTATCACGCGAGACCGACACCATAAGGCCTAATGCTACCAAATTTGTTACGTAGCTTCATCTAATGGACCTCTACCAAGATTCTTCAAGTTATAGCCCTGGGGTCAAAATTGACCCCACCCCAGGGTCACAAGTTTTACATGGGCTTATATAGGGAAAATTTTGAAAATCTCAAGGTTCTAAACCAACTTTCTATATATAAACTTGATCCATTTACCCTTCCGAGCGCTTAACACTACTTCACCAAAGTTATTGATAAGGACAGTATTTTATTGATTGAATGGTGCTTTACGCCGCTGTCACCATTATATAAGTCATATCCTGGCGACAGCTCACATATTCATGTATTTCCCGGGTTCCACCAGTACTAGGATAGGGCTCTTTCCGAAAGAAACTCTCACGAAAACCCGATAATGAGCGTACCGAATGAGGCTCGAACCTTGGGCATCCACGTCACGAGTCCTACACTTTACCACCGAGCCACGCAGGACCCATGAGGACAGTGTAAGCTAAGATAAGACTGTACATAACATGCAGTCTGATTCTTTAACGACACTTTCCGAAGCTTTGCTATAAACCCTGGCCCAACTAAGAAGCTTAAGTAAAGCAAAGGGCTGACGGTACCGAGAACAATTGTCTTTTTTTAAAAGTTTTTTTTTTATGCAGCTAAGATACATGTAGAATGTGAAATTCGATGAAATTCTCTCAGACTGGAAACAACTTTTCACTCCTATAAGAACCTATTCTAAAAACTTGGTTCATTGTATAGGAAAGTTTTAGATATGAATAAAACTACATGACTGTACCCTCTTTGTCTCTGGACATTTCTCGTAAAGTTTTATTTTGTATTTTTATCTCTCCAATTCAAAGCATTTCAATGCCTACAAAGTCAAAATATTTTTCTATGCAACTTAAATCTCTTGACATTAACCGCTAAAGCACTGAAAATGGATTTATAAGTTACTTTTGCGGATAGTGCAGATCAAGATCAGATTGCTGATACACGATCTACACTACATCAGCTATTTAGAAAAAAAATCTGACAAAGAAAGCACACTTTTCTGAACAGAAGCGCAATAACAGATCTAGATAAACCCTTTCGCTCTAAATGGCGACTTAGATACTTTTTGCGCACGTTGTAGATAAAAATCAGACTGTACTTAAGGTGCATACTGATTTTGAGTTAAGGCCATCCGCTACCTCTTGCAAGCCTATGGTCCAAAAAATCATCTTCGATTGCAGTAGAGGAAAATCTACTTTCAGAGCTCGAGAAAAAGTCAAATTTATCAAACTGGAACTTGGCTGCGGAAGGCTTCAAGAGAGAAAAGCGGTTACAAGAAGGAAACTTTTACATTTTCCAGATATACATCAGCCAATGAAAACCAAGCACAAATAACGCATCATTAACATGACTTCAATAAAATACCGCCATGTGCATTTTCATAAGGATAGGGGCTAGGGCTACCAAATTTGGCATGAAGCTTCATCTACTGAACCTCCTGGAATAGTCTTCAAATTATAGCCTTTGAGTCAAAATTCTCCCTGCTCCGGTGGTAACATGTTTTACTTGGGCTTATATAGTGAAAACTTTAAAAAATCTGTTCGTTCTTAATTATAAAGCCTAGGGCTACCAGATTTGGCATGTAGCTTTATCTGGTGGACATCTACCATGACTCTTCAAATTATAACCCCGGGATCCAATGTAACAAATATTTCATACGCTTAGGAAATATATAGTGAAAACTTAAAAAAAAATTTCTCGTTCCTACCATAACACCTCCCAAATTTTTCATGCATATTTATCTGATGGACCAAGATCTTCAAATTGTAGCCTTATGGTCAAAACAGGCCCCGCCCCACAAGTGACAAATTTTACATTGGCTTATATAGTGAAAACGTAAAAGATCTTGTTCCTGACCTACAGCCGTTTTATTTTGTGAGTGTTATCATCAAGTAGGCCTCTTCCAAAATTTTTCAATTGAAGTCCTGGTGTCAAAATTTAACCCGTTACCACGCAATTCCGACTTTTCACGACTCTGAGAAAGATGACTTTTGAAAACATTGTGGGAAAAGGAGAAAATGCTGGTGACCAGCATTTTCTCCTTTTTCCGCAATGTTTTCTACTCTTTCTCCACCGGATTTCCATTTTTGAGTCACATTTATTTTGTCGTCTGTAAATGCTTTCAATTTAAACTTGTCTAAAATTGTGTCGTTTGGTAAAGAGGTAACCCCTCCATGGGACAGTTTTAACATGTGCTTGTAGAGTGAACATTCTAAAAGTCGTCTTGCTCCAAATCATAAATCCTAGGGCTACCGAAATTGGCACATAGCTTCATCTTGTGGATCATTTCTGAATTTGTCCAAAATTTAGCCCTTGGATTGAAATTATTGTCTCATGATTTACAGTGGCTTTATTATATTGAAGAAACTTTGAAAATCTAATTCATAACCATAGTGCCTAGACCTGTATTATTTGGGATGTGGGTATGTGTTTTATAGAGAAAAATGTAAAAGTCGTCTTGTTCAAACCCATTAGGCCTACAATTGTAATGTTTGGTATCTATGGTCTGTACTTATTAGCCAGTAGAGCGGTGCATGGCCATCATTGGCCCTCTTGTTGATGTTTATAGTTATTATAGGATCTGTTTTATTAAACGTGGAACAATGTTTTCACTTTTCTACTTTTTTGTGTTATGTTGAACAAAAAAAAAAAAAAAAAAACAGTTCAAGGTTTGAATTTTTGGGGGATTTTGTTTTGATATAGTGCATGGGCAATCATACAATTTTGATGAAATGTTCGGGTAAAAGGCTTTTTTGGTCTTTTGTGCTTGATTTTGTAGTTTTACCATAGCGTAATATTCCAGCGAACTGATGTCCAACTCTGAATTAAAGACGCTATATCGGTGTTTCGACTCTTACAGCTTAACATTTCATGAAAAGGAGTTTATGTTGGTGATTCATCCCCTTCAATTTCCACGTTGAGTGCAATCAGAAATTGTGTTTTTCATTCATTCATTCTTTTGCCGTATTCACCAACCACTCTTAAGTATATTCTTAGTCTTATTCTCAAGAATCTTCTAACTTTGAAAGTAACACAACTTCTGATTGGCTAAACCAATCGCTGATTGGCTAAAACGATTGGTATAGCCAATCAGGGAAAAGTGAAAAAAAATGCTGGTTACTAGCATTTTTTCCCTTTTCTACATTTTTTTTTCACCCTTCAAAAGTCAGTTTTAACCATTTGAACAACATTTAAATTTTGGTCTCTAATAAGGAACTATTTATTTCTACGAGTCTGAAACTTTGTCGTTAGTGCAGAGTTAACGCAATGAACGGAAGGACCAACGTAAACAACGTCGAAAACATCAAACGACAAGAAGCTCATAAATAACCGGAAACCAGACCACTTAAAACTAACAAATCGTCGCCCAAATGCACATGGCGGTATTTTATTGAAGCCATGTTGATGATGCGTTATTTGTGCTTGGTTTTCATTGGCTGATGTATATCTGGAAAATGTAAAAGTTTCCTTCTTGTAACCGCTTTTCTCTCTTGAAGCCTTCCGCAGCCAAGTTCCATTTTGATAAGTTTGACTTTTTCTCGAGCTCTGAAAGTAGATTTTCCTCTACTGCAATCGAAGATGATTTTTTGGACCATAGGCTTGCAAGAGGTAGCGGATGGCCTTAACTCAAAATCAGTATGCCCCTTAAGTACAGTCTGATTTTTATCTACAACGTGCACAAAAAGTATCTAAGTCACCATTTAGTGTGAAAGGGTTTATCTAGATCTGTTATTGCGCTTCTGTTCAGAAAAGTGTGCTTTCTTTGTCAGATTTTTTTTCTAAATAGCTGATGTAGTGTAGATCGTGTATCAGCAATCTGATCTTGATCTGCACTATCCGCAAAAGTAACTTATAAATCCATTTTCAGTGCTTTAGCGGTTAATTTCAAGAGATTTAAGTTGCATAGAAAAATATCTTGACTTTGTATGCATTGAAATGCTGTGAATTGGAGAGATAAAAATACAAAATAAAACTTTACGAGAAATGTCCAAAGACAAAGAGGGTACAGTCATGTAGTTTTATTCATATCTAAAACTTTCCTATACAATGTACCAAGTTTTTAGAATAGGTCCTTATAGGAGTGAAAAGTTGTTTCCAGTCTGAGAGAATTTCATCGAATTTCACATTCTACATGTATCTTAGCTGCATAAAAAAAAAAAAAACTTTTAAAAAAGGCAATTGTTCTCGGTACCGTCAGCCCTTTGCTTTACTTAAGCTTCTTTGTTGGGCCAGGGTTTCTAGCAAAGCTTCGGAAAGTGTCGTTAAAGAGTCAGACTGCATGTTATGCGCAGTCTTATCTTAGCTTACACTGTCCTAATGGGTCTTGCGTGGCTCAGTGGTAACGTGTAGGGCTTCGTGACTGATTGATTGAACTATGTTTTAGTTTTACGCCGCCATCAGCATGATTTACGTCCTATTACAGCGACAACTCACTCACACGTGTGCTTTTTAGGTTTCAGGAGCACTGTGCTGGGCCGCGTCTGAAATACCTTCTTTAAGGACACTCCCGCGAAAAAGTAATGCCATGGGCGAGAATTGAATCAAAGACCCGCGAATTGCTATTACAACGACATTAACCACTGATCTACGCAGGACTCCTACTTAGAAAGCGAAAGAAAACTAACAGCTTTCAAAGCCAATTGCGTCAAATGGCACCCAGAAATATTACACGAGACGATTAACAAATCAAGCGTAATGCTAGATCCTATGTTTATTGCAGCTAAAAGGTTGATAGACGGGTTTACTAATTCGTTTAGATGTAAGAGAATTCAGAAAGGATTAAATAGGGAACCCGTCATACCTGAAATAAAACATCTGTTCTCGTCTGCTCCTGTATGCCGTGCGATTCGTTATTTATAAAACACAGATGAAAAAGATTTTTGAAAATCAGCATTATTATTTTCTCCCTTTATCCACAATGTTTTTACTCTTACAAAGACAAATTCAGTCATTTGCGATACATTTGATTCGTCGTTCGCAAAATGCTGTTCACTCTTATCCTGCTAAATAAGTTGAATGAAACTTTCAAGTCGATAGTAAAGCCCCAAATATTGCTACTTCCAAGTCATTATTTTGGGAAACACCGTATTCGGACAGTTCAGATACAAGATCAGACTGCAGGTTCTGTGCAGTCTGATCTTTTTCTACACTTCCGATAAAGGTCTTTGAGTCGCGCTTCGTGGCCTAAGGGTTAATATGAACAATTCTATTTTTGTCGTCTGGAAGAGAGTCAACGTTGATCAGTGTTGAGTGTTATTCATGGTATCAATTTCCTCCTCTTGTTACATCGACGATTTTGAAAAAAAGGTAACAAAACATCTTTATTTGCATAAAAAAATTTCTGTAACTTGAAATCTTGAAGGACCGATGAGTTATTTTGAGTTAAAAGTGAGATAAAACCTCAAAACATCAATATGCATCTAAAGAGTATCCACATCCGGTCACTAGTATTTGCACGAATCCTAATTTTCGTTATAACGAGTGTGGGACCAATTCTAATCGCTCGCAGAAGCAATGAGACAAATGAAAACAAGAGTTTACAGAGGCGCAGTATGGATTTGCTTCAACGATTTGTTTCTATAAATTATACCAGTAATAGCAGTATAGCGACCGGCAAAACTCTGTCCCAGGCAATAAAATTTTAGATTCATCCGAATTCAAAGTATTTGCAGAAAATTAGTTCTAAAGGATTGCGGTAAAAGGAGAAAATAGTGGTTAAAGACGATTCTCCTTTTTTCCTCAATATTGTAAAAAACTTTTTCCCCCAGAGTCGTCCGTACAATTCTGAATTTTGTGGGAAAGGGTTTACGATGTATGGAAAAAATAACAGTGTATATTTTGACTGATGTCTCAAATTCTTATAAAAAAAAAAAACCCGCAAAAAGTCGGAGTATCTGATATTGCAAAGTATTTTTAAACTCCATAAAATAAATGATTAGGAAGGTAGAACATATTTGGCTGCTATTGCCTGCACTAAATGCCAACCGTCACAACTCGGATGATTCCGTAAAGTTCAACATCTAACGTAATGAACGGATCACCCGAGAGTTGCTGAATGTACCATATACATGTACCTTATCTACAAACGCAAAAGTAATTTTCATACACTCGGGTAACGATATTCCGTTATGGTAGCTTACTTTTTATTGGCTATACAGTTCTACAGACAGGTGTTTTTTCTCTCAAACAAAAATTTATTTTTTTACGAATGGAGGTAAAATTTCGATATCCTCTCCAGGTGGTCGAAAAGAATCACACTTTTTTTTTTTAAACTAATGTTCATCATTCATTACTCGTGAGTTGATCTTCCTGCAGTAGACTGAAAATGCCAGAAAATATTGTAGGGGAAGACCTTATTTAACATGAGCGGTCTCCTTTTTGTCACAATATTTTCTCATCTGCTCCTTATTGGTTATTAGATCTAGTTATCTAAAAGTGTATCGCAAGACTTAAGTTTTCTGTTGTTTCAGGTGTCAGTTGCAGCTTAATGTCGCATAACGGTGGCCAAAATGTACTGCCGCGATCAAGAACTAGGTATTTTAACGGCATTCATTTAATTCAGCATCAGTTTTTAGTTAACTTCAGAGCTGAATCAGAGATAAATGCTCTGCAGTGTCCAGTTAATGGGAAGGCGTTTAAGAAATAAGATTTGAGAGGATAAAGACTTTCGGAAAGATGTCCTGCTCTTCTGATAGGATACTTTACGGATCATACCTTAGACATTTGAAAGGGTCTCCATGGCTGAGTAGTTAATTCATTACCGAACGATTCTATGTTTAAATGACCCTGGGGGAGAGGATTTTTGAAAAGATTGTGGGGAAAAAGAGAAATTGCAGGTGACCAGCATTTTCTCCTTTCAGCACAATATTTTTTAAAACCATCTTCGTCATGGCCGTTGAAACACGGAATGTTTGGGTGGGGGTGGGGTTGTAGGTATACATGTGCATAAACTTGGAGTATGTGATGAAGTAGAGTCACAAATTCTTCACAATGCAGAAAAACGTTATCGGTATTTTAAGTACTTTGATTTTATTAGCGTTTCATTACGCTATATCTTACCAAGATAATGATCAATTGAAAAACGCCCAATCCTTTTCGAGAAGCACCCATCTGCCTACTAACTACTTCCTACTTACGACATTTATCATCCGGTGGCAGGTCATTTAACATTTTGATAAAGGAGTCATTGCTTGCAACCGAGCGTTCATATTTCGGCAAACTTCGCTTTCTACAACATAATGTGTAGATCCTAAACATTACGATGTTACAATGATTATAATATATAAATAAAATAGGTATTTTCAGTTAAAGTCGACAACACAGATTATGCAGCAGCGATTTTAACCCATAAGCTGCTAAGCGCTACTCACAGACCTGTTGCGGACAATGTTGATTAAGATTAGGCTGCACAGAACGTGCAGTCTGATCTTGGATCTACACAGTTCGATAAGGAGATATTGTTCTCCAAAAGATAAGTTTGAAATAACATTATTCGGGTCTTTACTATAGTCTTGAAAGTTTTATTTAACGTATTTAGCAGAATGAGGGTTAATGCCGTTTTGTCCGAAATTTCTTGTAAGCCTTTCAACTGTGTACTTTAAATATTATTCTGAACACGCTGCATAGTCTGATCTTGATCTAAATTCTTTGCAAAAAGCACCCAATTTCTTGCCTAAAATTTTGTCCGCCTTTTCCCACAATGCGACTGTAGGCCTAGTATGTGATACCATTAAAAGCAGAGTGGCGAGTGCAGATCAGGATCAGAATACACGCATGTCCAGTCTGATCTTTGTCTACACTTTCAGCACGATGCACATATTTTCGTGTTTGGCAGGGTAACAGCTGAAGGGTAGGAGAAATGATAAAATCTCTAACAGTTGTTCTGTATTGCAATGAAGAGCACAGCTGCTGAAGAACAAACGGATGTTAGTTTTATGGTCGTACAAACCTGAGAGAAGACGGCCGATAAATATTAACAAACAATGTCTTATTTTTCCGTCACCTGATACCCCTTTTTTCAGGGCCCTCACCCCCGAGGAGATAAAAGAACGTTTATAATATAAATTTTATAGGTTGATTGGGACTGGATTACACTGAAATAGCTTTAAAAGTGTATTTCATGGTGTGTACCTCAATACACACAAGCAGACATGTAGTTTTGTCAAAGGTCAAATATCGACCATCATTTCGATTCTATTGAGGGTAAGCCGCAAGTGGCCTTGGAAGAGCTTTGTGCTGGCTACAGAAACACTTACATGGACCAGCCACCGTGATGTAGGCCTAACTGACATACTGTTGATAAACGGTGTTGAACACCATAATGAGCATACAAGCACAGCTGCAACCGGTGAAGTTATCAAAAGTAAAACGACAAGAGCAGTGATTTTGCATTTTTCTTCCAAGAAAAGATCCCATGTTCATTGTATGAAGACCACTGGAGTAAATTTTAATAGGTGTAGCTTTCCTTTTGACTAGAAATGAAATTTCGAATGGCCTTTCGAAAGGCTTACACTTTTACTGAAATCCTGAAGAGAACTTCTAGTGTATTTAGGTGCTTAATGTCGGGGAGACGGGGGATGGTTATGCCACTTTTCAATTTTGTTTTCATTGCGGCTATTTAAATGTCCCTATTTCTTATCTCGAATTGCTGTGTATAAATCTAATCATTTCCGCACATTCTATAAATGATACAAGCATTCTACGTGTATTATACAACCCGCAAATGCTCGTGAAAGTTACACACTCTAGGGGCAAAAGCAACCCTGTGTTTGGGGAAGGTTATGCCACTGAACGGGGATGATTGTGCGGCGAAACTTTCTACAACATTGAAATATTACGTATGTAGTGTCATTTTGAGGCCAAAAAGCCATGCGTTCAAAGACAGCGTCTATATATAGCAACAACTGCATTACCAGACGATGGAGTAAAATAACACGATGTATTTGTTATTATTCAAAAATAGCTGACAAATCAAATGACAAAATCACCATCACGTGGGACAAAACTCGTACAAAATTTATTTGGCCATTTCAGCCGCATAAACTTGATGTCTAAATATTGTTATTGATAAGACATGTATTTTTGGTGATCGTTGTATATGTGTCAAATACTCGCTTAGGTAGCTTAAGATCAGTTCATTTGTAGCTGTATCCCTTCCTTACCTAAATCATTTACACAGGCATAGCGGCGGACTGGTTGCGCCATAAGAGATTAAAATTAACCCTATATCATACAATTGCGTGTTTTAACGATCTATGAGGATTTTTTTTGAAATTATCGTTGGAAAAAGAGAAAATGCAGATAACCGGCATTTTCTCGTTTCTTCATCATATTTTCTACCTTTTCATAGACAAATCTCATCATTTAGTCACTTCTAATTGTACTCCGCAAATGCTTTCACCTTTGACAATTCTAAAAGTTTTTTTTTTTCTCTGTAAGGTTCCAGCCTTCGGCAGAATAGAGTTCTCTGCAAGCAGAGTTAATGTGTTCCTCTCTAACATTGAAAACAGCAAATTACCCTTGATATCGACACAATGCCCATGATACTACTTCTTATTGGCCATCAATTCCGTAATAACCATTGAGCTTCGCTCTGGGAATAGGGGGTTTATTGCATCTCTGTGATCCATTATACCAAGCAAGTCATCACATGATTCTGGATCCATAATATAGATTTGGTCTCACAAGCGACTCATGAGGTAAACTGTTCCTTTGACATGCAGAAAATTGACCACTGATGATAGCAAAACGTTTCGATTCAGGTCAACCTGGGCGGACTGCGCAGGCTAACCTGGGTGGATACTTTTTGTAGATGCATGAAATCCACTCTATACAGAGTATGGCCCATATTTTTTGGCATTTCTGCGTTGACCTTTATTTTATGTTGGCTATCTATATTTAACAAGGATGTTGTTGAAGTATTTTCTTCAGAAAGAAATGAGTTGAAAATGAAACAGGAAAACTGCTGGTATTTCAAATGTTTTTGTAATAGCGTTCCCACTTCAGAGCTAAAATACAGACTATTTTCGGAAGCAGACGACACCCGAGACTACTGGAGATTCATCAGAGAATTCTTGAGTGGATGTTATCTTGCTTTCGCCCATATTATGTCTGCTTTTGTTGAAATGATAGTTTACAATTGTAGAGTGATGCAGATTTAATGGTAGATAACTTAATTTTTTTTTTTAAATTCAGGAGTAAGATTTGTGTATTTCTTTGGTGTTTAACGCCGTTTTCAGCATTATTTCAGTTATAACATGATGACCAGTACACTTATCTCTGCTTTCGTGGGGTTTCTTTAACCACTACTTTGCAAAACATTCTTTCCAAGCCACTGGCTGCTTTTTCACATAGAACTCGTCGATTTCATAGCCACTGGTGAGAAAGGAATATATCATGTGACTATCATCAGTCTTCGGAAAGAATTTTGCCGAGATGGGAATCGAACCAGCGACCTTTGGGTTTCGAGCCCTGTGCATACCGACTGAACCTTTTACCTCTTGCAGACGACTTTCATTTTTGACCTGCAGCAGACTACGTTAAAGATACATCTATATTGTTGTCGACCAGTTTTAAGTCCATTTTATCTTTATTTTATCAAACTATAATCATTCTTGTATCTTCATGCCAAATGTTGCCCCTGACGGTTGCAAGGTTGCATAGATTACGTTCGATAGAGAATGCATTTCACTTTCTGGAGGCCATCAAAGAAATCACTTTTGTGACGTTTCCGGTTTTATATTGTAGATTTCCAAGATATGTATTTATCCCTTACACCATATTAATCGGTAATTTATCTATGCTTACACACCTAACTAAAGTCTGAACCATTCTACAGTCTATAAAATTTTAACATTTTTTTTTCTCTCTTACTGTAAGGATGTTTCTTTAGGAACATTGTGGCATAAGCCATTTTGCCGCACTCGACTTTAAAACCATCTCTTTTGGAAATACATGTAGATACAAACAAAACGAATGAACTACTATGGCAGAACTTTTCAAGTTATTCGCTGCAACTGTGTTTCATGGCGTAATGTGTTTAACCCTTTACCACACAATCACGAGTGTTAACGAACCCAATAGAAACACAAATATTATGGGAAAAGGAGAAAATGCTGGTAACCAGTATTTTCTTCTTTTCCCACAATGTTTTCTGCCTTTTCAGAGACAAATGCCATCATTTAAGCTACATTGATTTGTCGTCAGCAAATGCTATCAGCTTGAACAATTCTAAAATTTTGACATGTGGTGTAAGGTTAAAAAAAAACCCAGAATTTGAGTATAGAATATAGAGCCAAGGCTACATGGCATTGTGGTATTTAAATTCAGGAAAAACTGGTTCTAAATCTGGGGTATAAAGAGATGCTTTATGTATCCCTGCAACGTTCTGCTACATTTAATATTATCTTAAATGTAGTGTCAAAGATAAAAAGATGCAATTTATTAAGATATGAAAAGAAGAGAAATTTCGTTCTTTACTTTTTTTTACATTCCCAGACATTTTTATCTTTGACTTTTAAGATTTTTAGAAATGTAGTTGGCCATAACCATGACAATTTACACCTTGTCTGCTGGCCTGATATCTCTTCAACCCTTAGTCTCCTATCAGAGGTCCAGATAAGAGTTTTGAATTTATTGTTCCTCTCTGAAACTTATCTTATGTCCGGGAAAGAAAAAAATGATCAAGAATCCACTTTTTGTAGCGGGCTTAGCCTCACCAAATTACAGATTTACTATGGCCGCCGTCTGCAAATGGACAATTAGTCTCAATAATGAGATGTTTGCGGTGCTTCTTTTCTTATTTGGCCATTTACTAACCGAGGCGATCAATCAAAAACTAAAATCGCCTTCGGGCACAGTTATCTGTATTAATGGACGAGTAGCTACCAACAGTCTCTACCAGACGACAAGATTTACAATGATCCAGATTCAATGGACTTAAAGACAACGATTTAACTTTGGCTCAGATTTTCTTATTTGTCATTGAAAACACTGTGGTTACCAACATTTTCTTCTTATCCCCATAATATTTTCAAAAGCTGTTTTTTTCTCTCAGGGTCGTAACGCTACGGGACAGCTTGGTAAAGACTTCTAAAAATTGAAGCAAAACAACATCAGGAGTCCTTTGATTTCTGAATTCAGATTGCATGTATATTCACTCGGTATAATTCACCCAGACGACACAAGCATTTCCAAATTTCAAGGATTTTTAAAATTAGAATATCTTCCAAATATCGGACATTTAAGATACACGATCCGTCTGCACAAATGCAAGGAGTCTGATCTAGATCTATAAGTTCTGCATATAATAAAGTACCCTAAATTCGAAATTAACGCGGAAAGAAGCAAAAAGATAAATAGGAGAAATTAATGCATGAAACGATCATCTTGCTGTACTTACCTGTTAAATATCTAGCCTTTATGTAAATCCTTCAAGAGATCGGTTCTTTAAAACAGACACTATTCCAACAAGATCACAGTATAATAAAGCACAAGAAATCACATTATTATATCATAAAGGATATCACACTGCGTCTAGACTTCTTTACAATTATTTCACAATCAACATAACATTAAGTAAGCTGTAAGACCTGTTATATAATTAGTGTAAAAATACATACATCTAAGCTTAACGCTAATACTTTCGATTTTAGAGGGTTTAGAAAATCCCCAGAACTCAGCGGAGTAGAGACTGTTTTATATATAGATACAGATAATAGACAGAGAAAAAGATAGATGATCGTTTTAGCTTTCATGGTCTGTTATCATTAGGGTTTACCGTTGTCTGTAAGTGGGGGCATCATCCCCTTAAGGTGTGCTCATCTTCAACTCTTATATACTTGTCTGATTGTTTAGAATTTTTTTAGCGCAACAGAACTTGGTTCTTTCGAGGCTTACTCACTCCCCCATTTTCTTTTACCGTAACTGTTTACAAAATGACATTTTGTTTGTTTTACCTCTCTTTATTTGCAGACGCGACAAATTAGATATGACTCAAGAAATGAGGTTTGCCTTTTAAGGATAGAAAACATTTTGGAAAAAAGGAGCAAATGATGCATACCGCTCCTCTGACAGTGGAATTGTTTGGAAAAAGTTGAATTCATTTTAGTGTGAATAATAGTTTTCTTTAAAGCCACTTAAAACTCGATCCAGCCTCTGCAAAAACCGATTACAAAGTCATGTACATGCCTCTATTTCCCCAGCAAAGATCTTTCTAAAACTACTAAGATAGTAGCAAAAGATAACGAGCTACTTACCCTTTTCCACAATCTTTTCACATCTATACATGTCTCAATTCATGTTGATAATTCATTTTTCACTATGATTGTTTTTTTTTTAAAGTCGTCTGCCCCAACTTTGTTTCCGGTAGAGATCGAGATACGAGTTTCGAAATCATTGTTACGGACGTCACAATAGCTGGTATTACGTTAGTCTCAATAAAGAGACGTTTACGGTCCTTCTTTTTTTATTTGGACATCTAGTGTGCACTGCACCGTCTCAAGTTGATTGCGAATTTTTCAGTAGCAAGACTATCACAGCGCTGTACCGACTTTCTGTTTCGTCGGTTTAATCTGTATTGCAGGGAAATGCAATTAATTTTTAGTGACACACATGACCAAGGACAAATTATTAAACGTTTCATTACCTAAAACGTTCGTAGAAGTTTTTTTTAATAACGTAAATCTCGAAAAGAACGAACGAAATGTGTCGTGTTTGGCGGCCACTTTGCCTATATCTTAGGGAACGTAAACACCTAGAATAAAAGATAAATTAAACTTTTTTTTTCATATATTAAACGTTTAAATTGAAAATATTTGTATTCGAAACGAAGGATTATTGAATACCTAAACAACAGGCATGTTCAAATTCTAGTTTTGTCCTCTATTTGTGAAAATAAGAGAGTTTCAAGGTGCGCACAAAGTCTGTGCGCAGATTTCAACAGTTTCTTTCACGATCGTCTCTGTACCCAGAGGCGACCAATCAAAAACTAAAATCGCCTTCAGTGACAGTTATCTGTACTAGTACTAAGTTTTTGGATGACTAAAATCACTGGGCCGTTTCTTCACAGATAACAACAGTAGCTTAGGAGAAAAAAGTAGGCCTTAATATTCGACATTTTGAATTCCGGCCTAGGTAATTATATTCACAGAAAAGTCACTGAGACCTACGCAATTTACAGTTCATGTAACACTCGATACAGTTCATGTATTAGAAGCTGCTGTTTGTTTCAGATAAATATTGGCATTACCTCTCACATAGTGTTCGACCACATAGGTAGGTTCACCGACTGCACTGAATAACCTAAATATCTCAATAGCGTCGTTTCCTATCCAATCCTTGTTAACCCTTAGGCTTCTAAGCACGACTCAAAGACCATTTGCGGACTGTGTAGATCAAGATCAGAATGCGCAGAACGTGCAGTCTGATCTTAGATCTACACTATCCGATAGGGAGATATTTTTTCACCAAAAATAACTTCGAAGTAGCACTATTTTGGTCTTTACTATCGGCTTGAATGTTTCATTTATTTTGCAGGTTAAGGGTTATATAAAAACACATTTGACTGTTAACCCTTTACCAAACGTTTTCATGTTTTGACCTCTATAGGGAAAGAGGCTTTTGAAAACATTCTGAAAAGGATGTAACAGTCCGGTCAGCTACAAAAGCCCCAGTAGTAGGGCGTGAGACTTGTCAGCGACACTTTAGGTTGGTTGGTTCGATTCCTACGGCAGGCCAACTAAGCATTACTATAGTCATTCGGACGAAACTTGAAATATAGGTACCGTGTGACGGTACTATGCCCTCTAAACGTTAACGAACCAGGGTAACCATAGGCTGGGTTTTGTGCTGTAACTTGCATTATTTCGCGTAACATAATCTTGTGGGGACATGAAAAACCGGTAGTGAGGATGAATGAGCGAGAACTAAAAAATATCTAAATGTATCCATCTGTCCGAGCAGACGAGGGCAGCAATGAACTGATTGTACATGACACTGAATCGTTGCCTTTAGATCTTTCAACCGATAGGCTGCTAATCGCGACTCAAGCACCTTTTGCAGACAGTGTATATCAACATCAGATTGCAAAGAACGTGCAGTCTGGTCATGGTTCAATACTGTCGGATGAGGAGATATCTTTCTCCCTAAAAAAACCTTTGCAATAGCAAAACTTGGGGTTTTTAACTATCGGTTTGAAAGTTTCACTCCATTTACCTAGCAGGATAAGGGTTAAGTTTAAGCGTGCAAATTTCGTTACAGGGAATGTAGACTGAGGCTTATATTATCCTAAAAGAATGTTAAAAAGAAACGAAAAAAAATCCTAGCTGAACCTGAGACAGGAGCATCTTCCCGTGGATCAAAAGATTTAGAAAACAGACATCTTATCAAAATATCTGTGAATATGAATAAAACATCAATAATGACTTTGCCCGTCTTTATCCACTGAGTCATGCGTTTCAGACAGAGCTAACCAGCGAGGTATGCTATACATTAATAAAAACATCTAAGCGCGTCTCTGTGTGCATTTGGGGGCAGTATGGGTCCAAGATCAGACTGCACAGAAACTGCAGTCTGATCTTGAAGCTACTTTGCCTGATGATGTAAGATATTTTTTCGGCAAAAGAACTTCGAAATTGCATAAAAGGTTTTTTTTATTTTTAAATCTTAACAGTTATTTAACCCCTATCTTGCTAAATAAATAAAAATTTCAAGCCGACAGTAAACACCTAATGTTATTTCAAACTTATTTTGTTGAGAAAAATATCTCCTTATCGGAAAGTGTAGATCCAAAATCCTCAGAACGTGCAGTCTGATCTTGATGCTGTCCGCTAAAGGTCAGTGAGTCGCGCTTAGCAACTCAAGAGTTAAGGTAGACCTTTCCATTTTCAGTCTGTAAGAAAGGGTTTAGATACATCAATTCCAATGTTATTATCGCAGCAAATAGATGAAAGATCTTCATCGGTAAGTTGAGGGCTGTTCTTTTTATTCTCTTTTCCAAGCCCACCCAATCGCAATGGCAGATATATCTGGCTCTGTATTCACCAAAAATTCTTCAGACCATTCTCAGTTTTATTTTCAAGAATTTGCTAAATTAGAAAGCAACACCTGTGATTAGTAAACGAAATGGTTTAGCGAATCAAAGGTTGCGCTACTTTCTACATCAAGAATAGGAAATGAATTGAAATTAAGAACGATTGGTGAGTACGGACCCAGGGTTGCTCGATACAGTTTTCTTGTACCAAACCCTGCATCGACCCTTGTGCGTATATTGTCCGAAATGTTAGGAATTTGACAGCTTTTAGCCTGCTATTTCTAAAGTGCTCAAACCGGAAATGGGGCCAAAGCACTGGGAACTAAATCTTTTGCCGCAAAAACAATGTTTGCAACATTTTTTCCCACGTGTATTCTTGTATCAAACCATTTTCCGTTGTAATTGACGATACTTAAAAGAATGTTTTCATAATCGTCTTCTGCAAAGTGTTTCATGGGCTAATGGGTATAAAGGCGCCATTATCGCTGAAAAGCTTATTAAGTCTCCACGGTATGCATCGGCTCTTGAAACTGAATTACAATTGTTATCTTTCGTAAAACAATTTTATCTGCAAATAAATGCACCCTCCTATTTGTCTCCAGGATGCTTTCATACTGATCACTATCAATTCCTGTGCAATTTAAATGTTCCTATTTTTAAGTTACCTCGAGGCTGACACAGTTTCATTTTATAGGTATGTGATAAGCGGATCAAGTCAAGATGTTAACAAATAGTTCAGTAAGTGCTGAAATATAGCCATGAATTTTTTTATCATCGAAATGGTAACGATTTTAAGCAGCTGTTCTGATTGTCAATTTAAGTGTGTGTAAACCGGAAATACAGGTCAAAGAACGGTTGACAAAATGTATTCCTACCGCCGAGATGTAATCAAAGTACTGAAAGTACTGACAGACTAGCGAATTTGATTGTTTGATTGATTGATTGATTATATGGTGTTTATTAACCCTGTTTTCAAAATTATGTCAGTTATGTAGTGGTGGCCAGTGCACATATCCATGCTTTCCTGGAGTTTCTTTTACCAGTACTCCGCACAATATTCTTTCCAAGCCACTGGCTCCCTTCCCACATAACCATCGTCGAAACGTGAGCGAGAAATGAATCCTTTCGCAATGACTATCATCAATCCTTGGAAAGAAATTTGTTGAGGATCAAAACAGCGACCTCCTGTTCTCAAGTCCTGTATGCTACTGACTGAACTGCCGGGGTTATATGTGCTATTGGTTAACTATAATCCAGTTTAAGTTTAACCCTTAACCTGCTAAAAAATGTTAAATGAAACTTTCAAGCTGATGGTAAACACCAGAATATTGCTCTTTCACAGTTACACTTTGGAGAAAATCTATCCTCTTATCGGACAATGTAGATCCAAGATCAGACTGCACACACTGTCTGCAAAAGGTCATTGAGTCGCGGTAGTACTGGTAAAAAAAACTCGAGGAAAGCATGGGCAGGTGCTCTGACCGCCGCAATATCACTGAAATAATGTTGAAAACGGCGTTAAACGCCATGCAGTCAATAAGTCAATATATTTAATAGCACAAGATGTAGTTAACTATTTAACTCTCCTTACAAAACGAAAAATTTTACATCAGTCCAAATTCAAAGCTGTTGCAGACCATGAATTAAATATGGCTGAACTGATGAAAAATGATTCCAGAAGGGCAGAAAACAATGTGGAAAAAGGAGAAAATGATGGTTACCAGCATTTTCTCCTTTTCCCACAATGTTTACAACGGGATCCTTCCCAAGTATCGTTAAAACTTGGGATTGTTTGGTAAAAGGTTAATAGAATAACAGTTTAACATAATAGTTCAACTGTACACAATGATCTAAATAATGAATGACTGAAGGAATGACAAGGGTTCCCTGTCCAGTAAGGGTTGATATAGCTTGGATTTGCTACAAGTTAACCTAGGTGTATCTATTAATAGATTCATTCATAATGTTACAGTTGTGTAGGAATAAGTGATTCTCTGCTTTGCATAGGTCACTCAATTTACATATAAGCAAAGATCTTGTACCTTATAAATGACATCTTGTTCAGTTTATTACTTTGTAAGACAACATTTTCAAATCGGAGAGGAAGAGATTTAGTGGTTTATGTCTACATTGTCATGTATAACAAAATTAAGATTTCTAACAGAAAGAAGTATTTTCTGTGTGGCAGTATTTGGCAACTGTGGGGTTTTGAATCTAGGTCAGTCTTGATGCCTATAGACTAGCTTCGCTAGTCAAAAATAAACTTGTAGACCTGCTCTTCAATAAAGATAAATCATATCGATCTTTTAAAGAAACATCTATTCTCGTTTTCGGCCAGTTTTTAACCCATTTCATCCTTATTTAATCAAACTGTAATCATTCCTGTATCTTCATGCCAAATGTTGCCCCTGACGGTTGCAAGATTGCCCAGATTACGACCGATAAAAAATGAATTCCATTTTCTTGAGGCCATCAAAGAAATCACTGTTGTGAAGTTTCCGGTTTTAAATAAAAGATTTCTGATATATTTATTTGTCCCTTGCACTTTATATATCGGTAATTTATCTATATTTATACAGCTTACTAAATTCTGGACCATTCTAAAGTCAGTCATCTTTATTTACGTTTTTTTCTCTCTGGCTGTAAAGATGTATTTCTAATATCATTACCTCAACAAACGACATTTTGGGTCCTGCAGCACTCCCTTTTTGTAAATGTTGTGACAGAAATAAATAAGGGATGCTTTGTGAAAAGGGTATTTTATGCATTTCCTTGATCCATTATACCAGGCGAGTCATCACATAGCTCTTGATTCATAAAATAAATTTTGATTAACAACCAACTGAATCATGACGTAGAATGGTCTCTGACATACAGAAAATTGACCAGTAGCAAAAAGTTTCGACCCAGGTCAGCATGCGCGAATGTGCAGGCTGACCATGGTCGATACCTTTTTGTTTTTGCGAATGCATTAAAAACCCCATTTTCACAGAGCACGGCTCAAATGAAAATTATCTTTCAGGAACAATTTTTCCCATTGCCACGATATTTTCACACGTGCTCATGTGTTTCGATTATCTATTTTTTACAAGGCTGTTCTGTCTTCTGCCGCCAATTTGTTCCATGAGGTAGCCATTTTGAAAGAAATGTAAAACAAAACATGTTGTATCGAGAACTCTGGTATTCACATGTTGGCTTCCTTAAAAAAGAAACCCGGAGAGGTCAGCATCAATTTTTTCAAACAGTTCATTGGCTTTAAATTTCGACAGACACGTGACCTTCCCGCGTTTTCAAGTCACATGGTCTTTTCCTCCGGTTTTCTCTTTTTTAACGAAATTCTTTTTTTTTTCCGCTTAGATTTATTCGTTTAATGAAAAATTAAAACTATTGGAGAGGTCATTTTGTTCTGAAGATAATGACTGTAATTAAAACTATTCTTTGAATAGAAATAATGAATAATTGAAACTATTCTTTGAGCCTCAGCAAGAATTAGCTCCCTAAGTTTTAGTTTCCCGTTTTCGAAAAGATAAATGATGGAACAGAAAATAAAAAACGAAAATATCGAAAATAGTCTTGGCTTTTGTATCGACCGTCGAAACACACTTGCAATCAAATCAATACATTTTTTTTGAAATCCGTCACATAAAAACAAATCACGTCTGTTTCCTGTTTCAGTTTTTTTTTGATTTCGGTTTATTTATAAAACCATGACGAAACAGACTGTGTGTATCAGAATAATTTCGCAAAAATGGTGGCTTTAGATTGCAACTTCTGAGGTAGTCTGCCTTTTAAACTCACCACTGTTGACCTCTCCAATAAAGAAGAGAACACGCAAAGATCGGTCTTTTTGTCCGTTCAGTGGCCAAAAAATAAAACTCAAATACTTTCTTTATTTTAATTTGTTCCTGTTTAGTAGAATTTCACATAGAGAGAGAGAAGGAGAAAGTACAGTGCGGCAAACTAATAATAAGTTACTCGACTGAAAGACTTCCTCTGTAAATGAAATAGTAAAACTTGTAAGCCTTTCAAGGGGTCACAGATGTGCAAGCACGCCCATTATGGACAGTGCTAGGATTTTATTGTCTAGTAAACAGATCTTCAAAACAAGCAAAAAGAGGCAGGATTATTACGCAATCCTTAGTTTTAACGACCACGAGAAAGGAGTTTTTTTGAGAACATTGTGGAAAAAGGAGAAAATGCATTTTCTCCTTTTCCCACAATGTTTTCTACCCGTTTAAAGAAAAGTTTGTGCAGCACTTAATTTGTCGTCAGCAACTGCTTTGAATTTGGACCAGTCTAAAATTTTGTCGTTTGGTAAAGTGATAACTAAAACTGGAACCGTTTCGCACTATAACTACCAGCGTTGATCGGCCCGGTTTTCTCCAGTCGGAAGGCTGTTTCGAATTCAACAACCCAATAAATCAGTGACATGTTATCTAACCCGTAAGCCGAGAAGTTTTACGTCTGATAAAGCAAACATTGACCCCCACCCCCCCTTTCATTTCCGAGCATTCGAGTAGAATTGTAATTTTCGAAAAGGGGAAAGTCTGCCAGACGACCATTTGTTACTGCTGTGGTGCATGCTAACAGTTTTGAGAATTTCTTTTTTATTTTTCAGCTTTTCGAGGACTAGACTTGCTCCTCCTACAGGCGGTTCATGAATGTTTCCCCGTTTGTGTTGCAATATAGCTCAAGCATGGAAAGGTTTAACTTTATAAATTAAACTTGGAGATATTTGTAGATTTATGATAATTGTTTGTAATTTTATTTACAACAGTTTTTGGTACAGACGAAACAAAGATTAAAGCAAGATTATCGGTAAAACAACCGGAAGTTCTCCGATGTATGACGAAATTGTGGGCGCACGGACGGACGTAAGGAAGGACAACGCGTGCTCCACTGTAATTCTTTCGGAAAGGGGGACATTATTATAAACACGAACGATATTAGTTTCCGGACAAAAATGGCCTTTTATTTAACATCTTTTTCATTGGAGAATGAGTAGAATTCGAACATTTTAACCTTTTCTAAAAACGTCTCCATGTTGTAGGAAGTAGTCCAGTTTCAAAAACATCGTAGAAAAAGGAGGAAAGGCTAGTTATCACCATTTCCGTCTGTTCTCAAAATGTTTTCTGCCCTTTCAAAGACAACTTCTGTCGTAAACTGGATAACATTTTAATGGTCGAAAAGATTTCGATACGGACGAGTCTAAAACTTTTGTTGTCTGGTAAAGGTTAGTTGTGCTGCAAAAGATGCACACTTAGACTCAGACTGAGCTGGAAAAAGACGGCAAGTATGACGATCGTAATAAACGTCCAGTAAGCTAACAAACCTGCTAATATGACGACATCGCCCTTTTAAAGCTCTGAATTGGGACTGAAGACAAAGCAATCTTCTGATGTTTCATAAAGGATCGTTTTATCCCGAGATTCTAGACATCCACTGTATATGTACTTCTAACATTGTGCATAGTTAGTTTAAACATATTTTATTTGCATATTCTTATGAAATGTACATAATCATTTACAAATAATTCAACATTTTTTCTGCAAAATGGATCAGAACGAAAGCAGAGCTTATACATGTTGTATTCTTCTCCAAACTGGTGGCTTGAACGAGTACAAGTCATTTAAGCTAATACTAAACATTGAGAGGAACATTATTAACTGACTAGGTATGGAGGAGAGACATGTTTTACCTGGAAAACGTGAAGAGTTAGATTGAGAAGTACAGAAAGAGGAAGGGAAGAGATGAGGTAATGGACGAAACAAAGTAAAGGAGTATTCTTTAAAGACTTTTACACGGTACGAATATGAATCTGTTCCATTTTACAACGAGCATCATTATTCTTGCTAAAGTTGTATAAAAATGGAAACAAAATTGTCATTCTAGAAATCGGTTGCTATCCCTAATAAAATTTTGGACCTCAAGAAGAAATTTCTCATTGTCACGAAATACTAGATTCCTTTTCCAAAGAGTAACATCTCAAGGTCAATACAAATGTAGATATTGCATTAAATAGTCTAGTCCTAATGGCATCGTAATTATTGCATTCGAAAAGGAAATATTCACTGGTCTCAACCCCACCACATGTGTATAGTTCAATTATTTGCATATAATAAGCTATGCATAAAAGGAGGTAAGAGCGTAGATCGTAACCCCTAGGCTGATAAGCCCGACTGAATGCAGGTTTGATGACAGTAGAAATCACACCTCTGTGCGCACGCAACTCGACCTGATCCGACCACACAGAAATCTAGACTACTGTATTATTCCAGTTATATCTACTTATATAATCTTAACCCTTAGGCTGCTAGGCGCGACTCAAGAACCTTTTGAGGACAGTGTGGATCAAGATCAGACTGCACAGAACGTGCAGTCTGATCTTGGATCTACACTGTCCGATAAGAAGATACCCCCCTCATACCTTTAAAATAGCAAAATTTGGGTTTTTACTATCGGCTTGGAAGTTTCATTTCACCTATTTAACAGGATAAGGGTTAATTCTTTGTCTAAGTAACGGTTCAGAGCAAATAAGCTAGAGCTCGTAGGGACCTGAATCCTAAAGGTTCATCGTCTTTGTTTAAGGCCCACTAGCGGCCAAAAGAACAATGCAGGTGTTAAAATGTATTTACATTTAAATCATACCATTTAAAAGTACGGAAAGTATTGTAAAGATGACAATCTGTTAATGTGTGGTCGGTCCAACGGTTAGTCGCTGGGAAAAAAAAAAGAATTTTAAAATCAAACAGAAAGCAAGCAAAAGATAAAGTGACCTGGCAACTTTTAACCTAATTTTGAAATTGAATTGCCTGCCAGCGACGAACACTTGGATCGACAATACAATAACAAATTGTCGTTTTCTCAATAATGTCTATACTTTAAAATGGTGTAGTTTAAATGCAATTCAATACCCGATTTGTTTACTTTCGGCAGCTATTTTTACTCCACAGAATACTATGCAAACAGGTGCTACAGGTACAGTATACGCTCAAAAGTCATAAAGATTACACTTAACATTAACTAGCTATACAGAAATGATACTCATCTTCAATATGAATACAAAATCTATCAGAAATCTCAAAGGACACATTGCCTTTGATGTGGAGAATACTAGAGATTTAACCTTTGATTAATGTGATCAATCATTTTTTGATAATCATAAGGAAATGAAGAAAACAGGCTCGATGCTGACAGGGCGTGCAAATGCAACATTTCGTTTGCATTTCCCTGCAAAGTAAAATGTGAATTCTGAATTCTTCTTTTTCAATTTTACAAAACAATATGTCTTCGCAAAGAAAATATCTGTTTGCGTAGTATGGTCAAAACGTTGAAGTGCATTGTTCTGAACTGCTTATTTTTTTCGTGTAGTCTTTTAACTCTGTACCATGTGACAAACTTAAGGCCCGGCCGGGTAGCTCAGCGGTTAGCGTATCGGACTCCTGACCTGGTTGTTGGGGTTCGATACCCGGTTGAGAAGAACCTTCTTTCCGGCGATTTTTCCCCTCTCACCTCTGGTGCATATGAGAAAATTAGGCAGTAACTTGGAATGATGTGTCAGTACTGATGTGAGAAAGCCCGGAAACACATGTGTATCTGCACTGACCGCCGTGAATTGACCTAAGCTGTAAAAACGGCGTTAAACTTTAATACAAACAAACAAAATTTAAGACTCGCCTAAAATGAAAACATTTGCATACGACCAATTAAAATGTTACTGAAATGAATGGGTTTTTCCTTTGAAAGGTTAGAAAACGTTCTGGGAAAAGGAGAATATACTAATTACCAACATTTTCTCCTTTTCACGCAATACTTTCTAAAGCTTTCTTCTTCAGGGTTGTGAAAACTTGGGATTGTTTGGTAAGGGGATAAGTAAACGCAGAAGTTATTCTCATCTAACTGTTCTTGAAACTGAGTCACACCTGTAAACCAAATAGCTCCAGGAAAATTTGAAGTGCTTGTACCTTAAGGCAGGTGCTGTCTTAATACCAATAAATTTCTAGTCTTTTTTAACCAGAATCAAAATCAGAATGAAATGTATATGTATATATTAAATAATTATGACTTACAAGTAACTTCTTGATACACCATCAAAATACGGTGTTTTCGTGTAACATTGAAATAATGATATCACTAGTTGGGAATTTAGACATTGGCCTGTTAAGACAGGGCAATTGCTGAGACATTTTTGAGTGTTTTTATATGTTTTAAGAGTTTTATGGAGTGTGAAGCTAAAAGGATACTCAGCCTTCTAATGTCTTTTCTAAAGGCCAATATGTAAAAATGTATATATAGACCTTCTGATTGTAAATGATGCTAAGCAATTTTTGTGTAGTTTATATAGAAGCCAATAATTAGTCATTATGTCCATTTAATATTCGGTTCATTTCTCCGACGCCCGACTTTGTGACTTGCAGCTGATTAACAAAGAATACGCCAGATTTCCTGACACTTTGATGAGAATGTTTTTCCATAGATCTAGCCAAACTGAATTTCATTCAAAATTAATTCTTTTGTACCTATCATAGCTGCTTAAAATTCCAGTTTCGACATCTATCTGCGTAGAACGAGAGTCTGATCTTTGATTTATATTTTCCGCTCTGCTTAAATATTCAATATAAGATTAAATAAAAAATCTTCTAAAGCAATTAGGCCACTGACCGCTGTTCTTACAACGTTTTTCTGAAAATTCATGTCTCTACGTAAAAGATAGAAATAGATTAGCAGGCTTAAGTTTTGGCTCATTGTTCTCCGTCTCAAAAATCAGTAGACCTAAACTAAAAATCTAACACTATACAGAACCCTCGGAAAATATTTCGTCGAGTAGGCATGTTGTCGGAAGAATACTATACATTCACGTGTAAACAACAAGAGGTCGTGAAAACTGTCATTTCTTCGAGTAAAAAAGATCTATAAATCTTGCCGATTGTTAGAACAGTCCGAACGCACTTGACATTTACGAGTTTCCAGACTTACATACACATATAACTGTCGAAACAAAGACTACATGACTTTGTTTCTGGGGTACAGTGATAATCATTTACCTGGATTCCCGTTTTCTTTTTAGAAAAAGAGAAAATGTTAAAGCACTCAACCGGAAGTCATCGCGCGTGACTGCCAACAAAATGTACAGTAAATCTTTATTGCAGTTCTTGGAACAAAAGTGGTCTGTAGAAGTAGACAAATGCAAACATCAGATCAGACGGTCCAAAATGCAACTAAAGATTCGAATTCATAGTATTTGTCCTTGGAATAAAGATATGTGTCTACGGTGTGACAAAGAGGGAATGTCAGTTAGGGGTAAAAAATGATACCTCCACAATGTCATGTAGTCCCTTAGGACTTTGGGGAAAAAAAAAAGGCTGGAATGGGATTACCCTCATTTTGTGTATTTTAAAACCTTTTAAGTCTGTGCAATCTGATCTTTGTCTGCACTCTTCGCGAATTTAATTGCCAATATACTACCTACCTTGAGTTATCAAAAGCGATAAAAAAGATCATAAATAACGGTTGGTTCCGTGAATTACTTTATATTGTTGAAGAGGATAAATACTTAATGTTCATTCTAGTTTCTTAACAGAGAAGTGTTTAATCCTTGAATATTTAACCTTTTGCCAAACAATTCCGAGTTTTAACAAACCCAAGAAAAAAGGCTTTTGAAAACGTCGTGGGAAAGGAGAACCTGCTGGAAACTAGTAATTCTCTTTTTCCCACAATGTTATCTGCCGTTTCGATGACGAATTCCATGATTTGAGCATCACAGCTGCGAACGATTTCAAATTGGACATGTTTAAACTTTTGTCGTCAGGTAAAGCGTCAAAGGATTTAAATTGAATCAATCTTTCGGCCAGTAGGATTACCAATATACTATGATTTCAAAGTTCTTTTCAGCGAAAAATCCCACTATGATTCTGTTCACGAAAACGTTTCGAGTCATGCTCAGGAGCCCAACACTTACCGGTGCCTTAGAATTTAATTTGTGTCCTAACATACTCGCTCTTCTACGTCTTTGGCTTCTTGATGGTACTCTTTACTAATAGTGGTCAGCTCAAGATCGAAAATATTATCTTGATTTGAAAGCACTTCATGATTTAACGGAGCAGTAATAAGAGGAAATAATGCTAAACCATTCTTATGACATGAATGATTTTTTTCTTAGCAATGATCCCATTAATTGTTCAGAGTAAAACTATTCATTCTACACAAATTGTGAAAAACCTTTCCCAAAAACTATCCATGGCTGCTTTCTCAAAATCTGATCGATCCTAGGGCCAAATTGTTGGTAGTTCTATTGTTTTTTATGACAGGCTGGCCATATTCTGTGGGTTAACAGAGCAGAGTGTAGAATACTAGTTGTTGAAACAGAACACAGACATGCGAGTTTTAAGTCAGATTACATATAAAAAAATAAATTTTGAAAATACTTGAGGATGTATAGATTTAAAGAGATAATATGGACAGAAAATTAAGATATTGCTTTCATACTGCCAGTAAATGAAAACCTACAACTAAATTCAACATGAATTTCTTGACTACAGGTAAGTATGTGAACTCTGCTTTACACATTATCATCTATAGTTGACTGTCTTTGTCATGCTTTGGATCAATTTTGAAAACAATCTGAAAAAGGAAATATCGCCCATGACAAGATAGTTTTCCATTTAACTTTTCATAATTATATCCAATCTGTATTTCTCTTAATATTATCTATACTCATAATGAATGTTTTCACATTCTTCTGCTGCAAATGTTTCAAGATAATTGCAGACATAAATTTTTGTACTATCTTACCGCAATGAAACAGCGTGCAATAAATATCAGTAAATCGATTTAAAAACCCTCAATTTTGCACCTTCATACCTTTGATCATTTTCATGTCCATCAAAGAGTTGAGGAGTTGTTTGTCTCTTTCAATCAATCAAAGAAGATAGTTTGATATTTTACAACGATTTTGATGATTTATTACAATGTTTTCAAACTCACCATACTGTTATACAACCGAACGTGTATCGATGGAAATATCAGTGACGTTAACGGAAGTTGCATACATTATATCTCATTAATTTGTATAGTATCTTATAAAAGTGACACAGTGTGCAATTCAGTGTAGTCAATCATTCAACCCTGATCCTTTCGAATACATGCTCTTAACTTTGACAAAAATACATTTCGTGAAGTACACTGGCTTTGAAATTGTATGCTATGACTTAAACAATGAACAAGGAAGTGAAAAGTTTAGATCGAAATCAGACTGCACGTGTGTGCAGTCTCATCTTGATCTGCACACGCCGCAAATCACATCAATGGTGGCATATGCGAAAGTGATGGGTAAATATACTATTATCTTTATCAGTACCTTCAGCCCTTTGATTTCGTTCCCGTGTCTATCAATAAGTAAACGACTGTTGAAGAATACGGAAGCTCCTTCTCAATGATCAAAGAAGACAGTTTGCTATTTTCTGTGATTACCTGAGTAATGCGAGGGTAATAGGTGAGCTACGGAGCAATTTGTCTACCCCAACACCGGGGCTTGGGAAATTTTAACGTTCTTACCATATTTTTGTAATTACCTCGTTTAGCATTTTTTTTCCTTCACTAGTTATTTTTTTTACATACATCGCGCATTTGTTGGAAATGAAATCAGCGAGTTGTATTAACTGTACCCTTAGTGTATAAGATAACTTAAATTGACTCTGTCAGACAGATTAAAAAAAAAAAAGAAGTTTCAAAACGTAATAATGATCTTGTTTTCTCATTCAAAGTAAAAAGAAATGAAGAAAAGAATTACATTTATTTTTCGAAAGCTTGAATAATGTATTTTGTATGGTAAGTTTTTCACGGATAGGTTTCAAAGTCTATGAGCGTATATGATTGAGCGATAGGAACATCCATAAAATACAGACGTAACATCTGCTTAAATCAGGTTGTGCTCGAAAAAAACAACATTTAACCATGATCTAAGCCTTCACCATACCATCCCGAGTTTTAACAAATCTGAGAAAGACAACCTTTGAAAACATGGCAGAAAATGGAGAAAATGCTGGTAACCATTATTTTCTCTTTTTTCCACAACGTTCGTTACCATTTCGAAGAGAATTCCTATCAGTTGATCCTTATTTACTTTGTCGTCTGCAAATGCTTTCGTTTTGGACAAGTCTAAAATTTTGTAGTCTGGTAAAGAGTTTTAAAGTAATTTTCCGGTTAATACGAAACCAGTTTACCTGGTATTCCTTCCAGATTACAAAAACAATTTAGTATGGTCTATATTTTTCACCCGTTTTGTTTGTTTTGTGCGTCTGTCTGTCTATCTTCCCGTCAATAAATATATGAACCGTACTCTGTGAATATGGGGCTTAATACACCTGCAAAATGTATCGACCCAAGTCAGCCGGCTCAGTCCGCACAGGTTGACCTAGCTGAAACCTTTCTCTATTGGTCAATTTTCTGTATATTAAAGGACCAGTCTACCTCATGATTCAGTCAGTCTGGACTTTATGGATCCATGATCATGTGATGACTTGCTTGGTATCACGCATCACGAGATGCATTAAGCCCCCTTTTGCCAGAGCGTTGCTCATATTGAACGAACCTGGTAGGTCTAAAGTATTTTCAGTAGCTTGCAGTTATTTCAAAAGTCCAGGTATCTAACTTTCATTTATATATCAGATTTGTTAAAAATATTCACCATGATATTAAAAATTTTCATTTCACGTTCGGAAGGGAAAAAATTGTCCATCTCCAAAATTTCGACCCTTATAGAACACTCGTGACAATGAATTTTCATCCATTAATTTAGTCCTGTGTACCAGATTGAAGATAAACTACCACAGAACACAATAAAAATAATGGTTATCCTGTCCCAATTAACCTTTTACTAGATGACAAAATTTTAATCTTGTTCAACTTTAAACCACTCGCAGACAGCAATTTAGATGTGTCTAAAATTCTAGGATTTGTCTTTGATAGGCTAGAAAACATAGAGGGAAAAGGAGAAAATGCTGGTTACCAGCATTTTCTCCCTTTCTCACAATGTTTTCAAAAGCCCTTTTCCTCAGGGATACTAAAAGTCTCAATTGTATGGTTAAGAGTTTAAAAAATACATGTATATGCTAAATACTGACGAATGACTGGGGGATCGTTTTCGGAAGGTAACACAATTGTACATCTTGTCTTACTATTTCAGACTAGAGGGCGACATTTATCTAAAAGCAAACGCCTGTGCTTTCTTATGCTTACTTCCCTACCAAAACATAAAGAAAAAACTTACGCGAGGGTACAGAAAAAATATTGTCATCATTCCTCTCCCGCATGTGTTCGAAATGTGGTTCTCCTGAAATACATTAAATAGTATCTTGGTTGATGTTTTTCATATAAAAGCTTGATAAAAAATGTTTTACAGTGACTTGATAAATTGACCAATGTGACAGAATCATATCTTTACATATGTGGCACTAGACTGGATTCCAGTCCGAGCATTTTTTCCTTTTTTTATATTCGGACTTTACTGTGTCAAAAATGACGTCATTCTTGACAAAGTAGAGTCCGAATATAAAAAAGGAAAAAAAAAAAAGATCGGACTGAAACCCAGGCTAATCTAGTCCTAAAGTGCTCTAAAGATCAGCAGTCGCAAGCACGAAGTCTAACTCTTTATGGGTGGCAAAATTGTAGACTTATCGAAGTGGGGAAAAATTGCAGACAACAAATCAAATGTGGCTAAAATGAGGGACTTTTCATTTCAAACGGTATGAAACTTTGTGAGAGGAGGTAAAAAAAACGCTGGTTACCAGCATTTCTCCTTTTCTCACGATGTTTCTGAAAATTTGATTCTTCGGAATGTTTAAAACACGAAATTGTTTGGTAAAGCAGTAAAACAAATCTGGCCCAAGTTGTTGGTTAAAAAAGAAATGTTTGGTTTTACCGAATTTTAGCTGGGAAGCAAAATACATACAGTATCTAGCCTCTTCATTATTCTGCGCATAACACATTGCGACAATACAGGACAATTGCTAATTTGATTGGACAAAATTTCCAAATGATGCCACATCGGAACCAATGAAATAGCAATTCAGCCACTAATTAGAATAATTCGAATTTTAAACGTATTAGTTTTATTGTTAAAATGGGTTGCAAGATCATTTCAATTATATCTTAGCAGCAGCTCATACGGATTATTTATGTCTTTCACTAGTACCCAGATTGCACTTTGGAGTTCTTAGCACATGGACACTCCCATATAGCCATCGCCGCCAATGCGGTACGAACCAGAATTTACTGATTTCAAGTCACCGCCTTAACCCCCAGTGCAGTGATCCTGCTCTTGTAGACAGTGTAGATCAGAACCAAACTGCACACAACGTCCAGTTTGATCCTACATCTACAATGTGAGCAATCCCGAGATATTGGGATAACACAGCATTTAAATTGCAATACCTGCATCTGACTGAAATGTCCATTTCATTCTTTAGCACTATAAGTGTTAACCTCGGAGCCACGGAGGAGCCAACAGACTGCTTTCCTCCCCGTATACAGCTAAGTGTATAGTACATTACTGTATACAACGGGGACTAGTAGCTTAAACCTTGTCCTGCTAAATAAGTGAAATAAAACTTTCAAGTTGACGGTAAAATGTAAAATTCTACTATTATAAAGTAATATATGTATATACATAATTTTTATTTTTTGGGGAAAGATACCTCCCTATTGGACAGAGTAGATCCAAGATCAGACTGCATGTTCTGTACAATCTGATCTTGTTCTACATTATCAGCAAAAGGTCAGTGAGTCGCGCTTACCTGCCTAAGAGTTAAGAAGCTGTTTGCCAGATCAGCTTCCCACAATGCAATGATTAAGAAATGAAGCTAACAAAATCACCGAGGGTAACGTACAATGCTCTATCTTGAACGTGACCCTATTTAACCTTCAACCCTCCACTTGCCTAATCATAAACCTGGCCTTTTCTTCGACGGCTTAAAATACAATCCATTGAAACTCTGATAGATTTGTATGTTAAAAGCTTGACTGAACAAGCAGACGGCATAGATCCAAGATCAGACTGCACGTTCTGTGTAGTCTGATCTTGATCTGTGCAGTCCGCAAAAGCCCATGCATTCGCTTACTGCGCTGAAAAGGGTTTTTCAGTAACTCATTAGCGACTCCCTGTCAAGCTCGGAGCATCTGTTCGATAAGAAGAGACTCGCTATCATTTCAACAAGATCCATTTGCTCTGACAGTGACTTACTTTATTACCCAAGTCTATGGATTCCTTCCTTCTTTTTTTTCTCCGAACCCTTTACTTGAGCCCAGTGGTTTAGTCGGTAGCGAGCAGAACCTGAAACCATTGGGGGAAGGGTTCGCTTGTTCGAATCCTCAGCTCGGCGATTTTTTTTCGTAGGAATTGATAATAGCCCTTGTGGAGGTTTGCATTCCTTTCTTGCTGCTGATCATCGTTTCTACGATGGTTGAAAGCAGCCAGTGGCTTGGAAAGAATACCGTGTGAGGCACTTGTAAGTGAAACTTTAGGAAAGCATGGATTGGTGCGCTGGCCACCGCGATATTGTTGAGATAATGTTTAAAACGGGATTCAACACCAAACGAACCAACCAACGAACCAACAAACAACTAAACACCCTTAAGGCTACTATCTCAGTGGGTAACATATAAAGCTAGAAATTGCAAGGAAGCAGACTACCGTATCCGCAGTTCGGTTAAACTCTTTTCCTGTTTTGATGAAAGTGTGGCAGGATTCGCACCGTTTACAGCTCTACATCGCTTCGATAATGCATATACTGGAAAGCAGTCAATGGGTTTGAAAAAGTCTTGTGTGAAGTATTTGCAAAAGAACCATTAGGAGAACATGGAGAGGTGCTGTATTGATGTTAAATACCACGAACCCAACCACCCGACTAACGACCGAACTAACGAACAAACCAACGAATGAACGAACGATCGAACGAACGAACGGATCGACCGACCGACCTACGAACGAACGAACGAACGAACGAACGAACCAACCAACCAACCAGCCAACCAATCAACCAACCAACGCAAAAATGAAACAATCCAACGAACAAATCAACGAACCAACAAATCAACCAACGAACCAACTAGCCAACTAACCAAGTAACCAACCAACGAACCAACGAACAAATGATCCAACCAAAAATTCAACAAACGAATCAACCAAAGAACCGACAAACCAGCGAACCATCCAACCGCACAACCAACAACCTAACTAACCAAACAACGAACCGACAAACGAACCAAACGAACCAGCCAACCAACCAGCCAGCGTATCAACAAACAAACCAATGAAACAACATGCCAACCATTCAACGAATTAACCGAACGAACGAACCAACCAACCAATGAACGAAGCAACAAAGTAACCAGCAAACCAACAAAACAACGAACGAACGAACGAACGAACGAACCAACCAACCAACCAACCAACCAACCAGGGAAACAACAGACGAACCATTTAACGAACCAACCAATGAACGAAGCAACTAAGTAACCGACAAACCAACTAAACAACGAACGAACGAACGAACGAACGAACCAACGAACCAACCAACCAACCAACTAACCAATCGACCGACCAGCCAACTAACCAAGCCACTAACCAACTAAAAACCTTTACTATAAGTTTTTATAAATAATTTTTACTAAACGATCCTAAGCGGCCCCTGTACAACCTTGTAGAAGGCTTTTGAATACATTGTGGGACAGGGAACTTCTTTTTCCTCCCGATTTTCTATTCATTCAGAGACAAACACCAGCATTTGAGCCACATAAAATTTCTTGTCCTTTCAACACAAACCGGTATAAAACTTTGACGTCTGGTAAAGGGTTATTCTACAGGGCGGTACGGGCGTGTTCCCCAAATTAAAACCTCGTAGATTGTGTTTCTACCATAATTACACGTGATGCTATAAATTATTATATCACTGCTCGTGCATTCCGCTATCTCTTGTTCAGTTAATGTGCCATTGAGTAGAAGGTTTTGACGGTGTAAGAAAATAGGCCATTTTCTGTGAAAAGGCGGTTTGATGCATCTGCAAATAGTTCGATCCATATCAGCCTGCGCAGTCCGTATTTTTGCGTTAAATTACAGAGACATGCACAGTAGTTTTCACATCATGATCTGTACCCGTATAACTTACACTTTTAAAAGGGCCAACTGGCACAAAAATGTATTGTGAAACTAGAACAAAAGTTGCTATCTTGAATTCTTTTGGCCGCTCGTGTGCCTTTAAATTACGTTAAGTGTCTGTAAAAATTTTGTATACTTTGACCCATCAAAATATCTAGGGCAAGGTTTTTCAATATAGGCAAAATAACGTGTTAATTTCTGGGCAATCATTTGTGATGTAGAACCATAAGTTTCTGGCAGACGATAGTTTTAATTGGCTTTGAAAGGCCGGCAACCATCTCGCAACAGGTGTGTCACGTTTTTTTTCTAACTTCTTCCACAGGTAACGTATTCTTAATGTAATTCACCTATTGCCACAGCGTTGTAAGGTTCATTTTATTTAAGTTCAATTCAAGCCCAGTTTCTTTATATAACATGTATCGTTTCAAAGTCGTCTGTTGCAAGTTTATTTCAGGATGATATAATTTGAAATATAAAAGGCAGAGTTGTAATTATAGACAAAATAGCGCGCTAACTTTCAGGCAATTATTCGTGGTATAGGACCACGATGGATTTTTAAAATAGACCTTTCTTCATTACGAGGTTGTCTTTGAAGGACCGGAAACCATCTCGTAGCAGATGTGTCACATGTAGGTTTTTCTCTATAGTCCTTGAACATACAGAAAATTGACCAATAGCGAAAAGTTTCGGCCCAGGTCAGCCAGCGCGGACTGCGCAGGCTGACCTGGGTCGATACTTTTCGCAGATTGTTCGCCTGTTCACAGAGCATGGTTCAAATATTTTTGTTTATCCTGCACCGAAATTTATCAGAGAAAAATTGAAAATTACGATGAAAAAAAAAAAACTTTAAAATCATCGTATCTTTGTTATCTTTTAATGATAGATGATGTTCGTTCGGAGAAAAAGTAGTTATCTCTGACGGGATCATAAAAAATACACAACTAGCTACTCCTATATCACCTTTAGGTTAAATGTTGAAATTAGATAGCATCTTCTTGGCTTGTCTCTCGTCCTATAGTACTTCATAAAGATATTTAAGAAATAATGTAGCGGCACTCTGGCAAAAAGGGGTTTAATGCATCTCCGTGGTGCATTATACCAAGCAAGTCACAATATATATACGGATACATAAAATCCGTTCTACTGACTCATGAGGTAGACTGGTCCTATGACATGCAGAAATTGAACAATACGAAAACGTTTCGACTCAGATCCGCCTGCGCAGACTGCGCAGGCTGACCTGAGTCGACACTTTTTGCAAATGCTTTGAAGTCCCTTTTCACATACATGTAGCTTGGCTCGTGTACGTTATTATGAACGCAAGAGGGTTTTATTCTATAGAGCCCTGGCAGCAATTTTCAGATTTATTTTCAAGAGCGAAAAAAGTAAAATGTTGAAAAATAAGACGGCATGTTTCCGGCTGGTCTTTCGTCATGTATGACTTCACAAGTGTGTATAGATAAGTATACAAACATGTATTATATCATGGGGGCAGTAGGATTTGGTTTACAGGGGTTACACTTTCAGACTTATTTTCATGCGCGATTAAAGCAAATTCTAATTAAAAATGGTTATGAAAATTAGAGAAACCACAGTGTAGCACAAGATCAAAAATCACGTGATGTACAGTCACTGTCCAATGAATTAAGGTTTTGGGTTAAAACAAAAAACAGAATCTGATAATGTTTTTTTTTTTTGGGGGGGGGAGGGGGGAGGGTCTGATTTTAAATGTACATGGGCGGCGCTCTGGAAAAGGGGTGTCTCGGACATCGCATAATGCATTATACCAAGCAAGCCGTTCCATGACATGGACATATTTTGTCTACAATCCGACTAAATCATGAGGTAGAAACGCATGCGGAAAATTTGCCAAGAGCAAAAAATATCGACCCAGGTCTGCCTGCGAAGATTGCGCAGGCTGACCTGAATCGATATTTTTGCAGATGTATTGAACCATCTTTCACAGAGCATGACACATATGTATTCATTAAAGGCCCAGTAGCAGCCAAAAGTAAATAATGGATGTGCAAAATGCATTTAAAGTTTTTAATCATACCGTTTAAAAGTCTGGAAATTATTGTGAAGATGACAGTCTGTTATTGCATGGTCGGTCCAAGCGTTAGTAGGAAAATGAAATTTAAAACTACGTCAAAAGTTGCCGCTCTATCTTCTGTTTACTTTTTGACTGGTTTTGAAATTGATTTCCCTGCCAGCGACTTACACGTGGACCGACAATAAAAGATTGTCCTCCTCAACATGATGTCCATACTTTCCATGCTTGTAAACGGTAGGATTTAAATTTAAACGCATTTTAACACCTCATTGTTTACTTTTGGCCGCAATTGTGACTTTAATCTGTGTCGGGATTAAGTCTCGCAAAACTGAATTAACCCATATTCTGCTAAAAAAGGGGAAATGAAACTTTCAAGCCTATAGTACTAAACCAAGATTTTGCCTTTTCAATAGTATTTTTAGGTGAACATACTGTGCAGTCTGATCTTGATTTACACTATCCACAAAAGGCCTTGAGTCGCGTATAGCAGCCTAAGGGTTAAACTTTCGCATGTTAAACACAAGTGTGGATAGTACAAACAAAGCAAAGCTCAGGCACACATAATGTGCCCATCCGCCAGTTTGGGTTCATACATTCGGGACACTATGTTGGCATAGATAGCCTTGATGGGTTAGTGATACCATGTAGCGTGGACTGTTGAGAGATCGAACACCGCCAAGACCGAACCAAGATCGTGATCAGCGTGCGGCAAGTTAATTTTTCTGACAGTTTTGAACTAAAATCCTATCCTCAAACATTCCTGCGTCAGTTTGAGGAAGAAGGTGAATGTACGAATCAAAAATAACTGAGCGCTACCTCATAACTTTTTACATTATTTGTATTTGGCACAACTGTTGACCGGTGTCTCGTGCGTCGTATGCGCGGGAAACACTAACGTTACATGACGTCTTTTACATGAATAGAACAGAACAGAACAGAACAGAATAGAATAGAATAGAACGGAACGGAACAGAACAGAACAGAACAGAATATTATTTCCATAGAGGGCCCTTTAAGGGCATACATAGCAGATATCAATATACAGATAAACAATAAATTAAACACTAATTAAAATACATAAAAAAAATTAGCCATCACATGACATTACCAACAATTAAACAAGGACACCTAGCAAAGACTCATGTCAGCCTGCATATCAGCCCAGTGTGATCTGGCTCCCTGCTGTGTCCTCTATGGGTAGCTTCTATAGCCGGACAAAGCCTCTCATATCAAAGTGTGGATTTATAGGACAGTATGAGTCTTCAGTATACACATTTATTAAAATTGTAAAGAAAAATGTCATGTGCTGGATCAAATGTTCACATCCTGTCACAGGTAATGAAAATCATGTTGAAAATCAACACTGCATTGTTACGACCATAAGTGAAAGTGATTACATATGGCTTCTTAGATATTTTGTTTTCTTATTTCAAAGCATTTATGAATAAAATGACATTGAGCAACCTTTATGATGATATCTGTATCTTCTGAAGTCACCATCCATTTGAATTTGTTTTGATCGGACAAGTTTTCAAAATTTTTACAATTCTTAACAAGATATGAAAACAGTTTCGGGCAGTCTATTAAGAAATTGATCTCATTTTCAATTTCATGTGTCTGACAACTTTAACAAAATCTGTTTCCAGATTTAATATTTTTATATCGCCCCCTTTCTATGGCTAAGTCATGTGAGCTAACGCGAAATCGCGTGAAGGTTTTTCTAACATCCCGATTGTTTACTACATTTAGATATGCTTCACATTTAAAAATTGATTTAAACATTATATGTGCGTAATTTTCCCTCTTTTAGAACTGCATTTTCATGTACATGTAATTGTTTCCCCCATAATTCCATCGATCTTTTTATTAACTTGGACTTAATTGCATGTAAACTCATGTTGACATCTATATTCAACTGTTGCATTATAAACAAGACATTTGAATACCAGCTCTCCTTACCAGCTGTATGAATTTCTTTACTACTATGAAAATATTGTGTGAGAAGGCTTCCAGTGTTCATTACTTCAAATCTTCTATAATACCTAATTACAGCACAGACTATGTCAATAAATAACGAAGTCCTACCAAGATCACCATAAATTGCCAAATTTGTTGTTCGTTTATGCACACCAAGTATGTATTTATAGAATTTCACCGCTAATTTCTCACAATCAATGTTTGAGTATCCTTTCTCTAATTTGTATTCTGTTTCCTTTCTTACTGCAGCTGCTGACGGAGAAAATGTTCCCCAGATTTCGCACCCATAGAGTAAAATTGGTTTAATGGTATGATCAAAACTATGTAGGCATGTATGCACGTTGGGGGAGAGGTCACCGAAAATGTTTTTAAGCTTGAAAAAAGCTTTAAGTCCTCTATTGTAAAGATCTGACTTTGCCTGGGAAAGGTACCTGAAGCAGGAAAAAGAACACCTAGATACATGTATTTATATGTATGCACATTTTCAACTGACTTACCATTGAAATTGAAATTATAGTTTAAAAGTTTACCGCTTTTATTAAATAAAACGGTTTTCGTTTTATCTATATTGATGTCTAAACACCACATATCGCAATAATTTTCAAGCTTTTTTAAGCAATTTTGTAATCCCCTCTCACTTTCGGAAATAAGAATCACATCATCTGCATGCATAAGGCAATTTATCTCAAACTTTCCTAGGGTTGCACCATCGTAATCTTGATCAAATATATCGACTAGATCGTTGACAAAAATTTTGAACAAATTAGGACTAAGTGTATCGCCTTGCCTTACGCATATTTCGGAACAAAATTCATCCGTCATACCATTCCAATTTTCAATCTAAGAATGTTGTCAGTGTACATATTTTTTTAAATCTTATAAAATAAGCCTTTTATTCCAACATTTTGCATTTTAAGTAAAACAGTCTGGTGTAGAACTGAATCAAAAGCTTTTTTAAAGTCTATGAAACATGTAAATAAGCGGTTTTTATTATGTTTTGTATATTTTCAATTAAAGTGCGTAAAATAAACATATGGTCTGTTGTTCTAGTTCTTTTTTGAAAACCGATTTGTGTTTCACTGATAATCTTGTTTTTGTTGAGGTATGTATCTAGTCTATTATTCAACACTGAATTAAAAAGCTTACCAATACAACTCATGATGGTGATTCCTCTGTAGTTTGAGGAGTCCAATCTTTCTCCTGATTTAAAAATAGGTGTTATATACCTACTTTTCCATTCTTTTGGGCAAGTCCCAAGTTGTAAAACAGCATTAAATATTCCTGGTAGTAATACACTCTCTTTAACATTTCGTTAGTGATACAATCTAAACCAGATGATTTGCTATTTTTCAGAGTACGTAAACACTTACTGATTTCGTCTTTGGTAATTTTAAAATCAAGTTGACATGTGACGTCATTTATTGTAAGATCATGGCGGAGGGTGCGTACACGCTGACGCGCGAAGAACAGATTGCGTACACTAAGTTTGAACCTAACGGGAAAAAGCGCATCTGAAATTCTAAAAGCTCTCGAGGAAGTTGATTCAGAGTCTATACCCAGATACAGCACTATCAAGCGATGGGTTCGAGAATTTAATAATGTAGATCTACGAACTCTCGTTAGCAACAAGCACATATGCGGCAGGACTTTGTCAGCGACAAATGATGGAAATGTTGAAAATGTAGCCAAACGACTTAAGGCTGCTGGAAGATATACATGTAATGAGATAGCTTATGAGTTGGACAGAAGTCACTGGTCGGTATATCACATTCTGACTAAACGTTTGCAAATGAGAAAGATCGCCGCTAGGTTGGTATCACACATGCTTTCAGGAACGGAAACCACCAACGTGTGAATATTGCCCGAACTCTCCTACACATGTACAATGCATATGGCGATGAAATGCTGCAAAGAATCTTTGCTAATGATGAAACTTGGGTGCATTCGTTTGAACCTGAATTGAAGCGACAAAGTAGCGAATGGCATACCAAAAAGTCGCCGAAGTCAGAACTGTCCCAAGATGATGATGATATTTGCGTATGATTACCGTGGAGTACTGACCTCACACAGGGTACCGACAGGTGAAACAGTAAATAAAGAGTACTACAAGATGTATTTTAGGACAATACTTCGTCCAGCATTACGCCGAAAGCGCTCAGACCTCATTGACTGCAGGCTGCTCATTTTGCAAGACAACGCGTTACCCCACAAAAGTAACGTTGTCAAGGAGCTGTTGGCCGGGAAGTGCTTGATCAACCGCCTTATTCTCCAGATCTTTCTCCCCCGACTTTGATTTGATCCCAAAGTTGAAAGAACCCTTTCGGGGGGTCCGTTTTGACAGTTTAGAGGAGTTAGAGTGTGCCGTGAACGGGGAGGTCGGACGAATCAACTTCAGTTGCCTAGCAACCGGTATCCAGGCATTGCCTAGAAGATAGAATTCGGTCATTAGGTCCAAGGGAGATTATTTTGAGGGATAATAAACAAGTGAGTCGTCTGTTAAACTTACATAAAAAGTTATGAGGTAAGGCCCAGTTATTTTTCACTGACCCTTGTAGCAAGTTTTTTTGTATTTTTTATTCTTGGAGATGTTAAGTAGGCGAAGATGTAAAGATAAAACCTGTAAAATACGTGCTCATTGCTGGATGCTAAGAAAGCAAACTCTGACAATTTCCAGATTCGCAAAGGTTATCTTACAGCTATTGTTAACATACGCATACTTTGTAACAATTTTCAGAAGATTCCGATAATAGAAGTATTTCTGAGTGTTTTGAAAAGAAGTATCCCTTTAGTCCGTCACGAAAATCTCTGGACTGGATAGTCCTAAGTATTGTCTCATCGAAACAATACTAATGCGAAACTACAACAGTTTAGCAATAAAAAAATGTTGTTTTTTTATTCCCTCCAGAATTTGATGACACCTATTAGGACCTCTGCATCTTTATACACTGTACTTTGCTTAATCAAGTCAAGCACATGTATGACATTGAGTATCCAGACACATCTTCGCAAGCCAAGAATACTAAGGTAGTACCCTTGGCCGCTCGCCTCTTTAAAAATCGAAACTCCCGCTGCGCCATTTCATTGGATGCGATCAAAACCCATCGCGTCCAATCAAACCATCCGTAACAAGAAATCTTCCGCGAAACAGAAAACAATAATGGCGGCGCCTGTCAAAAGCGAAAGTTGTCGTGTTTGTGACGAAGATTGGCCAAAAAAGAGTAGACGATCGATATTTAATAAGTTTTTTATAGTTCATGATCAATTATGTGAAATATTAGGACGAGTTCCACAGCCAAATGATTGTGAATCATCGTATGTCTGATTAATTTCAGAAAATTGTGATGAGTCCGAAAGCGCAGCTATATTTGATGCATAGCCTAACAAATTTTATTACGAGCATTTTGATTGAAATAACATCAGCAAAGGTTACGCAACTCGTGATATTCGAAAGATGGCGCAGCGGGAGTTTCGATTTTTAAAGAGGCGAGCGGCCAAGGGTACGTAACAAACAAAGTGGAGTCAGTATCCTTGGCTTGCGAAGATGATCCAGACACGGCCAAAAAATTACCATTTTTTTTTTTGTCTCGATGTACACTGTTCTTGAAAAGACAAGTTGCGATCGCAAGTCGCCACCATCAGCTACTTTCAATGACTTTTCCCCTTTCCCCCCTTTTTAGCGGATTTGTATAGCAAATCCGCTTACTGTGATCGTTCTGACAGGAACCAAATAAATCATGCTAACGACGCAAGCGCGTTCACGCTGTACCATGATATCGGTGTGACCTGAACCAAATATTCTGTATTTCACCCTTGCTCCTTTTCTACTTTCAGTTTGAGCCAATATACCCCAACCTCGCTTTCGTCTCTACCGTATACACTGTACCACACGTGTATATATATCATCTGAAATCAAATTCCAGCGAAAACCTGCGTAAGATTGACGGATCAAATTACCATTCCTTAAACAGTAATAGAATTTCCCCTGCCATTGCTAACTCCATTTTAATATGGTTGAACATGTGTTGCACGTGATGTTATTTTTTATTACAACATATTACAGCTTTATGCTACTCCACAAATCCGCTTTCCAGGACTTTGAGTTCTTTGAGTCAGTCCTTTGAATACTATAAACTCGATCCACACGACGGCTGAGTACACAATCTACGAAACTCAGAAAGATGTTTATCTTATAAGCATTACTAAACAAGCGAACGGAATAGATCCAAGATCAGACTGCATTTTTTGTGCAGTCTGATCTTGATCTATGCAGTCCGCAAAAGCCAGTCTTTTCTCCTATTGCACTGAAAGGGTTATCACCACTTACCATACTTGATATTCCACGTCATAATGGTTTAACCCTTTACCAAACGACAGAACTTTGTACGCTACCAAATTGAAAACATTTGCTGACGACAAACTGAATGTAGCTTAACCCTTTCCCAAACGACAAATTTTGGACTGGTCCAAATTGAAAGAGTTTGCAGACGACATTTTTAAATTTGATGAAGATGACAGGAAGTTCTCAAAAAGGGTAGAAAACACTGTGGGAAAAGGAGAAATTGCTCGTTACGAGCAATTTCTCCTTTTCCCACAGTGCCTTCAAAAGACTTGTACTGCAGACACGTGAAAACCAGGGCTTGTTTGGGAAAGGCTAAATGATGATTTCTGTCAATGACAGGGTAGAAAACATTGTAGGAAAAGGAGAAAATGCTGGTTACCAGCATTTTCTTCTTTTCTCACAATGTTTTCAAAGGCCATCTTCCTCAGGGTCGTTAAAACTCGGGATTGTGTGGTAAAGGGTTAAACAAAGATATACAGTACATCTACATGTTACATGTCTAGCTGTACCAGCGAAAGAAAAATGGTTGTTTTTTTTTTTCAGTCTGTACATTATGCAAGATTTAAATGAGGCGAAAAGGTTAAAAACTATACGTATAAAATTTAAGCTGGAAGCCTAGACAGCAATCTCTTATGATTTCCAGATTGGCAAAGGTTATCTAGGAGCCATTCTTAACATTTGCTGGTACTAAACTCATTTCACCAGATTCAGATGTTCAGAAAATAAAGTATCATGTGGTTTAACCCTTTACCGCACAATGCCGCCTTTCGATGATCCTGGAAAAGAAGCCTTTTGAAAACATTGTGGGAAACAGAGAAAATGCTCGTAACCAGCATTTTCTCCATTTCCCACAATGTTTTCTACCCTATTAAGAGGAAACTGCACCATTTGACCCACATTAAAATTGTCGTCTGCAAATGCTTTCAATTTGACCAAGGCTAAAATTTTGTCGTCTGGTAAAGGGTTAAAGATTAAAATGTTGATAAAATGTTAGAATCATTGTTATCAAATTAGGGATGTAGTGACAGCGAAGAAAGTGTAAATTTGCGAACGAGAAATTGATCATTTTAAACATTTTCTGTTTTGTCAGACTGCCAAAATATTTTTAGAAGCCATCAACTGAACGGGAGTCAAAATGTAAGAGGCACCATGGACTTAGTCCTTTACTGTAAATCTATTTCAGACCTATCCCAAAAGCAAATACTTGCAAAAGAAGACAAATCGTTTTCAATTATAACGGAAAACATTGACGGAAAAGCAACAATCGCTTGCTACTCTTTCTTTCTCCTCTGAAATGCAAGGATTCAACTTTAACTGCATTAAAAATGTACATGAACATTTTCGGCCAATAATGAACTTCCAAACAATTCGATTTCAAATATCTTTTCACGGGGGAGGGGGGGGGGGGTTCACAGTATCAGACAGTGTAGATCCAAGATCAGAATGAACGTCAAATGCAATTCCGATTTAAACCTTTACTGTCTGCAAAATCGTACTTTGTCGCGTTAACCCCTAGCCTGCTAAGCGCAACTCAGTGGCCTTTTGTGGACATTGTGAGACCAAGATCAGACCACACAGAACGTGCAGTCTGATCTTGGATCTACACTGTCCGATAAGGAGATAATTTTCCCCATAAAAGAAACTTTGAAATAGCAACATTTGGGTTTTTACTATCGACCTGAAAGTTTTATTTCACTCATTCAGCAGACTAAGGGATAGAACATTCGATAAGTAATTAGATGATAGGCTGGAGCACCAAATCCACAATGCTCTTTTCAGTCATTCGATACTTACAACTGTTCCAACTAATCATTCAGCTTGTGAATGTTCGTTTTTTTGGGGGTGGGGGGGTGGGGGGGTGGGGGTGTTACTCTAGTAGACTCGTTACCCTCTTTTTTTCGTCATGAAGCAGACGGCTTTTGAAAAATCATGGCCAAAGGAGATTTTCCCTTTGACACATTGTTTTCACATATCCGTTCATGTACCAACCCACTAAATCATGGCGATTATGCATATGCACAATGAGGTTTTTAATGACGACTGTTGTATAGTCGTTTGAAGGAGTATTGGGTTCTTGGAGTTTTCTCTAGTGAATAGAATGATATACTTATAAATTAAACATGGAGGCAGTGACACCCACGAAAATATTCTGAAAGTCTCCATTTGCCACAATGTTTCCGAAGGCCATCTATAGCACGGTAGTCAAAAAGCACATGCCAGAGAGGAAAGGATTGCGCTCAATACTTTTTGAATGAATTTACAGGAAAAGGCTTACCAAATGTATTTGAGTTACTTTGTGAAGGGGTTCAGCGCATCTGCAAAAAGTATCGACTCATGCCAGCCTGCGCAGCCCACACAGGCTGACATGGGTAGAAACTTTTTGCTATTTGTATTCTTTTTGCATGTCCGAAGACCATCCTAGCTCATGATCCAATCGGTGTTAGGCAAACTGGATTTTATGGATCTATTGTTATGTAATAAATTGTTCGGTATAGTGCAGTATGAAGATGCATTATGACGCCTTTTGCCAGAGCAGGGCTCATTCGAAAATTGGGGGCACCTTACATAAATTTATATTTCATAATAAGCATTGTGGCTAAAAGGATTATCTTCGTCACTAGCAGTTTCTCCTTTTATGACATTTTCCCCAAAATCTCTCAATTGCTAGACAGTAAAAACTACTAGCTGTGCAGAAATGGGTTGTTATCTCTTTAGCGGCCAAAATATAATTTCCACTTTTTCGAAGTCAAATAGCGCTGCTCCAATGCAAACGAATAAATAGTTTTTGTCAAACTTCAACAGCAGCTAGCGAACGGCGTAGATCCATAATCAGACTGCACGTTCTGTAAAGTCTTATCTTGATCTACGCCGTCCCCAAGAGCCGTATATGTCAGTTACAGAGTAAAAAGAGATCTTGCGAGAGACGAGGAGAAATCCAGTAACATACACCCATCATGATGCTAATGATGTGCAACACACATTTTCTCTGATTCATTCGCCCGACAAATGTTTCGAGTCAAACGTGCCTGTCAATCAAAATTGTTATGTTTGTTTCAGTCTTGATTCCAACATTTTTTTTACCGATATCAACCTACAACGAAAAAACAAATTATTCGGTGTGGTTTTATTGTTTGGATTTTTCGTGTCTATAAGCCGTTTTCATCATTATTTCATATAATTTTTATATAGAATTACATGTGATTTCCATTTCATCATTTCATTTCATCATTTGATATAAATTGCGACCAGTAAACCTGTCAATGTGTTCCCCAAGGTTCTTTCGCCAGATCTAATATCAACACTCTCTTAACCCTTTACCACACAATGCCGCCTTTTAACGACACTAATGAAGTAGGTTTTTGTAACCAGAATTTTCTCCTTTTCCCACAATGTTTTCTATCCTTCCAAAAAATAAATTTCAATTTTTTAGCCATGTTCATTTTGTCGTCTCCTGTTGCTTCCAATTTGGAAATGTCTAAAATATTGCCGTGTGATAAAGGGTTAAAGCTACTGGCTACTGTACAACATCGATAGAGTCGATACGACTGTTCAGCGGTAAGAGAGGAATGACCTCTATCGCTATGGCTTTCATATATTCGTCGTCAATAAATTGGCAGAACCGGGATACGAACTCCTAATCCTAAATTACAATCTTTACACGTGACCGGCACTGTTCGAACGGCCACCCGAATTCCGAGGTCGGGCAGATCTGCAATTTATTTCATTTTTTTTTTTGGGGGGGGGGGGGGGGTGGCGGGGTGTATAAAAGGTACTGAGGTGATCAAAGCTGTACGTTAAAAAGGTTAAAAAGATAAATTCATGCCATGTTATTAGGTACAGGCGCCCGGTGTTCAAGGTCACTAGGCCTACTAGTATTAATAGTAATAACAACAATAATAACGATGATGATTATCATTCTTGTTATTATTATTAGCATTATTAGTAGTAGTTGTACACGTATTCATTTAAAAGGACGGTCGGGTACCGAACGATTCCTTATTTAATAATAAAAGAAACAAACTATCCATTTACTGTTTTCAGATCGTAGCCTATTTTGGTCTTGATTTTAAGCCTGGTCATTTTGGGCATCGAAAAGATCAGGCCAAAACTAGCTTACTTCTAAATACTTGCTGATCTTGATCTACAATCTTCGTCTAGGACATCACAGCTCGCAATACGCAGACAGCGGTAATATTCAGCAGATTGGTCTCGTGTTTTATCAAATGCGTACATGAGAAATATTGTGTTATGAAGGAAACAATTTAGCCTTCAAACCTGGCAGGAAGAATAATTCCTGCTTCAATTATTACCATCTGTGTTTCTCGACCTGCGTGTGTGCAAAAAAAATAGGCATTTAAAATAGAAGTCAGCGAAATTTGAGCTACCATCTTACGAATAAATGAACTTATCTGCTTGTGCGCAAGATTTGCACCGCAGAATCCGTGGTTTGCCGATTATCATTGTAAAAGAATCAAAGTACCTGGAGTCACGCTTCGATTTGCTTTTGATATTCGATTAACCCCTAGGCTGCTTTTAAGGCGTTTTTGCGGACAGTGTAGATCCAAGATCAGGCTGCAAAGAGCAAAGTCTTATCTTGGATCTACTCAATCCGACACGGTGAGATTTTGTGGAACAAAAGGCCTTTCATACAGCAATATTTGGCTTTTCTTAAATACTGGCTTGAAATTTAAATTTATTTAGCGTCAAAAGATAAAGGCTTTAACACAAATACCACACAAAAGTTCACGTCCCTTTCAGTACAGAGTGCTTAAAGAAGACTGAGGAAAAAGAGGCAATTGCTTGTTACAAGCTATTGCTTCTTGTCCATCTGTATTTTCAACAAAGTTTAAGTGGGATATTTTCTTCTGCTTTGAAATGCTTCGTCTTGTCTTCACTGGTACCACGTTATGTAGGTCTGAGATAAACATGTAGGGTGATGGGTTAAGTCATCTGTTTTGTGCATTTTGCATTTTAACCCTTATACTGCTAAATGAATTACATAAAATTTTCAAGTCGATGGTAAAAACCCGAATAATGCTATTTCAAACTTTTTTTTTTTAGAAAAACATCTCTTTATCGGACAGTGTAGATCCAAGATCAGACTGCACGTTCTGTGCAGTCTGATCTTGATCTACACTGTCTGCAAAAGGTCAGTGAGTCACGCTTAGCAGCCTAAGAGTTAATTTAGTTTCACATAAACTGTAGGATTCCTGATCTTAAACCCGCGCATGCAACCAGATTTCGTGTAGGCAAGATTTTTTGATATGAGCCATACTCTGGCAAAAGGGGGCATAATGCATCTCCGTGATGCATTGTGGCAAGCAAGTCATCACATGATCATGGATCCATAAAGTCCATTCTGTCTAACAACCAACTGTATCATGAAGTAGACTGGTCTTTCGACATACAGAACATGGGCCAATAGCGAAAAGCTTCGCAAACTGGGCAAACTGCGCAGGCTGACCTGGGTCGATACTTGTCGCAGATGCATTAATCTCCCTTTTAACAGAGCATGCCTCATTATAAAGATACAAAACGTATTTGCTAAAAGTTATAGTTGATATCATTTGCCAGCAAAAGAAGGCATTACACTAATTACTCTGTCAATTCCATTTTTGTTTGTGATGCCTATATACATAGAAGCCATAAAAAATAGTATTTAGATAAGGAACAATTCAAACTCCGTTCCAGTTTCTTTATTCAAGAACTTAGGCACCTGGCCCTTATACAAGTACATACAATACAATGAGTGACGTTTTGTAACAAATCCAAGCGACTTTTTTTTTGTTTGTTTTTAGTTGTTGTTGTTGTTTTGCTTGATCCAGTGCTGTCCATTTATGTTTGAGAATGTCTATTGACCAAATACAAGTTAAGTGCATACATGTATGTAATGCTTTTGACGGTTTGAATAGATCTAGATCTGAAGATAAAAAAGTTAACATAAATAAATTTACATAAAAATATATCATCTTATCAATGTTATCTCTAAAACCACTTACTGTATAATTGTTGAGAACAGCGTGACAAAAGATAACACAATTACTTTTAACAAGTTATACCTTGCTCCTTTTCCCAAAATGTTTTCTTTTCAATCTAGCTTGAGTGCAGTCCTTCCATTGTTTAAAATTCGTAATTGCATACAAGTAACACAGTATTCGGTAGGTCTAAAACAGCTCGCACAGAAATTGCTTAACTCTGTACCAAACGATAAAATCTTAGACCTGTTCGATTTGAAAGCGTTTTCAGACGACGAATCAAATGTGACACAAATGATGAGATCATCCTTGGATGGGGAGAAAATATTGTGGAAAAAAGGAGAAAATGCTGTTTAACAGCATTTTCTCCTTTTCCAACAATGTTTTCATAAAGGCTTCTTCCTTAGGGTTGTTAAAACTCGACATTGGGTGGTAAAAGATTAACAAATTGGCCGAAAGTATATGAACCATGTATCATAAGGTAGACTGGTCCTTTGACATACAGAAAACTGACCAGTAGCGAAAAGTTTCGGCTCAGGTCGCCTGCGCGGACTGCGCAGTCTGACCTAGGTCGATACTATTCGCAGATGCATTAAGCCCCCTTTTCACAGAGCATGGCTCATACGTAAAAACACGAACGCTGAGGTATAAATTTGCTTGTTCAATGTATGTTTTTACTTTCGCAGAGAGAAAAGGAGAAACTTGTTTATCAATTTTGTACATGTAATCTACTTTGATTTTGTTTCGTGTTTGGTGACACAAGTTTTCTTGTATCCAAGTCGGTAGATATATAGTTTGTACAACAATTTTCTCTTCCGAGTAATGTTGTATTAGTGAAACGAATATTTTGGTCTTTGAAAAAAAAAATGTATTCATTCCCTAAAACAAAACCGGCAAATTAATTTCAAAATCAGACAGGGCGTTTCACGCAGTCTGATCAATGCCAAGAGTATGCTGCTGAGTTTAAAAGTCGCCTTTGGGTTTTAATGTAGCAAGACATTTAACTCTCAGGCTGGTAAGCGCGACTCAGTGCACTTTTTTCGGACAGTAAGTATAGAGATCAAGATTAGACTGCATAGAATTTGCAGTCTGACCTTGAATCTAATTTGCCCGTAAATTTTACGGCGAAAAGGAATTTGAGATCGCAAAATACAAATATAAGACTTTACTATCAGCTGGAAATGTTCAGTTTGTTTACATGTAGCCGTCAGTCCTTGGAAAACATTTGACTAAGCCTGAAATCTAATTAGAAAGCCCTGGGTTTGAAGCTCTGTATGGACAGAGCTACCAAACTCGACTTGGCGATCATGCAAAGGTGATGAAAGTGGAGTTGTATTTCTCTAGAATAGGCACATCATCATCAAGAGAGGAAACTGATCGTGTCAGGTTGTTTGACGTACAGTTGATAGAGCTTGGCAGTGGCAGTGAAAAGTTTTCAAACATTATCTTAATCCACGCAATATCATGACAAGCTACAGGTTGTTTCTTTCAACTCGTTGCTGAAGAGTTGAATTCAGAAATGTTCTTTCTTTTTTGTTCGAAATAGAAATCTTTTATATACAGGTAGATGGTCCGACTATTTTGATGTTCATTTCCCCAAGAAATTATTTAACTCCTTACCAGACGACACAATTTTAACATTTGTCGAAATTGAAAGCAGACGATAAAATAAATGTAACCCAAATGATGAGATTTTGACTTTGAAATGACAGAGAGCATTGTGGGAAATGGGGATAATGCTGATAACCAGCTTTTTCTCCTTTTTAAACGATGTTTTCAAAAGCCTTTTTTGCCCAAGGGTCGTGAAAACAGGTGATTGTTTGATAAAGGTTTAAGTCATCACCGCCTGAAGAAATTTACAGCAGGCGACTTTGAAAATACATTTGTGAAAAGGGGATAATCAAAATGAGGTTAACTTAGATACGTAGACCTATATATATGTCAAAGCATTTTGCAAAAAAAGAGAAGAAATTCTCGGAACGCTCTTTAAATGTATTTATAGCAGAAACTCCCTACCTCGTGACTAACGGGGGTAAGAAATTCACAAAAAATAATTAACAAAAAAAAAAAAATCCTCAGACGCCGTGTATTTTGACATGTATTCTCCGCCGATATATTTCTACAAGGGCATCTCTCTAGTCCATTAAAGATTATGAAATATTGTACAATTACAAAGAATCGTCGAATAAAAAAAATCTTTCAAGTCGCTTTAATTAAAGAATATAAAAATGAAAAATGTTAAGGTAATCGGTTAATCGGTTAACGTGATTTGTTGATTGACGTTATCGTAGGTACGTTACAGCAGTTTGATTGAAAAGATTGCATCTTGAACTAAAATTAGCGCCGATTTTTTTTTTTTCTATTCATTAACAAGTTCTATAATTTCAACTGCGATTTCACTCAATAAAACAAACGGCCTTTTTAATAGATGAATACTTTTTCTGTTTCTGTCTTGTAATGGAATTTACGGTAAATCTCGATAACTCAAGAATTCGATAAGTCGAATACAAAGACAAATTCGAATAGTTGGCTAAGCGGAGTGTTTTCGTAATCATTGAGGGAAAAGGAGAAAATGCTGGTCACCAGCATCTCTTTTCAACACAATATTTACTACAGTTTAAGAGACAAATTCTATCATTTGAAGCACATTTTATTTGTTGTCTGCAGATGCTAAATAAATAGAGATTAGTCTAAAATTCCATCGTCCGGTGAAGAGCTGTTCAAAGCATCAGTTCGATATTTGAATTATTTTACCGGACAATACTATATCGTTACAATTTGAACTTGTTCGTCGGTTGTTCGTCGAAGTCTCTACCTGTATATAACCTTTTTAACTTTATAATGACGACTGACGATGTTTCTAAACTCGTGGGCTTTTGGATCTCTGTGTGTATTAGTGACGACATAACTCTTGAGAGAGAGAGAGAGAGAGAGAGAGAGACAGACAGAGAGACAGAGAGAGAGGTACAGCGAGAAAGAATAGAATTTTTGTCTACAATGATTTAAAAATATTTTTTTTTTTAATTCTTTGGTCTACTATTTACAATTTGAAATCTTCAGAATATTTTTTTTTTTTTAGTTCTACTCACATTCTTTTCCTTAGAATGGAACAACTCTAGATAATTAAGTCCACCACTTGTAGGAGTGACCACAACGAATAAGTTCAACAGGCGCTTTAGCTTTACCTTGAACACTTTAATATCTAACGCTTTTCATAATTTGGATGGAACTTCACGTATCATACGACGAATCAGCTGTGAAAAAGAGGGAGAAAGGTCTAAAATCAGTATTTTCTTTATTTGCTATTTAAGATGTTCTCTTGATTGTTTAAGTAACCATATACAAACGACTTTACTTCCATTGAAGCAGATAACTTCTCATGATATTGTGGTAAAAGAAGAAATTGCTCGTAATGATCTATTTCTTCTCTTTTTACAAAGTTTTCAGACATGTTTATGCATTGTACCTAAAACCGTGTTGATAATTCCTTTTTCGAAAAAGTAGTCTGCAGCATTTTTTTTAAAATAAGGTATATCGAATGAATGTTAATTGTAAGACCTTCTCGCTCCCGGATCTATACTTCCATTTGAAAGAGTACAGAAGGCTATGAAGTAATGGGTAAGAACGGAAATTTTCTCAGTAATTGGTAAATGAACTGTGCCGGATGCTATAAATGATTGACAAAACGCCTTTTGATTTCCACATCATTTCATGTTGGTTATGTTTTTCTTGGAGTTATTACGAAAGAAATGAGCCATGCTCTGTGAAAAGGGGGCGCAGTCCGCGCAGGCTGACTGACCTGGGCTGAAACTTTTCGCTATTTGTCAATTTTCCGTATGTCCAAGGACCGTTCTACATCATATGATGAAGTCGGTTGTTAAAAAAGTGAATTTTATAGATCCATAATTATGTGATGGATTAACTGGTACGATGCATCACGGAGATGCATTAAGCCCCCTTTTGCCAGAGCATGGCTCAAACATTTTACAGCTAAAGAGTTTTTTTTTATGTGCATTGTACTAGCCTTCCTTTGACAGTATTCTTTTATATGTCATGCAACCCTTTATAGAGGCCATCCCTATATACACTGTAATTCTAAACCTTTGTCAGTGTAAACATGCATACAAGTTTACCAAAATGTTGACAAGACAAATTTTTGATGCATAGCATCAAAGAAGCCGGCAATTTTTTTGTTACCGTCAATGAGGAAGGTGCTTTAGGAATAACTCGCTTATCAGAAGTTGTGTTACTTTTAAATTAAAAATTCTGGAAAATAAGACTAAGAATTGTTAAGAATGGTTGGTGAATACAGACCCAATAGAAAATTTTACCGATTGCAACAATTTGGGGGCCAATTAAGATTTTTTTTTGCTGTGAATCCTATTTTTTGTTTAACTCTTTACCAAACGACAAACTTTTAGACTAGTCCCAATTAAAAGCATTTGCAGACGACAAAATAGATGTGACTCAAAAATTGAAATTTGTTTTGGAAAGGATAGAAAACATTGTGGGAAAAGGAGAAAATGCTGGTTACTCATTAGAATCGTCTCCATGAGACGATTCTAATGAGTACCCATAACATGGGGTTTAGTGGAGACTGATTAATATTTTCAATTTTGAAATCAAAATCACTCCCTCTATCTGGAGCTCTGCCGTAGCTGATGCATATTATTGCATGATCACTTGACATTCCAACAAGCCTTCACAAAATTTTAGCCAAAAGCTAAAAAACCTTTACCAAACAATTACATGTTCTAATTAATGACCCTGAAGAAAAAGGCTTCTGAAACCATTGCGAGAAAAGTATAAAATGCTTGTCAGAAGCATTTTCTCCTTTTCCACAATGGTTTCTATCATTTCAGAGCCTAATCTCATCATTATAACCAAATCTAATTTGTCGTCTGCAACTGCTTTGAATTTGGACAATACTGTCCAAAATTTTAGCCCTGTCCAAGTTGAAAGCATTTGCAGACGACAATTTCAATGTGGCTAAAATGATTGCAATTGTTCTGAAAGGTTAGAAAACATTAAGGGAAAAGGAGAAAATGCTGGTTACCAGCATTTTCTCCGTTTCCAACAATGTTTTCAAAAGGCTTCTTTCTCAGGGTCGCTAAAAGTTGGGATTATGTGGTAAAGATTTAATCCTTCACTAAACAATTATATGTTCTGGTGACCCTGAAGATAAAAGCTTCTGCAACCATTGCAATAAAAGTATAAAATGCTTATCACAAGCATTTCTTCCTTTTCCTACAATGTGTTCTACCATTTTAGAGACAAATCTCATCATTATAACCAAATTGGATTTGTCGTCTACAACTACTTTGAATTTGGACAAGTTCTAAATTCTGTTGTAGGGTACAGAGTTAAGAGGCTAACTAGTCCATTAAAGAAGTACCATCAATTTGTTTTTCCTTTGCTTCTTGCTTTATTTCTTGATTCTTAGTCAGCTATTGCCTTACTAAATTGAGCAATAAAATATTTTCAAGTTTGGTTTGACTGTGAAAATCTGAATAGCCCCCTTTCAATGTAATAGTTGAACATGTAAATGAGCCATGCTCTGGCAAAAGGGGGTTAATGCATCTCCGTGATCCATGATACCAAGCAAGCCATCACATAATTAAAAATCAACAATACATGTAGCCTCTTTTTTAATACAATCAACTTAATCACCAGGTAGACTGGTCCTTAAATATACAGAAAATTTACCAATAGCGAAAAGTTTCAGCCCAGGTCAGCCTGCACAGTCCAAGCGGGCTGACTTGGGTTGATACTTTCCCCAGATTCATTAAGACCCTTTTTCACAGAGCATGGCTCAAGTGCAATGATGTACAACATCAGTCAAAAGCTGTCAAGGGTCATTTATAACTAGGTGCAAAACCCAAGTTTGGCTGGAGCCCTAAAGCCACAAAAATAAGTGCAATACCCTTAAACGCTACATCAAAAGTTCCATTACATTTCCTTTCCAGCCTAACTTTAGACCTTTGAAAGGGTAGAAAACATTGTATGAAAAGGAGAAAATGATGGTAACCAGCATTTTGTCCTCCTGCAACTACGTTTCAATAGTCCTCTTCCTCAGGGTTATTAAACATATGAGACATGCTCTGGCAAAAGGGGACTTAATGTATCTCTGTCATCACATATTTATGGATCCATAAAATCCATTTTGTCTAGCAACCAACTGAAACGTGAGGTACACTGGTTTTTGACATGCAGAAAAATTACCAAAGCAAAAAGTGTCGGTCCAAGTTAGCCTGCGCGGACTGCGCAGGCTAACCTGGGCCAATACTTTCTGCAAATGCATCAAGCCCCTTTTCACAGAGCATGGCTCATAAATAAATGCCCAAGGATTTAGTGTGTCTCAACTGTGCTCTGAGTATGCAAGGCTTGTCACAAAAAAGGTACATTCTTACAAAAAAGTATGTATAAGAAATGTGTTTTTCAAAATTTTGATTTTTTTACCAAAATATGTGGAAGAGCAGCTTTAATTGCAAGCGTACCGCTTTGTCATTGTCACGTGATGAAAACAAAAACTGAGGTGCGTTCTTTAGAGCGAGATTTTTAGGCCACTCAATAAGATTTTAATCGGGATATCTGGCGCAATTTAGTAGAAATTCTTCAGAGTTGCGCGAGATATCCCGATTAAAATCTTATTGAGCGTTTTTAGAAATAAGAGTTCAAATACAAAATCTGTAGTTTTCATGCTCGCAATTTATGTGAACAGCACAAGGAAAAAAATGCCTAATATTGCGCTAATCTACCAGTTTTAAACTGGTCCCTTGTTGTATCGTGTATTACACGTATATTAGTATCAGGGGAGGTAACCAGTCTATACTAGTTTAAGAAGAGTTAAGCTGCCTGTGGGGTCAATCATTAATCAGTTATTAAATAAATATCTATTAATATGAAATCTTTACTTTTCATGCTCGAAATTCATCTCAACAGTACATACAACATAAATGCATAATTTTGAGCTTAATAGCAACATACTATTAAAAGTATTTGAGTGAATATGTCGGAAAAGTTGTGCAATGATGTATCCCAAAATTCCCCATGTGCATAAAAAAAAAGCATTCCTACTGGAAGCCGGCTTCAAGAGCCGGCTTCCAATAAAATACCAACAAGTGTATTTTTGACGGTAATTGTATTTCTAACGAGTCACAATTTTTTTTCTTGAAGCGCATTAATATTTCCTGTTTCTTGAAGTGCATGTTATCGATGAATTAAGAGTTTCATTGATTCATTGTTTGTCTTTAGCAGTATTGCATCAATAAAATCATGTATTTAGCTATTGCACATATAGAAACATAGAAGAATAGCCAATGTGGACCTATATTTTGTGGTTGTCATGACGCGTAAGAAAATTAAATAAATGTTGTTTGGCTCTCCAAACCTTAGCAATGGCTGACACAGAAATCTCGCTCGAGCAAGAGAAAACCGATGCTACTGATACTTCACTGAAAGAGGAACAAGAGGAAAGTGAAGAGCGTCAGGAAGAGGAGCTTACAGAGGATGCACAAGCATTAAAAGAAGAACTAGCAAAGATTGTGGTTCACTCCCCAGCAGTTGAACAGTGCGTTGGGTTTATTCGATTTCCCACTGATGTGGTCAATTTTGAAAGATTAATGATTTTTTTGCCATAAAGTTTTACCATATATTAGGTAAACGGTTGCTTATTTAGCTGCAGCTATTCTGTAGTTAGAACCAAATCTAAAGGTCTTAAGCATATGTTTAAGTTGTGATAACTCACGGGAAAAAGAGTGGCTGGCACTGGAGTCGACGCAGGCCCGTGAGCCACAAGCGAACGGCGAGCAACAGTATCTCAAATCATATATTACACACTAATATACTGAAAGGTAAATAACTGGTAAAGTATTTTTAATACACTAGTCATAGATTTCATGCCGCTTACAGTCATTTTACTACCAATATTAATATCCATCAAGACTAAAAAGCAACAAAAACGTGGAAACTTTCCGTTTTTTTGCCACATACACTTCAAGTCCACAAACTTAAAACTATATATTCTCTACAGTTAGAACATAAATGTGTTTTTCGATTGTACAAACGTTTTTTCCATCTGAAAATACCAAGCCGTCTGAACAATAATCCATTATGATGTACAATGCTGATTTTGTAACACGTTTTCTCACTGGTCGAGGTCAGCCATACCTCCATGGATAACCAATGAAAATATGCCTTTCAAAGTAACTGAGGCAAGTCAAAATGGTGGAAGCAGGAACACTGGACAGTTTTCGTGACAAAAAAAGGTTTGTTTAGCGTATTTACAGCAAATTGTTGAAGGTGTGAGGCTGATATAGTTTAAAATTGATGGACCTGAAGTGTTACTTGTCGGATAATGAAAAGCTTTCACGTTTAAATGAGGTTTGTCTTTTATAAATTTAGGCGAATCGATGCAATCAGATCTCTTCCGAGTTGGTTTCTTTGACAGTTTTAAGTCAGATATTTCTTAGCAACTTGAAATGTCTCAACTTGTGTTGTGATTTTCTTGTAGAATAATATTTCCAATATCGTTTGGTACTATGTATGCTAATATTGGTAGCAAAATGAGTTGTAAACGGTGTAAAATCCATGACTAGCATTTTGAAAATACATTACAAGTTGTTTACCTTTCAGTATATTAGAGTGTAATATATGATTTGAATACTAGTTTTGGATTGATTATGGGTAGCGTGGATGTCCAGTGGTCCAGGTAGCTCAGAGAGAACTCATCTTGTAAGCAAGAGGTCTAAGGTTCAAAGCCCTTATAAGCCATACTTTTTCTCTCAAGGATTTATTTTAATGGTTTCAGAATTGGGATAGAATGACCAAAAGGGTCTGAGTAAAGAACCCGTGGAACTACTCACAATATTATGACAATATGGCAATACTAAATAGCTAAGAGAATGGCTCGACATCACAGCAATAGATTATGGCTAGACTCCTTTCTAATTTCATTTTTTGGGGGCCCTTTCCCTTCTTCAGTTCTTGATACCCCTGTTGTCTGCACTGCCTGTTCTGACACTATTTTGATGATTTCCAAAGGGGGAAAAAAGGTGTCATTAAGCAACTTGAATCCTGGACCCGTCACATACAGGTTGAATGCCATAACCACTGAGCCACACTGACAGTTCAACATCACCCCTGTTAATTATCACTGCAGTGTTCATTATTGCAAGTGTCTGACAATATTCAACAAGAATAATTTCTTTTTTCCACTTTTGGGATAAATTTGAAAACCCCTACCAAAATATTAGACCTACAGACATGAATGAACAAATAAATTTTGGTCTCATAAACTGAGGTCTGAATGTCAGGTATGTATTCAATGGCACAACAAAATAACCCATATAAACTTGGAGACATGCTACCTGCCTATCTATCACACTAACCCTTTACCACAAAGTCCGGTGTTTAAACAATCCTGAAGTTAAGGCTTTTGAAAACATTGTTGGAAAAGAAGAAAATGTTAATAATTAGCACTTTCTTTTATTGCAACCATGCTTTCTTCCCCTTCAAGGACAAATCACAAATGCAATTTGGACTTGTCAATAATTTTGTTGTTTGGTAAAGATTTAAGGTCTTCTGGTTAATGTTATATTCAAGCGATCCTATTTCTCTATGGCTCTTTTAAATATAATTTAGTTTTTCATGTTTAATAATATTTTCAGACCACCACAAGAAACATTTGATCCAGCAGAGTTTCTTTCATCATATAAAGAAAACCTTCCCAGTGAGAATTTGGTTCTCCAGTTTGCTGAAAATTTTAGAAGACAGTATGTACATTTATACAGAGATAGGAAACCACTGCTTCTCAACCCAGTGAATGAATGCTTTATAGAGGTAAGGAAACCTCTTTTTCATCGTGTCATTAAAAATGCTTCAATCCTTTACCAAACAATCCCATGTTTTTACAAGCTTAATAAAGATTGCTTTTGAAAACATTGAGGGTAAAGGAGAAAATGCTGGTACCCAGCATTTTCTCCTATTTTCACAATGTTTTATACCCTTTCAGAGACAGATCCCATCATTTGAGCCAAATTTAAATTGTTGTTGCAATTGCCTTTAATTTGGGCAAGTCGAAAATTTTGTCATTTGGTGAAGACTTAAAGGAAACATGATATAGTTTCATTTGTTGCAGTATGGGATAAAAACAGATTTTTGTTAATGTTTGCATACTATTTGAAGCAGAGATTGTGTAATGCAGATTTCACAGTTACATATGAGATAGTGAGTCAAAATCTTAGACATAAGTCTATAGATTTGAAGTATGTAATTGAGCAATCATTGCTTTATCATTGCTGAAGATTGTATTCTGTTTATTATATGTAGGTAAAATAGCTAGCAGCTTTTAAAGAAGAGTGATAGAGAAAAGTAAGGAATGAGGGGATTACTTTATCGGCTCCCATCTTCTCCTTTCCGACAATGTTTTAGAGGGATTCTTCCTCAGGGCCATGAAAACATGGGATCATTTTTGAAAGATTAGCCCATCATTGTAAAACTGTTTCTAGATCTATCAAAAATTATTGCAAATTATAGAAGCCGAATAATACATTATGATGGAAAGGAAAAGGCCCTTTTTAAACAGTATGGAAAACACTGTAGGAGAAAAAGGCTGGTTGTTTGCTGTAAGCAATTGCTCTTCTTCTAATGTTTTTCAAAGCTATCAGCAGTAAGCAGAAAAGGGTCATCAAATAAAGGAGTAACAAGACAATTATGAACTGTTTGTAAATTTAAAACTAAAATACTTATGACATTATTGTTTATCTGTTACAGAAATTAGTTTGCACTACAATCAGACCCACACAGCTGGAGTATAAAGAACTTTATAACTGGGATGGAGCTGCTGAGTTTGTGGCTGATTATCTCAACTTTGAAACTTTGGAGCCACCTTATGAACTGGTACTGGGAAAATCATTACATTTTCTTTATGAGAATCAAGTAATAGTTCTGGAAACTGATTTAACTGTAATGATAATTATAATTAGCCATGCTCAGTGAAAAGGGGGTGCAATGCATTTGCAAAGGGTATGGTTCATGTCGGCCTGCACAGTGCATGCAGGCTGACCTTGGTTGGAATTTTATGATTCAGTCAATTGTGAGACGAAATGGATTTTATGTATCCATAATTATGAGATGACTTGCTTGGTATAATGCATTATGGAGTTGCATTAAACCCCCTTTACCAGAGCATGGCTCAAATATATTTGTACTCAACTGCATAAAAAATGGGATGAAGCAAGTTTAACAGTTGGAGAGCTTGAATGTGGTACCAGCACCTTCTTATATGAGTTGCAACAGGCAACTTTGAAAACATCCTTGAAAAGCATCTTTAAAGGCCCAGTAGTGGCCAAAAGTGACCAAAGCAGGTGTTAAAATGCATTTGAATTTAATTCATACCATTTTAAAGTATGGAATTCATCGTGAAGGTGACAATCTGTTTTTGTACAGTCGGTCAAAGCATTAGTTGCTGGCAGATAAATTAATTCTTAAATAAGGTTAAAAAGTTAACAAAGGATAGAGTGGCCTGGCAACTTCAGACCGCTTTTTCAAATTCATACATGTATAAACGATAATGTGAGATTTGATTTATCACATAAAACAAATGACAAACAAGCATCCTGCATCATTGCTTGTAGCCTTAATTTACACCATTCAAGGGTCCATGTTTGCAGTTGGTTTGAAATGTGTACATACACAAGAAGACACCTCTGTAACACTTTCATCGAAAGTAGAATGAAACAATTTACAGAAAACTATTTTCACAAGTGTGTCGATTTTAAATAACTTATATAGCTGCATTTCTTGTGATTATTAAATGTGAAAATCATGAAACTTTCCACATGTATACACCTGAGCAAAAATGAAATTATTATCGCAAAATGTCAAAGTAGTACAAATTCCAGGCACATGCTGTTGTTGGTTTTGCCAGCTTCACACACTGATAACAACAAATTGCCCAGAACCAGGACCCAAAAAGGGATAATACACTAGTGAAGTATGAAAAAAATAAGTCAAAGGTTTAATTCACTGCTGAGTAGGTTTTATGTGCTAAAATTCACAAGAAAATCAACAGCATACAGGATAAAGATAACTTCTTGCATATTGCAGCCTAAAAGACTGCTATCCCCAACAACAGTACTGAAGCGTCAGAAGGGAAATTGCTTTGAGTACAGCACATTACTGTGTTCACTGCTGATTGGTGCTGGGTATGATGCTTATGTGGTCAGTGGGTATGCCACCCGGGAGGTGTGTTTGGCTGATGAGTCGAGAGAGATCTGTCCACTCCTGAAAAAGAAAGAAGAGGTACTGGATCTGATTTGATGATACTTAATTTTCATGATATTTTATTTAACACTTTACGACACAATCCCAAGTTTTAACAAACCTATAGAAAGGGTTTTTGAAAACATTATAGGAAAATGAGAAAATGCTGATAAGCAGCATTTTCTTCCTTTACCACAATGTTTTCTACCCTAGCTATCCAAAATAATCATTTTAGCAACATTAATTGGTTGTCTGCAAATGCTTTGACTCTGGTACAGCCCAAAACTTTGTGGTTTGGTAGAGTAGATCAATCAGGCCTTGGGAAAATTGTTTAACTCTTTACCAAAAAAGAAAATTTTAGCCCTAAGTCTAAATTGAAATTGCAGACAACAAATCAGTTGTTATTCAAAATATGAAATTTTTTATTTCAAAGGGTAGAAAACATTGTGAAAAAAAGGAGAAAATGCTGGTTACCAGCATTTTCTCTCTTTCCCACAATGTTTTCAAAAGCCTTATTCCTTAGGGTCGTTAAAACATGGGACTATGTGGTACAGAAATAAAGTTAAACAAAGGACAGAGGGTACTATACCGATGTCAAATGTTTAACTTGACACTTTAACTTTACTTGACAAGAATAATAGTCGACTCATCCAAATTGATACTGAATTTGGATCAAATAATGGACTTTGTCCTTTAAAGGGTAGAAAACCTGGTGGGTAAAGGAGAAAAATTAATGCTTGCATTACCAGTGGTTTGTCCTTTTCCCACAATGTTTTCAAAAGCTTCCTTTCTCAGGGTCATTTAAAGATGGATTGTTTGATGCAGGGTTTTTTTTTTGGCAACAATCAGGTAAACATTGTGGGAAAAGGGTCAGTTTAGGAAGTGATATGTTTAAAAAGTAATACCAATTATATTATTAGATTAAACAAGAAGAGAAGAAAAAAGAATTGAAGAAATACACTGTGAAACCCCCAAAAGATTTGAAGAGTAAATTTGAAAAGAAACAAGCTGCCAAAGCCCAGGCTGAGAAAGAAGCTGAAGATGCAAAACGCAAGGCAGAAGAAGAGGAAAGACAAGCTGTAAGCTTAAAAAAATTGTGTGTTGTATATACTTTTCAGGTTATCATATAAGCTTACTGAATACATCTTTGTACAGCAAAAGTACAGATCAGGTAAACATGCTTAACTTGGTTATTTCGATGAAAATATGGAAGTATTGTCATAGCCCTGTCGTTGTCTTTGTTGTTGTCACAAGAAAACATTCAGAATCTCCGTCATTTACTAAGATAGTTACTTCAAACATGGGTTAGCTGTTACTATCATAAGGGGAACCCATACAACAAGGGCTGGTAACCTTCAAAATATTTTTGATTTATTAATTTAATTAAAAATCAAATGCTGCTGAGCGTTGGCACCCCCATGCAATATTTATTTACAAGTAGTTCTTCCCTAAAATGTATTTTCGTGGTAATTGAAAAAAATAGAAAAGATCATGCAGGTTGCTTGAAGGGTTTGGCATTCAGATCCATTCAACATTACCTGACTAAACTTTATAGCTCATGGAGAAGTTGCTCACAATGTTTTCAAAAGTGATCCATTGTAAAGTTTAAAGTTTAGTTAGAAGGTAATATGCTAATAATCTGTCATTCCTTTAATCAGAAGAAATATCTAAAGATTTTTATGAAAGAAATAAAAAAAAAAAATGGTATAAAAACAGTTGACTCTCTTTATGTCAAAGTTGCCTATTTCAAAACACCTGTTATGCCAAAGTCAAAGCCGTGTCCGAACTTCATATCTCTTTATTTCATGTTGATTTTTGTGTTTATTTCAAACCCATTGCATCCAAAAATCCATTGTGTTGAAGTAATTTTGAGAACAATGTTATACCTCAGATCATATATTCATCCTTATATTCGTTAGTTATCAGATTTGATTGGTTAGTTATCGGATTATTAAAAGGTGTGAATAAGTTTGAAGCATTGTTAACGGGACTTTGTCTAATTACACACCATACATTCATACACATCATATAATGCTAATCAATCAAGCGTAAAATATCTACTGAGGACCAGTCGGGAAATGTAGAAGAACTAAGGTGCTGCCCATAAATTCTATAGCCACGCCTTAATTCTGTGTTATTTTGTGCCACTGAATCTATCACCAGCATTGTATGGTGTGTATTAAGTGAAGAACACACAACAGAGGTTTATGTAAAACTTATACACATCATGAAAAATACACTGAATGTGAAGGCTTGTTGGTTTGTCTCTCTTGCTAGATCTAACTGCTGGGTTTTTTGAGTGAACACATTGTCAACATTGTCATTTTTATATAAGTCAGAGTCTTTATGAAGGCGAATCACACATTTCTTGAATACTCATAATGACATCAGAAATAACTTAATCCTGCTTTTGCTATGGCCAAGCAAACCAGCGAGGGACCCTGTCTAAATCCCGGGGGATAATCATATTGGTTATTAGAGACAGAGGCATGAAGCATAAACTTGAAGTGAAGTCACAGAGTCAAAAAAATGAAGCCATTTAGATATTGAAAGGGGGTTAAAGAAAAAAAGATTGCTATAGACTGCGGTGTTCCACAGAGCAACAACGACAATCTATCCCTTCTATCCCTGCCCTATTTTATATTTACACCCAGTGTTTGGTATATCTTCTCTTTGAATTCTTATATCGAACTCCTGCTATGTCAAAGTATTTTTGTTGTCCCCAGAGATTCGAGATAATGAGAATCCACTATATATGAATTTAATCTTGATTTTGAATTTTTCCTTTTTATTAATCTAGGAACTTGAAAAACCACCGCCAGATCCCCTGTTTGGGTTGCGTATTCACGCTTGGGTACTGGTGTTATCTGGAAAGAGGGAAGTACCGGAAAGTTTCTTCATAGAGCCCTTTACGGGTCTCTCTCACTCTGTGGAGAGCCCAAACTATCTGGGTATTGAAAGTGTGTGGAATCATGTCAACTACTGGGTTAACATGCAGGATTGTTCTGAGGGTGTAAAGGTAAGCCATTGTCCTAATATGATGGTATTGTCCTTTGTTAACTTTTTACCAGAAAACAAAATTTTGAACTTGTCCACTTTGAAAGCATTTAAAGATGACAGATTGGGCTCAATGATAGGATTTGTCTTGGGAAGGGTTAAGAAAAAGTTGTGGGAAAGTAGGAAATGCTGGTAAGCAGCATTTTCTCCTTTACCCACAAAATTTGCAAAAGCAGTCTTCCTTAGGGGTGGTAAAACTTGAGAGTGAATGGTAAAGGATTTATGTGTTAGCAATTATTCATTCTTTTTCAAATATTGTGTTTGATCCAATTTATTTTACAAAGTCATTTTGCAGTTTTTTCCAGTTGGGCTGAACTCTGATGGCTAGGTGGTAATACACAGTGGCTTCCAATCCTGGGGATACAAATCCCAGCTCCTTTCTTGAGTTGATAATGAAGCCTCTACTACGTTGTGAAATAGTCTGGACAAAAATACACTTGATAATGCAATGTTTTACTCTTTTTGGCCTGGGCTTGGCAAGCCCAAGGCCATAGGAAATTTCAACCCCATCCTAGCATTTACGGAAAAACCCGAATCAAGCATTTACGGAAAAACCCGAGTAAAAGTGAAAAGTACCGCCTGCAATCCATTTCACTACACTCAAGGAAACGACCCCTTTAAATAATAAAAAAATTTGATTTGAACATCACAGTAAGGTTTAATTTCACAACAAACTTTGATAGGTGTGCGATTTTAATCGTATGAAAGTGTTGACTGAGAATTTGGGGCTCTCGTGAGGTTATTCATAACTGCAAATTTGTGTGCTTAACAGTGAAAGAAACAATTGGCAAACCTTGGGTGATGATTGATCAAATGTTTTGATGTAGGTAGGCAATCAACAGAATTGTGACGAGTGCTGTTTCCGAGCACTAATCGGGATCATTCCTTTATCCTTTTTGTACACACCATGTGAATGACAAATAATAATAGCGTATTTTACACCGACGATGTGCTCTTTCTCTGAAAAAGTGTCTCAAAACCTCGGCAAGATTTTGATTTTCGTAAAATTACTGTGCACCTCGTGTCTGAAGTAATGAGTATGTATTTGATTGGTATATGTGCCTTATTTCTTCCTGGCAGAATTGTCTAGATATGACATCTCGGCCCATAACCATTTTGACCCATAGGAAACTCTGAGCATACTATACCAAACATGTATTAAAGTTTGTAACATGAGCCATTGAAAACCAGTTAATCTTTAAAAAATGATGAAATTTTAGACTTGTCTAAATTGAAAACATTTGCGAACGGCAAGTTAGATTTAGCTGAAATGTTGGTTATTGGCTGTGAAAGTGCAGAAAACGTTGTAGGAAAAAAGAGAGCATTTTCTTTTTTTTCCAAAAGGTTTTCATGAGCTATATCCTTGGAGTCCTTAAAACTCGAGAATGTGTGGTCAAGAGTTAAGTAACTGGCGGGCATTTTATATCGAAGGTCAGACTTGACATTCAGTGCAATATGATCTTGATCTCCGTAGGTATTTAGGCTGACCTGGGTTGAAACTTTCTGCTTTTGGCAAATTTTCTGCATGTCAAAGGACCAGTGTACCTCATGATTCAGTCAGTTGCTCCACAAAATGGAATTTATGGATCCATTAATATATGATGGCTCGTCTGGATTGATGGATCATGGAAATGCATTAAACCCCCTTTTGCCAGAGCATGGCTCATTTGTGTTTTGCATAATCACAACCAGGAGCTCTTCAAATTTATCAGTCCTAGATAACTTTACTCAGATGAGGGCTTTAGGTCCAACAGCCCTCTTGTTCATGAAAATCGGCTTTCGAACTTGGTTGATCATGGCAACTTAGAGATTCCATAGACTTTCAATGCAAAAGTTGAAAAGTGGCATTTACAGCAGATATTTTGACAAAACTTTTATAGAAATGTACCTTGAGCAGTCTTGTATCATCCGCATGATTTTAATCAACTGGTAGTCTTTAGCTCATCTGTTTACGAAGAAAGCGTCATGCTATTGTCAAAACCTATGCGCCATTGTCGTTGTACAAAAACTTCGACATTTTTAATATCTCTGTTATTCCTGAAGATATTTACTTCAAACTTGTACAAGTTCTTTACTGTCAAAAGGGGTACCTTATAACAGGGCAGGTAACTAGCAAAATATTTTTGACACAGTTACACCTTTTTTTTATTGCTTTAAATTTTCAGAACCTTTGACATTTTATCATATCTGTCATTAATGAAGATACTTACTTCAAACTTGAACTTTTTGTTAACTATTAAAAGGGGAATTTATGTCAGTACAACAGAGGTAGGTAACCACCAAAATATTTTTGGCAAAGTAATTAGTTATGCCCCTTTTTCAACTGAGAACTTTTAGCTCAGCTGTTTTTAGAGACATGGTATTTTCATAGCCCTAGTGTCATCATCTTCGTCATTTGTGTCGTTGTCATGTAAAGTATTTGACATTTTACAATATCTTTGTTATTATTGAAAGTGTTTATTTAAAACTTGGACAAGTTGTTAACTATCAAAAGGAAACATAAACTATAAGGGTAAATAACTATCAAGTTATGCCCCTTTTTCAACTTTGTATTTTCATTGAAAATCAACTGAGCATTGGCGCACAAACGTCTTTTGATTTCTTGCCATAGAGACCAAAACTTAAAAATGAAAAGAAATACGTAAAAGATTGTCTTCTCAGACACCAAATCGTGCTCTGTAATATTAGCCTTTAAAGACTTTGTGTTTTTCCTTGTCATTGCTCAAGGGACATGGTTACTATTTCAACATATAGACTGAATGTGGTAAAATGAAAGAAAAATATGATTCACTGTTTAGCCATTGTGGATTTTTGCACTTTCCAGAAATATTCCCTGCTGTTGTACGCTGCTCATTTTGGTTTGTTACAATGATTTGTTGCCAAAGCAAAGTAAAGGAAGAAAATAGGAAGCAGAAAATCCTTTGAAAATTATTTCCGTTCAATCCATCAAGACCATGAGACCATAGCTATACAAAAATACTCATTATATTGGCCTTTACAAATTCATGTTTTTCCATTCTGTTGTCAACTCCACAGACTGTCAATGTGAGACATGTTGATATTTTTTTATTAGTCCGTACAAATGTGATAGCAGTTTTTAAGCCTGTACAAATGTGATAGCAACTATGAGCTTCTGGGCCTCATCTTCCTACCTCTTGACCCGTTCTGATGCCCAGGCCTTCAGCGTCTTCAGCGCTTTGATTACCTATTGAGATAGTCCGTTTCATTAATTTTGGGCTTTCAGAATTGAGATATTTTTGTGGATCAAACTGTACAATTTACGCTGTCCAGTGTTTTGTGATATACAGTAGCCTTTAATTCATTACCACACAACAACCACTTGTTTAAATGGAAATCATTTGCAAATGAAAATTTAAATGTGGCTCAAAGGATGGAATTTGTCTGTGATAGGATAGAAAACATTGTGGAAAAAGGAGAAAATGCTGGTTACCAGTATTTTCTCCTTCTTCCACAATGTTTTCCAAAGGCTTCTTTTTTAGGGTCATTAAAACTGGGGATTTTGTGGAGGAGGATAAAACTGAATAAGAGTATGAATTCACTATTACCAGAATCATGCTTACAGATCTTTTTCATCCCCTTCTTGTTTTCAGAATTTGAATTATGATCTTGGAGACTGTACAAGATGGGAGTATATGTTCCCTAACACAGACAAACCCCTGCTACAGATACCAGAGGCCGAGGACGACATCCTGGATGGGCTTGATGATGAGGAGGTATGTTGGTGGTTTACTTTTTCTGTTAACCCTCAAAGCACCTTTTGCAACTATAGAACTTGCCCTTGTGGCCAGAGTAGATCAAGATCAGACTGCACATAACATGAAGTCTGATCTTTGATCTACACAGTCCACTTCGCAACTATAGAACTTGCCCCTACTGGCAGAGTAGATCCAGATCAGACTGCACATAACATGCAGTCTGATCTTTGATCTACACTGTCCGCTTTGCTGAGACATTCTGAAAAAGAGGGACTTAAAAATTGCAATTATATGGGTCTCTTTTCTGGATTGAAAATGTCTCCAGGTTTTAGCTGTTACTCTAAAGGTTTAACTCTTTACCAAGCAACAAAAGTATTTGCAGTTGACATATTTTTATTTCATTCTAATGGTTACCAGCATTTTTCTCCATTTCCGGTAATGTTTTCAAAAGTTCTCTTTCTAAGGGACTGTAAACCCCTGGATAGGGTGGTAAAACGTTAACCCTTAGAGTGCTCAATAAAACCAACTGAAATTTTTATTCTAGAAACACAAGCCAAATAGTTGCATTTTCAATTGGTAGCTTTCGTCTTCATTGATCCAGCAAAGGGGACAATGTAAATCAAAGATCAGGCCACTTGGCAAAATTTAATAGTTTTCCTGATGTTTTATCTTGTTTGTGATACATTTAGATACTCAGACTTCAAATAAAATAAGAGAGACAACAACTTCAGAAATATTGACTAATACAGTTCTATCCCTTTGGTTCTACTGGAGTACTTCTCCAATAGATAACAGTTACATTTACTTTTTTTTTTTACAAAAATTGATGAAAAGGTGATTGATTTTCTAATTCTGATTGATGAAGTGAATGTATAATAAATGAAATAAATATAACAAATGATATAAAAATGTTAAAGCCAAGTCATTAAAACAATTTCAAGTCAAAATTTATATTGAGACATGTTCTTGCAAAAGGAGGTTTAATGCATCTCTCTGATGCAGTATACCAAACAGTATAATTAAGGATCCATAAACATTTTATCAAAAAACCAACTGACTTGTAGACTGTTGGCAGTCTGTGCAGGCTGACCTGTATCATTACTTTCTGCAGATGCATTAGAGCTCTTTTTCTTAGAGCATGGCTCATTTCATTTAGCTATTTGCAGTCTGAGTTTGATTTACACTTTTCAAAGATGTTGGAAGTAATGAGTAGACTTGTGTGGTTATTTAGTACAGTCATTTAAAGCCAGTGATTCAAATCACTGATTCTCAGTGTTGAATTAATGCAGCTTTTGGAAGAAAAGAAAATACGTTCATGGACAGAAATAGAGGATAATTGTCTGTTTTGGTGTATGATAGAAATTTCTTTCATTGAGTGAAAAACAAAGGCTATATTTTTACGAGTGGTGAAGCCATAAGTGAAAATATGACCTTTGCTTTTCACAAGATGAAAGAAATTCCAATCATACACTGAAACAAACAATTATCCAATTTCTTTTATGCTCTTCACTTTGACCTTTCTTTTCACATCTGATTTTTGCTCATAGTGAAAAATGTAAGCAAAATAGCCTATTCAATCTAGTGGGATATGGACTAGCTATAATAATGGCATCATGGGTGATGATGACCACGTCAGAAATATAAACGTTATAACATCCACCAGTGAATTATAATATTCACAGGTAATTCATATAGAGGATCTTACATGAGTGTTTATGTATGATCATTTTAATCAAACAAGTTGACTAAAATTACATGAAGCGAGCCTTGGCGAGCGCCATATACATTTTAGTCAACAAGTTTGATAAAAATGATGATACATAAACATGAATGTTAGATTCTATTTATCACATAAAACAAATGACAGACAAATAAGCATCCTGCATCATCACCTTCAGCCTTTATACTGTTCAGGGGTCCATGTTCACAGTTGTAGTTTGATTTCAGATGATGTACATACACAAGTGGGTAGCCCTTTGACATTTACTCTGAAAGTAGAATGAAACAGTGGCTAGAGGGGGTAATTTCACCTGCTTCCACAATTTTGTTGATTTTAAAAAAAAAATTTTGCTGCATTTCTTGGTTTTTATTACACATGAAAATAAAAAATTTTCCACACGTATGCATCTTAGAGACAATGACGTCATTTTTCCGTGAAACGGCGTAGTAGTACAAATTCCGGCACATGCTGTGGCTGGTTTCTCCGGCTTCATGCACTCATTATTAAAAACTGATCAGAACCAGGACCCGAAAAACGATAATACACTGGTGTATTATCAAAAATAAGTCATGGGTTTAATACACTGCTGGAGGAAGTTTTATGTGATAAAAGGATATAATCCACTTTTAGATTTCTATAAACTACTGAAAAGCATAAAAGAAAAAGTGACAAATTTCTAGTACTCTGTTGTACATGTATTCATCTTGTTACTGGTCATGCATATTGAACTCAATTTCAGATGTTATTGAGGGTATAGATGATTTGCTAATTTTTTAAAGAAATTTTGAATGTGTTTTTCTCAAAAGATATTTTTGCATGTAAATGTGTGATCTTGGCGCTTTTATTAATCAAGTAATAAAGTTGCCTGAATATTTTTATCATTTTAAACAACATCAACATTTTCATTCTGGGAAAAAAAAACACACTACCTCCTGATATTGACTTTCAGCAGTCAACTTTTGGAACATCCTTGTAAAGCATGGATGGTATGACTAGAGGATAAATATAATAAAGCAGTGTAACAAAAGGAAAAGTTACTCAATAAAAGCAATCTTTTTCAAACTTTTAATGAGCAGTTTCTCCTTTCTACCACAATATTAACCCTGTACCACACAATCCCAAGTTTTAACTTTAGGAAAAAGGCCTTCTAAACCATTGTTGGAAATGGAGAAAATGCAGGTAACCAGCATTTTCTTCTTTTCTTTCAGTGTTTTCTTCCCTCCTATGGGCAAATTTCAGTTTTTGAGTTATGTTTGATTTGTCATCTGCAAATGCTTTCAATGTGGAAGAGTCTAAAATTTTGTAGTGTTGTAAAGAGTTGAGACATTTCCAGAATGTCTTATAAAAATGATTGACTGCAGTCTGATCTTGATCAACAGTGAGCACAAAAGCACCTTAATGAAATCAGTTTTCATGAAGACATATAAAATATCAAAATGAAATATGCTCAGCAAATGGACAAAGAAATTGAGGCAATGTAAATTGTAATGTATATCTGCTTCTGTGAGAAGTAAAGTTTAGTCAGATTTTACTTGATTGAGCAGTAAATTTTTCAAATGAAATTCTACAGCATGTTCTTCACCCTTTACCACACAATCCAGAATTTTATTGATCCTGAGAAAAGGGCCTTTTGAAAACATCAATGGAAAAGAAGAAAATGCTGGTAACCAGCATTTTCTCCTATCTCCACAATGTTTTCTACTATTCAAAGATAGAAATCATCTTTTGGAACACATTTGGTTTGTTGTCAGCAAATGCTCTCATTATAATGGAGTCCAAAATGTTGTTGTTTGGTAAAGAGTTAATTCTTCACAAAATAATCCCATGGGTTAAAAACCCTAAATGAGGAGGGCTGTTGAATACACTGTAGAAGAAGGAGAAAAAACTACATTTGCTTTTTTTCCACAAAGTATTCTACCTTTCAAAGATAAATCCCATCAGTTGAGCTATATTTGCAAATGCTCTCAAGTTCAGGTAAGAAATGATTCAGTTTTGGAAACCCATTATGTGAAATGTGTGAACACAGCTGCTTTATTTGTTTGCTGCCTAAATGAACTTACAGTTGTTTTTTTTTTTTAGCTCTACTGGCTGTAAGCCAGCAGAGCTTATGTCATGGTATGGTTTCCGTCGTCCGTCTGTCTGTCTGTCTGTCTGTCCGTTAGTCTTTTTCTTGTTTACGCGATAAAGTCTTCATTTGGGGTCGAATTTATGTGAAACTTGCACAGTTTGTTTATCTCATCAATGACTTGAACCATATTGATTTTGAAAAAAATCTGACAATCAGTGTAGGAAAAGCAGCCATTTAAAGTTCAAAATTCCAATTTCTTGTTTACGCGATAAAGTCTGCAGTTGTAGTCGGAATTTTGTGAAACTTGCACAGTTTGTTTATCTCATCAATAGCTTGAAACCTATTGATTTTGAAAAAAATCTGATTATCAGTGTGGAAAAAGTAGCCATTTAAAGTTCAACATTTAAATTTCTTGTTTACACGATTAAGTCTGCAGTTGTGGTCAGATTTTCATGAAACTTGCACAGATTGTTTATTTCATCAATAGCTTGAACCCTGTCGATTTTGAAAAAAATCTGACAAACAGTGTAGGAAAAGTAACCATTTAAAATTCAAAATTTCAGTTTCTTGTTTAAGCGATAAAGTCTGCAATTGTGGTTGGATTTTCATGAAACTTGTAGTCGGAATTTTGTGAAACTTGCACAGTTTGTTTATCTCATCAATAGCTTGAAACCTATTGATTTTGAAAAAAATCTGATTATCAGTGTGGAAAAAGTAGCCATTTAAAGTTCAACATTTAAATTTCTTGTTTACACGATTAAGTCTGCAGTTGTGGTCAGATTTTCATGAAACTTGCACAGATTGTTTATTTCATCAATAGCTTGAACCCTGTCGATTTTGAAAAAAATCTGACAAACAGTGTAGGAAAAGTAACCATTTAAAATTCAAAATTTCAGTTTCTTGTTTAAGCGATAAAGTCTGCAATTGTGGTTGGATTTTCATGAAACTTGCACAGTTGTTTATCTCATCAATAGCTTGAACCCTGTTGATTTTGAAAAAAATCTGACAATCAGTGTGGGAAAAGTAGCCATTTAAAGTTCAACATTTCCTTTTCTTGTTTATGTGTTTAAGTCTTCATTTGTGGTCAGATTTTCGTGAAACTTGCACAGTTTGTTTATCTCATCAATAACTTGAACCCTATTGATTTTGAAAAAAATCTGACAATCAGTAAGGAAAAAGTAGCCATTTATAGTTCAATGGTTGTCTTTCACCTTCTTGCATCATGAATTCATAATGTATGCTGGAAAAAAAAGCAAAATCACTGCCAGTAGAGCGATTTCAGGCCCGCAAGGCCTCTAGTTTTGCTTTTAATTGGCTGTTTTACATCACATGACTTTGCTTAAAGATGACACAAATCTGTATTGATTGTAAATTCAAGGGTATTGATAAATTTTCTTCAAGATTATTACTTGAACTCATAACCTTCTGCAGGTGGATTGGATTTATCTTCAACCACAGCAATGGTTTTCAGTGGCAGTACCCATGGGCAAGACACTGCAGAGCTGTAAGCTAGGAAACTCATGAATAATTGAGCAGCATCTTTAAAATGTCTGAAATAATGTTGAAAGTGCTCTATGACACCATGCATTCAATCAATCTTTTCTGTGTTTAGTATATTGCACGAGGAGGGCTCATTGCATACTTTTTGAAAAGAAAAATTTACAACCCTAATAAAATACATGCATGTATTTTATTATAGGATAGTATATCTTTCCTCTCAAAAAGCAGGATACTAGCCCCTGTGGTATATTGCATGCCTCATAGACCAGTGTGAAGTAATGCTAACTAACAGTTTTTTTGATATTGACTGAAAATTAGCATCAGCTTACCCTAGAAGAATCAAGTACACATGTACATAAAAAAGGCATCTATATTCTAAGTCTAAACCTTCAGCATTGTAAATAAAAAGCTTATGCCCCACAAAAATATAGGGCCCCACAAAAGTAAAGAATAGTACAGATCCTAGATAAGAATGTGTTGTCAGATCTTGATCTCCACTGAGTGACTGCTTGTCTGTTTCGTGCAATTGAAAGAAATTTGATGCAAAGAAAAAAAGCAAAGATAAACGATGTCTGTATGCAAATATAGAAGAAAATACATGTATGGTGAATAGTACACTAGAGAAGTTGCTCATTATGAACAATTTCTCCTTTGGTCTTGCTGTTTTCTTTATGCACGTCAAACGAAGCTTACAGTAAGAAATTGTTTATCTCTTTACCAATGTCCCCAGTTTAAAAAACACTGAAGAAAAAGTATTTTGTGGGGAAAGAGAAAATGCTAGTAACGAGCATTTTTCGCTTTTTCCCACAAAGATTTCTACTCTTTCGTGGACAAGTACCATCATTTTGGTTACATTTAATTTGTCGTCTGCAAATGCTTTCAATTTTATTAACCTTTACAAAAACAATCCCATGTTTTAATGACCCTGAAGAAAAAGTCTCTTGAAACTATTATAAGAAGAGAAAATGCTGTCCAACAGCAATTTTCATTTTCTCACAATGTTTTCCAACACTGCAAAGAAAAATTCCATCATTTGAGCAAAGCATAAATTGTTGTCTGTAAATGCATTCAATTAGTAAATAACCAACTTTTGTCATGCTTCAAGACAAAAGTAGTTTAAATCCTAATTTTTCGTAAGCTTGAGTAAATGAAAATATGCTCTTTCTTTTTCATACTAGTCATTAAAATGGGACCGACCATCATTCTCTATCAAAGTATTATATGAAATTGTCAATAAATACAGGTTACAATATCTCTTTAACCCTTTACTACACAATCCTGAATTTTGATGACCCTAAGGGAGAAGTCTTCTGAAAACATTGTTGGAAAAGGAGAAAATGCTGGTAACCAGCATTTTCTCCTTTTCTCACAATTTTTTTCTACCCTTTCAGAGGTGAATTTCTATTTTTTTAATTACAATTATTTTTTTGTCTGGAAAAGCTTTCAATTTGGGCATATCTAAAATTTTGTTATTTGGTAAAGGATTAAGTCAGCCGTTGTGTCATTTTGTGATATTTTGTTATTGTCTTCCTGTTCCAGGAGGCCCAAGAAGAATTAGAAAAACAGCTAGATTTGCCTCCTACCTGGGTGGAGCCAATCAAGATATCTCTCAGAGGTTAGCAGATATTCTAGAAAAGACCTAGTTTAATAGTTTTTAATTTTTTTAGAATTTAGAAAAAGAAATCTGTGATGCTAACAACTTCACAAAAGTTATTGTTCCTTGTCCAAATGGAGAAAGTTAAGTTTTTCTGTATTTTTCTTCATATTATGCCATTATCAAGTAGTCATGACTGTGTCTAAATAGCCCCAGTAACCAGCATTTTCTCCTTTTTATACGCCCGTCGAAGACGGGACGTATTATGGGATCACCCGTGGCGGGCGGGCGGGCGGGCGGCGTCCAGTTCTTTGTCCGGAGCATATCTCCAAAACTATATTACCTACGGTTATGAAATTTCATGTGTGGATAGATCTCATCAAGGGGGAGTGCAGTGCACAGGAATCATAACTCTTGCTTCCTTAATTTTTGAGTTATTGCCCTTTGTTGTTTTTCATACTTGAATTTTGTCCGGTGAATATCTCCAATACTATACTACCTAGGGTTATGAAATTTCATGAGTGGATAGATCTCATCAAGGGGGAGTGCAGTGCACAGGAATCATAACTCTTGCTTCCTTAATTTTTGAGTTATTGCCCTTTGTTGTTTTTCATACTTGAATTTTGTCCGGTGAATATCTCCAATACTATACTACCTAGGGTTATGAAATTTCATGAGTGGATAGATCTCATCAAGGGGGAGTGCAGTGCACAGGAATCATAACTCTTGCTTCCTTAATTTTTGAGTTATTGCCCTTTGTTGTTTTTCATACTTGAATTTTGTCCGGTGAATATCTCCAATACTATACTACCTAGGGTTATGAAATTTCATGAGTGGATAGATCTCATCAAGGGGGAGTGCAGTGCACAGGAATCATAACTCTTGCTTCCTTAATTTTTGAGTTATTGCCCTTTGTTGTTTTTCATACTTGAATTTTGTCCGGTGAATATCTCCAATACTATACTACCTAGGGTTATGAAATTTCATGAGTGGATAGATCTCATCAAGGGGGAGTGCAGTGCACAGGAATCATAACTCTTGCTTCCTTAATTTTTGAGTTATTGCCCTTTGTTGTTTTTCATACTTGAATTTTGTCCGGTGAATATCTCCAATACTATACTACCTAGGGTTATGAAATTTCATGAGTGGATAGATCTCATCAAGGGGGAGTGCAGTGCACAGGAATCATAACTCTTGCTTCCTTAATTTTTGAGTTATTGCCCTTTGTTGTTTTTCATACTTGAATTTTGTCCGGTGAATATCTCCAATACTATACTACCTAGGGTTATGAAATTTCATGAGTGGATAGATCTCATCAAGGGGGAGTGCAGTGCACAGGAATCATAACTCTTGCTTCCTTAATTTTTGAGTTATTGCCATTTGTTGTTTTTCATACTTGAATTTTGTCCGGAGCATATCTCCAAAACTATACTACCTATGGTTATGAAATTTCATGAGTGGATAGATCTCATCAAGGGGGAGTGCAGTGCACAGGAATCATAACTCTTGCTTCCCTAATTTTTCAGTTATTGCCCTTTGTTGTTTTTCATACTTGAATTTTGTCCGGTGAATATCTCCAATACTATACTACCTACGGTTATGAAATTTCATGTCTGCATACATCTCATTAAGGGGGAGTGCAGTGCACAGGAATCATAACTCTTGCTTCCTCAATTTTTCAGTTATTGCCCTTTCTTCTTTTTCATACTTGCATTTTCTCCGGTGAATATCTCCAAAACTATACTACCTAGGGTTATGAAATTTCATGCCTGCATACATCTCATTAAGGGGGAGTGCAGTGCACAGGAATCATAACTCTTCCTTCCTTAATTTTTGACTTATTTTCATACTTGAATTTTGTCTCGAGCATATCTCCAAAACTATACTACCTATGGCTATGAAATTTCATGCGTAGATAGATCTCATCAACTGGGAGTGCAGTGCACATGAACCATAACTCTTGCTTAATTTTTGACTTATTGCTCTTTCTTTATTTTGAAACTTTAATTTTGTCCAGTGCATATCTTCAGAACTATACTAGCTAAGGATATGAAATTACATGCGTGGATACATTCCATCAACGGGAAGTGCTGTGCATATAAATTTCAACTCTTGCTTGCTTAATTTTTCAGTTATTGCCCTTTCTTGTTTTTTTTTCGAACTTGAATTTTGTATGATGCATATCTCTCAAACTATACTACCTCGGGTTATGAAATTTTAGGGCTGGATACATCTCATCAAGGGGTAGTGCAGTGCACATGAAATATAAATTGCTTATTTTTTATGCACCAGCATTTTCTCCTTTTCCCACAATGTTTTCTACCCTTTCCAAACCAAATTTCAATTTTTGAGTTACATTTAGTTTGTAAACTGCAAATGATTTCAATTTGGACTAGTCCAAACTTTTGCTGTGTGGTAAAGAGTTAATAGTAATACAATAATAAACAAGAGTTCCGTCAACACAAATACACTGCCATTATCTTCAATCAACAGTAAAAAAAATATTCTGCACTACTATTTTTCTATACCTCCCCTTTATCATTATTATGCCCCAACTTTACAACTTGGGGTAAGACGGGCGTATCTTGCGACAATTTGCCGCTCTTGTTCAACAATGTTTTCTGCCCTTTCAAAGACAGATTCCATCATTTGAGCCATGTTTTATTTGGAGTTTGCAAATAATTTTAATATGGGCAGGTTTATATATATCTATACGCGGATTTTGCTATTTTCGCTGTCCGCGATGTATTTAGCGCGGACCCAACGCGGCGATTTTAGACCATAGGTGAACGTGGACTAACCCGGACCGATGTTAAACGCGGCGATCCCTGGCGGACCGCGGCGGTCTGATTACGCAGTAAATTCGACCGCGATGATACCGCCGCGATCAGACAGGTAAATTTTTTTAGTTCGGTTAGCAAATTACTCCAGAATTAACCCAAATACCGTATAAGTTTACTCTTTTAAAAAGTAATTTTATGTATTTTCGTGAGAATCGTTAAGAGTTTTTAAAAGACAACAGATAATATTCAGCACTGCAAAGCGATTTATCGGCTGTAGAATTAAAACATTTAAACCTTTTACCATATATCTCGGGTTTTAACTACCCTGAGGTACTTTTGAAAATAAAGTAGAAAAGGAGAAAGTGTTGATTACCAGCATTTTCTCAATATACTTTACTACTATGTTTTCTACCCTGTCACAAACGAATTCGACAGTTTGTAAGCCTGTCAACCTCCCTGTCTATTTGTGTGTGGGGTTTTGCTCGTGAAGACTACCAACGATGATAAAGGTCAGAGCACACATAACGTACATGTTCATTTTTGGTCCACAAAACCTGCAGATCATTTTTGTCTTTTCAGTGGTATGCAAGATTCTTTTATTTCACGTAAATTCTGAAACTTTAGTAAAGAGTTTGCGACCTTCCCTCTCGCCTCGATATCCAAAAGCAATGAACAATTTTCTCCAAATGGGCATCAGACGCCGAGTTTTGTTTTCCCTTCTTCCATTTATTCCCTTCTTTATAAAATTTCTCTCTTTCCCTCTTACATATTTTTGTTATTTATTCCGTATCTCTTTCTCGCTCCTTCTCTTTGTCTCGGTTTCTACGATGGAATCTTACTGATTGTGGCATAAGTTTTGTAAAGTTTTATTTGCCATAACTTTTCTCTACAACCCTTGGAAGACTTGAACGACTATTAAGTTCTACTAGCATGCTGAATGGGTGTTTGAATAGAATGCAGGAAAAACCGGAAAAAAGTAGCAGGGGAAAAAGTATCGGTTGACAAAGAGACTAATCTTATTAAAGCACATGTATGTGACTTGAAAATTTTAGCGTTAGTTGATAAGTTAAATTGACTTTGTTCAAGAAATGTTATTTTTTTACTTTTTGTGACCTGAGATATGGAAGAATTGTGCAAACTGTGTAATCCTAATTGAGGTCTAATAGTGTTCACTTTAATTTTTAAAGTCAATGATATTGCCAAACTGTTAATGATATACTGTCTTTAATCATCCTTTTAATTACATTTCTGAAATTATCTTAAACTATCGCTTTTCTTACAATATTCCCAACTCTTACAAAATTACATTTTTAACAACTTGAGAACGTAGAAAGTACTTAAAAACGTGATAAGAGAAACAAATTGTTTCCATCTCGCACTTAAAAAAAGTTTAATCATATCATTTACAATAATTGTTTGAAAGAAACAGCTTTGACAAAAACCGAATCTTTTTTCGCGATGCTTGCTTTTCTGGCAAAAGTTGATACTTTTTTCCGATTCTTTCCATTTATACGTTCTTTCCGGTTGCCGTTCGAATACACTGTAATATTATCTTGCTATGATGGGGCCAGTCATTGTTCTCATGATTTTTCTTTCAAAAACCAACTTCTGTTAACTCTTTACCAAACGACAAAATTTTAGAATCGTCCAAATTGAAAGCATTTGCAGATGACAAAGGTGACTTAAAAATTGAAATTTGTTCTGGGAAGGGTAGAAAACACTATGGGAAAAGTGTTTTCAAAGGTTTCTTTCTCAGGGGCGTCAAAAGTAGGGACTGTGTGGTAATGGGTTAAGAATGACAATTTATCACCTCCACAAAATCTTAGTAACTTGGTATTAGACATATGATGCCTTATCAGCGATAGGAAGTGACAGTGTCATGTAATTAATGCCAGAAGGTGTAATTGGCTCTATGATAAAAAATAGTGAACGAGTCAAAAATTGCGTGGGCGAGTGTAAGAAGGAAAGAACGAATGGATTTCAATGTCTTCATTCCATATACATTTGTTTACTATAGTAGTCTCTTTCATTTATCTAAAAAAAAAATGAAGCTAATATTATTTTCTGTTATCATTTTTTTCTCTGATATAAGCGTCATCTCTTTAATGATTGCATTGGTTGTTTACAAAGAATGAATTTCGTAGATCCATAATTTTGTAATGCCTCGCTCAATCATTAGATAGAGTACGCTTCTGACATATTGTACAGAAAATTGACTTGTAGCGAAAAGTTTTGGTTCAGGTCAGCCTGCGTGGACTGCACGGGCAGACCTGAATCGAAACTTTCCGCAGAGGCATTTAGTCCTCTTTCTACAGAGTATGGCTCTTATTTAAAGTTCAATTTTCTCGGTAAACACCTGGTTATTTGCTAGAATGACAAGAGAAAAAATATCTTATACACTGAAACGGGCAAAAAGAGAATCCCCCGAGAAAAGCAAAATATCCACTGCTAGTATTTACTAGGAAGTAAAAATCAAAGGCAAGCATGTTGAAAATCAAGATATATTTATACTCGGACATGTTATCAATCGTTTTAACCCTTTCCCAAACGACAAATTTTAGACTCTTCCAAACTGAAAGAGTTTGCAGACGACAATTTTAACTTTCATAACAATGGCAGAAAATCACCCAAAGGAACAGAAAACACTAGGAGAAAAGGAGAAATTGCTCGTGACGAGCAATTTCTCCTTTTCCCACTGTGTTTTCAAAAGACTTGTACTGCAGACACGTAAAAACAAGGGCTTGTTTGGGAAAGGGTTAAAGCACACTTTTCAGCAGAAAATTCCCGAAAAGCAAAGAAGGTTGCACTATCTTTTCCCACATTTGACTTTGAGGATTAAATTGTTATTAGTTATGTCAACAAGTAGTATACATATACAAAAAATTATTGTAATGCAAATGATATTGAAGGTTTATACAAGTTAAAATTATTCACTCTGTCTCCGAAGAATATTGAGTGGATTTAATATTAAAGGTTTATATAATGTTTAAATGACGCTTTAAACATTATATATGCTTGTACCTGGGTGAATAAAAGGGTCGTTCTGTTCTGTTTAAATTTCCTTTTCCCCCATGCAGACATTCACCAATCCTTAACCTGTTATGCACGATTTAACCCATTACCAAAGGACAATATTTTAGACTAGTCCAAACTGAAAGCATTTGCAGACGACAAAATGAAAGTGACTGAAAATTTGAAATTTTGTTTTATGAAAGGTAGAAAACATTGTAGGAAAAGGAGAAAATGCTGATTACCAGCATTTTCTCCTTTTCCCACAATGTTTTCTATAGGCTTCATTCTCAGGGGTGTGAAAAGTAGGGATTGTGTGGTAATGGGTTAAGGACTGTTAATAGGCAGTATAGATCAAGAGCAGACTGCATAGTGTATGCAATTTGATCTTGGATCTACACTGTCTGTATTAGGAATGAAATTTACCCACTAAACCAACTTTTTCATTTCATTGTGGCTGGAGGTAATCGGAAAGAAAGTATCAGGAAAAAAAGTATCGGAAAAAAGTATCAATTTTTGCTAGGAAAGAAAGTATCAGGAAAATCAGTTTCTGTAAAAATTATGAATTTGCACAAGTCAAAAACATTTGACTATTGTTATTGCCTGACCCTTTGTAGGTATCAACAAACACAAGTGTTTGCACATTTCTTCTCAATCTAAGGCCAGAAAAAGTAAAAGATATACAAATATCCACATTTTTTTTGACAAAATCAATATAACCTATCAACCAAATATCTACGATAAATAACATATTAACTTAGTTTCTTTTTTGAGAACTGATGCTTTTTTTTCCTGATACTTTTTTTTGTGATACTTTTTATCCTGATTCCTTTTTTCCTGATACTTTTTTTTTTCTACAATCGTGGCTAGAATGGTACAATTGTTCTTTGATAGGATCAAAAACTTTGTACAATAACAAATGCATAGCGAATAATATAGAGATATTATCAGGATATAATTTCCCAAACTTATGAATGAACGATTGCTTAGATAAAAGTTCAAAATAATCGTGTTGTCTAAGGAACAAATAACCATAACGCAGCTGAGAGCTACAGAAGGGCTTTATAAATCAAGATCATACTGCACAGAATGCCCTTAATGATATTGGGTCCATATTGTAAGAGCAAATGCTGCAAAGCCGTACAGATATGTCGGTTTTTCCTCATACTGTAGGAGTAGTATCTGAAAAAAACCGAAGAGAATTTTGGAAATGGGAAAATTACACTTAATTTTTTCTTCCGAAAAAATCATTCACACTCGGAATTACTGGGTAAAGGGTCATAAAGGGTGTCTAAGCGTATATTATGATTTTACGAGAGTGCACTATGACCGAAGGCACACACTGGGCAATCTCAGCGGGTGTCGGAGATTAAACGACATTGCGTATTCCCGACACAATGAGGGAGTCCAAACAGTTACCGAATTTACAGTACCGTTTTTCAAGCACGAGTAAACCCTTTATGTTACAGAAGATGACTAAAATTTGAACGCTGTGATGAGGCTGTCCAAAATATGTAGTTTGATCTAATCCCAAACCATAAATTCAATGAATGAATAAGAAATACAATATCTAGTGTAGAATCGGCTGTTGGCTCTCATTTTATGGCACAATTCCGAGTTATATCGACCCTTAGATAAACAACTTTTGAAAACATGGCGGAAAGAGAAGAAAAAAGTTACGAATATTCCGGAATATTTCTTTGAAACGGTCGAATGTATTGTGAAAAGAGGGGGGAAAAAATGTCGAAAGCCCGCTGTAACATCATATTCGAAGACTCACCATCAGGGTCATTAACCCTTTACCACACTGACGACTTATGACACCCCTGAGGAAGACGCCTCTTGAAAACATTGTGGGAAAAGGAGAAAATGCTGGTAACCAGCAATTTCTCCTTTTCTAACAAAGTTTTCTACCCTATTAAAACAAAATTACACCATTTGAGCCACCTCGAAGTTGTCGTCTGCAAACGCTTTCTATTTGGATAGGTCTAAAATTTTGCTGTGTGGTAATGGGTTAAGGCACAGAACTGATTTGTGAAAGGTTAAAAGATTGACCTGTCCGCAGTGAAGAAATATAAATCATATGCTGGTGTGCAAAATTTGAGATTTTCATATCTTTAACACATCGTCCCAGGTTCAACGATGCTGTTAGGAAAAAAAATCACGTGAAGGGAAAAGAAGAACATTTTGGTAACCATCATTTTCCATAAATTTTGCACAATGTTTTGCACCCTTTCACACACAAACAAAAGCTGAAATGGATCCATGTTTTGTGATGGCTTGCTTGGTGCGTCGAGGATATGCATTAGAACCATTTTTCACAGAGTATGGCTCATTTCAATTTGCACTCAACGAGAAAATAACTCACTGTATGGTTGTTTTCGTAGGTCATCCGATTACCAGTTCGAAGGGAAACGGCTTTATTTAGTGCAATGGTGATTTTGTTTTTTGTTGTAACAATTTCTATTGACATATTATTTCATATATAGGTTTTTTTCCCAAAACGACGATGAAATAGAAATAATATTGTGTATCCAATTGAGTTCACTCCTTTTAGTAGACATTTTAATCCATTTCCTTCTTCTTTAATTGCCTGTTAGTTTAAACATATTTATTTTAAATCGATTGAGAAACAAGTCAATCTCTCTCGAATCTGCCTTCTGGGAACTTGAATATAATAAAAAGTCTTTCATATTCTCAGACAGTTAAGTTCCAAGATGTGAACGCATTACGTTTTCTGATCTTGGTCTTCTCTGCAAAAGCAGTGTTATGCTGAAAGGTTTGAGATGCTGAAGAGAACCCCGGTCTCGTTTTCGAAAACTACCAAAGTGCCGAAAGTTAAACCCCATTACCACACAATCCCTACTTTTGACGCCCCCGAGAAAGAAGCCTTTAGAAAACATTGTGGGAAAAGGAGAAAATGCTGGTAACCGGCATTTTCTCCTCTTCCCACAATGTTTTCTACCCTTCACAAAACAAATTTCAAATTTTCTGCCACTTTTATTTTGTCGTCTGCAAATGCTTTCGATTTGGACAAACCTCAAATTTTGTCATTTGGTGATGAGCTAAATCTGTTGCGATATGGCGAGATATTCTAGCCGGGATAACCTTCAAGTCCAAAAGATAACACTATGTTCAGCAAAGTTGATGGGTTGGGATCCGCCAATATCTAGGCCTAATGGCAGCAAAATGACGAGAGGGAAATGTATCCGTTTTTTCGGTTTAAAAATAACTTTGGTGAAAAAAAAAGGAGAAAATATTCCGGACATTTTAAGCTACATATTTCTAGACATTCGCTGCTATTCGAATATTTTTTAATTTCTCACAGAAAATTAAACAGATCTATAGTTATTTTGACTTAACCAAATGGACTGGTATAAATCCATCATCGGAATCCAAGTCGTAAATATTTAAGAAGGGTTAGATAAGGTCGTATAAAAAAGTGTCAGTCGGTTTAGTATGACACGTGCATATGGAACTAACAACTGGGACAGTACTTCACACTGCCGGAGTGCTATACCCAACATCAAAGAAATACCGAGTTAACCCTTGTCTCTCTTTTGTGTTAAGTTTGCATATGTTATTTTACCCTTTACCAAACAACAAAAGTTTAGACAGGTCAAAATTGAATGCACTTGCAGACGGACAAAATAAATGTTACTCAAAAATTGAAATTTGTTTCTAGCAGAGTAGAAAACATTGTGGGAACATGAGAAAATTCTGGTTACCAGCATTTTCTCCTTAGCCCACAATGTTTTCAAAATGCTTCTACCTCAGTGTTTTAAAAAAAATCAGGGAATGTTTTGGTAAAGGGTTAGAAGGCAATGAAAAGAGCGGGTTTTTATTTAAGAGAACAAGAGGATCATTTTAGTTCAAAATGTGGACCGATGTTTTGTTTTTCTGACGATCCAGCCTGCATTTTGAAAAAGCTAAATATAATATGTACAGTTTTATTCGTTACCCTTTGGTTTCCTTACACCCAGAGACTGAGAAAATGACGACAAACAGTGTGATAATATACACGTACAGGGTAGTATAATTTTTAAGTTGTGTTTAAGTTTTTAATTATCATCAGAATAAAAAAAAGGAATGGCTAATAACTGCTCTATCTGTTTCATTTAATGAAGGGTAAGAAAGAATGTGTGATGAAAATATACCTGGAGCCTGTTGTACACGAACTTTAAAATAGTGCTTTTTTTTTCCTAGTGTGCAGTTTCAGACCGCGAGTGTACTGGTAAATTTTCGTGAATGCTACATTGTAAACACGTTTTTGCTCTTTAACCCATTAAACGGCATTCACAACAATAATTGCCTTTGCGACTTACATAAATTAAGTTCAGGCTGCACGAAATGTGCAGTCTGATTTTGGATGTACACCTTGCGCTCTTGTAGGACGAAAACAACATGGAAAAAATGCTGGTTCTTGGGTTTCTTTTTTTTTCAAATTAAATTGTAGATTATGTTATGGATTTTCGGCGCTCTATGGGTTAAGTTATTAATTGGGATTCCAGTCGGAGTTTTTCTTCTTTTAAAGTACACGCTTGTGAGTCACAAACAATCAAGAAGTAGTAACTTTGGTTTTCGGTTTTTGGAATCCAGCATGAAAGTGCACTTTTAATCCGAAATTCGAAATTTCATATCGCTAACACTAAATATGGGATAGGCCTACAAATTTGTAACTTAGCGAATAGCTGATTAAAATGATATATAACGTTTCGTGGCATCCTAACTTAAGTAATCCCTGTTGGCAAAGCTTATATCCGCATTTAATGGTACGAAAATGTTGCGGTCGTAATGGAAGAATTAGTTTCTGGTTCCCAAAACAGTGGGGAAAATTACAGATATTTATGTATAAAAATTTACAGTCATCCTGGCGAATTTTCTCCCACGATCCCTCGCACAGTCGCCGCGATCCACCGCATTTACCTCCTGCTGTGAAGTTGCCCGATATTTTCTGAGGCCGCGGTGACATGTCCGCCGCGTTTCCGCGGCCGATACCTGTACAGCAGATTTGCCGCGGACAAATTGGTCCGTCGCGGCTCGCGGACTTGAGCAAAAAACGCGAGGAGTGTACTGTAGTGTGGTTATCTGGTTAAGAGTTAACCCTGTACCACACAGTCCTGAATTTTAACGACCCTGAGAAAGAGGCCCTTTGAAAACATTGTGGGAAAAGAGTTCTCTGTCCTTTAACAGACAAATCTTACCATAATAGCCATATCTAATTTGTCATCTGCAAATGCTTTCATTTTGGACAAGCGTAAAACTGTGTTGTGTTGTAAAAGGGCTAATTCTGTTTTAAAAAAAAATGTAAAAAATGCAATCTTTTGATGTGTAAATTGCTTAGAAAAAATGGTGGTAAATGAAGAAGTAGATCATCATTACGCTTCTTCTCTATAAGATCCTTAGAACAAATAAATTGATTCATAGACTACTGGCACATGGCAATACTGGTAATCTGGGATTAACCTTTGGCAACAAAAGCAGAGCCCCAGCCCGATATTTAAACTCAGGAAAGATATGAATAAGTGACATGTAATCCTTGTATGAATGAAAAACTGTCAAGACCAAAGTGAAAATTGAATGCAAATAAACAAAGACTGTGTAGATCAAGATTATACTGGGATACACAGTGTTATCCAGAATCTACAATGTCTGATTGCTTGTTTGATTTCCCTGATGAAAAGTCCTCAATTTAGACCTTTCCAAATTGAAAGCATTTACAGACAACATATTAGATGATGGTCAAATGATGGGATTTGTTCGTAAAGGTAGAAAACATTGTAGGAAAAGGAGAAAATGCTGATTACCTTCTTGCTCAAGGTCATATAAACATGCATTGTATGGGAAAGGGTTAAATTAATAGAGTATCAATTTTCTAATTGATACAAACTTTACCTGTGTCATTGAACATGACATTACACTTGGGTAAATATAAAAGTGTAATTAAAATTACCCGAGTTAAAATAACATTGTCATCTGGGGTGTTGTTGTCCATTACATCTTTCAGAATGTAGTCTTTGTTTTACAGATACTGTTGTGCAGGTATTCCTGGTTGTGAACTTATTTTTATTTGCATACCAGTATCATTTTGATACCAACATACACCCACACACGCAAATTATGTCATTTCAAAACTTTAGTAGTCGCAATTATGATGTTGCAAACATGGTGTAAGGTGGAGAAACAATTAGATAAAGCAGTTGTACTCTTTTACCTTTATGCTGTCTGGCCAGTTTTGATATTGACTAGTGTAGCAAATTGAAAGTATTAATTTTGTAGACAACAAATTGAAGCTTGCTAAAATGACAAAACCAATCTATGTTTAGGCAGAAAACATAGTGGGAAATGGAGAAAATGCTGGTTACGAGCAACTGGATATTGTGAAGTAAAGGAGTTAAAGAATTGAAAATTCTAGACATAACTCCCATTACAAAACAACTTTTTATTCCCCTTCAGAAGACGTCTTTTGGAAGCAGTTGTTCCTTCTCATGGTATTTTTTAAGTTGTTATAATAATGATGTTTTCCCTACCTCTGATTTTTGGCCCACCTTTGTGATTTGTGCTAGCAAGTCGTGTGTTTGAATTAGTCTCCATCGTTAAGGATTAAATCAGTACTTCTTGAATCAAATTGTTGCATGCTACTTTGAAAATATCCAAGAAAAATAGGAATAATCAAAACTGATTTAGAAATTATACATGGTCAAATGTGAAAAGCTTACGAAAAAAGTTACTTGCTATGTGCCATTTCCTTTTTAAAAGTTTGTTGCAACAGAACAGAAAAGCATAGTTTTAAGGCATGATTCCTTTACCACAATCCAGAGTTTTACAACCCCAGATAGAGAGAGTGCTAGTGAAAACTTTGTGAGAAAGGAGAAAATCCTGGTAACAAACATTTTCTCCTTTCCTCACAATGTTTTCGACACTTTCTGGGACAAAGCACATTATCTTAGCCACAGTTATTTTGTTGTTTGAAAAGTTTTTGAAATTTTCATCTACCTGGGGGTCCAAATTTTTATTGTCTTGTAAAGAGTTTACAAATTGATGAGTACTTTGGGTTTTGAATTATTGGACCACCAGTACCCATAAAAATTTAATGATAAAATTATTGCTGGCTGTTATAACTCTTTAGCAAATGACAAAATTTTAGACGTTTCAAAATTGAAAGCATCTGCAGACGACAAAACAGATGTGACTCAGAAATTGAAATTGGATGTTGGAAGGGTAGAAAATATTGTTGGAAAAGCAGAGAATGCTGGTTACCAGCATTTTGTCCTTTTCCCACAATGTTTTCTATAGTGTTCTCTGTCAAGGTCGTTAAAACTCAGAATTGTGTGGTAAAGAGTTTAAACATGTTAGCAAATTGCTTTGACAAAAGGGAAGAAAGATGCTGATGATATAAATCAATACTTCTATATTATTGTCATTTGCTACGGCACATGACCAGCAAAAAATGATGTTTTCAATGGATTTATCATTGAAATGCAAGCTGCAGCTTCATAATGGTAACCAGCATTTTTTCCTTTTCGGTAAATTGTTTCTACTATCACAGAGACAAATCCCATCATCTGAGGCCCATTTTCAGTTATGATGAGCCTTCACTTATTTTCAATATGGACAGCTTAATTTTTGGCTACTGGTAAAGAGTAAACAGAGTGTGAATGGGGTGTATTTGTTAAAGATTTTCTCTCAACTCTTCCCCACATGACAAAATTTTAGACCTATCTTAATTGAAAGCATTTGCAGATGACAAAGTAAATGTGACTCAAATATGGAGATTTGTTAGTGAAAAGGTAGAAAACGTTGGGGGGGAAAGAAAAAAAAAATGCTGGTTACCAGCATTTTCTCCTTTTTCCCTCAATGTTTTTCATAAGTCCTCTTCTTCAGGGTTGTTAGAAGTTGGGATTATTCGGTAAAGGATTAAAACACAATATTATCTGCAAATGATTTTCTGGTTATGCAGCAAACCTTCAGAAGCAATTCCTACCTTTGTCAATATGTTTTTCTTTTGTTAGCTCACCATGAGCACAAAGTGCTCAAGGTGAGCTATTGTGATCGCCCTATGTCCGGCGTCCGGCGTCTGTCGTCCGTCGTCTGTCAACAATTTCTTTAAACATCTTCTTCTCCTAAGCCACTGGGCCAATCTTGATGAAACTTGGCAGGGATGTTCCTTGGGTGAAGCTCTACCAAAGTTGTTCAAAGAATTGAATTCCACCCACAACTCTGGTTGCCATGGCAACAAAAAGGAAAAAAATGCAAAATCTTTGAAAATCTTCTTCTCTGAAACTAGAAGGCGCAGAGCTTTGATATTTGGTATGTAGCGTCTCCCAGTGGACCTCTACTATATTTGTTCATATGATGTCCCTGGGGTCAAAACTGACCCTGTCCCGGGGGTCACAAGTTCGAACATAGGAACAAAGAAGGAAAACTTTAAAAATCTTCTTCTCTAAAACTTGAAGGCGTAGAGCTTTGATATCTGGTATGTAGCATCTTCTAGTGGACCTCTACCAAGTTTGTTCATATGATGTCCCTGGGGTCAAAACTGGCCCCGCCCCGGGGGTCACAAGTTCGAACATAGGAACAAAGAAGGAAAACTTTAAAAATGTTCTTCTCTGAAACTTGAAGGCGTAGAGCTTTGATATTTGGTATGTAGCATCTTCTAGTGGACCTCCACCAAGTTTGTTCATATGATGTCCCTGGAGTCAAAACTGGCCCCGCCACGGGGGTCACAAGTTCGAACATAGGAACAAAGAAGGAAAACTTTAAAAATGTTCTTCTCTGAAACTTGAAGGTGTAGAGCTTTGATATTTGGTATGTAGCATCTCCTAGTGGACCTCTACCAAGTTTGTTCATATGATGTCCCTGGGGTCAAAACTGGCCCTGCCCCGCGGGGGATCACAAGTTTGAACATAGGAACAAAGAAGGAAAATTTTAAAAACCTTCTTCTCTAAAACTAGAAGGCATAGAGCTTTGACATTTGGCATGTAGCGTCTCCTAGTGGACCTCTACCAAGTTTGCTCATATGATGCCCTTGGGGTCAAAACTGGCCCTGCCCCGGTGGTCACAGCTCGAACATAGGAACAAAGAGGGAAAACTTTAAAAATCATGTTCTCTGAAACTGGAAGGCATAGAGCTTTGATATTTGGCATATAGCATCTCCTAGTGGACCTCTACCAAGTTTGTTCATATGACGCCCTTGGGGTCAAAACTGGCCCCGCCCAGGGGGTCACAAGTTCGAACATAGGAACAAAGAGGGAAAACTTTAAAAATCATGTTCTCTGAAACTGGAAGGCATAAAGCTTTGATATTTGGTATGTAGCATCTCCTAGTAGACCTCTACCAAGTTTGTTCATATGATGCCCTTGGGGTCAAAACTGGCCCCGCCCAGGGGGTCACAATTTCGAACATAGGAACAAAGAGGGAAAACTTTAAAAATCATGTTCTCTGAAACTGGAAGGCATAGAGCTTTGATATTTGGTATGTAGCATCTCCCGGTGGACCTCTACCAAGTTTGTTCGTATGATGCCCTTGGGGTCAAAACTGGCCCTGCCCCAGGGGTCACAAGTTCGAACATAGGAACAGAGAAGGAAAACTAAAAAAATCTTCTTCTCTGATATTGGAAGGCACAGAGCTTTGATATTTAGTATGTTGCATCTCCTAGTGGACCTCTACCAAGTTTGTTCATATGATGCCCCTGGGGTTAAAACTAGCCCAGCCCCGGGGGTCACAAGTTCGAACATAGGAACAAAAAAGGAAAACATTAAAAATCTGCCTCTCTGAAACAGGAAGGCGTGGAGCTTTGATATTTGGTATGTAGCATCTTCTAGTGAATTGCTACCAAGTTTGTTCATGTGATGCCCTTGGGGTCAAAACTGGCCCTGCCCGGGGGGGGGTCACAAGTTCGAACATAGGAACAAAGAAGGAAAACTTTAAAATTCTTCTTTTCTGAAACCGAAAGGCGTGGAGCTTTGATATTTGGTATGTTGCATCTCAAAGTGGACCTCTACCAAATTTGTTCTTATGATGCCTCTGGGGTCAAAACTGGCCCCGCCCTAGGGGTCACAAGTTCAAACATAGGAACAAAGAAGGAAAATTTTAAATTTCTTTTTCTCTTAAACTGGAAGGTGTAGAGCTTTGATATTTGGTATGTAGCATCTCCTAATGGACCTCAACCAAGTTTGTTCCAAGGATGCTGCTTGGGTAAAAACTGGCCCAGCCCGGGGGGGTCACAAGTTCGAACATAGGAACAAAGAAGGAAAACTTTAAAATTCTTCTTTGAAACTGGAAGGCATAGAGCTTTGATATTTGGTACGTAGTGATTCTCTTCTAAGTTTGTTAGCCCATCTAAGCACAACGAGTTCATTGAGTTCAAAATTGGGTCATCTTGGGTCATAAACTAGGTCACTAGGTCAAATTAAAGAAATACCTTGTTGGCACTCTCGAGGCCACATTATTTGGCTCAATTGCCTTGAAAATTGGTCAGAAAGTTTGTCTTTATAAAATCTCACATAAGTCTGAATTTGGGTCATAAACTAGGTCACTGGGTCAAATTAAAGAAATACCTTGTTTGCACTCTGGAGGCCACATTTATTGCTCAAATGACCTGAAATTTGGCCAGAATGTTTGTCTTGATGAAATATCAGATGAGGATGGATTTGGGTCACCTGGAACCATAAACTAGGTCACTAGGTCAAATTAAAGAAATACCTTATGGGCACTCTAGAGGCCACATTATTTGCTCAATTGCCTTGAAAATTGGTCGGAATGTTTGTCTTTATAAAATCTCACATGAGTCAAAATTTGGGTCAACTGGGGTCATAAACTAGGTCACTCGGTCAAATTAAAGAAATACCTAGTGGGCATTTTAGAGGCCACATTTATTATTCAGTTGATTTGAAAATTGGTTAAAATGTTTCTTTTGATAAAGTCCAAGACCAGTTCAAATTTGGGTCACCTGGGGTCATAATCTAGGTCACTAGGTCAAATTAAAGAAATACTTTTAGGGCACTCTAGAGGCTACATTTTTTGCTCAATTGACTTGAAAATTGGTCAGAATGTTTGTGAAATATGAGTTTGAAATTGGGTAACCTGGGGTCATAAACTAGGTCACTTGGTCAAATTAAAGAAAAACCTTTAAGGCACTCTACTCAGGTGAGCGATCCAGGGCCATCATGGCCCTCTTGTATGAAACCTTAATTAATGTAGATTATTGATAGTTAACATGGATATTTTTTCATCTGCCTACCATAAATTTGTTTCAGGACGTAGCAAATAACATAAATTGCTGCATTTCACTCACTGGTATGTCACATTTTCTGATTGATTTGTTTGTCCAGATTTCGAGATGAGATGTCCCCAAGGCAAGAAGAATAAACTGTACAAGAAAGCCAAATTAGAGAAGTTTGCTCATTATCTAATGCCAGATGGCCTGGTTTCACGTCTGTCTGTGTATGAGAATAGAGAGTGTAAGTGGCTGTTTTTGTCTGTCAGATGTTAATTTTTAGTTCAGCTTTTTTCTGAGAAAACATTATGGTATTTTCAGGGCTATTTTTATAGCCCTGTCATTTTCTGCCTTGTTGTTGTGCAAAAGCTTTGACATTTTCACACATCTCTGTTTTATAAAGATATTGACTTCAGACTTGGAGTACTTGTTCCCTATCAAAAGGAGAACTCATTTCAGAAGGGTAGGTATACTGGACACAGTTTGGCCCTTTTTTTCCAACTGAGAATTTTCACTGAAAAAGCAACTATAGCCCAGTGTTTTGACTTGCATGGAATGTTTTTGTTTCTTTCACTCTCTGCAGCCAGTAGATGGCTCTGCTAAATGTTATAGGATTGTTTGTATCTTCATGTTTATTTGAGTAAACAGATATTTTCTGTAGCAATGTTTTACATTTTATTAAAGGCTTAATACCCTTTGTCAATATTTTTGTAGTCCTCCTTCATAGGCAACTTAGATATCAACCTACACAAGAGTTTTTGTAATATATCAGGGATCATAGCCTGTGTTCACCAAAATCTAAGTATTGTTCTTCTGAATTGCAATACTAGCCATTTGAGTAGCCAAGACATTCTGTCCCAGCCTATCAAGTAGCTAGTCTTTGAATTCAGAATAACAATAAGGGTGGTTGATGTCTGCAGTCTCTGAAGTAATAAAATCATTTGGACTAAGTTTGAGATTAATTGAATTGCTGATTACCCCTTTGCCAAAAATCCTTTTGTAATGACACTGGTAAGAAAGCTGAAAATATTCTGAGAACAGGATAAAATACTGGTAAGCTAAACCAGCATTTTCTCTTTTTTTAGCTCATCTGAGCACATAGTGCTCAGGCTGAGCTATTGTGATCGATCACCGTCCGGTGTCCGTCCGTCTGTATGTCTGTCTGTCCATCCATCTGTCCGTCTGTGAACAATTACAGTCGAATGTCCATTGCTCAAACATCTACTCCTCAAAGTTCTCTGTACGTCAAAGTAAATTTGAATTCCGGATTGAATTGCTCTTTTTTTCTATATAAAGTACTATCCAAACGTTGAAGTCCATATCTCGAAGGTTCTCCATACGGCGAACCTAATTTCAGGTCTGAACTTCAATGATCCATTTAATTTATACATCTTTACTTCAAACACACATTTTAATTGACTTCAATTATAGGTGTTTATACATAATTGATAGAAATGATGGATACAACGACGGTATGTCTTTCGCAAATTTTCAATCACTGACTTTTGTCAGCTCGGGTGTTAACGTGCCAGTCATCTTGACTTGCAGATAATTATCGGTAATTTGTTCGGTTAGAAATGTTTGGACTGAGATTTTTGTACCATACACCGTGATTCTGGCCGTGGCTATAGAAGGACTGGGCATTTCGTTGTTGGCCGAAAATACAAGTATCCTCGAGATTACCGCTACTAAGGACTTGTCTGGTGAAAGAAACCTGGTACAGTTCGGGAGACGCTCTTTTAATTTTACAATTTGCAGTATCGTTCTTACAAACAGAATTTTGAAAAAAATAACCATGCTAATAAAAGAAAATAAACAGTATGCATCCTTTGCTCTTTAATTTTCAAAAAAAAAAACCGATTGGTTAACTATAGAGAGAACAATGTAATGATGGCCTGTGAAGGAAGTATGCTGCAGTTATTAACTTCCGGTACCTGACACACTCATCTGAAGAATCTCTGCACATCGAACTTTCTATACCTCGAACTTTTTTCGATAGTCCCCTGAACTTCGAGGTATGGATATTCGACTGTACAAAATCTTCTCCTCTGAAACTGGCAAACGGATTTCAATGAAACTTCACAGAAATGATCCTTAGATGATGCACTTTCAGAACACTTCAAAGATTTGAATTCCATGAAGAACTCTGGTTGCCATGGCAACCGAAAGAAAAAACTTTAAAAATCTTCTTGTCCCAAACTGTAAGGGCTAGAGCTTTCATATATGGCATGTAGCATCATCTAGTGACCCTCTACCAAAATACTTCAAATTATGGCCCTGGTGTGGAAATTGGCCCTATGTTGTGGGGTCTCAGATTTCACATATAGCCGGTTCGTTTGGGCTCTGCTAAGAAGAGAATGCTATTCACAGAAGCGATTAGAATAGAGAGCCAATCGAACGAATTTAGAATCATTCAACATGGCGGCTTTTTACAACAAACTGCTGTTGTTTATAGAAGAATGGCTATTTGATGAGAATGACGCTAGCTTGTTCTGTCTAAACAGGCCTTGAACAATCCCCAAAATAGCAGCTTTGTATTCATCAGTGTAAGTCGAATAAGAGATAAAAAAATATATACTTTTTATACCAATTCGAGAGATATTAGAACGTTTCGAACCCAAGACATTTCGCTCCTAAAAATTCTGAGGGCAAATCAAGACATGCAGAGGAATTAATCAGTATTTACCGTATATTTACCACTGCAAATTGGATACTGAGCAAGAGCAATCTTTTCAGGAAGTAAAAACACGAATATTTGCACATGACAACAAAAAAACAAATGTCAAATGAAAAGAGACCATTCTTCAACTCACGTTTCGTTGGCCGCTTCTGCCATTTTGTTTCGAATCTCTGCCGGCTCTTCCAAATATCGAGTGGAAGAGATGGCAGAGCTTCTAAAAGCGGAAGACGCCCAATCGAACGCACCGGAATATCTCCTCCAATTCTGGCAGCTCTACCGTTGGCCCAAACGAACCGGCTACCAGAGATTAAGAAGGAAATCTTTAAAAATCTTCTTGTCCTAAATCCTAAGGGCTACAGCTTTCATATTTGGCATGTAGCATCGTCCAGTGGACCTCTACTGAAATACTTCAAATGATGGCCCTTGTGTGGAAATTGGCCCTTTGTTGTGGGGTCATGGATTTTACATAGAGATAAAGAAGGAAATCTTTAAAAATCTTCTTGTCCCGAACCTTAAGGGCTAGAGCTCTCATAAAAAATCTTCTCCTCTGAAACAGGCAAACAGATTTCAATGAAACTTCACAGAAATGATCCTTAGGTGATGCACTTTCAGAATACTTCAAAGATTTGAATTCCATGAAGAACTCTGGTTCCCATGGCAACCGAGAGAAAAAACTTTAAAAATCTTCTTGTCCCAAACCATTTAACCCATTTACCACACAACCCTGACTTTTAACGACCCAGAGGACAATGCAGTTTGAAAAAATTGTGAAAAAAATAGAAAATGCTGGTAACCAGCATTTTCTACTTTTCCCACAGTTTTCAACCCCTTCAACGTCGAATTTCAAATTTTCTGTCACATTTATCTTGTCGTCTACAAATACTTTAAATTTAGACAGGTTTGAAATTTTGTTCTTTGGTAAACTGTCAAAGCAGTGACCTTAAAATAGCTATTTAAAATACCCTTTACTAAACAATCCCTGGTTTTCAGAACCCTGAGACAAACTTTTTGAAAAAGTTGTAGGAAAAGGAGAAAATGCTGGTAACCAGCATTTTCTCCTTTTCCTACAATGTTTTCTACCTTTCCCGAAACAAGTTTCTATTTGTAGTCACTTCACTTGTGTCATCTGCAAATGCTCTTAGTTTAGACCAGTCTAGAATTATTTCTCATTTGGGAAAGAGTTAGACTGGAGTTGAATGAGGTATGAAATTCAAAGGTAGAAAATAAAGATGTTCTCTGATGGCCCTAGTGTTGAAAATGGCCCTATGTTGTGGGTTCTCGGATTTCACATAGAGATAAAGAAGGAAATCTTTAAAAATCTTCTTGTCCCAAACCGTAAGGGCTAGAGCTCTCATATATGGCATGTAGTATCATCTAGTGGCCCTCTACCAAAATACTTCAAAATATGGCCCTAGTGTGGAAATTGGCCCTATGTTGTGGGTTCTCAGATTTCACATAGAGATAAAGAAGGAAATCTTTAAAAATCTTCTTGTCCCAAACCGTAAGGGCTAGAGCTTTCATATATGGCATGTAGCATCACCTAGTGACCCTCTACCAAAATACTTCAAATTGTGGCCCTGGTGTTAAAAATTGGCCCTATGTTTTGGGGTCTCGGATTTTACATGGAGATAAAGAAGGAAATCTTTAAAAATCTTCTTGTCCCAAACCGTAAGGGCTAGAGCTTTCATATTTGGCATGTAGCATCATCTAGTGATCCTCTACCAAAATACTTCAAATTATGGCCCTGGTGTGAAAATTAGCCACATTTTGTTGGTCTTGGATTTCACATAGAGATAAAGAGGGAAATCTTATGACAGCTGAGTTGCATTTCAGGTGAGCGATTTAGGACCATCATGGTCCTCTTGTTTTTAATTGTGTAAGAATGATGAAAAAGTCAAGGTCAACTATCAAGGTCTCATTTCTGAAAATTTGCTGTTACAGGGGCATTAATGTTTCACAAACACATCTTGTTTAAAATTCATTTTTGTGCTCCCCGAAGGGCTAGCATATAGTCACCGCTTTGTCTGTCTATCCTTCTGTCCGTCTGTCTGTCCGTCCGAACCATTTCTCCACAACCCGTGGACCAAATTGGATGAAACTTCATATATGAACTCCTTAGGATATTTCGCCTACGTACTTTTCCAGGTTTTCCCATTTTGAGGCTGTGTCATGGAAAAAGTGGGTTTCTTGTAAAATTCCAATTTTTACTAATATTTTCTTTAGTTTTCATCAAAATTTCATGAAACTTCACATTTATATTGTATGTCAAAAGCTTCAGCATGTGCCTCCTGTTATTTTTATCAATTCAAAATCATCTTATGGGAAAAGGGTGCTTAATGTCGTATAATTTAAGGTTTTGGTTTTTTTTTTTGACTCTGAAATTAAACATTTTCCTGTTTCTTCAAGACTATTCAAGATATATGCTGCTGATCAACAGCCCCAGACCATGATTTCATTCTTTCCTATTATACTGAGCTGTGTTATAAAAAAAGAGAGCTTAATGACAAACTTGGTGTCATGGAAAAAGGGGATTTCTTGCAAAATTCCAATTTTTACTATTCTCTCCATCAGTTTTCATCTAAATTTTACGAAACTTCACATTTATATTGTTTATCAAAAGGTTCACCATGTGCCTACTGTTTTTTTTAATCTATTCAAAACCATGCTATGGGAAAAGGGTGCTTATGACGTATAACTTACAGGTTTTGTTTTTTTGGACTCTGAAATTAAACATTTTCTAGTTTCTCCAAGACTTTTCAAGATATATGCTGCTGATCAAAAGTCCCAGATAATGATTTCACTCTTTCCTATTTAAACCAAGCTGTGTTGTAGAAAAAGAGGGCTTGATGACAAACTCAAACACAGTGGCATAGAAAAAAGGGGTTTCTTGCAAAATTTCAATTTTTTCCTAATATCTCAACCTGGGTCAGCCTGGACGGACTGCCTAGGCTGACCTTGGTCGATATTTTTCGCAGTTGCACCGAGCCCCCTTTTGCAAGAACATGGCTCATATGTTTATAGTTGGTTTGTTTCTATCTTTGGTTTTGTTGTATCATTGTAACGTTTTTCCTGTATCATTTTATATTTTGTTGCAGTCAACATTTAATTATTTTGATAAGAGTGGAGAAAAACCTAAGTGAACTTTGTTACTTACTGAACTATGTAATATGATTTTTTTTTTTTTTTTATAAACCCCCCCCCCCCCCCCAACCACCAATGAAGTTGAGGGGGGGGGTATACTAGAATCACCATGGCTATCTGTCCATCTGTCTGTAGACGCAAATATGTCCGGCAAAATACTCCTACAGGTTTTAAGGCACTGAGCAGAAATTTATACACAGTATTCCTATATATATGAAGTTGTGCATGTTCAATTTTCATGACCCTGCTGCAGTGTGTTGCAGAATTTTCTCTCCATGAACTTTGCAATTTTTCATTTCCGTGCTCTTACTCAAAAACTGTTTGACCTAGGGCCCTGAAACTTTATACAAGTGTTGCTCATGACCCAAGGAAGTGCTCTGTTTGTCCATCTGTTCGTCCGCCTGTCTGTTACAGAATTACCTCCCCTTGAACTTTGCAATTTTTCTTTCTGTGCTCTGACTCAAAAATTTTTTGACCTAGGACTCTGAAACTTTATACCAGTGTTGCTCATGACCCAAGGAGGTGCTTTATTCATCCGTCTGTCTGATGCAGAATTATCTTCCCTTGAACTTTGCAGTTTTTCGTTTCCGTGCTCTAACTTTAAAAATGTTTGACCTAGGACCCTGAAACTTTATATAAGTGTTGCTCATGACCCAAAGAGGTGCCCTTTTGTTTTTGGTTCACATCGATCTACTGACAAGGCGCTGGTAGGGGGTATTTAGTCGCTTTGCGACAGTTCTAGTTTCTGTTGTTTGTAAATTGCATTTGGAAATGTAAACTTACGAAAATAAAACAAAATGTAAGTTTATAATAATATGATTGTGGTATCACTGCCATGTTGATTTCTAGCCCCACTTGCAGAAGCCCGATAGGTGCATGTCATCGCCATGTGTCTGCCGTTCATGTGTGCATCTGTCTGTGTGTCAATGTGTGTGTGCAATAACTTGTATTTCAAACATCTCTGAAACCATACAATCAATTTTGGTAAAACTTCACAAAGATTATCCTGCCATAGTCCTGTTTAGAATTTTTTCAAAGAGTTTCAATTCAGTAAAATCTCTGCTTGCCATGGCAACGAAACTGAAAAAAACTCTTGAAAATTGGTGAGAATGTTTGTCTTAGTGGTATCTCAGACCAATACAATAATTGGTCATGTTGGGTTAAAAACTAGGCCAGAAGGTCAAATCTTGAAAAAACTTGTGTACAATAGAAAATGGATTAATTTGGTCAAAAGACTCAGGTGAGCGACTTTAGGGCCATCATGGCCCTTTTGTTTCACAATGCTTTCTACCTTTTCAAAGACAGAATTAATCCTTTAAAGTAAGTTACACTGAGTAAATTTCTTGTCTGCAAACATTTTCAATTTAGTCTCTGGTAAAATGTTGTGATTTGGTTCAGAGTTAATTTTGTAAGACGAATGACAGTCTCAAAGGTTAATTAGTTGAAAAAAAGGAATTTGATGAAAAATAAATCATTGACATTTGTATAAAGATAGTCAGCCCTTTTTTTATGATGACAGCTAGAAAGTAAATCATTAAATAGTTTCCATAGAAAAGGATAATTTTCCTTTATAGTGAGTCTGTTGAGTATAATCATTTCAGAGATAAAGTTACAATTCTTAATTTTTGCTGGAAGCTGGTATTTGTGAAGTGACTGTCAATTAACCCTTTACCAAACATGTCCTTCTTTTTCTGATCTTGCAGAAGAACAATTCAAAACAATTATGCTCAAAATTGAAAATTGCTGATTACAAGTATTTTATCATTTCCCCACAATTTTGTTCTCCCATTCAAAAGCATTTTCTCACATTCCCTTAATTTTGTTCTCCCTTTCAAAAGCATTTTCTCATTTTCCCTTAATTTTGTTCTCCCTTTCAAAAGTATTTTCTCATTTTCCCCATAATATTTTTCTCCCTTTCAAAACTAAAATTAAAAAATCCAAGAATTAGAGTCACATTTAATTTTTCAAATGCTCTTACTATTGGCAGTTCTACAATTTTGTAATCTTGTGACAGATTAAGGAAATTAATCTACTGTATATTTGAAGTCTTATCCTCATAATCACTTTACTGTTTTCTAATATCCATGGTTTGATGTCAATGGTGAAAAAATAGCAGAGTAAAACGTCATTTCTGTGTTTTAATACTTTACTAAATGACAAAATTTTAGACTAGTCCACATTGAAAGCTTTGCAGACAAAATAGGAAATTTAGCTGAAACAATAGGATGAAAGGTGGAAAACATTGTGGGATAAGGAGAAAATGCTGGTTGCCAGTATATCCACATTTTCCCATTTTTTTCCCCAAAACATTCTTCCTCAGGATCCTAACAACACAGGATTGTTTGGTTTTAGGTAAAATCAGTAAACTAAATCAGTCAATAGGACATTTTCTTTACTACAAAATACCTTATTATTCCAATTTAAGGCCATTTTTTTGTAAGTGTATCTTGCAGAGTTTCGGACAGTTTGGAGTGTATTCTGCAGTTCAAAGATCAGACTGTATTTTCTGTGCAGTCAAAGATCAGGAGAATGTTAGTATTATAATTATTTTTGTTACAGTGACAGAGCTGATTATGACACGGGAATATTTTGCCCATAGACAAGACAAGCTCTACAACAGAGTACATAATCAGCAGACTTCCTGGATTACAGAGTATTTCTATCCTGGACGTCTGAAGTGCCTTAAAGGTAAAGAATGATGATAATTTGTTAGAATTGTACACAAATTTAATGAAACATTATTTTGTCGAAGTTTTCATTCTTTGTGTATAACAGCAGCTTTCATAGAAGTGTACTTGCTCTTGAATTAAGAATACCCACAAAAAATATAAAGCTAAAAGAAAACACATTGCTTTTGTTCTAAAGGGCTTGCCTGTCACTTATTTTGAAGTGACATATTTTTTGCTAATATTCTGACCCAAGAACATAATTGGTTTAACCATGTCATAGGAAAAACCCATATGTCTTTTTTTCATCAGTATAACTTCACTTTATTCTATTATATTGTAGACATATAAAAATCTTATAAAACCAAAGGGAAAGGAAAATAATTTTCATGTCACAAGCCATTAATTTTGCCAGAGTGTTCTATATGCTATGTGCTGCAAGACAAATAAAGTAGTCTCCAGAAGTTAATGAGTCTATGTAAAACCATTTTATTAAACAGTGACTTCAGTACTTTGATTTTTTTTCTAAACATCAACAGAACACCAGTACAAGGCTACCAGCCCTGGACCAGAGAATGAAAGAACCATGATGTTTTATGATGAAGCTAGAGTGGATGGACTTGTGAAAAGAATTGAGACCCCCACAGAAATGACAGAACATTTCAAGAACAGAGATGACTTTTTGTTTTTTAAACATGTGGATTTTGGGAAGAAACCCAAAAAGTTTGGACCCCAGGATGGATCATCCTCACAAAACAACAGACCCATATTGGTGAGATGATATTTTTGTATTCATCTCTCATAGTAATTTCTAAATGAAATTTTCTATTTCACACAATTTTTTTACCCCCATAGAATGGAATTCGTATTTTGATTTTCATGACAATGTAGGGGCTTAAATTGAATTTCACTACAAAACTTTCTAGGTTATCAAAAAAATGAATACATGTAAATTCTGCTATAGATGCTATATATATCTGTCCTTGTTAAGCAAGACTGTTTGACAGTCTCAGAGATTATTTAGTAAATTTTGCTTGTTTATATCTATTAGGCAAGGGTCAGGACCTTGGATGGTCACACTGAAGTTGAATAGTCCAATTTAAAATGTATTGTGTAAATTTTTTTATTGTGTATCTTCTGTCATTTGGCCTAATTTTGCAATATTTATGACTAATAAGTATGATGGAATTTTTCATGTCTGAAAAATGACAATTTTGACTTCACATAATTAACCCTTTACCACACAATCTCAGCTTCTAACAAAATTGTTGAAACATTTTAGGGAAACAAGAAAATGCTGGCAATCAGCATTTTCTCCTTTCCCACAATGTTTTCTTGCCAGTCAGATAAAAATTGCAACAATTTAGCAACATTTATTTTGTCATCTGCAACCACACAGGACTAAAATATTATTGTCTTGTAAAGAGTGAAATTTGTTTGTAATCTGGCATTGTAATTAAAACATCTAAGCATGATCTGTACTAAGGTAAAATATTTGTCTTTGTAGAAAATGCTGATGAAATTTCACAGAAACAAGAACAAGCCAGCCAATGAGGACATTATGGAGCTGGTATTTTTATGTTCTGATGACAAAATTCAATTGACCTACCACACTGAGGACAAGAGGATTGCATCTTCAACCAGAGAGTTCGTTAAACCTCATAACTGGGACGAAAAAGGAGCAACTCTAACTTTTGCTCAGGAAATGCATCAGACATTCCAGGTCAGCTTTATAATTTTTCTCCTTCATCATTGAAATATGTTCCTCAGATTACTAGACCAATGAATGTATTTAGAAAGGTACAGAAAAAAATGTAGTTAGTTATACCCCAACTACAAAGTTTTGTTGGGGATACTAGTATCAGTTTGCCTGTTTGTCTGTCTGCTTGTAGGTAAATACAATGTTGTGTCCTAATCTCCTTGTACAGTTTTCAACCAATTATGCTGAAATTCTGCTGTAAGCTTCTCTACCATTGCAACTTATGCACATGCAATTTTCATTATGGCTGGTCAAATATTTCAGAGGTTATGACCCTTTAAATTTTTTTTACCAAATCCAATGACAAGGCAACAGGTAATGGGTATTCATTGGCATGCAACATTTCTAATGAGAGATTTGTAATCATGAAGTAGATTTGCAACAGTAAACCATAATTTACAATTTTTATACTGTCTTCAAAGGTGGACCCAACACTGCCACAGAACAAGCAAGTGGAGCTGTATGAAATGTTACTACATCTGCTAGAAAGGGAGTCAAAATGTGTGGAACAAGTTCGTGAATCTGAGGAAGAGGTTAGAGAAATTCTGCACGATAGAACACAGGAAGAGGCTACATCAGAGCTTGATATATCTGTCTATGATACTGAACGGAACGAGAAAGCAAAGAAACACCGCAGAGAATTGGTAAGTTTTAATCTCTCCAGCATATCAGATGTGTTGGATTACCATGGATTTCCTCTTGTTAGGGCATGTATACATTGCCACAACTTATGTAATTTAATCTTTTAACCCTTTCCCAAACGACAAATTTTGGACTGATCCAAATTGAAAGAGTTTGCAGACGACAATTTTAAATTTGATGAAAATGGCAGAAAGTTATCAAAAAGGGTAGAAAACACTGTGGGAAAAGGAGAAATTGCTCGTAACGAGCAATTTCTCCTTTTCCCACAGTGTTTTCAAAAGACTTGTACTGCAGACATGTGAAAACCAGGGTTTGTTTGGGAAAGGGTTAACACACAATCCTGACTTTTAAAGACCCTGAGGAAGAAGGCTTTTAAAAATACTGGTAAACCAGCATCTTCTCCTTTACCACAATGTTTTCTACTCTTTTACAGACAAATATCATCATTTCTGACTTTCAATTTGGACTGGACTAAAATTTTGTCATTTAGGAAAGAGTTAACCCTTTACCTTACAATGGCACCTTTTAAGGACCAGTGAAAGATGCCATTTAAAAACATTGTGGGAAAGGGAGAAAATGCTGGTAACCAGCATTTTCTCCTTTTCCCACAATATTTTCTACCCTATCAAAGAAATTTTGCCTCATTTTAGCCACATTGAAATTTTCTGCAATGCAAGTCTAAAATTTTGTCATCTGGTAAAGGGTTAAAGATATACTAAGTTTCATCTATATTTCATTATGTGCTTGCTATACTATAGAATGTACATGTAATCGTGACACTGCCAGAAAGGAAAGGTTTAACAGCACATTGAAAATCAAAGAAAGAAGTCCAACATCGACTGCATGGATTTATGCAGATTCTCTTCCCTTAATACCAGGCGACAGAATTTTATATTTGTCCGAATTAAACTTTTTCACAAAAATTGAATGTGGCTCAAATTGTGAAATTTGTCTATAAAAGGGTTGAAATCATTGTAGGCAAAAGAGAAAATGCAGGTTAGCAGCATTTTCTCCTTTTCACCCATTTTTTACAAAAACCTTCTACCTCAGAGTTGTTAAAACTTGGGACTGTGTGGTAAAGGGTTAATACTGAGGAAATTTGAGGATATATTTATGTGCTGCACAAGAAACACACAGAAGTTTCATGGCTGTTATGGATAAAAAAATATTAGCATATATGGTAAAGAATTCATTCAGTATCAGATTACATAAATTACATGTAGCATGATCAGAATAAAAAATATGTGCATTTGAAACAAAGCAGGTGAACTTTTTGCACAAAATATTTTCAAATGCAGACTGTAGAGGTTCTAGAAGTCAGATCTAAATGGAAATGAATCAAAAAAGAAGCAAATAAAGCAGCTGTCTCAATTAGCTCAAACCAGAAACGACTGGGAAAAATTTTCTCACACTATGCCAGACAAATCTAATTAATACTGTCGAGACAATAGGGTGACAACAATTGATTTGAACAGATCATTCTTTATGCCAAATTCCACTCAGAAAAGTGTATGAGACTTCGCTTTCCAAGTGACTTTTAACCCTTAATTCTTTCCTTGCCAGGGATGACACAAGAGCCTTTTGTGGACAGTGTAGATCAAGATAAGACTGCTCAGTTTTTCAGTTGTACTAAAGGCAAAGACATTGAAATGGCAATGTTGTTGTTGTCAGAATACCTGGCAATGAAGTGGACAGTGTAGAGCTAAGTTCAGAATACATGGTTTGTGCAGTGTGATCTTGATCTACACTGTCTGCCAAAGCAACCAAATTTTGAGAGGCACTTTAAGGGAGTATATCAATAATTTTTCTAAGGGACAGATTTTTTCTATAACTTTGCACATACACAGCTCATCATGTCCCCAGGAGATTACAGTAAACAAAAATATGGGTCACCATGTTCGTTTCTGAGAAATTTGCTGTTGAAAAAGGCATATGCAGGTCTGAAATTCAACATATATTAGATTTTACACACCTTTCTTTAATAGTCAATTAAACAGAAAAAAATGTAGAAGAATAAACAAATATACATCATTTTAATTAAAATTAATTTAGTTGTGCACAAAAAATGTATAAAAGCATGGTTTTGAGAATGGTAAATGCACAGATATGCATGTTATACACAGACCACTGAGTGATAAAGGGAGATAATTTGACCAAATAAAAGGTTAATTTTTTAAAAATACATACTTTCTATAGGGCAGATTTTTCTTAAAATTGCCACAGTTGTAGTATTTATAATTTTGAACAATAAGAAGAAATAAAATAGATACCTATCTGTGCTTATTTCTGCAGAAAACAGTGATGAAATTCACTGTGAAAGTTTATTTTTCAAGGAAAATTAGGACTCACTCTTAAAAAACATTGTACTTTAGATGACCCTTAGCCTAATGAGCAACAATTGAGTATCAGAATTTGCAACAATGTGGCCAATTATCTCTTTTAACACAAAACTGGAATAAATTGTGCAAAAAACAGCTGTTGTCCACATGAACAGTGGCTTCTTTCTCCACAGTGTTTTCAAAGGTTTCAGGGCCCAAGCTCTGAGAAAGCAATATTTTGGCTGTTCTGCAGAGTGGAAAACATTATGATAAAAGAAGTCATTGCTCGTATAAGCAACGATATCTCTTTTTCAATTTGTTTTCGAAAGCATATTGACTCAGGCTCTGTTTGGGACTTGATATTTTAGTGCCACTGTGTTCCATTCACTTTTTCATTGTCAATGCTTGTATGAGAAATGACTTTTTTTTATTCACAATATTTTAACCCGAACCTTAGCCAGGGGATACTTGATTTTATGACAGAAAAGATTGTTAGAAAAGGAGAAATAGTTTGTAAATAGCAATTTCTGAGGTCCAGCATAGAGTTTACTTTCCTGGTTTTTCAATACAGTATAGACAAACAATGTCCTTTGACCATCTTTTCCTAGTTTTATGTTATCTAGGCCATTAAGCTGTTGTGGGCCCTCTACTGCTTCAAAAAGATTGAACATTGGATATAGGTATACACCTCAAAATCCTACCTAACCTTATACAGTATTTTTTTGAAAAAAATTTGTATACATATGACTCATAGAAATACAACGAAATGTCTGGGAAAAAATAGGAAAGGTAAAAGGTCAGAAGACATGGTCGAGAAAGGAGAAATTGCTAATGAGGCTAAAGATCTCCTTTTCTGCAATTTTTTTTTTGGAAAGCAGAAATAGCTGTGCATCTACAGCTTCAAATTTCTTGCCTTTGTTTGCCTATTTGGTGTGTGATGCTATCAACAGTATTTTGATAATTCACATGGACAGTTTGCAGATCCACATCTATTCTAGAATTTTGTTTCAACCAGTATTTGACCTATCATCCTTACACTGGCGAGCCATTTATTATCCGAAAAAGGTGCCACTTTTATCGTTACAATGTTAGTATTACCATTCATGCGAAAAATACACAGGCTCACGGTAATAGATTTACTACCAGTGACAAAAACACATGCGCAGTATAGATGCGCGTGAACATTTATGATATACATGTATTCCATTAAGGGTTAATAAAGATAATGTACAGGTTTGAGACTTTTATCATTTACCGAAAATATTAGAAATATTTACGGCAGCCTAGCAAAAAGATTGTTTGTTTTACTGGCAATATAGCCAGATGTTGTTTTTTTTTTTTTTTAGCTCACCTGAGTACGAAAGGCCCAAGGTGAGCTTTTGTGATCGTGCTGTGTGCAGCGTCTGTTGTGCGTCGTCCAGGCATCAACAATTACCTTGTGTGCACTCTAGAGGCTACATTTTCAGTCATACACTCATGAAACTTGGTCAGAATGTTTGTCTTGATAATATCTCAGACAAGTTTGAAATTGGATCATGACAGGTCAAAAAGTAGGTCACGGGGCTAAATCTAAGAAAAACCTTGTGTGCACTTCAGCACTCATATTTTCAGCCTGATACTCTTGAATCTTGGTCAGAATGTTTGTCTTGATAATATCTTGGACAAGTTTGAAATTGGGTCATGTCAGGTCAAAAAGTAGGTCACTGGGCCAAATCTTAGAAAACCTTGTTTGCACTCTAGAGGCCACATTGTCAGCCTGAAACACATGAAAGTTGGGTAGAATGTTTGTCTTGATGATGTCACTGAGCTAAATGTTAGAAAGACCTTGTGTGCATTCTAGAGGCCGCACTTTCAGCCTGAAACTCATGAAAGTTTGGTAGAATTTTTGTCTTGATAATATCTGGGACAAGTTAAAAATTGGGTCAGGTCCAGTCAAAAAGTAGGTCACTGGGCTAAATCTTAGAAAAATCTTGTGTGCACTCTAGAGGCCCCATTTGTAGTTGGATACTCATGAAACTAGGTCAGATTGTCTGTCTTGATGATATCTCAGATAACTTGAAATTGGGTCATGTTCGCTGAAAAAGTAGGTCACTGGGCCAAATCTTAGGAAAACCTTGGGTGCTCCATTGAGGCCACATTTTCAGCCTTATACTAATAAAGATTGGTCAGAATGTTTATCTTGTCGATATATCAGACAAGTTGGAAAATGGGCCATGTCGGGGCAAAAAGTAGGTCACATGGTCAAATCTTAGATAAACCTTATGTGCACGCTAGAGGCCACATTTTCAGCCTGATTCTCATGAAACTTGGTCAGAAAGTTTGCCTTGATATCTTGGACAGGTGTCAAAGTGGGTCACATCTGGTCAAAAAGTAGATCACAGGACCAAATCTTAGAAAAACATTGTGTGCACCGTAGAGGCCAAATTTTCAGTCTGATACTCATGAAACTTGGTCAGAATATTTGTCTTAATGATATCTTGGACAAGTTTGGAATTTAGTCACATTGGTTCAAAAAGTTGGTCACTAACACTCATGTGTTTTACATCATTAAAACCAGGATCTCTTCAGCTTTATCAACTGTAGATGACTTTACTCAGGTGAGCGCTTTAGGGTCAGTGGCCCTCTTGTTTTCATTATAACCCATAGAGAATTAAATTATAAATAAAATTGAAATCTGCAGTCAATGAACAAGATCCAAATATTTAAGTCACCCTTCACCAAACAATCCTTAGTTTTAAAGACCCTGAGAAAGAAGACTTTTGAAAACACTGTGGGAAAGGAGAAAATACTGGTAACCAGCATTTTTCTCCATTCTCCAATGTTTTCTACTTTTAAAACATTTTTGGTTAAAGGGTTAACTGAAAACCTCCCTTGAGGAATTTGCACAATGCAACTTAGAAAATGGAAATAAACAAGATGCATAATGGTTTTTACACATTCAAAAAGCTTGTTGCAAAAGGAGAAAATGTTGTTGGTGAGCAGTTTTTCCTCCTTCCTCAATGTTTAACTCATTACCAAACAACAAAATTTTAGACTTGTCCAAATTGAAAGCATTTGCAGATGACAAAATAAATGTGATGCAAAAATTGAATTTTGATTGGGAAAGGGTAGAAAACAATGTGGGAAAAGGAGAAAATGCTGGTACCAACATTTTCGCCTTTTCCCTCAATGTTTGCAAAAGGCTTCTTTTATAGGGTGGTTAAAAGTGGGGATTGTGTGGTAAAGGGTTAATAAAGTATTCTACTGCTAGACCAGAGAAATTGTCTGGTGGATATAATGTGGTAAACTATATGTTGAACCAATAAAAGAACAGTGCCAAACTTTGTTAGCTTGGTTATTTTGTAATATCTTCATTATTACTGGCGATGTTTATTTTCAACCTGGGCTAGTAGTTTTCTGTCAAAAGGGGAGTCAATACCAGAAGGGCAGGTAACCATAGAAACATTTTTTACATGGTTATGTCCCTTTTCCAACTTAAAATTTTCACTGGGGAAGCACTTGCAGCCGAGTGTTGACACCGAATGCTTTGCTCTTGTTGTCACTTAAACCTTACCAAACAACAAATATTAGAATGGTCCAAGGTCAAAGTGTTTTTAGAGGATAGATTAAGTGTGACAGAAATTATAAGATATATCTTTGAAGGGGTAGGAAACAGCATTTTCTCCTTTTCCAACAACTTTTCAAAAGTTTCATTCTTTAGGTTTGTTAACCTTTAAACTGCTATATAAATGAAACAAATATTTCCATCCAACAGTAAAAACCCAAATATTCCGCTTTCAAAGTTTGTTTCACCAGGAAAAAATATACCTCGTTGGACAGTGTACTTCAAAGATCAGACTGTGCATTTTGTGAAGTCTGATCTTGACTTACACTGTCCACAAAAGGTCAGTAAGTTGCATTTAGCAGTGTAGGGGTTAAATTTTGGATTATTGGGTAAAAGGTTGATAAGCAAAGAATAATTCAAAATAAGTAAATAAGATATCTTCTTGTTGGTAAAACTTTTGCTCACTCTACTCATTAAAGGAGAGACAGCAACTAGAAGAGAAGATGCGTAAACAGGAAATGGAGATTGACTACCTGGCTCCCTTCTTGGCTCAGATTGGGGACCCAGAAAAGATTACGAGACAACAAGCCAACAAACTTAAAGATGACTGCCTTACAGATCTTAAAGAAAGACTTATTGATAAAGCTAATCTTATACAGGCTCGATTTGAAAAGGTAGGTACATTAAGCTTTAGAACCCTTTTCATAACTGAAGTTGCTTTTGCAGACAGTGGAGATCAAGATCAGATCACATAGAAAGTGCAATATGATCTTGGATCTACACTGTCTGCTGTGCAAACATACTGTGGACAAAAGGAGCATAGAAATTGCAATTATTGTTTTTTTTTTCTCCATGTTGTTAAATCTCTTTTGCTTACTTGGGTGCTGTAACGGCTACTTTAATCCTTTATCACATGTTCCCATGTTTAAAGACCCTGAAGAAGAGAGCTTTTGAAAACATTGTAGGAAAAGAGGAAAGTGCTGGTAATCAGCATTTTCTCCTTTTCCAACACTGTTTTCTAACCTATCACAGACAAATCCCACCATTTATGTAACATTTGATTTGTTGTCTGCAAATGCTTTCAATTTGGACAAGTCTAAAATGTTGTCATTTGGTAAAGAACTAATCCTCATCTCGTTTTGTATATTAGAGTCCACTAACTCTATATTCTCTAATACAGAATTGCAGTAGCAAGTATTAAAAATGTCCTTGTGAAATATGCATGTAAGTTGTCAACACAAAGATACATACGGATAAAAACATTGTGGCAAAAGGAGATTTGGCATGTTCGGAGCCATTTACGTTTTTTGTCACAGTGTTTTTGGAAAATAGCTTGTTGCAGGACCAAAAAATAGTAATCTTCTAGTGCTAACTCTATAACAACTAATCATTTTTAGCTCACCTGAGCACGAAGTGCTCTGGGTGAGTTATTGTGACCGGTCATTGTCCGTCGTCCGTCCGTCCGTCCGTCCGTCCGTCCGTTAACAATTTCTTTAAAAATCTTCTCCTCCAAAACCAGATGGCCAATCTTGATAAAACTTGGCAGGAATGTTCCTTGGATGAAGCTCTACAAAAATTGTTAAAAGAATTTAATTCCATGAAAAACTGTGGTTGCCATGGCAACAAAATGGCTGAAAATGGAAAAAATCTTTAAAATCTTCTTGTGACAAACCATAAGGCCGAAAGCATTCATATTTTGTATGAAGCATCACTGGGTGACCCTTTACCAAAATTGTTAAAATTAATCCCCTAGGGTCATATTTGGGCTTTGCCCGGGCGCACCCTATTTCACATAATAACAAAGAAGGAAATCTTTAAAAAATCATCTTCTGACAAACCATAATGCCTAGAGAATTCATATTTGGTTTGTAGCATTATATGATGATCCTCTACCAAAATTGTGAAAATTAAACCTCAGTGGTCATATTTGGGCTCTGCCAGGGCACACCCTATTTTACATGGAAACAAAGAAGGAAATCTTTTAAAATCTTCTTGTGACAAACCATATTGGCTTGAGCATTCATATTTTGCATGTAGCATCATCTAGTGACCCTTTACAAAAATTGTTATAATTATCCCTTTGGGGTCATATTTGGGCTCTGGCCGGGCGCACACTATTTTACATAGAATTAAAGTTGGAAATCTTTTAAAATCTTTTTGTGACAAACCATAAGGGCCAAAGCATTCATATTTTGCATGTAGCATCATTTGGTGACCCTTTATTAGCTCACCTGAGCACATATGCTCAGGGTGAGCTATTGTGATCGATCGTTGTCCGGTGTCCGTCCGTCCGTCCGTCCATGAACAATTACTTAAAAAATCTTCTCCTCTGAAACCGCTCAACAGATTTCAGTGAAACTTCACAGAAATGATCCTTAGGTGATGCACTTTCAGAATACTTCAAAGATTTGAATTCCATGTAGAACTCTGGTTGTCATGGCAACCGAAAGAAAAAACTTTAAAAATCTTCTTGTCCCAAACTGTAAGGGCTAGAGCTTTCATATATGGCATGTAGCATCATCTAGTGGCCCTCTACCAAAATACTTCAAATAATGGCCCTAGTGTGGAAATTGGCCCTATGTTGTGGGTTCTCGGATTTCACATAGAGATAAAGAAGGAAATCTGTAAAAATCTTCTTGTCCCAAACCGTAAGGGCTAGAGCTTTCATATTTGGCATGTAGCATCATCTAGTGGCCCTCTACCAAAATACTTCAAATTATGGCCCTAGTGTTGAAAATGGCCCTATGTTGTGGGTTCTCGGATTTCACATAGAGATAAAGAAGGAAATCTTTAAAAATCTTCTTGTCCCAAACCGTAAGGGCTAGAGCTCTCATATATGGCATGTAGTATCATCTAGTGGCCCTCTACCAAAATACTTCAAATTATGGCCCTAGTGTTGAAAATGGCCCTATGTTGTGGGTTCTCGGATTTCACATAGAGATAATGAAGGAAATCTTTAAAAATCTTCTTGTCCCAAACCGTAAGGGCTAGAGCTTTCATATTTGGCATGTAGCATCGTCTAGTGGCCCTCTACCAAAATACTTCAAATTATGGCCCTAGTGTGGAAAAATGGCCCTATGTTGTGGGTTCTCGAATTTCACATAGAGATAAAGAAGGAAATCCTTAAAAATCTTCTTGTCCCAAACCATAAGGGCTAGAGCTCTCATATATGGCAAATGTAGTATCATCTAGTGGCCCTCTACCAATATACCTCAAATGATGGCCCTAGTATGGAAATTGGCCCTATGTTATGGGTTCTCGGATTTCACATAGAGATAAAGAAGGAAATCTTTAAAAATCTTCTTGTCCCAAATCGTAAGGGCTGGAGCTTTCATATATGGCATGTAGCATCATCTTGTGGCCCTCTACCAAAATACTTCAAATTATGGCCCTGGTGTTAAAAATTGGCCCTATGTTGTGGGTTCTCGGATTTCACATAGAGATAAAGAAGGAAATCTTTAAAAATCTTCTTGTCCCAAACCTTAAGGGCTAGAGCTTTCATATTTGGCATGTAGCATCAGCTAGTGGCCCTCTACCAAAATACTTCAAATTATGGCCCTAGTGTTGAAAATTGGCCCTATGTTGTGGGTTCTCGGATTTCACATAGAGATAAAGAAGGAAATCTTTAAAAATCTTCTTGTCCCAAACCATAAGGGCTAGAGCTTTCATATGTGGCATGTAGCATCATCTAGTGGCCCTCTACCAAATACTTCAAATTATGGCCCTAGTGTTGAAAATGGCCCTATGTTGTGGGTTCTCGGATTTCACATAGAGATAAAGAAGGAAATCTGTAAAAATCGTCTTGTCCAAAACCTTAAGGGCTAGAGCTTTCATATATGGCATGTAGTATCATCTAGTGGCCCTCTACCAAAATACTTCAAATTATGGCCCTAGTGTGGAAATTGGCCCTATGTTGTGGGTTCTCGGATTTCACATAGAGATAAAGAAGGAAATCTTTAAAAATCTTCTTGTCCCAAACCATAAGGGCTAGAGCTTTCATATTTGGCATGTAGCATCATCTAGTGGCCCTCTACCAAAATACTTCAAATTATGGCCCTAGTCTTGAAAATGGCCCTATGTTGTGGGTTCTCGGATTTCACATAGAGATAAAGAAGGAAATCTTTAAAAATTTTCTTGTCCCAAACCATAAGGGCTAGAGCTCTCATATATGGCATGTAGTATCATCTAGTGGCCCTCTACCAAAATACTTCAAATAATGGCCCTAGTGTGGAAATTGGCCCTATGTTGTGGGTTCTCGGATTTCACATAGAGATAAAGAAGGAAATCTTTAAAAATCTTCTTGTCCCAAACTGTAAGGGCTAGAGCTTTCATATTTGGCATGTAGCATCATCTAGTGGCCCTCTACCAAAATACTTCAAATTATGGCCCTAGTGTTGAAAATGGCCCTATGTTGTGGGTTCTCGGATTTCACATAGAGATAAAGAAGGAAATCTTTAAAAATCTTCTTGTCCCAAACCATAAGGGCTAGAGCTCTCATATATGGCATGTAGTATCATCTTGTGGCCCTCTACCAAAATACTTCAAATTATGGCCCTAGTGTTGAAATTGGCCCTATGTTGTGGGTTCTCGGATTTCACATAGAGATAAAGAAGGAAATCTTTAAAAATCTTCTTGTCCCAAACCATAAGGGCTAGAGCTCTCATATTTGGCATGTAGCATTATGGTGTTGAGCTCAGTTGCATTTCAGGTGAGCGATTTAGGACCATCATGGTCCTCTTGTTTTAACAATCTGAGGAAAAGGGAGTTTGTGAACATTGTTAGACAATGCAAAAATGGTCATAATCAGTATTTTCTCCTCTTCCAACATTGTTCCTACCTAATCAAAAACAAATGCTTTCAGTGTGAGTAACTAGAATTATGTCCCCATGGTATAGCGATAAATAAGTGCTTGCATTTGAAAATCACTTCCCAATAGAGCAAAATAAAGCATGACATCTAATCTGTGATTTACATCAATGTCTGGTCTGCAAATGATTTACATACCATTAAATTGTTTCCTGTCTGACCTTGACATATTACATCAGATGTTTTAATAATGTTAACACAAAAAATAATGATGATCTATAGCACTTGAGTTATAGGTAATATTGCTTCACTGTCAGTCATGTAATATATAGATATTTCCTCTTTTCTGCCTGATGTGGACTAATGATGAAATGACTGTTATAGGTAGTTTGAGGTTCATAGCAATCCTGAATTTTGAAATATCTTTAAAAATCCTGAATCAATTTTTATGAGACTTTTCAAAGTCTTTTAACTCTTATCCTGCTAAATAGCTGAAATGAAATTTTCAAACCAGTAGTAAAAACCCAAATAATGCTATTTAAAACTTACTTTTAGGAAAAGAATAACTCCTTACCGGAGAGTGTAGTTCCAAGATCAGACTGCATGTTCTGTACAGTCTGGTCTTGATCTACACTGTCTGCAAAAGGTCAGTGAGTCGTGCTTAGCAACCTAAGGGTTAAAATGACTCTACCAACTCTCATGGTGAAAATTAGAATTTTTCTTAAGCAAGAAATAGCATTTTGCCCATTCCAGTAGTGTTAAATTTTTGTTCTGAAGCTTAACTTTCTCTGACAGTTTTGCACAGTCTGAACAAGTGCATGACTTCAGTACCTCATTGTAGTTAAATATGAGGCCCTGAAATTGGTTTTTGTACTAATAATATAGTTCTTTACCTTACCTTAGATATCGTTTTCATCACTTCCATACAAATCTTCAAAGTATAAAATGATTTGTCCAGTGTTCTCTTCCGTGGTGCTTGTTCTCCAGTATATGGTCTCAATTCTATTTTTGGCCTGGTTTCATGTTTTACACCAATTCTGTTGAGATATATGTTTGAAACCACCTGACACTTAAACTTGAGGGTCTTCCAGGGTTGGTTTTGAATTGTTTTTCAAGATATTTCAAAATTCGGGGGAGGGAGGGGTCCCTATAGACCTTAAACTACCTGTACAATTTGCTAAATACATTAGTTCTCTTTTTGCAGGAAACTCAGCAATTACAGAAGAAGCAGGCCTGGTACCAGCAGAATCAAGTGTCTATGAATAAAGATGATGAAGAATCATATTTGGAGTATTGCAGTCAGGCAATGTTTAGAATACACATACTGGAGTTAAGGCTAAACAGGTATAATTATATGGGCAGTGTTAATACAGCTCTATAATGCATTATACCAAGCAAGATACCACATAATTAGGGATCTGTAAAATCCATTTAGTCTGACAACTGACTGAATATGGAGGTAGAATGGTAGAATGGTCCTTGAACATGCAGAAACTTGACAAACAACAAAAAGTTTAGACCCATGTCAGCTGGTGTGGACTGTGCAGGCTGACATTAGTCAAAACTTTTTGCAGATGCACAAGCCCCCTTTTCACAGAGCATGGGGAGGCACTAAACACAACAAACCACCAAAAAATACCACAAACCATACCACAAACCACCTCAAAGCCCAAATTAATCATAGGTTATACATGTTCAACAGAAATTTAGATTAAGTAATGGGAAAAAAAGTATGTTGGAACACATAATGAGTACATGATAGGCATTATAGATGCAGCAAAAAATGTAATTGAATTTAAAGCAATTTCTCACTCTGATTCCCTAGAATAAACACAAGAATGATAGATTTTAAATGGACTTGCAATATGATCAGTTTACTTAAGTTGAAAACCTGAAGAGGAGAGGTGTAACTGTTAAAAAAATACATGTATTTGCACTGCTTGACAGTATCTATTTTCTCACTCAGTTGAAGTGGTAAGGCATTTAATTAAATCTCTATATTTTATAATTTTATACTGTACATTTGATGATTTATAAAAAGTACAAAGATGTGTCCTGTTGACTCGCTCCTTGCCCAATTTATAAGACAGCAAATTGTCAGTACCAATAGTTATAACTTAAAAGCCTAAATCAGAATTTGAATTTAAAATATCTGTGTTAAAAAATGAAGGATATCTCAAGTTTCTATTTTATGTTCAAAATATTGTAATTATGTATTCAGTATCAGTTATCTTGACTTGTAATCAATCAGTCACTGTATCTGATTAATCAGTTGTGCTCTGCAATGGAGCTGCTAATTGATACATTAGTTTTCCCAGCATGTATTATACTTCACATTTAGCTTGATTCCAAAAGTCACAATTTGAACATAAGACACTATTTGAGCTGCAAGTCACTTTACATTTTCCACAGGGATTACTCTGATTTCTAACCATTTGAAGCTACATGTAACTGACTTTGATTTGTAGAAATAACCAAAAGTTGTGTAGATATAAGTTTAATACAGACAATATATAAACTTTGCCTTATAAAGCAATTTACAACAGGTAAAAGTGAGCTGGATGTAACAACTGTTTTTGGAATTTGTAGCCCAGCCCCTTTACTGGTCAAAAGAAGGCAAGAAAATCTGAAAAAAAGTATGGACATGAAAATAATTCTGCAACATGGCATGATGTCTTCTTACGTGTTAGCTGATATGATGGCTGCTGGAGTTGTAAAATCAAATAACAATAAGTTAAAACTCAGAGGGCAATAAAAATTCATAAACAGTCTGCCAGTTTGAACTACATCCTATGAATGGGAATTTCTTCCAGAGACACCCTACAAGAGGCAGAAAAATTGATAAAAAGACATGTGCACTGTGTTATTTTTCTTGACAAAAGAATCCACTTATTAGAATGAGCCATTAAAAGACACTGAATTAATTTCATTGAACTTGTGGTTAGATTGCAAAATCTATCCATCCATCCATCCATCCAAAACCCATCCATCCATCCATCCATTACTTTTAATTTTTGATATCAGAAATATCATTTTCTAGGAAAGAATCAGAGTGGATACTAAAATCCACTTACTGAAGTGTCTGAAAACCTTGATGAAAACCAAAATACTGATAAAAACATACAGGTCATATCCTAATAATGAAGAGTCTGAGAAATAGACCCTAATTAATAAATTATATATCAGTTTGTTATACATTGTATATCCAAACTGTAACTTCCTTGTTGACTCTGACAAGAAGTTTTTTGCAAGCCGAAATTTAATAGAATGTAAAATTATTTTAAGACTCAAACATGTCTCTAGGTTGCTGCAAACACCCAGACTCTTTCAGAAAAAAAATATTTTGGCACTTTTTTTTTTTTCTTCTAATAATAGAGAGAGAGAGGGATATAGTCATTCTTTATTCACTCTAGTAGGCAACCATGTAGTAACAGCAGTCTACAGTTAAACCTTAAGGATATCTAAGAACTTTATAAAGTAATTTAAATGCTTCTGTTCTAATCCTAGATACATTATGTCATGTATTTTACATGATGTATTATAAAATATGATTTAACATTTATGTTTCAGAGGAAAACCTATTAACTTAATAAAAGGACACCAATCTCTACCATGGCCCTGTCTGGTAGATATAATATTTTTGCATCCCCACAATCCACCCACATCATTTTCTGATCTTAACATTTCTTTTATCATGTATAATTTATGATATATTTGGGCTTTGAGGTGGTTTGTGGTAGTATGTGGTGTTTTGTGGCTCTTATACTCTACCATGTATTGTACATTTGAACAATTTACTCCTTACGAAATAACAAACTTTTGGACTTGTGTAGATCCAAAGTATTTGTGGATGACAAATTAAATGTTGCTGAAAGGACTAGATATCATCTTTGAAGGGGAAGAAAAAAGTGTGGGAAAAGGAGAAAATGCTGGCTACCAGCATTTTCTCTTTTTCCTCTGTGTTTTCAAACTTCAAGGACATTTTTCCTCAAGATTGTTAAAACTCATGATTGTGTGTGGTAGTTAAAAAGCCAAATAAACCCAGTGCACATTTCACTGTCCAGAATAAAACCTATCTTAAATAGAATGACAAGGTTGCTTTTTGTCCAGAACATCTCAGCAAAGCCTTTTTTGCAGTCTGATCTTTATCTACATGTACACTGGCCACAAAGGCAACAAAAGTATGTGAAAGGTGCTTCCAGAGTTTTAATAATTTCACCATTAAGTTAACATTTTAGACCTAAATGTGGGCCAATTTCACTCAGGTAAAGAAAAATGTATTGCATTTTTACGATAAACCTGCTGAGTCATGAATATCTTGGCAAGCATTGTAAACTGTTTACCACACAACAAAATTTCACTCTTGTCAAAATTGAACAGATTTGCAGAAAGTAAATTAAATGTGGCTAACAGTAAAATTTGTTTCTGACAGGCTAGAAAATATTGTGGGAAAAGTAGAAAAAGCTGGTTATGAGCATTTTCTGCTATTCCCACATTTTTTTCAAAAGCTTTCTTTGTCAGGGTCGTAGGAACTGGGGATTGTCTGGTTAAGATTTATTTGATAGTATTGTGTACATACTATTGAAACACATACCTTGGTAGCTTCATTTGGAATGACTAGTTTTTCTTCAATTTGAGAATTAGCTTTAGTCTAACAGAATTACTTGAACCATACTAGACTGTGCTATAAATTTGTCTACAGAAGCATTTTATGACACTAACAGTCACTTACTTTTGATGCTGTCATTTGAATTGATACACTTTCTATAGGGGATACTAAACAGCTACCACACTTTCTATGTGATATTCTGTTGGACAAATATCTTTTTGGTATTGTACTTTGTCAATGCCTAGCATGCTAATGGTAACTGTTGGTGCTTTTGAAGAAAGTTTAGGTCAAGATCAGACTGTGCACATTGTGCAGTCTGATCTTGGATGTACACTACTGAATACTTAAGGTGAAAAGCACTTGCTCCTAATCCTTCAGTGTTTTCAAAATCTGTGTATGGACTAGACCTAGATACTTGTATTTTAGCTTTTAGAATCTTTTATTGTCTTAAAATATCTCAACCACACAGGCATTTTTGCAAAAACACTACATATTTTGTTACCCAGTTAAATAATGAGTTTATACTTCATAGAAATGAAAGGAGAACAGTGTTGGAAGATGAGCATTCCACAATATTTTCAAAAATCTCCACTGAAGAGGCATAAAGAAATGGATAATCTAGTACTGTTCAGGCTATTTTATGACAAAAATCCACAACAAATTGTGCTATGGTCAAACATGTGAGGGAGGGATAATGCTATGGTTCTGTTTGTAAAATACTGTGATAAAAGGAGTAGTTCTTTTTAACAAGCAATTTCTCCTTTCCTTAAAATATTTTCCAAAAGCTGCCAACTGCTGAGATGTAAAAAGGTATAATTTGTGAAGTAATGGATCAACCAATGACCAAACAAATACATGTTGTAATGACCCTGAGAAAGAAGACTTGGTTACCAGCATTTTCTTACAATGCTATTTACTGCTTTGAGGAAAAATCCCAGCATTTAACCCTTGACCACACAACCACAGGTTTAAATGACCTTCAAACAATTGTGCAAAAAGGAAGGAGAAAATGCTGGTAACCAGTGTTTTCTCTTTTTCCAATAATGTTTCTTCCCCCCCCCCCCCCCCCCCCCCCCCCCTTTAAAGACAAATCCCATCATTTGAGCCATATTTAATTTGTCAACTAAATTGGTTTGGATTTGGACAAGTCTAAAATTTCCTGGTTGTTATATGTTCAATTTGTAATCTGCAAATACTTTGACAAGTCTTTGTCCCCTAGTAAAGAGTGAAGAGAATCTGTAATATAAAAATAGCCTTCTTCTTCCTTTTCAGGCACAAAGATCAAGCCCCTCACAAATACATGATGCTGGAACAGACATTGAGGCAGGACCCACGATTATCAGAATATTTCTGATTTATGTTGCTATTAAAAATTTAATAGACTGTGATAATTTATGCATTATTTACTCTGAAACAATCTTTGCTTGACTATGAAATTTTTCTGGAGAAAGTTTGGTCAAAGACATGACTTGATAAACAAATTGGTCTGTAAAGTAAATATTATAAATTTGAGAAGGCTGAGAAATACTTATATCGCAAACACTTACTTTACAAAATGAATATTTCTACAGTATACTACAATTTAAAAACTGAGGAAAAAAAAAAAGGTTAAATTTTATACAATACATAATACATGTGGTTACTCCACATTTGAGTGTGAAATGTTTATGGAAATGATTGTTTGAGGATATGACACTTCTGCTATTGGTACAAAACCTGGTTTGAGAAGTAAACACCAAAAAGTTGAATTAAGCTATAGTTTTTCAAGTTTTTGAATCACAAAATCTTCATTTTACAATGGGTTTTGTTCTTTGTTAAAAATACAGGTTGCTTGAATGTTGTTGTATATATTATATAAAAAGAATGAGTAAAAATGGACCTGTGATGTTGTTTTAATTTTTTCTCAGATTCCTAAAAAGCAGCAAAGATCTCAGATAATATTGTTTCACTGTTAACCTGAGGACACTATTTTAGATTTATCCATTGAAGCATTGGCAGTCAATGAATTGAATTATCCCTATTTATAGATTGGCAGAATAAGCCATCTTATAAGATATTGGACAGTGTTGATCTAACATTAGACTTCATTATATACTTTTGATTGTAACCCTTAAAATACCTTTCACAACTATAGGTGCCTTCATGGCCACTGTATATAAATATCAGATTGCTTGAAACCTGCAGTCTGATCTTTGATCTATATTGTCTGCTTTGCCGAACCATTTTGGACAACAGCGACCTAGAAATTGCAACTATTTGGATGCTAGAGTGGGTATATCCCATTAATTCAACACTCTATGGGATAATATTAACTATCCGCAAGGGCACCCAAATTGTATGACTGGTTTAAAAAAAAGTTTAGCTATCAGTTCATGGTGAAATTAGGGTAATCCATCCATCATTATATTATGATCACAATCGCTCAGATGGTCATTAACATTTGTGTAGATGCAAGCATTTAGTGACACAGAGCACAGTGCAGGTCACTGAATACATGCATTTGCTCTGAAATCCAAATTAACTGAAAGATCATGACCACCATTTAATGATAGATGGATTACCTTAAGTCGATCACATATTTAACTTCAGTTTGCTTTATAAGAAAGAAGTTTTAAAAAAAGGAACACAAATCAAAAATAGAAAATTAAAGAACAGTCTGCAGTTCTGCTTACAGAAGATCACTTTCAAAAAACCACTGTGGTAACTTGACAAATTGCTTACAAAGAGTAATTACTTCTTTTGCTATAATGCTTCCATTTATGTATTCACTTATATTTACCCTCAAGTCGTGTAGATTTTCCCTTTTTACAAGATTTTCATCAGTCTTCGCCGAGAAATTTGTTTCAGAATGGTATGAGATTAAGACATTACTTAATCCTGTTAGTGCTGAACTGGGAATACTTATGCAGAAAATATAGATCCAAGATCAGACCACAGAATGTGCAGTCTGATCTTGGATCTATACTGTCTGCTTTATTGCCTGATATTCTGACAAAAAACGGCTTTTAAACTGAAATATCTGCACCTTTAGTACAGACTGAGAATGTCCACTGCATTTATATAGCACCATAAGGGTTAATATTCATGCTCCGCACTATAGTATGAATAAAATTGGTGGAACAAGTTTAAAGCATTGCATAACAGATCTGTATATTTTTTCATTGACTCTTGGAGTGCCGAATAAAACCAAAAGAAATGTTCATCCTAAAAACTGATCCGAATAATAGCAGTTTCATGGTTGCTTTTGTTCTACAGCTTTTCAGCAAGGCGGACAGTGTGGATCAAGGATCAGGCTCCATGTTTTGTGCGGCCTGATCTTGACCTACACTGGCCGCATAGGCAACTATAGTGGTGAAATGCATTTTAAGGGTTAATTATGTGCTGATGCTCGGTACTGCAAATCTATTTTGCGGAAGGTGTGGACTGTGATCCGCCTGCATTTTTGTGCTATCTGATCTTTGTCTACGGTTTCTGCTGTAACGTAAACCTTGTTAAAAAAAATCCTCTATAAAATCGATTATGTCAGCTGTGGTCGCTTGTAACAATCCTACCACAAAGTCTTCTTCCTTTTTTAACACATTTCATACTCAATGCTTAATTAGACGACATTTTTAGCCCTTAGAGCGCCGAATAAACCTGTCAGACATTTTCATCCTAAAAATTCAACCTAATTAACTGCATTTTCATGGTTGCTTTTGTCCACAGTGATTCAACAAAGTAGATAGTGTTGATCAAACATCAGGCTTCACGTTTTGTGTGGCCTGATCTTGATCTACACTGGCGCAAATGTAGTCGTAAAAGGCACGTTATGGGTTAAGACTTGTCCAAAAATAAAGTACGGAAAAGCGGTTAAGTATGGACTGGATGTGCATAAGTTTGAGATCGAAAGGGGGACACCATTCTGGTTATCAATGTATGTCATCTTTTCCAACAATGTTTTGAAAGTTCTGTTTACATAGTATTTGTAAAACAATTCAAATTTGTTTATGAAACAAAAAGGCGAAATGTTTTTTTTTTCCGCATCAGACAGTCGTGCATGACGTATGGCATAAAATTCAATAGGCCGAGATCCATATTTACTTGATTCATGTTGATGATTAACCCGTTGCTACACATTCACGAGTTTGAATGACCTCGAGAAGGATAGCTGTTGAGGGCATTGTGGAGAGGGGAGAAAATGCTTGTAACTCGCGTTTTCTTCTTTTCCTACGGTGTTCCATATCCTTTCAGATACAAATCAGGTCAGTTGGTACATATGTATTTCGTAGTATAGGATCTCTTTCAATTTGGACCAGTCTAAAAAAGTGACGTCTAGTAATGGGTTGATAATTAATATACCAAAAATCTCAATAGTCAGGTCACAGTGCAGTTTGTGATTTGTAAATGATAATGGATTTTCTTGAGGGAAACCCCAATTTCTCTTTTGGACCGTTCCTTTGATGACAAGTAGGAAAATCGTGTAGCATGCGATTTATATAAACACTACGATTGCACTAAATTGAACTCGTTCTGAAATAAACATTCCGTTATATTATTAGTAAATCAATGTAACCAAGCCTTGTTTCATGTCAAGGTGACGACTACGTACCTTTTCAGTTAACAAGTTTGTGCGATATATTTTGCAAGGTTCTAAGTTTTATTTACAAACTGTTACTTGGACCGTGCGATTGAGTTCATTATATGACTGTAAACCACCAGATTGCACCTTGGTAAAATCTTAGTTTCATCAATGCTCAAACCAGACATTCAAATTTAATGCATTTTCTTATATGATTCCGACTCTCTTGGCTCTTGACAGTGCACACGGGCCAGTTTTTGTGTCGGAGTGGTCTGATTTTTGTTCATGCACTCTTCTGAATCTCATTGCCATTTCATCATATTCATTCAGAGAACAGCCATGACTAGTTTCTGAGTGAAAATCTATATTACTTACCATTGAAAAAAAGATTCGTAAGGCAGTATTACCAGGAGAGGTGATCGGGCTTATTCAGCGCATCAGCGTGGCATGGTCCCGACGAACACCTTCATAATGAAACATGTATTTATTTCTTGAACATTTTATCTGTAATATGAAATACAAATAGGGTATAATTGGTCTTTGTCCGTGTGTTCAGCTGTAAATCAGTATTGCTCGAAGAAACTGACATGAAATTGTCAACTTCTAATACCGCATATGTCATGCTTGATTTACTTCCATAAATAAGTTTCTGAATGGATGCAGCTACTGGCCGGTCTCTCAACACTAGGAGTGACGTAGGTCTCTGTTTACTTAATCAAAGTACTGAAAGTACTGACAGACTAGCGAATTTAATTGATTGATTGATTGTATGGTGTTTATTAACCCTGTTTTCAACATTATTTCAGTTATGTAGCGGTGGCCAGTGCACATATCCATGCTTTCCTGGAGTTTCTTTTACCAGTACTCCGCACAATATTCTTTCCAAGCCACTGGCTCCTTTCCCACATAACCATGCGCAGATCCGGGGGGGGGGGGGGGGGAACCGGGGGTCCGGACCCCCCCCGGAATTTTGGCAAAAATGTGGTTATTGGATTCATGAATGGGACCGGTATGATATTGCACAGCATTTATGTTAAATACAATCCAGATTAAATGTGTGGCATAATGGTGTCGTCTGGAATTAAAATCGGCATTTAGTTTAATCCTTAATAGTCCTTAAGGCAACAATGAAAAATTAGAGTGCGAGGATGTGTACATATAAATATAATAGCGGATATGCAGCAATGTATGCACTTGTAAAATGATCACAGGGCTTTTACAAAATAAATATATTATCTGTATCAGTAATAATTCAAAAGCACAAATCAAAGATCCGACCAGGTTTTCTCGTGTCTTAATTAAAATCGTATCAAAAATACAGCGTTACAAAATTACGTCATTGAGAAATCAATTGAGATTTCCGCCATTTGTATGCAAAAGTCAGTTGAAACGAATGCGTTCGTAAATACAGCATGAGTCGATAATATCTCTTTGACAAATAATTATTTGAATTTTTCTTCACGTTAGCATTAAGGTGGTAGAGCAAGCTTAAGTTTATTCCCTAATGCGTCATTTCTAAGTTTGGATTTTGATATACATGTATGATCTTGGTTTATGCGATCTTACAAGAATTTTTAACGTCTTTCCATATTGCAATAGCAATATGGAGTCAGAAAATGTGACGAGAACATCCAAGTGGGAATCGGTGCGAGAGGCATTTGCAAATGCCACGAAAAGCGGGTGGATTGCATTTAAGTTGCAAGTACTAATGAGGGGAACATTAATGCGTGAAAGCACTTTACCGGAGACAGTTGTTACACGGGACAGAGTTTCTTCCTCAGAGGACGCAATCTCCAAATGCTTGTTTCCTAAAGATACTGAAATCAAGCAAAGCATTGCTCCTGTGACGGTTGTTGGAGATGGCAACTGCTTTTTTAGGTCCGTGTCAAATTCTGTTTTTGGCACAGAAAATCATCACATTGAGTGTCGAGTACGGTGCGTTTACGAGTTGGTTTCAAACTTTATCAAATACACAAGCAGTGAGACATATACAGAGATGTCGACTAAGTCTTCCGATTTCCAGTATATTTTCGAAACTTCGATCTCTGATTATGCTAGGGTCCCAAATGATGTCTCAAAATCTTTAAAGAATGAGATCATGAAATCAGTAAACAAGGGCCAGTACTCGTCCCTGTTGCACCTATATGCCACCGCAAATGCCTTTAATCGCTCAATAGTGACAATATTTCCACAAGTACAAAATATCGTTATCAATAGACAAGTGCACAACCAGGCAATACGTCCTTTAGACTTTTCTGGAGACCAATCTGGTCCTTCAATGTACATCATGTGGACGCATACCTCAAATACAAATAAACAGATGTGGCGCCCAAATCATTTTGTTTCGTGTCATTTGATTGATGACACAAAACAATCGCCCCAAAAGGCATCATCTGAGCATCCCTCTTTGCCCGAAAAGGCATCACATGGGCAACCCTCTTCGCCCGAAAAGGCACCATCTGGGCAACCCCCTTTGAAAAAGCAGAAAGTAATTTCTGATTATTTCAAATATGAATCTCACGATGACAACAAACAAGCCTCTACCGATTCTCAAAGTCATGAGCACACCGATGACAAGGCTGAGCAACCTGAAAATTCAGACCAAGGAACTGCAGATAAACCTGGCGACAAAGACCCAGACGACCAAACAGACACAGATTTCCATAGGTCATCGAAATATGATTTGGGGGATATTGTGAATGGGACTATCCCACTTTCGTCTCTCTCCGAAATGGAGAAGATTTCTCTTGTAGAAAATAGTCCCAATCCAGAAATTCTTCAGAATTTGCCATTCCAGACAAAGCAGTTTGCTGGCAAATCTAAGGAGAAGAAACTGTATTTTCAGAAAAGCTGGTTAGAGAAACATAAATGGCTGTCGTACAGTAGCATTTTAAAGGACGGTCTTTGCAAAGTCTGCGTGTTGTTTCCCCAATCAGACATTAGATGTTATGACACTTTTGTTTCGAAACCATTCACAAATTTCAAAAAGGCTGTTGGGAAAGATGGCTCCTAAGAAAAGCATGGACATTCTGATTACCATAAGAATGCATGTATTTCATATCAGACACTGAAGGCAAGCCTCAAGAGCCCGGAAAGCACCGTACAATATAAGATCAATACGCAGAACAAAGACATGTATGATAAAAACGTTAGGCTGCTTAAAATGATCGTAGAATCGATCATTCTCTGTGGAAAGCAGAATTTGCCATTGAGGGGCCATAGGGATGATTCCACGAGTACATCTTCCAACAAGGGAAACTTCTTGGCCATTCTGAAGTTACTTGCAAGTCATGACATAGAGCTGACAGAACATATTGAAAAATCACCTAAGAACGCGACATACACCAGCAAGACAATCCAAAACCAACTGATTGAAATTATTGGACAGTACATCAGAAAACAAATGTTAGCAGACCTAAAAGGCAGGGGATCCTACTCGATCATAGCAGATGAAGTGACGGATAAGTTTTCCAATCAGGAGGTCCTAGCCTTATGTTTACGGTTTTTAGATGGAAGCGAAACTGAACCATGTATCCGGGAGGAGTTTTTTGACTTTGTTCACCTAGTGCGTACAACTGGAGAAACCATTTCAAGAAAAATCATTGAAATTTTGACAGAAAACAATATTGCAATAGATAAAATGAGGGGTCAAGCATATGACGGGGCTGCAGCGATGTCATCAGAAAAATTGGGATGTCAAGCGCGAATAAAGTCTATAAACAAACTTGCTGTTTACACCCAATGCAAGAACAATGTGCTCAACTTGAGCATAGCACATGCATGTAAACTTCCTCTGGTCAGAGACATGATAGATGGAATAAATTCCACGTTCATTTTCTTCGATTCGTCACCCAAACGACAACGCTATTTTGAGCGTGTACTAGAACACCACGGCAAAGATTCAAAGCGTAAAAAGCTTTTAGGTTTGTGCAAAACCCGATGGGTAGAACGGCATACATGTTACGATGTATTCTACAATATGTATGCGGTGATTGTTGAATGCCTTCAGTTTATTCTAGATCCCTCACTTGACGAAAACTCAGAGGATGACTGGTCATGGGATGCTCAGACTAAAGTAACTGCACAAGGTTTGTTGGCTACTCTGATGTCATTCCAATTTCTTGTAACATTCATTTGCGTTAGAGCTATTCTGGAGGCAGTCAGGTCTCTTGCGACAAAGCTGCAGAAACGCGATTTGGACGTGTACGAAGCACGTAATCTAGTTACTGATCGGGTCGACAGAGTGAAAGATATGAGAATTAACGTAGACCAGGAGTTTGAAGCATGGTATACAGATAGCAAACGGATTGCCGGGGAGCTTCAAATAGAAGAAAAGATCCCAAGGACTTGCAGTAGACAAACAAAGAGAACAAACATCACTAGCTCCACCCCATCATAATACTTCAAACTGGCAGTTGCTATTCCATTTTTAGATCATTTATCACAGGAGCTGAGCGACAGATTTCAGAAGGACGACCATGCAGCATATACTTTGGGCTGTTTAATCCCCGAAAAAATGTCGAGCCTGTCAGAATCAGAAATGAAGAAGCTTTCTTCTGACTTGCTCTTCTGGGATTCCGATTTGCAAAGCTCTTCCTCGAATGATCTACATGCTCATTTATTTGAATGGAAGAAAGCCTGTGGGAAACTTATTGAAAAAGGAATTAAACCAAACAGTCTTCTAGATACGTACGCAATTACAGACGGAGATGTTTTTCCAGATATAAAAACTCTTCTGCATATAGGCTGTACACTTCCTGTCAGTTCATGTGAAGCTGAGCGCTCATTTTCTGGACTTCGCCGCATTAAAAGCTACATGCGAAGTACCATGAATGAAGGCAGATTGTCCGCATTAGCGCTAATGCATTTGAACCATGCAAAAAGCATTGATACAAAGACAATCTGCCAAATGTTTGCGGTGAAACATAAAAGGCGAATGTTTCAATCATGTATATTGTATGATTTAGATACCATTGGCTGACAATACACTGTCAGGTTACTGGTAGGGCGGTCGATCTTTGGTCAGCATTAGGTATACCGGCAGCAACATTTCTTTACAACAAATGTAAGAAAGAAATAAAGGTTTAACATAAATAGTAAAAAAAAAAAGTTCTAAATGTGGAGACCTCCTCGTGGTTAGAACTGGAAACGTTGACTTTTCTTGTAAACGGCTAACATCCACTGAAATCCGAAATCAAAGTATCATATAATAAGACGAGTACGTTTTCGGTGGGACCCCACCTGAGAAAAATATCTGGATCCGCGCATGGGCACTACCATTTTACACAGTCACTTACATGTTTCTTCTTGGTGAGTTTCAACAGACTAGAATCAGTCTGTTAACCCTTGACCAAACAATCCTGTGGAGCTTTGAAAATTTAGTTGGAGAAACTGTATGTAGTCAGCATGTTCTCTTTTTTCCACAGCGTTTTTCACTCATTTGAAAGATTTTCAAAATTTTATCAGATAGAACATTTTCATCGAGGATAAAAAACCCTGAAACTGTAACACAAATAAGCTTACTTACTGTTATATTCGCCATATCTGAATCAACAGACCAGGGAAAAAGTTTCTGCAGAGAGTGCGGATTCAGACCAGACTTCTCAGAACATGCAGTCGGATCTTGGATCTGTCATGCCAGTTTTCCCAGTTATGCTACTAAAGACAGCAATGGTCCTGCAATATTTAGGCTGCTTTTCCAAGCTTAACATGTCCATTTTAACAATTTAGCGCTCTAAGCGTGCAGATGCCAGCAACATGTTTGTCTCATCAGCTGTTCCAAATTGGTCGATTCTCATCCTTTCCACATTTCAGATAAAGAGATCAAGGCTACCGCAGTTATGCTCTTGCTGATTAGAAAGACTCAAATACAATGACCTTTGTTGGCTATGGACAAGTAAAGTCGCTTTTGAAGACAATAAAAAATAAAGATCAGACTGTCCTTTGAACGCAATGCAATTCAATATCACAGATGTCCATATCTTAGATCTAATGGTCTGTTTACTTGGGATGTATATGGGAAAAAAAAACGACCATGAAATTGTAGCCTAATGTTTGATATTGTTTTCCTGACTGTAAAAGGCTAGTCGATTTACTTAGCGTTTTAACTCTTAACCATACTATCCTTTTTTAATGCCCATGAAAAAGAAGTTGAAAACACTGTGAGAAAACGGGAAAATGCAGGTTACCATTTTCTCCTTTTCCCATGTTTTTTTTACCCTTTCAACGATTCAGATCATCATTTGGTCTACATTTAATTCTTCACGTGCAGATGCTTTTAATTTGGACAAGTCTAAAATTTTATCATTTGATAAAGAGTTGACGGTTAGGGAGCTATTGGTTATCTACATTCTTTGAAAATATAATGTAGGAGAAATTTGCCAGCAGACGTTTGGACTGGATGATGTGTCCCGCTAAAAAATAGGTAGGACAGTTTGTCAAGATGAATACGATGCCTTGTTAAAAATGGAAAAATGAAAGGCCCACAAGCAGCCAAAAGTAAATAATTCCAAAGTTATAATGCAGGCATACATGTATTTTATACGGCTTTTATATGTTACAATGCAGTTACCAAAGTTGCCAAAGTTACAGAAAAGAATATATGTATTTTTTCACTCTTTTAAAGGGTTGGTAGGTACTGCTGTTCATGATGAGTGATATCTAAAACTTGATAATGGGTATTGCTGATCAGAATTGTCACATATTTTTACGTTCTATTGCTGTCTGCCGGCAAACATAGCCTACATTTTAACCAATCGTTAAACTACTAATTTGTAAAAGACAGTTGAAAAAAGTGGGATCCTACGTGGCTCATTTGTAACGGTGTAGGACTTTTTGTCCCATACATAGTTCAAACATCTACCATTTGATTTGTGATTTCAAACCTTTGTAGTTATTCAGTGTCGACCGATTACAGTACTTACAGCACTTTGATTAATACTTTAGCCAATTGGCTGCTTAACACGACCCAAGGACTTTTTGCCGACAGTGTAGATCATGATCAGACTGCGCAGTCTGATCTTGGATCTACACTATCCGTTGAGGAGACATCTTTCCCCAAAGAATACTTTTGAAATAGTAAAATTCTGGTTTTTGACTAGCGAAGCTAGTCTATAGGCATCAAGACTGGCCTAGAGTCAATGTAAACAAAAACCTCACAGTTGCCAAATACTGCCTCACAGAAAACTCTTCTTTCTGTTAGAAATCTTAATTCTGTTATATATGACTATTTTGACAAAAAAAAAAAAAAAAAAACTATATCTCTATCACTCCAATCTGAAAATGTCGTCTTACAAAGCAATAAACTCAAGATGTCATTTATAAGGTACAAGATCTTTGCTTATATGTAAATTAAGTGACCTATGTAAGGCAGAGAATCACTTATTCCTACACAACTGTAACATTATGAATGAATCTATTGATAGATACACCTAGGTAACTTGTTGCAAATCCCAGCTATATTAGCCCTCAATGGACAGGGAACCCTTGTCATTCCTTCAGTCATTCATTATTTAGATAATTGTGTACAGTTAAACTGTTATTCTATGTCTTTAATATTAACCCTTTACCAAACAATCCCAAGTTTTAACTACACTGGGGTAGAATCCCTTTGAAAACTTTGCGGGAAAAGGAGAAAATGCTGGTAACCATCATTTTCTCCTTTTCTCACTTTGTTTTCTGCCCTTTTGGAATCAGGTTTCATCAGTTCAGCTACATCTAATTTATGGTCTGCAACAGCTTTGAATTTGGACGAGTGTAAAATTTTTCGTGTTGTATAGAGAGTTAAATAGTTACATGTAACTACATCTTGTGCTGTTGGATATTGAGTAATTGATTGCATGGTGTTTAACGCCGTTTTCATCATTTCAGTGATATTGCGGCGGCCAGAGCACCTGTCCATGCTTTCCTGCAGTTTCTTTGACTAGCACTACCGCGACTCAATGACCGGACAGTGTGGATTAAGATCAGACTGTACAGAACACGCAGTCTGATCTTGGATCTAGTGTCGGATAAGAGGATATATTTTCTCCAAAATGTAACTCTGAAATAGCAATATTCAGGTGCCTACCATTGGCTTGGAAGTTACATTCAACATTTTAGCTGGTTAAGGGTTAAACTTAAACTGGATTATAGTTAACCAATAGCACGCATAGCACCAGCAGCTCAGTCGGTAGCGTACAGGACTTGAGAACAGGAGGTCGCTGGTTCGATCTCCGTCTCGGCAAATTTCTTTCTGAGGATTGATGATGGTCATTGCGATAGGATACATTTCTCTCTTACGTTTCAACGATGATTATTTAGGAAAGCAGTCAGTGGCTTGGAAAGAACATTGTGCAGAGTACTGGTGAAAGAAAGTCCAGGAAAGCATGGGTATGTGCACTGGCCACCGCTACATAACTGAAATAATGTTGAAAACAGGGTTAAACACCATACGAACAATCAATCAATCACATTCGCTTGTCAGTACTTTCAGTACTTTGATTACTATTGGCTTGAGAGTTTCGTTCTGTTTATTGGCCTTGCCAAGCCCAAGGCCATAGGAGTCGTATACCAAAATTTCAACCCCATCCAAGCATTTACGGAAAAGCCCGAGTAAAAGTGAAATGTACCGCCTGCTATCCATCATACTACGCTGAAAGAAACCACCCCTTAAAATAATAAAAATATTTCGATTTGAACATCAAAGTAAGGTTTAATTTCACAACAAACTCTGATAGATGGACGATATTAATCAAAAGTGTTGACTGAAAATTTTGGGCCATAGTGAGGTTATTTATAACTGCAAATTCGTGCGCTTAACAGTGAAAGAAACAACTGGCAAACCTCGGATGATCGTTGTTCAAATGTTTAGATGTACGAACGCAATCGACCGAGTTGTGACGACTGCTGTTGCCGAGCACTAATCGGGATCCTTCGTTTATCCTTTTTGTACACACCATGTGAACGACAAATAATGATAGCGTATTTTACACAGACGATGTGCTCTTTCTCTGAAAAAGGTGTCTCAAAACCTCGGCAAGATTTTAATTTTCGTAAAACTACTGTGCACCTCGTGTATTTGGAGTATTTAATTTCATTAAACCAAAACAAAAGTCGTTCAAAAGGACCATTTGGATGTATGATGTGGGCAATTATGATGATTTCCGATTACAGCTAATGAATTTTGAATGGAATGCCTTAAAAAATGATAACATAGATACATATGCCAAGAATATTACAGATGCAATCTTACAAAAAGCTGAAGAATGTACCCGTCAGGCCCTATGAACCTCCATGGATCACAAACAAAATTAAACAGAAAATAAGAAAAAGAAAAAGACTGTACAGGAAGGCGAAACAAATTAATAATTAATATCACTGGAATAAATTTAAAACTTTACAAAATGAAACCATTACTCTTATTTGTCAAAGAAAAAGGAACATTTTGATTGTTTGGCATCCAAACTGAATTCTGGGTCTTTAACTTCTTGTGATTGGTGGAAAACTATTAAACAATTTATGCACCCATCTCAGGCAAAAACCACACAGATACCTCCTCTTTTTGATGAAGGGAAAGATAAGTTAATGCTAGATGAAACTGAAAAGGCTAACTTGCTAAATGAATTCTTTGCAAGTCAATCAAGTGTCGATGACTCTTCTATATCTTTACCATCAGTGTATTACCCGGCTCCCTATGTTACACTAGACTTTATTGGGGTCACTTAGGATGAAGTGTACAAAGTTTTGAAAAACTTAAATGTAGGGAAACTTCTGGCCCAGATAGAATAAACAACCGGGTTCCACGTGAAGGTGCCCCGCAACCTGCCTACCCTCTCTGTGACCTTTTCAATGTCTCTCTTAATTCATGTGTTGTGCCTTCAGCATGGAAAATGTCAAATGTCTGTCCTATTTTTAGGAGTGGTGACCCATCTGTTCTATCTAATTATAGACCTGATTCTCCTTTGAATACTATTGAAAAGCTTTTAGAAAAATCTAATTTCTTTACCCCGTTCCAATCTTGTTTTTTGCCCGGTGATTCCACGGTTAATCAGACATTGTCACTGTATCATAATATTTGTAAAGCGTTGGACAATGGACATGAGTTCCGTATGATTTTTTTCGATGTTAGTAAAGCATTTGATAAAGTCTGGCATAAAGGTCTTTTGTTTAAGTTACACCACGCTGAGGTACAAGGTGGACTTTTACAATGGTTTCCTAATTATCTTTCAAATAGATATCAAAGGGTTGTTCTTAATGGAAGCTACTCTGATTTATTTATTTTAAAAACGGGTATCCCTCATGGGTCTATATTAGGTCCATTATTATTTCTAGTTTATATTAACGGCATACTTGCTAATCTGGAGACTAATATAAACCTCTTTGCAGATGACACTAGCTTATCACTAAAAATTGATAACCCTGATTCTTGTGGGACTAAACTGCAGTCTGATACAAATAAGATTAATGACTGGGCACAAAAATGGATTGTCAAGTTCAACCCTCTAAAATCTGAATCGTTAGTTATTACACGTAAAAATAACAAGCCTATACACCCTGACTTATTTATGTTAAATACAAAAATACCAAACGTCCGAAGTCATAAGCATTTAGGTATATTCATATCTGACGACGGCACATGGGATTGCCAAATCTAAAATTTAGTGGATAAGGCTTGGAGTAGAACAAATATCATGCGTACTCTTAAACGTCGTTTAGATAGGAAATCGCTTCAAACTATCTATTTTTCCTTTATTCGCCCCTTAATTGAATATGCAGATGTAGTATGGGATAACTGTCCGCAATATTTGAAAGAACAACTTGATAAAATTCAGACAGAATCTACGAGGATAGTGACTGGCTGTACAGAATTAGTATCCCTCGATGATTTAACAAAGGTGGCAGGATGGGAATCCCTGCGTGACAGAAGACTCAAGCATAAACTGATATTATATTTCAAAATGCTGAAAGGACTAAGTCCTAATAGTTTGAGCTCATTAGTGCCTCAAAGTGTCGGTAGCATATCCTCATACATCACCGAAAAATCACCGAATTCCACAATGTAGAACTGAACTGTACAAAAAGTCTTTCCTTCCCGCAGTCATTGAGGACTGGACTGAATTACCAATTGAAATACGGAATGAAGACTCATGATCGTGTTTTAAAAAGTATCTGAATCGGAACAAACCCAGTCCAGACAAGTTGTACTTTGTTGGAGAAAGGAAGCTACAGGTCATACAGACACGAATCAGAAATAAATGTAGTACTCTCAATCACCATTTATTTGTGAAAAATATAATTGATTCCCCTCTCTGTGTTTGTGGTGGGGTTGAGACCAGCGCACATTTCTTTTTCGAATGCAATAATTATGGTGCTATTAGGACTAGACTATTTAATACAATATCTACATTTGGTAATACTGATCTTGAGATGTTACTTTTTGGAAAAAGTAATCTAGTATATCGTGACAATGAGAAAATTTTTCTTGAGGTCCAAAACTTTATTAGGGCTAGCAACCGATTTCTAGAATGACAATTTGTTTCTTTTTTTATACAATCTTAGCAAGAATAATGAAGCTTATTATAAAATGGAACAGATTCATATTAGTACTGTATAAGAGTCTTTTAAGAACACTCCTTTACTTTGTTTCTTGCATTACCTCATCTCTTCCCCTTCTCCTTCTGTACTTCTCAATCTAACTCTTCACTTTTTCCCGTTAAAACATATCTCTCCTTTATACCTAATCAATTATTAATTTTTCTGTCAATATTTAGTATTAGCTCAAATAACTTGTACTCGTTCAAGCCACCAATTTGGAGAAGAACACTATAAGCTCTGCTTTCGTTCTGATCCATTTTGCAGAAAAATGTTGAATTATTTGTAAATTATTATGTACTGTACATTTCATAAGAATATGTAAAAAAAAAAATATGTTTAAATTAAATTCACCCTCCTATGTATGTTGAAATCACATATTTATAGGAAAATATTGAGGAAAGTAGATTTTGATGTAGAAAAATGATTAAAATAATCTTGCAAACAGTGGAAAAAATCTCAGAGAAACTCTTCCATTTGTCCGAATATTTTCGATTTAAAGGTTTCTCAGTGTGGCAAAATATTTTAATAAATGAACGCAGGCAGGTAAAAATGATGGAATGGTACAGCATATATATTGATTGAATTTTTTATTTATTCATTAAATGGTGATATAAATGTCATTCTCATCTGATTGTCATATAATTATGCTGTCTATATTTATTACAATTATTGATCAAACACTTTTTACACTCCTGCATTCAATAGCTGTTTGAAAACATAGTGGAAATTAAGACACCCTCTCCAGGTAATGGGCATTTGAACTTGCTATAAGCAACCACTCTTTTGGACTTGCTATAAGCAACCTGCCTTTTCCCGCATTGTTTTCCATGTGTCATACAGCGTTGATTGAACAAGTGGACGGTATATAGATCCAAGAAAGGAAATGAAGTTCTATGGAGCCTAGCTACGTATTCATCAGCCATTCTTAATGTTCTTAGTCTTAAGGAGATTCTCGGGAGTTTCATTATCTTCCGCTAGGTGGCATTTTTCAAATACATCACCTATCTGATATGGGCATTCTGGGTAGAGACTGGACTATTTTTTTTTAAGGCGGGAATCAATGCAGCGATTTTCAAAATAAAATATGTTTACTCCCTAAAACCTACCTTGTACGATTCATCCTGCCATGGTTAGCTAGCATATAACCTATGCACCAGCCATTTATAAACATAAGCTCCTATAATGTTGGAAAAAGCCCCGGTATAAGCCCAGCAAGGTGGGGACGTTATTTTTGTTGTCAGTCTGTTGCACAAATCCCGGTTTTCCCCATGTCTATATTTAGAAACTGTTACAAAGATTTTTAGTAAACGGTTGGTATTCTAAAAAAAATATTTTCTCCGTTTGAAATCATTTCGTTTTCTAAGGAATTTGTAGCGAAAGACTGGCTTGATTTTTCCACAGACGTATTATTTATTGCCATTTTCGCCAGCACTTTTTAAGCGGCAATTTACGCACCGCGTATTGATATACATGTATGTCCATTTTTGTGGCATTTGTCGAGGACAATGCCACTATGAGTTCAATACGGCATTTTGAAAACCATATATCGTATTTTTCGCAAAACCGAAGGAAGTAAACCCAGTTAAACTCAATTTTTCTAAGACAAATAAGTGTTTCAATTGCACTCGGATATGAAAATGAAAACGGCGTATTAAAATAAAGTGGATTAGGCCATCGATAATGGAAATACTTCTTTCTTTTTTATCGAAAATAGCTTGATCCGCTATGGCCTTCTATTGGCATAATGATACGACTTTCAAGCGAATATGTTGGAACTATTTCTATCGTTTATTTTTTAAATTATTAATAATTAATGGCTCCCTTGACAAATGCCACACCAGTGCTTTCAACGCTTTGATTTATCAAGTGATGCGTCATAGTAGACGGGTCAATCTTCGAAGAATATGACATGCGCAGACAACGCGGGAGTTTTTTTTTGCGCAACCTAGTGCGCATGGAAACGAGCGGTTTCGTTCCCGGGCTTGCTCGCCCGAGCTTGTTCGTCCGGGCTCGTTCGTCCAGGCGTATTCGTCCTTTTGAATGATCTCATTTCTTTTAAATCAGAGTTGGAGGACTAAGAAGGCATATTAGTAGAAAGGAAGATGTTGGACTCTTCAGGAAGGAAATAGCAGTACTTGGATACTTTCACTGTACGGCGCGAAATCATAAACAGCCTAAAGATGTTTGCTTTAACCCTTTACCGCACAATCCCGAGTTTTAACGACCTTGCAGATGAAACCTTTTGAAAACATTGCTGGAAAGGAGAAAATGACGGTAACCAGCATTTTTTTTCCTTTTCCCACAATGTTTTCTACCCTATCAAAGAAATATCATATTATTTGAGACACACTGACATTGTCGTCTTCAAATGTTTTCAATTTGGACGAGTCTAACATTTTTCATTTAATAAAGGGTTAAAATGACAGTTTGCGAGAAAAGTTAGACCGTATTTCAAGGGTCCAGTCTGCCATTCCAATAAATGACACTACAAGAAATGTCGACTGTGCGCAACGAGGAGGCAGAAGAAACGAAGGTCACTGTCAGTTCTCCACCCACTTCTTCTAATGCAAATTGTACAGAAACGTATTCTCGCGATGAGGTATCATAACCGTCGAACCAGCCATGGAAAAGTGGACGTTGAAAAAGTAGCTTATGTCGAATTATTAGCCTACAGACTTGACTAAACAAGCGGTTGATATAGATCCAAAATCCAACTGCACATTCCATGCAGTATGATCTTAATCTATGCCATTCGCTAAAGCCCCTGTTTTCGCCAATGGCGCAAAAAGGGTAAAGTTTTTTTGTTTTTTTTTTTGGTACAGAGTTATACTCGTACTAACCTGATGTTAAGTAATAAGTATTATAACCAGCTTACATACTTCAACGATTTTAGGAGCCCAATTCAACTTAAAATTTGAAAATTTGCCATGTTTACCGGAACCAATCTTCATTTCTTGATCTGTCAGTTAAATCTGACATATCAAATGTTTTATTGTTTTTACTAATACATGACTATGCTTGTATGTTTTTAAGAAAAAAAAAATGCTAAGTTTTGTGCAAAACTTGGAATTTTTGCATAAAACTGTTTTATGGTTGCCATGGAAACTGTAATTTTGCGAAAATCTGAACTCGACAACCTATTCTTTTTTGTTAAATCTAAAAAGAAGATACTCCAGGATTCTATATAGAAAAAATGAACAAAATCTATGGAAGGGTATTTTTGACAACCCAGCTTTACTTGCATAAATCTTAATTTTTTGGCCATTTTTGTGAATACAAAATTGTTAAAAAATGACCCTTTCTGAAAAAATATGTATGGAATTAAAATTTTCTGAATGTTAGATAAGAATATACAAATATTTAGCTCTGATTTTATATAAACTATAAACTAAAACTTGTCTGACAATGTCATAATCATTTTCAAGCAAAAGTCACTTCAGGCCATTTCACTTTGAGCCATTTTGCTGTAAGTCATTCTGGCTAACTGAAGGCCCTGCAGATCAAATTTATAACTTGGCCAATGAATATTACAGAGAACGTAGCCCTCGTCGCGTAAGCCCTCGTCGTTACCAACTGAATATTATTTCCAGTCTTCATTATCATCTGCTACTTTCAATTATTATTTTACTGGCAGGTGACGTAGAGTCTAACCCTGGATCTGTGCCTGCTGATGATAACCCTAAGGCAATCAGTGTTGTACATCTTAATGTAAGGAGCATTGGCAATAAACTTGAACTTTTATTTAACGAATTCTCAGATCACGATATCTTATGTTTTACTGAAACACATTTAGACGACAATGTGTCAGACAATTATCTTTTAACCAAGTGTCCTAATTTTACCCTCTATAGATGAGATTTATCTGCACACTCAGGTGGCGTCGTTGTTTTTGTTTCTTATCGTTTGTTTTCCAAACGTAGACTCGACCTTGAGTTACCATCTGTGTAGTCTATTTGGCTAGAAATAAAGCATCAGTCAATTTCTTTTCTTCTGTGTTCGACATATAGGCCCCCTAATTCACGTGTTTCAGTCTGGGACGACTAAAATGTTAGTATTGAAAGAACGTTAGATACTACTCCGAACATAGTTTTGCTGGGTGATCTTAATGAAAATCTTCTGAATGAAAACTTGGTACATTTAAAAAACATCATCAGTGCTCCAGATAATTTTCAATGACAGCAGTACAGTACTGATGAAAATCAAGATTAATCAGTACCAGCATATGGGGATCAGTACCAACATTTGGTTAACGAGACTGATTAAAGTCAAAATTGGTTTTCTTGCATTTGCTTTTATATAAGCATTACTGTAAAACTACATAACATTTTACCTAGTAACAGTATGATGTTTACTGTACAAAGTGTAAAGCAGGTTTGTAGAAACAAATATGCAACTCATAATCTTTTTTTGAAGCGATCTTTTTTTCATGCTATTTAATTTTTGGAAAAATATGTGTGCAGGATTTGACATAAATAGGGTCGCAAATAACTTCAAAACCTGTAATTTTACGCTAGAAAAGCAGATATCATAAATACTTTTGAATTCACCAGTGCTTCAGTTTTGGAGACTTTTTTTTTTAAACTTGGCCCAAGTTGGCGCCATTGGCGATCAACAGAGAGCCCATCTGGATGCATGCGCTTTTTGCTTCATATTTTTTGTGCGTGATTATTCAATTTAGAGCGTGAATTATTGCACATTTATACATAAATGGGAACAGTGCTTAAGTCTTGGCCTCTCTGATTTTATCTTTCAACGATTCTCAGTTTTGTTAGGATTATTTGGTTCTGGAGATGGATGAAATAACCTAGCCAGACGTTTCTGTGTATTCCCCGACTTTTTCGAAGCGCAAACTATTCATTCGGAACATACATGTACATAGTACGATTATCCGCTGGTCCCACGCCGTAATCGATAAAAACTTGTCTAAAGCCGAGATGCAGGGTCTAATTCCGGTCCGAGCCGATTTTCCCTTTTTATTTAACGGGAAAAAATTGGAAAATCGCTCGACAATCCCGAAAATATCTGAATGTTTGTCTGAGAAAGAGTAAGCTCCCTTTCATTGTATACGGATTCGTACCCTACACTTTACGTACCTGGAAAAACGTTCCGTATCGAGTACGGACTTTTGTAAAAAAAGATGTGTAACAACCAGATCGTCATCCGTAAATTACGTGAATACGGACCTTATCTGGAGCACTGCATCATGCTTATCAATAATTTAAGGGACGTCATTGAGACACCTACCAGAATAACGGAACATTCCTTAATACCCATAGACCCCATTATTATTTCAAATGATGTTGAATTTTACAAATCCGGTTGTTATGATATTTCAGAGTCAGTGAGTGACCATAAAGCAACGTTTATTTTTCTTAAGTCTGTTTATGAAAGCCATGAATGTTTGACACGTAGAGTTTGGTACTGCAATACAGCAGATTTCGGCCGCCTTAATGAATTAATCGAAAATGGAAAATGGGATTTTATTGACTCTCTTACAGTGAACGACTTTTGTGATAAACTAACAGAAATTCTTCTGAATCATATGTCTGAATGTATTCCATCAAAAAATATTACAATTAGACCAGATGACAAACCTTGGTATGATTCTGAGCTACGACGTTTTACAAATTACCGAAACAGACAAAGAAAGATTGCTCTAAAAACTAATACCGAAAGTAGTTGGATTAAATACAAAAAACTGCGCAACAAAGTTAACAATCTCAAAAAAATTGCAAAAAAAGCTCCTGTGACCAAATGGAAAATAGAATAGAAAACGACAGTTCTAATAACAGTAGACATTATTGGAAGACACTGAAAGATCTAATAAAAGATTTAAGTCAGCTGATTCTATCCCTGTGCTTAGTCGTAAGATTAATGGTATCGATGAATATTATTTTACTGATCAGGAAAAGGCCAATTGTTTAAATGTATATTTCACGTCTGTTTCAAATCTTGACGACTGCAATACAAACCTCCCTCCTTTGAGTCTAAGGTTGACGCGTCCTTGGATCAAATTCAAATAGAACAACAAGAAGTTGAAAAAACCATCGAAGTCATTGATGCCAAAAAAGGTGTAGGCCCCCATTTGATTTCGCATAAAGTTTTAAAAGGAGTTAAACACTCAATCTCTAAACCTCTTTCCCGTTTGTTCAATAAATCATTACGTGAAGGTATTTTTCCTCAGTCATGGAAATCTGCTCTAGTTTTGCCCCTTTTCGAAAAGGGCGATAAAAACTACCCTTGCAATTATCGCCATATATCTTTACTTAGTTGCATCGGTAAATTAATGGGCAGATGTGTTTACAAACATATGTACAATTTTTTTATTAGTAATAATTTAATATATTCAAATCAGTCGGGTTTTTTAACTGGTCATTCTACAGTTTACCAACTAAATTCATTAGAACCTCGTATTCTCGTCCTGAAAGAATACTGGCCGGAGTTCCACAAGGCTCTGTTCTTGGCCTTTTATTGTTTTGGGTTCATGTGAATGATATAACCGAGTCACTATTAAGTGTTGTAAGGCTATTTGCAGACGACACCTCTCTTACATGTACTACCTCTAACACAGCTGACCTACAAAGTATTCTAAATCATAATCTGGATATTATTACTAAGTGGTCGAAACAATGGCTGTCACATTTAATGCGGCTAAGACTGAAGGTCTTTATTTTGGAAATCAGCATTTTGACTTTTAACGATACGCTTTTAGATGTTACTGATACTCACAAACACTTAGGACTGACTTTTAGTGATGATTGCAAATGGCACAGACATATTGATAATATTATCCTATCAGCATCAAAACTTCTAGGTATTATGCGTAAGCTGAAATTTATTGTTCGTCGTAAAACCCTTAATCAGATATATCTTTCTTTCCTTAGACCAATTCTTGGGTACGCTTCTGTAGTTTGGGACAACTGTACTCTGTTTGAAAAGGACAAATTAGAACAGATTCAAATTGAAGCTGGAAGAATTGTTACTGGACTGACGCGCTCAACCAGTTTGTATCTTTTTCGTGAATTAGGTTGGCCAAGATTATCAGAGCGACGTAAATACCAAGAGCTTGTTCTCGCCTATAAAATTACACATCATATGGTTCCGCAATATTTTAAGTTCACTTTTTCAACAAAACGTTGGCAACTCTGTTAAACGCTGGCAACTCTGTTAATTATAATTTGAGAAATTATGATGATTTTGTGCTTCTCCCATGCCGCACCTCTTTGTCCGAAAATTCGTGTGTTCCTTCTTTAATTTCCCTTTGGAATCAACTTCCTCTGAACTTGAGACATTTAACTAGTATTTCTTCCTTTAAACGAGAAATTTCTAACTATATGTTTCAAACATATAACGTCCCGTCATACTTTTCGTATGGAACACGATATCTTTCAGTAATTCATGCAAGAATACGAAATCATTGCAGTAACTTAAAAACGATCTTTTTTTAAAATCATGTTTCTTGTGAAAATAGTTGTGCTCTTTGTGATGAACGTGAAGATGCTTAACATTATTTCTTCAAATGTTCCAAATATCAACTTGAACGTCTTCAGCTTTTTAATATTTTAAGACATCTTCATCCATTGACCTGTCATCTTTTATAATGTTGAAACACTAAATTATCTATAGAAGCAAACATTTTGATTTTTGACACTGTACATAAATATATAGCTGCAACTGTGCGCTTCAGGATGGTTGATTGACGTGATACGTATTGCTTGTGAAGAGTAAAAAACTGATCTGAGTCACCCATTCCCCCCCCTCTCTCTGTCTGTCTGTCTGTCTCTCTCTCACACACACACACACACACACACACACACACGTATACTTCATACTTTACGCAGCATGTTTGACCCTTTTGCATTTTTTACACTCTGTTCTTCCTTAGACTTAACAAATATTTATTTACATTTTATATTTAGATACATTGCCAACAAATATTTCTCTGCCATGTAGTAAAGAATGTTATTTCAATGATCAGTGGGGAGAGCCGTAACTAAGGTTTTGAACTTGTGGCCCAACCCATTTGCCAATTTTCTTGTTTTTAATTATGAATTGTATATGTATGTAAATCATGGCAATAAAATATGTTTAAACTATGCGAAAGTCACAATTTTTAGAATTTGAGAGTATACTGTTATCATGGAAACAGGCATTTAACACGAAAACGAATTCAACAACGTATAATTTTCTTTTTGTTTTTGTATTCAGCATACAATTTTGCATAATATATGTAAAAACAAAGACATTCTATGGAAGAATTAAAACTCTAGAAAACGTCCTCAATATCGCATTGTTCTAAATTTGAAAGTAACAAAACTTCTGAATGGCTAAACTGTTTGGTTTAGCAAATCAGAAGTTGCGTTACCTACAAATATGGAACATCTTGGAGAATAAGATGAAGAACTTTTATAAGATTGGTTCATGAATATGAACCCTTAGCTTGATCTTTGCCATCCTCAAAAGCCTCTATGTGGTCTTGTTACAAAAGGGTAAACTTTTTTAGTATATCTATTCCAAATGAAGGACATATGAACTTAAGAAATCAGACATTTATGGTTATGACTTTGATCTCCTGAGAGTAAAGAAAATATTTATGCCAAGAAAAAAATTGCTTGCTCAGAGCAATTTTGTGGACAGAGTCGATCCAATTATACTTTGACCCTGAATTTCTGTATCATTTATCTGTGGTTTCTGTGTATACTGTTCCTGTTTTCATGTTGGAATGTATAGGTTTAACAACCATACTTTTTCATTACACTGAAGAAAAAGTGGTAAATCAATCTTGGATAGACAAATCAGAGATGTAAAATGACTTTAATAATGTCAAGAAGCAACCCATGTCCACTTATATCTTTTGTCATTAGTCTTAAAAAGGGCATTATAAATGAAATCATACTCTATCACTTAGTCTTTGAATGATACATGCAATAAATTATCAGTCATCCAATTACTCTGAAAAAAAAAAAGAGCGTAAATAGGCAACAGCTGTCTGAAAATTGTATAAAAAACGTGAGAGTGATATGATATAAGTTCTTTGTCTATGGGATCACAGCGTGAGACAAGCAAGTAAAATTATTTCACGATATCTATGTAATTGATCTAAAGTTTCAGTTCTACTGAAATAATTTTACTACAAACACTTTAGAAATATCTACATGTTCATAATTATCATAAAATTAGTTTTACATTTAATGTTCAGTATACTAAAGCTTTTGGTGAAAAAATGACTAAATTTCCTATTTCTATTCTTTTAGTGCTGTATTTTAGAGGTTCTAATGTTCAGTTTGACATAGTAATTGTTACACTTAGATGCTCATGGTACAAAAGAGAACAATCACATACAATATACAATGGAAAAATGGGCTCTTAAAAGCTGAACATGTGATAATGACAGCATTTTTTTCCTCCAGAATTTAGATAGTGGTATTCCAGCATTACATATCTTATGCCTTTTAAGTTTTCATTGTCACAAAAAGAGTGTATCTTTTTCTGGAAGTAGAAAATAAGTACTTTTTTGTTGTAAAAACACGTCGCGCGTGGACGTGTTTTGTGTGTGTGTGTTTTGAAACTTTGTGCATGTACTTTATTTGCTGTCGAGGACGAATTGTCTTCTGTATTACTATTTTTAATCGTCGTTTTTCTGTCGAACTTTAAAAGGAATAAGCCCTGTCAAGATGATACACTTTAGTGTAATTTGGCCAAGTGTGTTAATCCTATTGAACTGCCAACTAAATACAAGAGCAGTTGAAGACTTTCCCTGGACAACTGTGGAAATGGCATTGGCCCAGATGTGTTCATCAGTTGAAGTGTGTGGACGTACGATAGGCTGGAATGTTTCTGTACCTTCATCTCGTCAATTCACATGCTGCAAAGGTACATGTAACTTTTGGGCAGTATCGCACGTATGAGCCATGCTTTGTAAAAATGTGGTTTAATGCATCTGGAAAAAAAAAAAAAAAAAAAAAAAAGGTCAGCCTGCGCAGCCCGCGCAGACTGACCTTTGTCGAGACTCTTTGCTATTGGTCAACTTTCTGCATGTCACTGAACCAGTCTACCTCATGATTCAGTCTGATGACTCAAAATTGGGTTTAATGGATCCATAATTATATGATGACATGCTTGTTACAATGCATCACCGAGATACATGACACCCCTTTTTGCCAGAGCATCGCTCGTTATTGTTAATTTGACCGTCTCTTATCAAGGTCGGTTTAGTAACATATACATGTATTTTTTAATCATAATAATTATAGGGACACACACTTAAAACATTCTTCGAAGAGTTTTTAAAATGTGTTTTTAAAGTACAGTAGTTTTGATTATGGTACAAATCGTGTAGTCTAATTATTTTTTCTAGTGGTCAGTAGCACGTGTAAGATTGAAGTAAGAACTCAAATATATATTAACTGTTTACCACCGTGACAATAAAGTTTTAGACTTGATCATATTAAAAGCATTTTCAGACAACGAATTAAATAATTGCGCAAATTATGGAATCTGTCTTCAAAAGGCTAGAGAACATTATCTTGGGAAAAAGGATTAAGTACTGGTTACCAAGATTTTCTCTTTTTTCCAAGACTGTGTTCAAAAGCGTTCTTTCTCATTGGGTCTTTGAAACCCGGGATGTTTCGCAAAAACGCAAAATTGTTTAGAAAGAACACTAAGTACAAGTAAGAACAATGTTGTTTCCAGATTGTTCATGTGAGGGCAACTGTGAGGAGCTGGGAGACTGTTGTTTTCCACAAGCCCATGATGAGCACATTGGAAAGTGTATGTACCCTAGAACAAGATATCAGTTTCAAGCACTTTCCAAAGATGAACAATCTATCTACATCATTGACACACCACCGCCTAACGGTTGTGTAACCGGAAACAGCATCGGCTGTACCGAAAATGACATGTTACAGCCTGTATCATCAGAGAGCACGGGATTTGTTTATTCTAATGAATATTGTGCACTTTGCCATGGCGCTGGTGTCCTAAAACAGTGGGAACCCGCATTGAATTGCGAAATGCACCGTAGTACTGACAGCATTGACATTTTCTCCGAGTTGATTTTATTCGTCAAAAATCCAGAGACCTCGCTTTGCTATCTAAGTTTCTCCTTTAGCGGAGATAATTACTCTAACCTAAAAGGCAAAACTTGCAATATATACAGAAATGTAAGCCAGATTTCGGATTATGATCATATAAATACGATAAATTGGCCATACATGACAGAAGAAGAAATCGGGAACATTTGCTTCAGTGGTTTTAACTTGCCATTCTATAATCCCGTAGACAGGGTGTGGTACCGTAATCCATTTTGTTTTCTATACGAGCGGGGTCCACCTATTTCTACATGCAATGAATATTTCCGTGTAGGGCAGGACATGTCAAGTTTTGCAGCATTACTGAAGGTTGACACCATTTCCCAGGCCGTATCTCAAGACATGGGTCTTTGTAAGAGTTGTAACCAGGAAGTTTGTCAAGGGAATATAAAAACTGTAGGTACACTTATTTTACTTGTTTTGGTTGTAGTTACCGTCTTTGAACACCAGTCAATTATGATTTTTTCCGCTTTACAAACAAATCTAACCACCAAATCTTACCCCCATCCATAGGGAAATCTTTTGCAGACCATAAATTAATTGTGTCAAAAATGATAGGATTTGTCTTTGAGAGGACAGAAAGCATTGTGGGAAAATGAGCAAATGCTGATTACCCTCGGGGTTATTTAAACTCGGGATTGTTGGGTGAGGAATAAAGCCACAAATAAGTGACTGATAAGAAGTGATGATAAGCAAGAAAGACCTAGCCAGGTCCTTTTAAAATCAGACTATATCACATATATCAAACAGCATCCAAGAGCAGGTTTTTCGTTCTTTGTTGTGCCAAGAACTGGGAAAAATTGTTCTGTTAATATGTCGCTAAGAAATTGATTTAAAATTAACCTGAAATGATACAAATGTTTTAAAACAAATTACATATAGCTAGATCTACAGAGTATTACCAATTTGGTATAGGACAGTGGTATTAAAAAGCAATATTATATATGTACTCAAAACCACTGTCTTGCTTGTATCCATATGTAAACCGAATGCTAGGAGATTACTGTATATGTATAGATAATAAGTACACGTTTTCATGAATTGTTAACTATAAATGCTCTCTCACATTGTTTTGTACATATTCACGTACATGTAAATAAATGAAATAAATAAAAATAGTCAAATGTTTGTCCGTGTGTTTATCGATGCGAGTAATCATAACTTCCAGTCGTGCAAAATTTAAAGAAAGGTTAATGATGTACCAACTTAAGTGTGTTAATGCTCTGTATTTTCAGAGCAAACATCGATCGAGGTGCCGGCCAGTTTATTGTCCAACGGGACAAATGTTTGATTTGGAAGGCAACTGTGTGGTAATCACCGATGCCATGTCCATGAGTGGTAGAAGAATTTTGTCCATTCAAATCAGACTGACAGCTTTGGGTGTCGAGGAACACAACGTGAACGATTTTAAAAGTTTCAACGTGGTTGATATAGAGATGGCCATACCGTGGTCTACTTCATGGAGAATCGCATTTCTGGCGTTAGCACACCATGAGGGTAGCAACATCACGGGCACACCAGACCTATTGATGATCCTTGAAACTTCTCAAGGAAGTTTGAGGTCCAACATTGATGACGTAAAACTTTCCCTTTCAAGGCGTTTCGTGTTGACTATTGACGGAAATGAAACAATTTTCAATCAGACAATATATCACCAAAAGGTAGGGAGATTTGTAGAAACGGATAAAATTCGAACAACTTTTGTATCTGACTACGTTACAACTAATGGTCTTGCTGTGGACTTGGCGGACATTGACTTGACCATTTGGGAAGAGCTATACTTGTCTTCTTCCTACTTTTATGAAAAAATAATGTTGTCAAAATTGTATTTATGTCCTCAAATAGAACTGGCGCCTGACGAGTTTTTGTTACTCGCTGACCAACGCTTGCTGTACCATCTCGAAAGCGGCGTATATTTCTACGAGAGGGAATTTCACTTACATCAAAATGGCAACGTCACAACGGCTAGAATCTGTGCAGAACAAATAGGATATAGTGTTCATGATCAGAGTTCTGGATGCCATTCTTGGAAATATACTGAAATCTTTTGTTTCTTGGTTTATGGAATACTACCTGCTCTTATACTCGATGCAATCATATATTCATTAAAGTAGCAACAATTTTAGCCCTCAGACTGCTAAATATGTAGAACGATGACTTCCAGGCAATAGTGTATAGAGAAACACTGCAATTACAAAGTTCGTGTTGCTGGACAAAGACTCCCTGGACGGTGTAGATCCAAGATCAGAGTACATGTTGTTTGTAGTCTGATCTTGATCTACCCTGTCCGCAAAAGCGCCCCGAGTCGCGCCTAGCAGCCTAAGGGTTAAAATATTTTTATATTTCCCGAGGACTCGTCAGACGTATATAGGTCTGACGTTAAAGTTACTTAGACAATACCAGTATCGAAGGTGATCAAAGAAAGTTCAAATTTTAGGGTCGTGTACATTTTAAATACAACATTTCAGAAAAAGTAACACGTCTCTTTCATGCAATTGCTTGAAAACAAAGTTTTAAAAAGGTGAAAATTTCTGGATCTTAAACCTATTTACGTAACAATCCCGAGTTTTAACGGACCTTTAGAAATCAATCTTTGAAAACACGGTAGGAAAAGATGAAACTCTGTGCGAGCGGTCCTTTTTCTCTCTCAATATTTCCAAATATTGAAAGGAAATACTTTTTCCTTTCCTTCAAATATATTATGTACTTCTGCTGTGTGTCAAAAGTATACTACTTATTGTAGCTACATGTTTCAAATGACCAGCTCGTCCCAACTCGACCGATTCCGTAACTACATCTAACTTGATCAACAGATTACCCGAGGAGTTCCGAGTGTCAAACCCCCAGCCGGACGGGAGGTAGAATACGCCGGCTGCCAGTCCTGTAGAGTGGTAAGACCCCACCAATGGACCCACCTGTTTGCCGTGGGTGGAGACTCGTACGCCGGAAAAGAGGGTCCTGGCAGTTGAGGGGAGCCCAGGGATCTCCAGCTCTTCAACACACTACTTCGGCCTCGGCTTCGGTCTAAACGAGAGCCTAGATGGACCCGGTCTAGCGCAATCGGCTGGCCGTTTTTAGATTTGGGCATCATTAGTTTATACAAAAACTTAGTTAATACCTCGAATGGTTCCGTAGTATATGATCATTGCATGAAATCAAGAAGTTATGATTAATACTGCATGTATCTTGTACATCATTTATCTAAGTTTTTGCATATATTCATACACTGTCAGTATGTTCAAATTACTAGCTTTTAGTTTGCTTTACATGTTTTAGTCCCTAGTCTAATATAGGCTCATGGGCTAATTGGGTAGTATGGATTTCGTGGATGAGGCATCGGCTTCCATGGCAGTTGTCTGATACCCAGGAATTAGCCATGTCTGTCTTTGTCGCTTTTCTCTATCTGTACTGCCCGAGTATATCATCTGAGTAACCCTGACATGAAGAGCTGGATAACCGCTCTGTTTATCATGTCCCCTTGTTGGGCTCCGTGGCGGGCGGGAACTGCGGATGATGAATATTAAAAAACCAACCATGGATCACCAAAACAAAACAAGAAACCGTGACCACCTAGATGCCGAGTCAGATAATGCGCGATCGACTACCTCCGTCTTTCCTCGCTTCTTAATCATTGAGTCTACAGTACCTGACCAGCCACTTTCAAAATTATCTCCATTTGTCATAGAAAAAGTTCTAGTTGGACTTGCCGGAACTCCGAAGTCCGTTAAAAAACTCAAATCAGGGGGCCTTTTGATTGAGGTTGAAAAAGCTGTACATGCCAAAACCCTCATGAAAATCAAGCACTTCTTCAATATACCTGCTAAGTGTGTCCCTCACAGTAGTTTAAACACGTCAAAAGGAATAATTCGTTGCCCCGACCTGTCAGATGTTTCTGAAGAGGAGATAACAAAGGAACTTTCCGATCAAAATGTGACAGCTGCACGCCGAATTACCTTTTATAGAGACGGTTTGAGAAGGCCTACCAACACAATTGTGTTGACATTTAACACGGCTATTTTGCCTAAACATTTGAAAGTAGGATATTTGAAAGTGGCTGTAGACATGTACATACCCAACCCCCTTCAGTGCTACTGCTGTTACAAATTTGGGCACCATGAAAGGAACTGCAAATTAAACCAAGGAGAACATTTATGCCGTCGTTGTGGTAATTCAAATCTTGTCCACAAATCAGATGACAATTGTGAATTCGAGATCAGATGCATCAATTGCAAGGGTGAACATGTTGCAACTTCTCGATCCTGCCCAATCTGGAAAAAGGATAAAGAAGTTGTAACAGAAAAATACAACGAAGGATTATCTTTCCCAGAAGCGAGGAAGATTGTGGAAGCAAGGCACAACTTGGGTGTTTCGTATGCTACTAAAGCCACTGCAAAGCTCATTCACCACAAGGATGCTCAAACTCAGACTGTTGATGCTGCTGTCCAAACTGATGAACAAGATAAACCAGCAAATACTAAAACACCAGTGCAACAAAAGTCGACAAACTCCCGTCAAAACAATCAAAGTAACTCTACAGATCCTGTATCTGGCCAGCATAACACAAAAAAATCCAACAGCAATTATCAAACTCAACAACAAAAGATGAATAAATACATACTTTCATTGCTTTGTGGTATCTTCTTTACCTTAAATTTAGCAATGAGAAATAACATTCTGCAATGGAATTATCGTAGTATTAAAGCTAACTTTGAGGAATTAAATCTATTAGTGAATGAACGGAAACCAGTAACAGTTTGTGTACAGGAAACTTTTCTAAAAGACTCCGACAAATTTGGTTTAAAATATCACTCCTGTTATTTGAAAAACTTCAGTGGTAGCGATAAAGCTTCCGGAGGTGTGGCCGTGATTGTTAACAATAGTGTTCCACATCATGCTCTTAAGCTCGACACTACTCTTCAAGCTGTCGCAGTAAACGTTTCTTTCAATAAGACCATTACTCTGTGCTCCATTTATCTCCCACCTAGTTCGCCAATTGATGTCAAAAATGTGAAAATCCAGCAGAACTTTTCACTCCCTTACTTTATTCGGCTGCTGAAAAATCAATTCCTCGGACATCGACAAATCCAAAGAATCCAAGCAAGTCATGGTTTAACGATGATTGCAAAAAGGCTATAGCTGAGCGAAAGTCTGTTCTCAGACAATTTAATCGGAGACCGACTCAGGAAAATCTTTCAAAGTTCAAAATTGCACGTGCAAAAGCACGACGAACTATCAAGCAAAGTAAACGTGCGTCTTGGCGACAGTACGTGTCTGGATTAAATTCAGGATCATCTGTCAAAAAGACATAGGATATGATTAGAAAAATTAATGGGAAAAGTTCCTCGTCAAATGTCGGGCACTTAAATTGGGATGATGGTGTTGTCACATCCAGCAGATATTGCCAATGTCTTGGCAGAAACTTTTGCAGAGAAGTCGTCTTCCTCAAACTATACGACTACATTTCGAAAATTCCAAGACACCAAAGAAAAAACTAAACTGACTTTCAAATCAAATAATACAGAGCATTACAATAAGGATTATACTTTGAAAGAACTCAAAAAGGCTCTAAAGAAATGTCACGATACTGCTGTTGGATGTGATGACATCCATTGTCAGTTTTTAAAACATTTACCGTTTCGTTCCCTTGAATGTTTACTGAATATATTTAATCAAGTCTGGCATACTGGTACTCTTCCAGATTCCTGGAAGGAAGCAATAGTAATTCTCATACCAAAGCCAGGTAAAGACTCTACGAATCCTGCAAACTATCGCTCTACAGCCTTAACAAGTTGTATTTGCAAAACCATGGAAAGAATGGTAAACGACCGCCTTGTTCGGTTTCTAGAGAAAAACAAACTTATTGCTACCGCCCAGTGCGGCTTTCGTAAACAAAGAGGCACTCTCGACCACTTAGTTCGCTTCGAAACTTTTATTCGCGAAGCTTTTATTAAAAAGGAACATGTTGTTTCTGTATTTTTCGATCTACAGAGTGCGTATGATAACCACATGGAAGTATGGAATCATGAACGACCTCCATGATTTCGGTATAAGAGGTCGCCTTGCTTATTTCATTTCGGCATTTTTGAATGAACGTGAGTTTAGAGTCCGGGTAGGAAATACTCACTCCAACCCCCATGAACAAGAAATAGGCGTTCCCCAGGGAAGCATTCTTTCCGTTACACTCTTTAGTGTCAAAATAAACAATATTGTTAAGTCTGTTTGTCCTGGTGTGGAATGTTTTTTGTATGTTGACGACTTCTGCATTTGCTATAGGTCAAAGCATATGCATACTATTGAGCGGCAGTTACAAGAAGTTTTGAATAAATTGGCCAAATGGTCAGAGGAAAATGGTTTTAAATTTTCAAAAACCAAGACCAAATGCATGCATTTCTGCCAGTCAAGAAAAATTCACTTAGATCTAGAACTTACACTGGATGGAGTACAAATTGAAGTCGTCCATGAATTTAAATTCTTAGGCCTTTTATTTGACTTAAACAGTCGTTTATTCCTCACATCAATTACCTTAGAAATAAATGCCAAAAAGCTCTTAATCTTCTACGTGTTGTCTCCAGTATGGACTGGGGAGCCGACAAAAAAGTCCTTTTGCGACTTTATAGAACACTTGTCCGTTCAAAGTTAGATTACGGCTGCATTGTATATGGCTCAGCGCGGCAATCATACCTTCGGAAATTGGATTCTATCCATAACCAAGGTTTACGCTTAGCACTTGGCGCCTTTCGAACATCTCCTGTCAATAGTTTATATGCAGAGGCAAATGAACCATCCTTAAATTTACGTAGGAAAAAAACTTTCCTTGCAATATTACTTGAAATTAAAATCAAATCCAGACAACCCCACGCATAAAGCAGTATTTGAACCGCTCTACAAGGACAAGTTTTTAAATAAAGAAAAAGTAATACCACCTTCTGGTTTGCGCTTTGAAACGGACATCAGTTGTCTTGATTGCGATCTGGAGGATGTAGCACAACATAAAATCTCTGAAGTTCCTTTATCGACTTCTATAAGTCCAACCTACATATACAAACCTGCTTCGGACAAGAAAGCTACAACAGATCCCATGATTTTTAAAAATAAATTCCTTGAAATAAAAGAACAATACTGCCTTTACGAAGAGATATATACCGATGGTTCTAAAGATGGAGACAAAGTTGCTGCAGCTGCCTTGCTCGATGACGAGTTATATCAGTTTCGGCTTCCTAATAATTCTTCTATTTTTTCTGCAGAGCTAAAGGCGATCGACCTTGCTCTCAACCATATTCAAGGAGACGCTTACTGGCGCTACATTATATTTACACATTCGTTATCAGCCATGCAAGTACTTGAGGGTGAGAAAACAGATAACCCATTCATAGTCGGTCTCCTTGAAAAATTGTCCGAAATTTGTGAAAAAGCAGATATTGTTTTCTGTTGGCTCCCTAGCCATATTGGTATCAGTGGCAATGAAGAGGCAGATAAAGCTGCCAAGGAGGCATTGTCACCGGAAGTTTTACCTTTCAAAGTTCCTTTTAACGATTTTAAGCCATTAGTAAATGATTTTATTAAAAGTGTATGGCAGCAATCCTGGAATGACCCAGTAAATCAAAACAATAAGTTGTTTACAGTGAAGCCAGCTCTTAGCGAGTGGCTTCCGGGGTTGCGGACAAGTCGCCGCGAGGAAATTATATTGGCCCGTCTTCGCATTGGTCATACATATCTGACGCACTCGTACCTCCTGAAAGGAGAAGAAGCACCTCAGTGTATTTCCTGCAATGCATCTCTTACTGTTAAACATATATTTGTAGACTGCATAGACCTTGTGCCTACAAGAGACAGGTTTTTTTCATGTTGACAGTATGAACAATTTATTTAATACTGTAAAGTTGGAGTCTATTTTTGAGCTTTTGAAAGAGGTAAATCTCTATAAAAAGATGTAATTTTAGGTTCTGTTGACCCTCTGTTTTTTATACGTAATACCAGTATAATTATTTGCTCTTGGTGTTTACACGGTATAGATTTTAATCTAATTTCGTAACCTTACAGTATATTCAATAAAAAGCACTGCATTAATTGTAAGTGCGCCCAATATGACCTTTGATGTCGACGGGCCATAAAACTTCATTCATTCATTCTGAGTGTCAAATGATCCTGTATTGCATTTTATCACATAAAACCTCCTCTAGCGGTGTATTAAACTCATGACCTAATTTCGATAATACACTAGCGTATTATCGTTTTGGGGTCCCGCCTCTGTTTATTTTTGTACTACTTGGCCATTTCGCGGGAAAATGACGTCGTTGTTGCTAAGACGTACATGTATACGTGTGGAAAGTGCTACATGATTTTCATGTTTGATAACAACAAGAAATGAAGCAGATTCTGTTAAGAATCAACAAAATTGAGAAATTATCTTGTTTTACGCCCTGTATAAACTGTTTCATTCTACTTTCGATTTAAATGTCACAGAGCTATTTCCTTGTGTATGTAAACATTTCAAACCGAACTACATCTGTACACATGGACCCGTGAACGGTATAAAGGCTGAAGGTGATGATGCAGGATACTTATTTGTCTGTCACCCGTTTCTGTGATAAATAGAATCTCACGGTCGTGTTTATGTTTAATCATTTTTTTAAATCAAACTCTTTAACTAAAATGGATTTGACGCTCGCCAAGGCTCGCGTCATATAATTTCAGTCAACTCGTTTGATAAAAAAAGATAATTCATAAACACCATGAAAGATCCTCTTTTTGTTAAACCGGATAGAATGGTCATCTGTTGGCCTCAAGAGTCCAGTCTTAGTGTAATAGTGGTGCCATTTCAACAAGTTGTAGAAAACAGTAAAGCTGTTACAAAGTAAGTAGTGAAAAAATCGGTTATGTTTTCAATTATGGGAATAATTTTGTAGCACAAATGTCTCCTAAAAGGCATTATCAAGAAGAGGTTCAACTCTATACCAAACATTCCCTTATAACAATCCATAGAAAAAGCATCAGAAAATTTTGTGGAAAACGGAGAAATTAATACCGGTAATCAGTATTTTCTCCTTTTTCCATGACATTTTCTTTCCCTTCAAAGACAAATCCCATTGTTTGAATTTGTTGTCTGCAAATGCTTTCAGTTTAGGCATGCCTAAAATTATTTCATCTGATAAAGCGTTCAATGTAAAATAAACTCCACTTTTGGAGGATAATGGTCTCTTTTGTGTGGCGCTGATTTATATCTTGGGAGTAATAAAGATTCACGTATTAACAGAGTCTAAAGGGAAAATAGTTACAAAGGTCATCCTCTCTTTAGGGCTTTAACGCTTAGAGTACATGATAAGCAAATAAGGCATTTACAGACCAGGAAACGAGACCCGTATGTAATTTGTAAAAGGTAGACATTGACTATGGACTAACTGTTTTTTTTTTTCATGGGGAAAGAAAACTGCTGGTTATACATGCTCTCCTTAGAAATAACTGGAGTGACCTTAACATCTCTTTCTGGAAAGATATTGTGGAAACTCCTCTTTGTCCTTGTGGGGGAAAAAAAAAAAAATTAACAAACACTACTGCTTTAAATTGAAGTTTTTATCTTAATTAACAGGACGGCATTCAGGAAATGTATCAACTGAAATATTGTAATATTGATACTGTCATATTTAATTTTAGTGACAATAATCTCTCCCTTGAAGGAACTGAAAAAAATCCCCTTGTTCTTCAAGATCGGTAAAACTCGAGATTGTTTGGTTAAGGATTAAAACAGATTTGTCTATAGTGAGCTAGCTTTATCTTTCCAGCGCAACGGTCTTTGTGTTCATAAAAGAAGCCTGATTTCGATCAAAGTTCAACAGCTTTTATAGCCTTTGTTTGTCTGAAGAAATGGGTTTTTGTTTGTAACATATTCCCACCTGAAAGTGACTTTAATTGTCTTGCAGCTGACGGCTTTTGACAATATTATCGCAAAATAAAAAGGAATTGTATGTTTTGAGAATTTTCTCCTTTCACCACGGTATCTTTTCATATGTTCAAGTATTTACAAAATATCGTAATACATGTACATGCTTATTATCAATGTTGTTTGCAATCCATGTTTTCAGAGTCGTCGGCTCCACGTTTGTTTCAGGAATCCACAACGGGGTAACCTTTTAATTCTTTACCAAACGATGAAACTCTAGACTTGTCCAAATTGAAAGCATTTGCAGACGACAAAATAAATGTGACTCACAAATTGAAATTTGTTTTGGGAAGGGTAGAAAACATTTTTGGAAAGGAGAAAATGCTAGTTACCAGCATTTTTTCTTTTTCCCCACAATACATTCAAAAACCTTATCCCTGAAGGTTGTTAACACTCGGATTGTGTGGTTAAGGATTCCGATAATTTGAGTCATATTTTATATGTTTTCTGCAAATGCTTTCAGTATGGATGAGTCTAAAATTTTGTCATCTGGTAAAGATTTGAGTGTGTGCCACGAAGGCAATGACTCTTTACCAGACATGCATATTTTATACTTATCATATGCCAGTACAAAACACTTAAAGGAGAAATATTTGAATTCAGGGAAACTGTCTATCATTTTTTTTTATATGGAACACACTCTTAGAATGTGAACAACTATTACTTGTAACAAGCAATTTGCCCTATTTCAAACAAAAAGTTTTCTAGAGCGGTCTACTCTAGGGATCTACAAAGTCATTTTTTTTTTATGATAATCTGTCTAATATGTAAAACAGAATACGAGATTTTATCGCTGCAATCTAGCATCATTGAAATTTCTTCATGATTATTATTCGGGATGAAGTAAAGTCGTTAACCCTCTAATTTACAGACAAGACTTGGAATAGTCATGGGAATTCGTGCCCATTTTTATCGTACCTCGGAAATGCGATCGCTGTATCAACGGATTTAGATGTATATAGATAAACCTATAAACCTTTATCTTGCTTATTCAAGTTTACTTCCACAGTTAACCTTATAATGACCTTCACAAAATGTAATATAAAACATTTCCCCTTGTGGACACGCTTTATGCAAACAAAGATCGAAAAGGTTATATGAATACTTCTGTTTCTGCTATCTTTTTCATGGGTAAACCCTTTTCCAGCCGATAAAAATTTACACTTGTCCCAATCGTAAGCAAGTGCATGTGAAGGAAAAGAACATATCTTTCTTGAATAATGTGGATAATATTGGCGTACAAGAATCAAATTTCTTGTTACCGGTGAATAGGGCCTACTTCTTTTGCCAAAATGTTTTCAAGCGATGTCAGCTGTGTGGTTTGTAGATTCTTATTTGCACTGTAATGGGTTAAACTAGCCAGAGTCCAGGCGCTTATAATTTCTTTATCACCTGCTATTACGGTCCATATAGAATTGTTGAACTGTTCCGAAATGACAAAGTAATGTAGGAATATAACGAAGAAGAGTGATCAGATTGGAACCCAAGCAGGGTTAAAGCTTGCGATAATTATCATCAATTTAAATATTTCAACAGGCTCTTTAATACCAATCGCAACAATGCTGTCAACAGAAACTCTCGGTTGTCCAGAATGTCTTCTTCGATAATTTGAATGTCACAGGTTAATGAGAATCTCGAACAAAGTAAGAAAAATGATGTCTGTTTACTGTCCCTCCCCATTCAATCGATTTGCCCGCGTTTGTAGAAATCAGGCCGGTATTCGCGAACCATTCTTAGTCTAACTCTCAAAGTTTTCTTTTTCTAATTTCAAATTAATGCAGATTGTTAATGGCTTAATAAATGGTTTAGCCAGTCAGAAATTGCATTGCTTTCTTTATCGAGAATAAGGCTGAGAATGCACTTGAGAATTGTTAGTAAACACTGGCCCTGATGATGTTTATGGGGAGAAAAGACAGATTAGTCCTTTTTTTTTTCGTTTGTGGTCGAGTTTAACGCCGTTTTAACAGCTTAGGTCATCATCACGGCGGTCAGTGCACCTACGCATGCGTTTCCTGGCTTTTTCACACTAGGACAGACACAACTTTCTTTTCAAGTCACTGACTTCTTTTCTCGAAAGCATCAGAGGTGAGAGGCTAAAAATCGCCGTAAAGAAAGTTTGCCTCAACCGGGTATCGAACCTATAACCACCAGGACACGAGTCAGATATGCTAACCACTGAGCTACCCGGCCGGACTTTCGTAAGGATGAAGACTGTTTTTGTTGATGGAAGCAAATAATTCATGGGACTTTAGCAACAATGCCTTTATCTCAATCCACGTATTTGACATCAATTAAATGGTGATGATCCGTATTTCATACATTTGTTTTCAAATTTTGCTTCCAAATGAATTTGAGCCACGCTGTGTGAAAAGGGGGATCAATACATTTGCTAAAAGTATCGATTGCGCAGGCTGACCTGGGTCGAAACTTTTTGTTTTAGGTCGATTTTCTGTATGTCCCATGACCAATTTATCTCCAGATCCAGTCGATTATTAGACTTACTGGATTTTATGGATCCATGATCATGTGACGACCTGCTTGGTACAATGGATGACATAGATGCATTAAACCCCCTTTTGCCAGAGTAAGGCTCATTTGTTACTGGAAGTATAAAGTTACAACAAGTGACGTCATTTCTGACGCTTTGCCTACTACAGTATTTATTTTGATGGGAAAAAAATCGTCATAGTGTCTTCTTCGTAAGGGAAAGGTAGGAATCGTTTGTGCTCTATTCTAATTTATTTATACTAGTGTTGGTATTAGATATCTGCATTATCAAAGTATTTTATAAATGTTATACCGATTTGTTTTAAGAGGTAACCGCATAACCCTTTAACAAACGTATCCTATCTTTAACGACCCTGAGGAAAAATATTTTTAAAAACATTGTTGAACAAGGAGGAAATACTGGTCCTTTTCCCACAATGTTTTCTACCCTTTCAATTGAGGAACCTTAAATTTATCATCTGCAAATGTTATACATTTTGAGCTGTAGGAATTTTTTGCCTTTTGCCAAAGAGTTTTAAAGCAACTGCGGTTATCATGGTCCTAGCGATCAGACAATTCTCAAGCGTCTAATTATTTCTCAGTAATTGTTGGTTCACATTCAACAAGCACTTCAAGCAACTCTGGAGAAGAAATTAGTTCACTAAATTTGTATTGAGTTTGGTTAAGTAGTGTTCAGAGATATATCAAATGTTACCCCAAGGGTGATATAGGTCTTTGTTTCCTTTTTAAAAAAGTATAACCCATTACTATTATATGGGCTAATTTGATGTCGCTGTTACTAGATAGCGATGTTGCGGAAATTATTCTGTAGGGTAACTGGTTTTTTACATCTGAAAAGATCATATCTGAGCCATGCTTTGGCAAAAGGGGGTTACATGCATCTCTATGATATAAATGCATTATAGCGTGCAAGTCATTACACAATTGTGGATCCATAAAATCCGTTTAGTCTAACAACCGACTGAATCCTGAGATAGAATAGTTCTTCGACATGCACAAAAATATCCAAAGCAAAATGTTTCGACCTAGGTCAGCCTGCACGGACTGCGCAGGCTGACCTGGGTCGATAATTTTTGCAGATGCCGTAAAACCCTTTTTTGCAGAGCATGGCTCAATTATGTTGCTATGTCCTAGATAGGAGAACTTCTACAGTACATGATAACAGTGAACGCGGGAAAACATTGTATGATCAAAAACATGAGCATTATCTTTCGCTAGGTGGCATTTTTCAAATACATCACCTATCTGATATGGGCATTTTGGGTAGAGAACCGGTCTATTTTTTAAGGCGGGAATCAATGCAACGAATATAAAAAAAACTAGACGCCCTATCATACATTATGAATTCATGATGCAAAAAGATGAAAGACAACCCCCCCCCCCCAAAAAAAAAAACGGGGGTATTTTTGAACTGGGCTTGAACCCACTAAGAAAGCACAAGCAGGTATGTTGAATTGAACAAATAGCGGAAAAAAAAAAAAATTGAAGTACAGTTTCTCAAAACCAACTGTTTGAAATCCAGCCAAATTTGATAGGGTTTCAGTTCTCATTGTATTAAACAATCCCTGCAGATTTCAAAGAAATAGACTAATAATGTGGACTGTGTTGAGTGAACAATCCCTGGTCTTCAAACGGCTGCTTTTCCTTAACTGATTGCTAGATTTTCTTCACTTTTATTAGAGTTCAATCCCTTGATGAGACAAATAATCTTTGCAAGTTTCAAAAGAATTGGATCTAAAATGCGGACTTAATTGCGTAAAAAAGAAATGTAAATTTTCAACTTTAAATGGCTCCTTTTCCCATACTGATTGTGGAGTGTTTTTCAAAATCGATAGAGTTCAAGCTATTGATAATATAAAGCAACTGTGCAAGTTTAATGAAAATTCGACCACAAATGCCGAGTCGTAGCGTAAACATGAAATGTAAATTTTTTAATTTAAATGGCTCCTTTTCCAATACTGATTGTCAAATTTTTGTCAAAATCAATAGTGTTCAAGCTTTTGATGATACAAAGCAACTGTGCGAGTTTCATGAAAATCCAATTACAAATGCTGAATTAATTTGGTAAACAAGAAATTGAAAATTTTGAACTTTAAATGGTAACTTTTCCCATACTAAATGTCAGATTTTTTTTCAAAATCAATAGGGTTCAAGCTATTGATGAGATGAACAAACCGTGCAAGTTTCACGAAAATCTGATCTCAAACGTAGACTAAAACACATAAACAAGAAAAGGAAATGTTGAACTTTAAATAGCTACTTTTCCTACACTGATTGTGAGATTTTTTTTTAAACAATATCAATAGGCTTCAAGCTATTGATAAGATAAACAATCTGTGCAATTTTCACCAACATCTGATCACAACTGCAGACTTAATTGTGTAAACAAGAAATTTAAATGTTGAATTTTAAATGGCTGCTTTTCCTACACTGATTGTCAGATTTTTTTCAAAATCGATAAGGTTTAAGCTATTGATGAGATAAAGAAACTGTGCAAGTTTTACAAAAATCAGACCACAACTGCAGACTTTATCGCGTAAACAAGAAATTGAAATTTTGAACTTTAGATGGCTGCTTTTCCTAAACTGATTGTCAGATTTATTTTTTCAAAATCTATAGGATTTAAGTTATTGATGACATAAACAACCTCTGCAAAGTTCACGAAAGTCCGACCACAAATGCAGACTTTATCGCGTAAACAAGAAATTGAAATTTTGAACTTTAATTGGCTGCTTTTCCTACACTGATTGTCAGATTTTTTTTAAAAATCAATAGGATTCAAGCTATTGATAAGATAAACAAACTCTGCAAGTTTCACAAAAATCAAACCACAACTGCAGACTTAATTGTGTAAACAAGAAATTTAAATGTTGAATTTTAAATGGCTGCTTTTCCTACACTGATTGTCAGATTTCTTTTTCAAAATCGATAAAGTTTAAGCTATTGATGAGATCAAGAAACTGTGCAAGTTTCACAAAAATCAGACCACAACTGCAGACTTTATCGCGTAAACAAGAAATTGAAATTTTGAACTTTAAATGGCTGCTTTTCCTACACTGATTGTCAGATTTTTTTCAAAATCTATAGGAATCAAGCTATTGATGACATAAACAAACTCTGCAAGGTTCACGAAAATCCGACCACAAATGCAGACTTTATTGCGTAAACAAGAAATTGAAATTTTGAACTTTAATAGGCTGCTTTTCCTACACTGATTGTCAGATTTTTTAAAAAATCAATAGGATTCAAGCTATTGATAAGATAAACAAACTCTGCAAATTTCACAAAAATCAAACCACAACTGCAGACTTTATCGCGTAAACAAGAAATTGAAATTTTGAAATTGAAATGGCTGCTTTTCCTACAGTGATTGTCAGATTTCTTTTCAAAATCAATAAGGTTCAAGCTATTGATGAGATAAACAAACTCTGCAAGTTTCACGAAAATCCGACCACAAATGCGGACTTTATCGCGTAAACAAGAAATTGAAATTTTGAACTTTAAATGGCTGCTTTTCCTACACTGTTTGTCAGATTTTTTTTTTTTTTTTTTTTTTTTTCAAAATCAATAGGGTTCAATCTAATGATGAGATAAACAAACTCTGCAAGTTTCACGAAAATCCGACCGCAAATGCGGACAAGAACAGACTAACGGACGGACAGACGGACGGACGACGGAAACCACGCAATGACATAAGCTCTGCTGGCTTACAGCCAGTAGAGCTAAAAATACGTTTACTCCCTGAAACCCAATTTGTACGATTCATCCAGCCATGGTTAGCTAGCATATAACCTATGCACCAGCCATTTATAAATATAAGCTCCTTTAAGCGTGGGAAAAAGGCCCGGAATAAGCCCAGCAAGGTGGGGACGTTATTTTTGTTGTCAGTCTGTTGCACAAACCTCGGTTTTCCCCATGTCTATATTTAGAAACTGTTGACAGAGATTTGCAGTAAACAGTTGGTATTCTAAAAAAAATATTTTCTCCGTTTAAAATCATTTCGTGTTTTAAGAAATTTGTAGCGAAAGACTGGCTTGATTTTTCCACAGACGTATTATTTATTGCCATTTTCGCCTACACTTTAAGCGACAATTTACGCACCGCGTATTGATATATGTCCATTTTTGTGACATTTGTCGAAGACAATGCCACTGTGAGTTTAATACGGCATTTTGAAAATCATATATCGTATTTTTCGCAAAACCGAAGGAAGTAAACCCAATTAAACTCAATTTTTCTAAGACAAATAAGTGTTTCGATTGAACTCAGATATGAATATGAAAACGGCGTATTAAAATAAATTGAATTAGACCATCGATAATGGAAATACTTCTTTTTTTATCGAAAATTGCTTGATCCGCTATGGCCTTCCATTGGCGTAATGATACACACAATCTTTGTTTCCTGACCGCCCGATTGCGTGCTTGATCGTCCCAAACCAGCTCGTTCATGGGCTTATTACTTTTTAAGCGCGTATTAATATATGTCCATTTTTTATCAAGTGATGCGTCATAGCAGACAGGTAAATCTTCAAAGAATACGACATGCGCAGACAACGCAGCATGAGAGTCAGCATCATGTTCTGAAATTATTTCGAGAGAAATTCCCACTCAAAGCGGTCGGGACTGACACGGGACGCAATTTTTGAATGCTGGTTCTGTGTTTTACCAATACGTTGAAGAGTAAAGCGAGTAACCCGATCCTCGTTTCCGTTATGCTTCCGATACTGCCGGAATACTTACGAATTGGGTTGGAAAATGTCGAGATCGGACGGAAAGTAACGAGATCACAAAGAGCGGAGTTACATGTAGGATGGCTATACCTTAAAACCACATTGCCACCTTAACAACGACCCTTTGTCTTGTAGACTTCTTATTGCGGCTAAAAGAGGAACTGCTTGTGACCGCCAGTTTCTCTTTTTTCCAAATGTTTTCATATATTTGAACTTGGTACACAAACTGTCTGTCATAAAGTCTCCCTTGTTACGTCTTGAAAAGCCTTTCTCCGCAGTCTTTAAACGCGGGATTGTTTGGTGAAGGGTTAAACCATATTCTGAGAAAAAAAAAAGCTGTATTTCGACAAACGGCTAAATAATATAAGTTACGGAAAGGAGAAACAATAATTTTCTTTTTAAATAAAATGGAAACCATAATTTTTAAAAGAAAACGGTATTGTTTGTAATAAGCAATCGTCACTTTCCTACATATGAGTCATGCTCTGTGAAAAGGGGGTTGCATGCATCTGCAAAAAAAGTATCGACCTACGTCAGCCTGCGCAGGCTGACCTTAGTAGATACTTTTTGCTTTTGGTAAATTTTCTGCATATCCAAGGACCAGTCTTACTTCATGATTCAGTCGGTTCTTAGACTGTGGCGAAATGGATTTTAAGGATCCGTGATGATATGATGACTTGCTTGGTATGATGCATCACGAGACGCATTAAACTCCCTTTTTCAGAGCATGGCTCATATCATTTTTCCCCCGAAATTTCTTTACTATAGAGGCATCAGTAAAATTGGGATAAAAGGTGAACGCGTGTATTCGACCGACAAATTATCACGGTTCTGTCTGTTTACAAGATTTCATACGTTAGAGCTAAATTTACGGCGATGCATATATCACAAGTCACGCAGTATTTCATGTTATGTCCATATAGATATCTAGTTTTCCTGATTGCATGTCACCGCATCCACACAGCAAATCATGTCATCTTGGGGGAATATAAGAATATATACGGTTGGTTTTGTAATAGGCACGTTTCTGGTTCGGAATAATAAAACATCACACAGAAGATGGGAAGGGCTTTTTTTTGTGACATGAAAAAAAACCCACCGAATACATGAATACAGGTGGGTACGGTACGGAATCCTGTTTCCGCCATCCACTTTTCGACCTACGAGGAACTCGAAAAGTAGAAATTAGGCACACTAACTTCCACTTTTCTAGCAAAAAAGTTACCTCGAAAAGTCGAAAAGTGGAAAAGTCGAAAAGTTGAAAAGTCGAAAAGTCGAAATTAGCCGATTAAAACTTCCACTTTTCTAGTTAGGACTGATTATCACGGGATGTTTGTTTATCAGCAACGAATAATGTTGGAGCCGGTGTAGGGGTAAAAATAAACTGGTACCCGTTGTATCTCCCGTAGCCGTCCGATAGACCATAAAATAAAGATCGATAACAGGCTGCCAGTTTAGGGTAAAAATTCCTGTGTCACCGGTCCCGCGGCCAATTTATCCTACGAAAAATTAGTCCTAACTAGAAAAGTGGAAGTTTTAATCGGCTAATTTCGACTTTTCGACTTTTCAACTTTTCGACCTTTCGACTTTTCTAGGTCGAAAAGTGGAAGTTTTATTGACAATTGTCATGTGAAAAACTTCCACTTTTCTACTTTTCGACCTAGCAGTTTAACGCAAAAAGTTGAAGTTAGTACTTCCTAATTTCTACTTTTCTAGACAAACGTGAGGTCGAAAAGTCGAAAGTTTTTTGACAATTGTCAGGTCAAAAACTTCAACTTTTCGACTTTTCGAGGTAACTTTTTTGCTATAAAAGTGGAAGTTAGTGTGCCTAATTTCTACTTTTCGAGTTCCTCGTAGGTCGAAAAGTGGATAGCGGAAACAGGATTCCGTAGGTGGGGGAGCATTCTCTTACAAGGGGTTCAGTTCAAATTATGGAACTGTAATTTCAACCTCAAACTGTAAAAGTGTTGATATTTTTACTAGGCGATAGACTTCCCTCTTTATGTAGGTAATTGTGTTTACCCCTAACCCTTAGGCTGCTAGGCGCAAGTCGGTGACCTTTTGCGGACAGTTTAGATCAAGATCAGACTGAACACAACGTTCAGTCTGATCTTGGATCTACAATGTCCGATATGGAGGTATATGTCTTCAAAAAGCATCGATTGCGTAGGCTGACCTGGGTCGAAACTTTTTGTTTTAGGTCGATTTTCTGTATGTCCCATGACCAATTTATCTCCAGATCCAGTCGATTATTAGACTTACTGGATTTTATGGATCCATGATCATGTGACGACCTGCTTGGTACAATGGATGACATAGATGCATTAAACCCCCTTTTGCCAGAGTAAGGCTCATTTGTTACTGGAAGTATAAAGTTACAACAAGTGACGTCATTTCTGACGCTTTGCCTACTACAGTATTTATTTTGATGGGAAAAAAATCGTCATAGTGTCTTCTTCGTAAGGGAAAGGTAGGAATCGTTTGTGCTCTATTCTAATTTATTTATACTAGTGTTGGTATTAGATATCTGCATTATCAAAGTATTTTATAAATGTTAGACCGATTTTGAAATAGCAACATTGGCGTTTTTACGTTCGGTTTGAAAGTTGCATTCCTTTTATTTAGCAGGCTAAGGATTAACACGCCTTTCACAACTAATGTTGCCATTGTGGTCAGTATAGATCAAGATGAGACTGCACAAAACGTGTAGACCTATCTATGATCTAAGCTGTCCGCTTTGCTGTAATGCTGCAATCATACTTAGGCTAAAGTCAAAAACGCTTTATCATTTTTTTTAGGCAGCAAATAGTTTTCATCAATAAGAAAGAGAAATGCAGAGAGTCAAAGAATGAAGAGTTACAGGCGTGTGGGAATGTAAATTGATCAATTCAAACACGTCCAACATCTGACATCTGATTTGGTAAAAACAGACGTAATTCCTGACTGCAAAATGACCATTCCATTATTTAAATGCCTTCATTGTACCTTTGTCCCTTAATGTTACCGCCCAGTTTCTTAAAGCTTGCAAAGAAAAATATTTCTACAAGTTTTTAACAGTGTTTTACAAGAGATCTTTATTCACTCCAATAAATCTAAAAAGGCCAGCTTAAATTGAAAACATTGTTGTAGTTAGAGACTTCTTCGTTTCGAGCTGCTCTGCTGTCATATGTATGAATTCACGTATTTAACCTATCCAGAGTTGTCTGTTGCAAATTTAAGTAAGCTATTCGTTTCCTTTTTTTTCCCAAGCAATCTTTGCGTCCTGAAAATAGAGTGGTGAACGCTTGAAAAAAGCTCGAACTGAGTCAATAAAAATTACTCAAACTTTGTCTTTGGTATTTGTGGTGGCTACATTTGTACTGCATGGTATATTTTTAATATTCAAAATTTATTTATAATTTATTAGTTTATCAATTAAAAAAAAAAAAAAGTTTGCCTCACAATTAACCAGTATTTTCTCCTTTTCCAACATGTTTTCAACCTTTTAAGAAATATATTTCTTTATTGGAAGCACCACTTAATTGTCGTCTGCAAATACTTTGAATATGAACGAGTCTTAGCCCTTAACCTGCTAGATAAGTGAAACGAAATTTTTAAGCCGATACTAAGAAGCCAAATTTTGCTATTTCAAAGTTATTTGGGAGGGGGAAATATTTCCTTATCGGACAGTGTAGATCAACGATTTTATTATATACCTGTAAGTTTTCCGGGTTAAATACATGCGTCGCACGCGGCTAAAATCACACACGACGGAAAAAAAATCCGTATTCCACTCAGTGGAATACGGTTCCAAATATGGTATGATGACGTATCCACGAACGAACTACTTTCAACCTCATTCTCGATTTGATTTTACGCAACGTAGTAAAATCAAGCATAATCTCAAGACGTGTTCAACCTATTTTTAGTAACGCCAAATCTTATTTTTCTGTGTGTGAAGATCTGCCCCAAAATAAATTTAAAGCATTATTCCGAGTCTAAAACAAAACATACGAATAATATTAATCAACTATTTGCCCTTTATTGAAAAATGTACAATTGCAACGCAATATTAAACGAGATTATCGTGACATCAACTGTCAATCAGTACAGTCCTTTCCTTCCACAACGAAATCTTTACTCCAGGCCAATGTCAATAACATGTCTGCAATGCAGACGTTTTCTGAACACGCAGGACACATTTTTCAAAACGTGACTCTAAACAATTGTTCCATCACCATAATAAACACGGTCAGGGACGAGTCTTCAACCGCTCAGCCGCAAAGAAAGCGCATTCGACCCACCATCGAGTCGGATAGTGACTAAGTTGTTCTCCCACCCGTTTTACATGTTGTACTGTTCTACAGCTTAGTTTTGTCTGTTCAGACTTCAGATAATCTACTTGTGTGTATATATTTCTGTTACTTTTTGCAACTTCATTTAAAGTTAAACGAAAACACTGTATCCACGTGAACACGGCAGCCATTTTGATTGTTTTATATGTTAACACAATGGGCGTGGTGGAAATAATACTAAATAAAATTCATCCGCAATTCATGAAAAAAAAGATGTTAACGCCTACTAAACCAACTTTTCTTATAACTATGCTTCGTTTTCGAATAAAATTGTCACTAAATGCATATATTTTGGTTTTTGGTAGTTTAGGTATATAATAAATGGAATATTATGTTGTAGTGTGTTTCCTGGGGCTTGTATTTACTTCTCGCTCCGTTGGAAAATTTTGATATCGCGCTCGACCTTCGGTCTCGCGCGATATCAAATTTTCCCACGCAGCTCGAAGTAAATACAAGCCCCAGGAAACACACTACAACATAATTTTCCTTATAGACTGCACTTTCTGTGATTTTTTGAACAAAGAATTTGTCTTCGAGGCCATGATATATTTTACTTTTGATTTGAAAAAAAAAAGTGAAACAGTAAACACAACGTCTTGTAATTTATTCAGTTAATGATCACACTATAGCGTAACATGAGCCGACATTTAGTTAATGTATTCATACTGTTTTTTTTTTCAACAGCTGAAATTTATACAATATACGAGTATTACTGGAAAAATAAGTATTATAAGAAACAAGAAATACATGTATATCTTCAAAAAAAAGATAGACGGTGTAAGAGATGCTGGAATATGGATATTGAAACTCTTTTGTAGCTCAATATGAAGTAAAACAATGAAAAGTAACCTAACGAGCAATTGCCACTTTTTTCTCACTGCTTTTCATTTTGTTGAGAAGTACTACTAGGTTATTGGGTAACGCTTATGAAAAAATCAAATTTCCAAATAGCACAAGAAAAGAATCATTTACTTCTACATATTTTGATATGGCATGAATCAAGGCCCCGGGCTAACGATTAGCAGTGGCAACGCTTGTTAATATTGGTGTGTAAGCAAATATACCTGCAGGGGCCCGCCGAATAAACATGTGCACATTATTTTACCAAACGCAAATTACTATCTGTTCATTCTTGATCAGTACCAAGTAATAGGTCATAAGCCAGGCATTCAGCTACGTCGAAAAAAAAAAAGGGGGGTGGGGCGGGGGGAGAAAATACACTATACAACGACGATCGGTTTTCCTTTACATGTATATCCTGTGTCTTGTATTTCATATTTTCGCATCTTGTTGACAAAAAAAAAAACTAACAAAAACTTGGTTGGATACTTGTGACAAATCGAAAAACGTCTCCACAATGTTTACACGATTTCACCAACATCAATTAGTTTTGTAATCTATTTTCCCTTCAAATCTCCTACTCATCACGTAAAATTACAAAATGGGAGGTCTTTCGATGCAAAAACTCGCTTCATCTCCACGAGACTAGAAATTGGCCTGTTCGTGGCTTTTTCATCCAAATCTTTGCAAATATTCGATAGGAGTAATTTTGCACTATAATCGAATTTTTTAAATGTATAAACAAATAAACAGTAGTAATAATAAAAACGTGTTGCTCTGCAGAACATCTGGCATTATGGTCATGTTGCATGGAATAAGATGAAAATAAACGTAAAACAGGCGTATTGCTCACGGGGAAACCATAGGTAATTATGTCCAATTTATCTTTTACCGAAACAATATTCAGGAGTGCCGTCTTCTGCATAAATAGATTTATAGTCCAAGTTAGTGGAATATCGTTTCGTAAGTCCAAGGACACGACTAACATATTCTTGATCCTTCTTGTCATAGGTTATTCTATTTTTATTCCACACCTTGCATTCCGTGTCAACTTTGATTCCGTTGCTATAGAGACAGCACTTTGCACATTTCTCGCCGTCGTAGAGGTCGTCTCCCCATAGAACGACACAATTAGCACATTCATACAGACAATATTTGTAACCCGTCATTTTGGCCGAGGTCTTTGGTGGATTGAAAATAGTCATGGTGTAGAGCACGAAAACAGATGACAAAATGAGCGACCTGAAAATAGAAACCAGATGATGTCGTGTTATTACAAAGTAATAGCATTATTGTTCACTGTTTATTCACTTACTTGTCCACTAGGCCTACTAAAAAGCGCATTTTAGAAATGCAAATGCGCCAAACTATTGAATCAGTACCAATGTACATGTATAAGAATAATCGTGACAATGCATTTATTTAAGGTCAGTCGATCAGCACCACTGCTTGAGAGTAATACCCTGCCCGATGGTCACTTTGAACAACATGATATGAACTACATGTATAAATTTCGCCCATAAACCACATCTCTAAGAATGCACCCCCGCGGTTATTAAACCATTTAGCACACAATCCCGTGTTTTAACGACCCCGAGGAAGAAGCTTTTGAACATACAGTGGAAAAATCAGAAACTGCTAGTAACCAGCATTATCTAATTTTCACTAAATTATTTTAACCTTTCAAAAAATCCCACAATTTGAGCCACATTTACTTTGTCGCCTGCAAGTCTTGAATTATTGTAGTCTGAAACGGAGGAGCATTCTCGGGATACAAGTAATTGTTTTTATTTAAGTTCTTTTCTTTAAAGAAATGTGGATTTACACCCTCCAATAGCTAGTACAAAATACGTTGCGAAAGGAGACACGTTTGATAGGAATGTCACATGAATAATACACATACACGCTTCGTTTAAATGGGATCGAATTCAAGACAGTACGATGATGTCATATCTGCTATCAAAAGCACAGACGGAATAGAAGGAATTATCGATTGCAAGACAGCCATCCCGGTACTTAAACGTCAAAACTGCACCTCTTTGCTAAATATCACCATTCATTTTCTGTATGCCCATAGCGAAAATCTTACATGTTTTAGTTTTTATCAGTATTTTGTGAAAGATTTTGATTCGCGGAAATACATAAATCTAAATAGGCCCTTTACATTTGTGACGTAAGACCTCGGTTTTGGCACGCTATGCAATAAACTGTATCAATTCTTTGCTTAAAATAAACTACTATGTCTAATTGAAAAACTGCACTGTGTCATTCAAAGATATGTTCGAATGCACTAAACCTATGCATATTTCATAACGGCGTGGGATGAAGGTACTTCGCCTTTTTGTTTTCCATACTTTAACCCTCTCAGCGCCATACGGGAAAATATGTATTTTTTTTTTTGCGGACATAGACAAGATCAGACTTCATAGAAGGTGCAGTCTGATCTTGGATCTATACTCATTATACTAATTGCTAAATCAAACATAGGAGATCAGAATCTTTGAGTTTCACTGGGTTGTATTTCCTGCCGTCGAAAGAGGTTGAGTTTATTTGATAATGAAAAAGTTAAATGACGATTTCTCGTCTTGGTGACACGGATGGCGTGCTTCCTAGACGGGTCCCTATAAACTTAGAAACGGAACCGAAACGAAGCGCAACGAAACGCAACGAAATGGACCGAATCGCAACGAAACGGAACGAAACGCAACGAAACGAAACGGAACCAACCCCAACGAAACGAAATAGAACGAAAGCGAACGAAATAGAACGAAATCTAGCAAAGTGAGTTTTTTTTTTTACACTATTTTTTTTCCAGTTAATCATATTTCTTATGTATAATTCTTCTTGGATTATCCCACATTTTATGTGGGGAGCACACAGAAACAACTGAAATTTTGCGTCATCTCATGCGTGATTTGCCGGTTTGAAAATCTAGTTAGAATCAGAATTAGTTGATCTTAACAACAATCCTTTACCAGAACCTGTGCTGGGGAAAGTTGCGCAAACTCCAACATGTTTGATGCAAGATTTTGGACGGAAATGGGATTATATTTTCTTTCTGTTCTGTTCTTCTTTCATTTTGGTACCCAGCCCTGGTAGCTCAGTTGGTATCGTTTAGGACTTGAGAACAGGGGGTCGCTGGTTCAATGCTGGGTCAATTTCTTTCCAAGGATTGATGACAGTCATTGCGACAGGATTCATTCCTCTGTCACAGTGACCACTTTTTCGACGATGGTAATGTGGGTAAGCAGCCAGTGGCCTGGAAAGAATATTGTGTGTATTACTGTCAAAAGAAACTTCATGAAAGCATAGATAGGTGCACTGGCCACAGCGATATATCTGAAATAATGTTGAAAACGGCCTTAAACATCATACAATTAATCAATTTCATTTATCAAAAGCCTTCTCAAAGGTAGCAAAAATACGGGATTATTTGGGTAAGGATTCACTCCTTGCCTCCTCAAACGTTTAAAATTCTGTAGACAACTTCGGAAACTTGGGATTACTAAATGGATTCGGGTCTAATACTTTAAACCTTTTTGCGGCGCTCTGGCAAACAGTGCTTTAACGTACACTGGTCCTTTGACACGCAGAAAATTAACCCATAGAAAAAATATATCACTCTCGCAGGTAGCCGTCATATTTCGCATGAACACCATATTATGCCGTGAGTACCTTAGAGGTTTTCAGTAGTTGCCCTCCAAGATGCTTTCAGTCGACCCTTGCCAGTATATAGAATCCCCACAGATTTTTGTCTTTCATTTGTACATTTTCCCCATAATAATAAATCAATGTAATGAACGTCTCGGCAGAACCTGTAAGATAAAGAGATGGATTCGGTCTGAGAAGAGAAACTGGGTAGGGCTGTTCGTTAGAATCGCTTTAAAGGTGAATGGCTACACTGGCAGAGGGAGATAAATTCAGTCTAGAAGAAATCATCTTCAGTTTCAAGGCATTACTTTGTTACAAATAAATGTACAGCATGCATATAAATGAATCCGAACATTCGCACAGGATCTGACTGTAAGCAGTAGCTTATCTTAAAGTCATCTGAAAATGTTAACCCTTATCCTGCTAAATACCTGAAAATGACATTTTCAAGCCTATATTAAAAACCCAAATTTTGCTATAAATTTCAAAGGTATATTGGGGGGAAAAGTATTCCCGTATTGGACAGTGTAGATCCAAGATCAGACTGCACGTTCTGTGCAGTCTGATCTTGATCTACACTGTCTGCAAAACGTCCGTGAGTTGCGCTTAGCAGCCTAAGGGTTAAGTAGGTTGCAAACCGCTGTCCGGTGGGTAAGAAACATTTAAATTTAAATCATACCAAATCAAAAGTATGGAAAATACTGTGAGGATGACAGTCTGTAATTGAATGGTAAGTCCATCTGTTAGTCGCTGGCAGAAAAATGAATTTTAAAATCAGGAAAAAAGTAAACAAAAGATGGAGTAACCTGGCAGCTTTTAACCTGGTTTTGAAATTAGCTTCTCTGCCGGCGACTAACACCTTGACCGACTGCACAATATCAGATTGTCATTTTCACAGTAATTTCCATACTTTTAAATGATACGATTTAAATCTAAATGTATTTCAATACCTGCTTTGTTTACTTTTGGCAGCTATTGTTACTTTAAGAAATTCGGGAACTGACTGAACTAGAGCGCAAACCTTTCCCCCCCAAAGGAACTCACAATGTTCACGTTTTAAAAATTGATTAAGGATAAACACCGTTATCAAACGAAGGCCGCGAATGTCGCAGCTGCTCCGGGACCAAAGATTTTTGTATATACTAAGACAAAAAAAAAAAGAAACTTTCGTAAAGTATGTGAAAATTTTTAAAGGTTACCTTTGAGACGTACATACATACTTTATGTATACACGTGTGGTAATATTTAAAACCGTTCATAGTTTGCAAAATTGGGCAGATGATTCCTAGCTAAAAGACCTGGTGGCTTTTTAAGGAAAAGTTCGGTGGATGTAAAGGATAGACATATCCAGTCCACGTAAGTAGTATAGGTAAGTAGCCTAGGGACAGTGTCCCTAGGCTACTTACCCTGAGGAAAATTTGTCCCCAGAGTGCTTCCCCGGGTAAGTGATCTGGGGACAATTCCGGTCAATTTGGAAAATTTTTGGTCGATTTGGGTCAAAAATGGCACTTTCTGGCATTTTTGCTTCCCCCCCTCCGTCCCTAGTCTGCTTACCCTGAGGGAAGATTTGTCCCCAGAGTGCTTCCCCGGGTAAGTGATCTGGGGACTAATCCGGTTATTTGGAAAATTTTCGGGTGACAATTTGAAAAGATAGATCTTTCATGGTAGATGGTTAGCCCTGAAAAGGGCTGTTTTGTTTGGAGACTGTGTTTTTTATGCACATCCTCCAACTTTCCCACAGGCCGGACAGCTGTTTGCCGCTCGTCTTCTGAGCCTTCTTATCTGCCTTTCGTTCAAGTTGAACTTTAATGAGAACGGCGGCTCATCATCATCATCCCAACATTCTGTTGTTGGAATGACGAACTCCTTCTTCTTCTCTCTTGTCATCTCATCCAGCTGTCTATCTATCTTTTCTAATTTCAGATGGAGGGCCTCAGCCACTCTCATCAGGTTCTTCACGGATTTTCTAAGATCTTCCATCGTGAAATGAAAATGATAAAATAGAGTCGGCTTTTATAGCTTTTCAGGAGGATTGAGTTGTCTCATGACGTCATTTTCTCCTATATTTTCCCGCTTCAGCGTTTCATGTTTTTTTGACTCCGAATTAACGTTGACCAATGCATAGCTTTGTTACAATTTCTTGTTCGGGACAGAAAAACTTGAGTTTGATTATCTTGTGTTTTTTTCTGACTATGGTTTGACTTTGTTTGTTTGACAATTTGAAAAAATCTTTTCATGGTATTGGTTAGCCCTGAAAAGGGCTGTTTTTTGTGTAAAATACACTTTTTAACCTCTCTTTTCTCTATTCATATTTCCCGCTGGATATGGGATCTGTATCAGACGGTCCACTTCATGTTTGATACATCTGATACGTTTTCTCTCTTCTAACCAATATAGGAATGCGAGGATAATTGTCAAGCCAAACATTGTGAATATCGCCTTATCTCTACGATAGTTGAGTAGTAAATGGGAGTTTTTTTTAGTGTTTACATTTGGTAAAATGATGACCAATGCATATTTTGTTACATTTTTCTTTAGTGTTTTGAGTTTTTAGTTGACAATTTTGAAAGAAAGATCTTTTCATGGTAAATGGTTAGCCCTGAAAAGGGCTTTTAGGAAGATTTAATGAACTGTCAAGACCTACAATTCTTCTGGTTGAATTACTGGGGTGATTTCACATCCGCAGAATTCACAGCAAACTGTAGATCCCTCATCATCATCAAAAAATCCTTCGTCTGGATCTGGACAATTATGCTTCTGGCCAAGATAGTCCAGGAGTGTAAAGCATTTTCCACACTCTATCTGACATCTGCTTGCACAGTGAGGACAGAGAAGAATCTGAACCATGCTGAAGTATTTATGTTTTTTGTGAGAAAAAACATCGCGCTTATATAGTTCACAGCATGGATTGACCTACTTGTCTCATGTTTTTAACTCCGAATTAACGTTGACCAATCCATAGCTTTGTTACAATTTCTTGTTCGGGACAGAAAAACTAGAGTTTGACTATCTTGTGTTTTTTCTGACTACGACTTGACTTTGTTTGTTTGACAAATTCGAAAAAGTTCTTTTCTTGGTACATGGTTAGCCCTGAAAAGGACTGTTTTGTTTTTTAGTGGTTGTGATTTTTTCAACTTCTAATGACAGCAACCGAAATTCGCCTGACAGATGGGGCATACTCCAACTCTTTTTGTGATCGTCATTACTCCGTTATCGAAAGTTATCTTTCTCCCAAATTTGACATCAACTAAAATAATATCAGGTGTTGTCTTTAAGAATAGTTGAACTATTCTTTCACCGAGATCTTTGAACGGTTGTGATATACGGTGTAGTTGTACGGGTTGAGTGTTTAGTAGCAATATCTGCTGCCCGACATCTAGATAGTCTTCGAGAGCCTCACGCAGTTGATGGTTGATTTCCTCCATATTGTTCTGCTCCATATTGATTTTTAACACCCGAACTGGTCAAGAGCTGAGAGTCGAATGATGAATGTATTGGGAAATATCAGCCTTTCTTTATACGATAGCAGGAGGATTGAAAAAAATAAGAGCGCGGACCTGGCAGAAAGCATATACATTTTTTCCCAAACTACGTTTTCATGCTAATATAGTAAAAAAGTTATGACTCGTAGCATGGGGAAAAATGTAAGCAGATTGGAGTCTTTTTGGGAAAAACAGAATGAAAAACTCGACTGCTTTTTTGAATTTTTTTATTGAACAGAACTGAAACAATGAACTGAAACAATGAACTGAAACAATGAACATATTTACAATAAAACTTAAAAAGACAAAAAATGAACATAATATCAATGAACTGTTAACAATAAAAAATCATTTTTGAAAATGTTTTTTTCACTGTTTGTAGGGAGAAGTCTCTGAAATTTTCTTGTATAGATTTCCATAGTGTTGATTAAACCACGATGATACATTTCGATCGTTGCGATGGTGTTCCGTTGAGAGAAATTTCTGTTGAAGATATTTCTGTATATTATATCCTCTAGCAACAGCATCCAATACGAAGATACAGTAAATTCCGCAAACTTTACCCTGTAGGCTCTGAAGGGTTTGTCGATTGTATCTCCACGAATAAGAATGATTGTCTAAAAAGTTAATAATTTCCGGCTCAAGTGGTGGTAGGCCGTAGGGATCAAAGTATAGTACATTGCCATTATTATCAAATATCACGGCCACCCAGTGTTCTCCTGAACCGGTTGATTTCTCTGTGTTCACAATGTAGGCTTTCACATGAATGGGTTTTTGTCGAGGCAACTGATCTTTTGCACAGACTTTTGCCTGTAGATTTTTTATCCATGTTCCATGATCCAATATGTATTGAATTTCAGAAGTATACATTTTTTCTAATCACTTTTCCAGGCTTGTTTTACTTTGTCACACCAATATTTTAAGAACGACTCCGTGATATCAGATAGAATGTTTTGTTTTATATTTCGCCAAAATCTGTAGGCTTCCGCATAGTCAGTTTCATCGAGTTTCATTTCTACGAGCTCAGGATACCATTTTTTCATGATTCTGTATGGATTTAATTCCTTCATGGCTTGTTCTATGAACATATCTGTATGTTCTTGTCTATCCTTGAATAAACATAGTTCATGCTGTATTTGACTGGGATGATCCACTTGACATCCGTAACACTCGTTGCGAACTTCACTGACTATTAGATTTTGTAGTTCTTTAATCATATGTTTTTCAAAGCTGTTGTGAATGTCATTTTTCCGAGTAGAAAGACACTCTGAGGTGGAATATTTCACTTTTTCTGCTTCTTTTCTCAGTGAAATAGCAAATCTAACTCCCGACATTGTTTTTTAGTTCTTTTAGTCCTGTAGATAGTCCTGAAAAGGACTGTTTTTTCTGATATGTCGTTCAAAAGTTGAATAGTCCTGAAAAGGACTGTTTTCGATCTATCTTTCAATAGTTGATTAGTCCTGATAAGGACTGTTTTTTGTGAAAGCTAACTTTTTTCGATCAGAGAGTTTCTGTTGATTTTTCAAGATTAATAATCTGTGATGATTTCTCTCAAACTGTTGATTTCAATCTGATTGTCAAATTCAGCAAAGACAATAACGTTGATCACTGTTGCCAAGGCTTGTGCGAATTGAAGCTCAATGCGAAGACTTCCAGTTTTTATAGGATGAAGTTGTCCTTCTTCACTGCCTTGATCAGCTGTCAAATCGTACCCCCACAAACAGTATCCGCCGATATAGTCTTCTTTAGCAATATCAAATGATTTATTGAGTCCTAAGGCTGAGACAGCCTGATACATAGACAAATATGATTTCAAATACAACCCATTTTCAAAGTCAGGCTCAAAGGGTCTGTTATGAATACTATGTCCATTACATGATACATCTATTTTTGACAGATTAAAGTGTTGAAAGAAAAATGGATTGTTAGCATAAGCCCCATTATAAGCAGCATTTGTTACCATTGCAATGAAAACACGTTTTGGAAGCTGTCCTTGAAACAAATGATCTTCAATTTTAGACTGAAGTCCATTACCGATAGTAAACGTCTTTACTTCTACCCTACGGATAGGGATTTTCATGTTTTGCTGAGCTATGAGATGATTTAGATCATTTGCAACAACAGGCAACAATTCAATATTTCGTACATGAAGACTGACTGTTTCCATTACAATTTTTGCATCTGGTGCAGCAGTACCTCCTGTAAGGCAAAAGTTTGGTGAGGCTCTGTTTAATCTAAGTCTGATTTCAACTCCATTAGGTAAATATTTTTCTTGCTGAAATAGATCAAGATGCAATCGTCCGAAAAGCTCTGCAGTTCTGCTTAGACCGATTACACCGATTCTGTTTACTAGCCCGGTATTTCCCGCATCATGGTTGAGTGTTTCAAATTGGCCACTGGTGTCTTCAATCCAAAGTGCACCAGCTTTCAAATGCGTAGTTTTGCTGTCAGCATTATAGGACAAAAGATTTTCGATATATGCTCTGTACGGATAGGTATCTGAATTACTGCTGATTAGTTTATTATTTAGATACAAATCGACGCTGCTAAACATACTATGCAGGAAATTGTTTACAGGTGCCACATTTGAACCGACTTCTAAATTAGTACCGTCAGCTTTAACGATTTTGAATTTGATATACAAATACGATTGTGACAAATCTGTCCAATGTTCGGTTTGAGGTGGTATGATGAATTCTATCGGCGAATTGCTTGTCAAAGATGCTATTGGAAAATGTTCAACCCATTGACTTTCTTGCATCGTTGTCATTGTAGGTGGTACAGAAAGAACATTGAGTTCTGATTTACTGCATTCACAAGATCCGTTTTGCATCATTTTTATATAATATATATATATAATATATATCAATCAAATATATCGAGAGTCCTTGGTCTACTGTAATGATTTCTTTGTCTTTTATTAATGATCTTGCCCTTGCGAGATCGAAAGGATGAATGACGTGTCTTTTGTGATTTTCTTTTATTTATCCCCGGTATTAACTGTTGTGCTAGATCATGAATAGCTTGTTTTCCCCTTGAAATTACAACTTTTTTAGGGTTTTCACCACGTAAAAGGATATCTCCTACCGCCCCTAATCCTTGTCTGATTCCTTCTTTTTTTACAGCATTCAACCCAGATTTGACCAACGGTTTAAGCAATGGAGTCACTGTTTTAATTGCTGATCTAAATAGAGAACCTAGTCCGTACCCATACTGATGTTTTTCGCCGCGATAAACTGGTAGCATTTTTTTGGTCAAATATTTAAATATTTAAATATTTTTATTTTTTCTGTCTGAAATGTAACTTGACGATTGTCTTACCAATAATAAAATGAAACGGTATACCAGAATCCCCTGTTATTTGAATGTGAATAGTATCGAAATCAGATTTCGAAACGGGAACGTAATGCGGTAATGTAATTTCATGGTTGATATGTTGGGCTTCATAATTATTTTCATCTGATACGCTTGGTTTGAACGGTAGAACACGAAGTATGGGAGCCAATGTATCACCCACTATAGTGTGTTCAGCAACATCTGAATAAACAAACAGATGATTGTACCCAGCATCAATGTTAGGACTGTATTTAAATACCTCTAAAATATTTCTACTCGAAAAAATTATCTCATTTTTGAATTCTGGTGATCCTCCCAGTTTTAAAAACAGCTGTGGATGAAATTTGAATCCGGTTCTTGTTATATTTGTGAATCCCAATTTCGGTCGTTTGGTTGAGGTTGAATAGCTAATAGATACCCCGATTGAATGCTTCTGAAAGATTTCACTTAGGTTATTTTGAATCAAATCGTCCATTACCTCTATAACATGTTTTGCTGAAGTGTAACTACCCGGTGAAAAATAAAATCCAATTGACCATCTTACTGCTTCATCTCTTTCGTTTCGTTTTATTGGAACTATCTTCATATTATCTCTTCTTTTATCTGCCGCTGCTGCTGCATTGTATAAATTAACATCTGCAGTTATAATTTCGAACTTTGCTTCTTCTTCAGTTATGTTTAAATACTGAGAGGGGGTAATAAGATGAACTAATGCAACTTCCCAATTTTCCCTGTCAATATGAATTGTTTTTGGTAGATGAACTTTAAAACAACACTGTGTGTTGTTTGGATAAAGGTTTATGGAACTATCGCTAGGTAGAGTAAGATAAAACGAATTCATTTTTTAAATTTTTAAATTTTTTTGATTTAGTATTTTTTACTGTCAACGAGATCACCCCCACTAGTTGTTTTTTGTCCAGACTTTGTGAATTTTAGCCCTGGAGATGGAAGAATATACCCGAGTGAACTGCTTAACAGTATCAACCACAATTCACGATCTTGACTTTGAATACTTAAATGTACTATCGAGGTTGCAATAATTGCGTAAATGACTAATATCTGTGAAATATACGTAAACTGATTCTTTGGAACACGATTTCCACAGCAGTTGTAATTTTTAGTACTAACACTATCGACACTTTCTGTCCCAGTCTCAATGTTTGACTGCGAATTTATCATAATTGTATTGTCTTTTTATTTTCCCCGATCAAGATACCAAATGCGATTCTGGTATCCAACTTTGAAATTTTTTTGGATAACCTTTCCAATTGACTTTTATTTCTTTGATTATTTTTTTACCCTCACGTCTTGTACGTCTATCAAGAACTGAATCAATTTCATAAATTTCATCATCTTTTATCAATTGAAGTTCGTATTCATAATAAGTCCCCAAAATTTGTTCACCCTCTAAATCTTTTATTTTATAGGTGATAGGTGAAAATGTCTTGTTAACATGAGTGATTTCAAATATTTCTTGAGTCCAATTTGGTAAATAACCTTTATCAAATGTACGTTTCGTTTTATTGATACGAACACGATCTCCAATTTTGAATTTTGGTTTTTTCGTCATTGCAATTGTCGATAAACGAGGATACAGATTTTTCGAAATTTCTGCCTCGTTTGATTTTGTTACCATTGCAGGAGATGTTTTGATACTTCTGTGAAAAGTATGATTGTAATTCTTAACTAAAGAATTCAATACGTCAATGTAACGTCTTGTTTTCTTGTACGTAAAGTATTTCCACATTCTCGTTTTTAAAGTGCGTTGAAATCTTTCAACAATACTTGCTTTCGTCTCTGGATTTTCAGTGGTAAAGAAATGAATCTGATTCTTTTTCAAGTATTGCTGAAACTGTCTGTTTTTAAATTCCGAACCTTTATCTGTTTGAAGTGATAAAGGTTTCCGATTTGATTTCTGAACAATAGATTGAAATGCTCGAATCAAAGTTTTTCCCATCTTATTTGGAATAGGGATAACCCATGAAAATCTTGAAAACACGTCAATTATACAAAGTAAATATTTCTTGTTATCATTTTGTCTTGCTAAATGTTGCATGTCAGCCAAATCAGCCTGCCATTGATAGTCTATACCACTTACAATAGTTTTTCGTCTTTTGAAACGACGACGAATTGGTTTATGTAAGGTATAGGTGGATTCACCCCGTAACCACTCTTGAACATCTTTGTATCTTATTCCTTTCAAAACAGATTTTGCAGCGTGATACAATTGCTTTATTCCAGTAAATGCGACAGTACTTTTGGGATCATAAAATAATTTTCTTAACACGTAATCAAGTTTGTAACCAAGTTTGTAACCAAGTTTAGGCTTTACCAGGATTCCCATGACTGAAGCGTTTTACGGCTAGGGGACTTTTTTATAGATTTTGATGGAGTTAACAACTCTTTAGTATAGAATCGTCTCAATCTTTCTCTTTCTTCAGGTTTCATGTATGGAGATGATTCTTTTATTCTTTTTGCAGATTTTTTAACACTTCTTGTAAGCGATTTCCTTGCACTTTTTTGTACGCTTTTTGGCGTGTGAAATAAGTGATCGGATTCGCCGTAGGATTCTTCATCTTCACTCACTGATTTACTCAGTGATTTACTCAGTGATTTAGTCAGCGATTTATCTTGAGCTTTTTGCATCCATCTCCATCTATTTGAGTTACCAATAACTTCTCGCGGTATATTGCTTTCGTGTAATGCCTTTGAAAAAGTTTTCCATCCTCTAGGTTCAGTACCTTTTCTCTGACGAATTGTATCATTGATAAGATCGATGATATTGGAACCATGAATGCGTACACCTTTGTATGACACGACTCCTTGTTCGTCCCAAGTTAAATTATTGTTATCTTTTATCATACTCAAAAGTAACTCAGCTTTTCTTTTCATGGTTTTTGGTACGCTTTGCAAAATTTGATCATGCAAGGTAACAGATGCTGATTTCTGTATACTGTCATCACTTTTTGTCATTGGGAGTGAGTTGAACAAAGTTGGTCTTGCTTTTTGAACCGAATTTTGTAACTTAAACAAAGTTTCACCATACCTTTGAGCCTTTTCTGTTTCTGACAAATCAGTGCTTTGTAAAATATGACCCATATCCTGTCGAAGATGTGCTGCATCCACAACTTGCGGATTGGGTGGTAAACGAGGTTTATGATATTGCTCGTCTTTCCAACGATTCATATTTTCTAAAACCTGATAAGGCACGATAACCATTTTTTTAACAGACATGATTTCTATCTATAAGATTTTATCTATAAGATTTTTATCTATAAGGCTTTAAGTGCCCCTCCTATTCCTCCGATAACGGCTTTTCCTAACAATGGTAATAATACAGGTGCAAGTAATGAAAGAAATCCACCTTTTTGATTTAATATTTGTTTTTTATTTTTTACAGAAGCCGATTTCGAAGCTAAGCGTCTGATATGTTGTCGGCTTGAATACAATTTCTTCTTCTGAGCTGATGATAAATGTACATTGCCTTTTAAAACGTTATGACAACATTCCGATATACATCTTATCACTTCGGGTGATGAATCTTTTACAAGTTTTTTACGTATTTTTGGTGTAGCCTGCATCATGGCCATAACCATTGAACCATGTTTTTTTATCAGAGGCGTTTTTCTTTTCATGTTGACTTTAACTCGATATCGGATTAAATGATAATACAACGTCCATGTCACTATCATTTATACCTGATGTTTTTAACATACTGTTTTTAACATACCGTTTTTAACAGTCAGAATTACTTTTTTAACATACTGTCTTTTACAGTCAGAATTACTTTTTAACATACTGTTTTTTAAGAAAACTGTGAATAGAGAGCATCAACCAATGTGTCAGCGCTAGCCATGGATGAATCCACGGGAACGGTTCTTCCTTTCCCAAGGTCAAGCATCTGCTTTTTTTCGTCAAGTTTATATCTTCCTGTACCGAGGTTATATCGTAGCATATCTTCTATCATCCGTCTATATTTTCTTAATCCTTTTTTATGTTTAGCCAATGTATTTGGAGACCAAGCGACGGATGGAATTCTTTGAAACGCTATTTTTTTGCCTGGTAATATAAATCTTGAATACTTTCTTTGGTAATTCCGCATTCTTTCACCAAGTATTTCCTCTCTAGATTTTGGATATTGTTGATGTTCTGAAATGGTACTTGCTACAGGGGTTCGTTTTCGGGTAGTAACAAATCTTTCATCAATCGTAATTGGAGATTTTTTCTTTTGAGATTTTTTCTTTGGAGATTTTTTCTTTGGAGACTTTTTCTTTTGCGGAGCACGCTTTCTTGGAGATTTTTTCTTTTTTGGAGATTTTTTCTTTTGCGGTGCACGTTTTCGTGGAACACGTTTTCGAGTTTGTCTTTCAACTCCAAATTTTCTGATGGTTTTTACTCCATCCCATCTCAGTAAGCTTCTGATAATAACACCACCTAGAAACCCTCCCCCTCCAGGTTTTAAAATGATTTTACGTTTACTTTCCTCGTCTATGGATGGATCTGCTAACCGTTCAATATCTGTTCTATGTTTTGTCATGTACGTTGTGGTTTGTTTTGGTAATTTGATTTTATTTTCAATGATGTTTTGCGCAGCCAACGTAAACCATTTTAAAATTTCTTTTAAGCCTGCTTTTAACACAGCTTCTCTTTCATGTCTATCGGTTTGTTGGCTTAAATTTCGCAAAGCAGCTAAAACTGAACTCGATGTGGCTGGTAATGCCATGTTTACTCACGGACGTGAATCATAAAAATGATTTATGTTCAAAATGTGATTCCCTTTTAAGCAAGAATTTTGCATAAAGTTTTTTAAGCAGGAGAATAAATAATGGGACCTCTTTCATCTCCTTGTGTACGCCAACGATGAAATATATCTGCTCGTAGTCTTAATTCTTTTTTTGTTTGTGAATGAAAATCTATGACTAAATAACCATGATCCGTCGATGTAGCATCTTCATAAGCAGGTAACAAATGTGGGGCTTGCATTTGGTGAGCTAGTGTTTTAATCTGATTCTTATCTCGTTCATTTCGAAATAAAATCATATATCTGGAATTAAGACTAATGGTTCGACTCGATTTCGACTGCTGAAACATATTTTGCGTGATGTAAATCACACTTGCATTACGATGGTGTCCTTTTCTTGTAAACCAAAGTTTAATTTTTTCCTCATCTTTTTCACCCAACATATCATCAAAGACAATTAAATGTGGAATAGATACATCACTGACAATTTCGTTTTCATCGTCAGGAATTCCCTCCACGAATTTTATCAATTTGAACTGTGAATTGAACTTTTCTTGCATAAGATTGTAAGCATGCTGCCATTCTTTGTAACACCAAACAACTCTTTCAGGAACGATGTTGAACAAGTCTTCTCGATAGTCAATTAATTTATGAACGAACTCTGTTTTTCCGCATCCACTCGGTCCTGTGATGAAAATATTACAAGGGTGTTGAAACAATATGGATTGTACATCCATATTTTTTTACTTTTCTCGTTAAAGGCTATTGATAAAATGACAATATCAATGAAAATAAAAGCATTTTTATTGAACAGAGGTGAACATTTTTTATTGAACATTTTTTACAATGAATAACAATTTTTACAATAAACATTTTTTACAATGCAAATTCACAAATACCGCGATTTTTCCATTTGTCTTCATGTTCCACAACAGTTTTGTGCAATTGTTCATTACCCAAAGACAAACTATATACACTGTCCAAACCACTATATTCACACGTTCCTCTAATTTCAAAGACGTTTTTGAATACTGCTTTTGACGAAAGAGTTGAAAGTACGATTTTTTCTGTGACATCTCTACCAAATAGGAGATACCCTTCCATGATATCCACTCCTTCTACATTATCTCTTGATTTTGTATACCGTAAGTAAAAGTTAAACAGGACTGATTTCATTTTCAGTAGATTCAGATAACTTTCTTCTGGTCTTCCTATGATAATGAATCGCCATCGACTTGTGGCTTGCAACTGCTTAGTGAAATAGTCACTTTTCCACAAACAAGCTGTTAAATACCCTTTGATAGGGGTATCGAAGTTTGACTCAGTTATCAGCATTGTAATAAAGTCGTGCATGCTATACAATTTACAGGATGTCTCTCCTTTTGCAACTCCCTTATGCAATTTATCTATCCAAAATTTCACACATCTGAATTTAAGGTTAAACTGTGTTCCTTCATCGAGCGTGTGTTGTCGAACAAATTCTCCATAAACTTTTTCACGTAGCTCTATGGGTAACGGTAACACAGTTGCCATTTTTTCACCAAACGCCTAATATTTTTCCGTCTTACTTTATCTGTTTACCACAAAACAATGCGATATAGAAATTTATTTTCTCAGACTTTTATAACCATAGGGCACAGTGTCAGTAGCGTTTACAATAACTCTTTTGGTGTATACAGAGCGAAACGTTTTTGTCTGCGGTTCGCTGGTCACTGTTCTATCTCTATGTCTTTTAATTTTACAATCATACTGAATTTTAATTTCTATCGTACGATCCAAAGCACATTTTGAATAGGTATCGAAATTCACCACCTGCTTGGTATTGTAATCCAAAGTAATTCCCTTCACTTTACATTTACTTATCTCTTCTCCATCTTTTGTTTTCATTTTGTAAGCATAATTTTTAGGCCCAAGTCCTCTGAATTGGGTAATTTTACAGTCAGGCTCTTCATCAGTCCATTTTCCTAACCTACTGTTAATAATGGGAGGATTCCATAATTCAGGATCATGAATGTACATACAACTATCTGTATCGAAATACAGAACTCTATCTTTTAACTTTTCAAGAACGGCGTACAATTCCAACCTTGCATAAGCTGTTACGTAAGACCCTACTACCACGTTGGCTGTAGCGTGGGTGTCAATATGTTCCAATTTTGATTCATAGTTAACCAAGATGAATGGACAGTCCTCGTCAAAGATTTCTACATGCTTTACAATGAAATTGGGATTGGTGACTAATTCGAAATATTTAGACGGATCACTGATGTATTCCGTCTGAGTCAATTTTTCACGCTGGGCTAATTTCCCCCAAAGACAGTTCAACATAATCTTAGCAAACGATCTTCTCCCAGGGTTTTTTTGAATACAACTTGGATCAAGACGAACCCCTTCTGCCTTCTCATATTCACAAACGAATTGATCTTTTTCCGAGTCTGATTGACACCAATTTGGGTAACCACTGGCTTCTTGCTTAATTTTCAAGAAATTATCCACATAGCCTTTAAAGAACTGATCCGAAACAGATTTGAAATGCCAGATTTCATACACTTGTATTAGCCGATAACCACAGTCAAGAGCTTTGAATAATTCAAAGGTAACCCAAGTTCCGACCAAAGCCCTCTCTTCTTCACCGTGGATACAAATGTTTGAACTTTCTTCTGCACATTTCATACAGAGTGGAAACATCATTTTATTGTTACAGTGAACTGGGAGAACGGGGTGAAACAAATCAGTTGGAGGTAAAACTTTGCATTTGATTAAGCCCTCATACTGACGAATATTGTTCATATCAATATTCTCACTAGTCAAAATTTCTGGCTGGCCTACAGGATAGGATTTATGTTTACAAACATAAGGGTACAGAGAACAGATATCAATGTACTTGATTTCCTTCTTGCTTTTTTCATCAACATCGTAGCTAATTTTTATGGCATTACATCTTCCCCCAGACAACCCCTCCCTCGGATCGATGGGATCCAAATGTGGATATAACTTTTCAATGAGTTTTTTGTACTCTTTATCCTTCTTCATCTTAGCATCGAATTCGTGCTCCCAAATGGTCACGACATTATACCCCATTTCTTTGATATCTGCTATACGTTTAAAAGTATGGTCATACAATTCACCCATGGGTCTCCCATTGATGGGGTTGATCTGTTTTCGATCTGTATAACATACAGGACAACCATGATACAAATCCCCAAGGAATTCATAGACCGTGTTTGATTGACGGTGAAAACCATCTACAGTATATCTCCCGATTTGAACTTCCCCACCATTTTTTGCATGGTGAATATGAATACCTTTTTCCCGAGCTACGCTTTGAATCCAACGTATCGCTTTCATAGAAAAACGTCGTCTGGACGAATCTTTACTTGAAATGATAGCTATCTGATCTTTTGCTAAATATTTGCTTCGCCAGACTTTGTTACAAGCATCGGCGATGGTAATTGCCTCTAAAAATGGACAAATACCACCCTGTTCGATAAACAGCTTTCTGAATTCAGCACATCCCCGTCTTAGGATATCGACATCTGACCTACAGTACGATTCCATCTCTTTTTGAAAATTGAATTCCTTACCCTTTTGAACTTTGTCATTATACCAGACTATGAATTTCGACCTACCCTCTTCAGACATTGAGTCGGGTTTGTAATAAGACATATCCAGATACGGGCCAACGTAATCCCAGAATTCATCTGTATTTGCCCAGTGAGGAAAGTAACCTTTTTTCATTTCTTGAAGACCAAATGTGGCTGGAAATTTCGCCAACCCAAAGTTCATGAAATTGAAGGAATCGATTAGGCGCACACCATTCAATTCTAACTTCATAATATTGTTTCCATTCATGATCAATTTTGGAACTTTTAACCCAACTTTGACAATATAGTTAAGAATGAACTGGCCATCATAGCCTTTGAGGTTATGAGCCATAGCTATGACTCCTTTGTGATGTTTTGAAAAGAGCCACTTGCAAAATTGACTCAAAGTTTCTTCTCCTTGAAAAATAACTTCCCTACCCTCTTCAAATTCACTGCATGTAGAACAATGAAAATCAAGTGGTTTATCGATACAATCATCACATGCTCTATGTGCTATACAATAATTTGGGATGTGCACCCCTGTATCTTGTTTGCATTCAAAATCAAAGAAAATGAACTGTGGTTTTTTGACGACAGAAGAACTCGTCTCATCGTCGCTGTCGTGTTTCATCTTACTTTGGTAAGGTTGAATAAAACAGCGATGAGAAAAGTCAACTATTTTCTTGCAGAGATGACACTTTTTCTTTCCCTTGCAGATATGATTTCCCTTTCTGGTAAGATACTGTACACCACATTTTGAACAGAGTTTCACTAATTCACAAATGGATTTCTTTTCTTTACCTTGAACATTTCTGTGATTTTCAAAGCATGCTGCACTAAAAAATCGCCGATGACACTTGGAGCAGACATACTCTTTGGATTCTGATGGACATTTTCCAGCACGATAACAACCTTTGCAGATTTTTGAGCAAGCATGATTTTCCCGAGCGTTATAACCCACATCACAGAACTCACAATAACAAGCACAACAAAAAAAACCTTTGATGGATTTGATATAGTCATAATGGTTTTGATGAAAGTATAAATGTATGATCTTACTATTGTCTTTCACTTCTGGATGTTCAAATATTTTCCTCGTTTTGGAATGCTGATCGTGAACTTTAATGATATAGTCTTTTTCATACAAAAACAATTGAATTCTTTTGAATTCATCAATTCCTACAGACTGTGTTGGTAAAACTCCAGCTTCATTCATCAATTTTTCAGCTTCAATCTTTTGAAGGGGTCTGTTTGATCTTTTGATGAGATCCCATCTCCGATTCCACACTTCGTTGTTTTCACGTTCATGGTAGCAAATTCCCACAACAACGGCTCTTGCAAAACATAATTGATCATGGTTGTTAATTTGAATAAGCGATTGTTTCTTCTTGGCAAAAACTTTCGAATCCAATAGTTCTGTGGTTCTAAGATTTTTTCCGTTACCACATGGAGGTATTGTATGTGTAATGTCAAATGTCATGGATCCGTCGTTCAAGACAAACTCTGTATTTGACTGTAAAACTCGTTCAATTTCATTCAATATAGTTTCACCTTGCAGTTGTTCTGTAGCTAAAAAGGGAATATGAATCCCCATCTCCAATGAAGGATGATCGATGGTAATTCTAATCATATCTGTCGGGTTTGCATCTAACTTTCGAATGATTTCATGGGTAACATTGTCAAATAATCCAAGCAGTCTCTGGGGTGATAATTCTTCAAATTTCTTAAAACTCACTGATAATACATGTGATTCTGTTCTAAATTTTCTTGACTTCTTTTTTCCCCTTTCTATTAAGTCATACAGACTTTTCATATTCAAAGTAGAGCTGGTGTTTTCTTCTTTCAAAGATTTTTCATCGCTTTCGCTGTCACTTTCTTCTTTCAATGGTACAGTTTTTTTCTTTTTTGGTGGAAATGACTCGTCGTCACTGTCACTTTCTTCTTTCAACGGTACAGTTTTTTTCTTTTTTGGTGGAAATGACTCGTCGTCACTATCACTGTCTGAATAAACTATTATTCTTTTTCTTTTACCCATCGTTTCAGCTCTGATTGAGAAGACAAAATGAAGCAATCAAGAAAAAATCTAACAATTTATAGACTCTTTCCTTGCAGTAGTGTATAAATAGAGACGTCGACTGTGAAAATCTCATTATTTCTCTGACCAACCTCAGACAGAGCAGTCGATAAAAGAAAATGAGCGAGTTCAAGCTGCAAAATACATCACCACTTAGAAAGAGGATGGCGTTGTATGTTAACCCATACACCCACGATTATGAGATCAGCAATATACCACCACAATATCAAGTTAAACATAACGGCGTCTACGTGGGATCATTTCTATCCCACCAACATTTAGCAGAAAAAGATGTTTACCGTATGACCAGCTACAGAGTTTTGGATCAATCAACGATCGACAAACGATATGGGATGAATGGTGTGAGAACAAATATTTGTTTTACATGCAACAAAACAGGGCATTGGGCCAGAGAATGTCCAGAAAAAGAAAAGCAGACTGGAGAAAATGTTTTTGTCTATGTGGATCCACTCAACCATGACATCAAAATTTCACCAACAGTTGTCAAGCTCCAACATATGAAATACGTCGGGGTAGTAAATTCATTCTGCAAATCATTCAGCGGTGAAAATACATGGAAAAAAAGTTCACCACAGGATACATCATCCGTTGAAACTCAGACCATAGACATGCAGACTGACAACACGGCTATTAAGGATTCAGAGATCTGCAAGATAGCAGATAAATTAGAGACTTTACGGAAAAATCTGGACAAACAAAATCTCATAGATTGCACAAAAAACGAATTTTCTGCAGAGGCGAATTGTTCAAACGGGAAGAAAGAACAAAAAGATTTACTGTTGATAGAAAAAAGTGACAGTGACGACGAGTCATTTCCACCAAAAAAGAAAAAAACTGTACCGTTGAAAGAAGAAAGTGACAGCGAAAGCGAGGAAAAACGTCAAAATAACGAAAAGAAGAAAAAACGACAAACCAAAAAAAACAACTGTTTCTTTTGCAAATCGACAAAACATGGAAATGAAATGTGTCCAGATATGGTATTAAAAAACAATGAAAGGGGAAAAAAACGTAAGAGTAAATGTGAATCTGACATTCCGAAGAAAAAAAGAAAAACAGCCTAAGTGAAAAAAAGTTTTTTCATTCATTCTGTCTTTTTTACAGTTCAAAGTTCTATGACATTCCGAAGAAAAAAGTTTTTTCATTCATTTTGTTTTTACAGTTCAAAGTTTCATTGTAATGAAAAGTTATAAAATAAAAAGTTCTAAAATAAAAATATGAAAAGCATATATAGGACTTGACTTTGTTTGTTTGACAATTTGAAAAAAGTTCTTTCTTGGTATTGGGTAGCCCTGAAAAGGGCTGTTTTAAAATTAAAGAGAACGTATACTTTACCATTTCAATGAAGGATACATTCTCATTAATTTATTTTGCCAGCCACGATGTTCTGTTGGCGGTATCAGCTCTGACAGGTCCGGATAAATATTACCCATCTTAACGATTGGGGTACGAGTATAAAACTCATACCCTCTCCTGGCGAAGAACTCCCGAAGAGCTTTATGCTTTACTCTCTTTCTTTCTTCTACTTCGTCTTCTTTCTTTTCCATGAGCTCTTGCTCCCATTTCTCCTCCATTTCTTTCTTATTCTTCCTGCCACCAAACAACCCACAGCAAAATTTCGAAAACTTCATCGTGAAATGAGTTAATAAAAGAATAAAAAATGCTGTCTCTTTTATAGCATGATAGGGGGATTGACCTACTTTGATACAGAATTAACAGAATTAAAAGCGCGAACGTGGGCGAGAATATGTAGATAGAACATAACGTACTATATGATCTATCTACAACGTCTAAGAGTATCAAATCCAAAAAATGTAACGAAACTAACGATTGGTTAACGTTAATTCTGTTAATTCCAAGTCAAAGTAGGTCAATCCCACTGTCAAGCTATAAAAACACCGATTTTTTCCCATACATTCATCATTTTGACTCATAGCTCTCGAACATTTCGGAAGTTAAAAATCAATATGGAATTCGACTTAAACGATTTCAACTTAGATGCTTTCCTACCAGTGGAAAACAATGGAGACATTCTCTCATCGGCTATGAATTCAGCAAACATCATTCCGACGACTGTATTGGATAACATTTACGAAGAGACGAAACAGTTAAATTCGCAACAAGACTCTATGTTGACTCGGATCTTAAAAGAACTGGAAACATTCAACAAACATTTGGAGGAGATTAAAACTTTAAACACAAACACCGAACGGTTATGGAAAAACATTGAGACACTACGCTATCAAAGACAGAGCATTTCAGCAGTTCCAGTAAAGATTCCTGTGGAGTTCGACTTCGATAAGACAAATCTTCACAAGTTAGTGGACTCTATCGTAACTGTTGTGAAGAAAGAAAAACAACCAAAACAAAATCAACCGAGAAGAACAACAAAACGAAAATCAGAGGAAGACGTTAGCCATCTCCATAAGCGACATGTTGACCAAAAGAGATCTTCACCGACACTGACAGGCCAGGGCAAATACGGGAAAAACATACCGACACTGGCAGGACAGGGCAGATACGGGAAAAACATTGATAATTTCAATGACTTCAAAATCCCGAAAATCCCAAGAAGAACAAAGAAAAGCTGTCAGTAGAGAGAAAAAACACAGTCTCCAAACAAAACAGCCCTTTTCAGGGCTAACCATCTACCATGAAAGATCTATCTTTTCAAATTGTCACCCGAAAATTTTCCAAATAACCGGATTAGTCCCCAGATCACTTACCCTGGGAAGCACTCTGGGGACAAATCTTCCCTCAGGGTAAGCAGACTAGGGACGGAGGGGGGGAAGCAAAAATGCCAGAAAGTGCCATTTTTGACCCAAATCGACCAAAAATTTTCCAAATTGACCGGAATTGTCCCCAGATCACTTACCCGGGGAAGCACTCTGGGGACAAATTTTCCTCAGGGTAAGTAGCCTAGGGACACTGTCCCTAGGCTACTTACCTATACTACTCACGTACTGATCAGAAATATCGATGCCAAGACTTAAAGAAAATTTACCAGAAAGAGTCATAGGTATGCTGGAGGCTGGGCTACCTACTACAGAGGTTGCAGTTCATGCTGGTGCATTCGCGCAAGCAGTCAGCAGCCATCTGCCGCGATTTGCTCAAACCTGAAGTGCAAAAGACTTACACGTAGCGGCAGATGGCGCGTTACGATTCGAGCCTAAGACCAATATATCGTTAATCAGTACCTACGAGACCTACGAGCAACAGTTACAGCTGCTGTTATCCCCGGAATTGTTTAGTTGATAACGGTTTGCGCAGACGTCGCCCGCACGTTCGCTCGGTTCTGACGCGCCGCCATCGCAATTATAGAGAGCAATTGGCCTTGGGACACATAAACTGGACAAGACAGCGTTGGCGGACAATTATTTTTTTTTTCTGATGAGTCGAGGTTTGTATTGTCTCGAGCTAATGGCCGTGTACCATTGTTCCGATGCAGGAATGAACGTTATGCCGACTGTTGCGTACTGCAACGCGATCGTTTTTCGGGCTGGGGTCAGTTATGGTGCGGGCGGCATTGCTTACTGGTATTGTGCCCCTCTCGTCGTTATTGGATGAAATTTAAATGCCCCCTGAAAATTAGGAAAATAATCTAGGCCCCCATATTGTCCTTCTGCTTTGACTAAGCAGTGACAATTGCTTCACTGACAGTTGCCCTATAATTGAAGAACATTTTAATGATGATTTATTTCCATAACAAAGTGAACAATAATCCAGATTCATTGCAATAATGCGATCTTCGTGGGTACAACTGCTATCAGATTTTAATATTTACCTATTTGCATTAATTGCAATCAAGAAGAAGAAGATTTAAAATAAATAAAAAAAAAAAAAAAAAAACTAATTTAGGTTTTACTTCTTCATTTTGTACTATTTCGTTCTGTTTCGTTCTATTTCGTTTCGTTTCGTTGGGTCTGGTTCCGTTTCGTTGGGGTTGGTTCCGTTTCGTGTATTTCCGTTTCGTAACGTTTCGTTGCGTTTCGTTTCGGTTCCGTTTCTAAGTTTATAGGGACCCCTTTCAAGACTGATGGCTATGGTAGAGGTCAATGTGTCGAATTTTTACATGCCTCATTTTATTTATTATCTGTTTTCATTTTCCACTGTATGTTAATCATGAACAGGTTTGCCCATGTAGCCATTACGTTTCTTACCAGTACTCCACACATCATCGATTTTAAGCCACTGGCTGTTTTGCACCTTAAATAGGGAGTCGGAAAAAAAAAAAAAAAAAAGGGGATTGGAGATAATACTGTCGTAACAACTTTTATCAATTACATATCAGAAAAAAAAGATCAAAGTTTAGGGTCGTTTACACTACGCCCTGATTATAAGCTCTGTGCCCAGTCGGAACCACAAGTTGTAATTAATGAGATAAACAGAACAAAGTTATATAAAGAAAGTACTATAGTATGGCGCGATGTTGGGTGAGGACCTTAACAAGCGGTCGAATCCCAATTAGAGGGAAAGTACGAAACTACTCGATTAGTGTCAGTTCTATTAATCAACTGTAAAACTATGTTAACCCTTAACAACACTATCTCGAGTCTGAACGATCCCGAGAAGAAAACACTTCGGGAAGAGGAGAAAATTCTCATTTTCGCAAAATGTTTTTGTCTATTCAAGGACAATTATTAGATCTATCATTTGAAAAAAAAAACCATTTGAATTGTCACCTATAAATTCCATCAATATGGACGACTTTGAAATTTTTTCGTCTGCTAAAGAGCTGTTTTAATCGAACTTGCTTACATCTAAAAAAAAAGAGGAAATCGCGAAATAACTTTCAAAGTTTCATTGACGAAATAATGGCTGGTAAACATTACATCGTAAACAGTTTGGTTATCTGTTCATTTCGGCAGTCCACTAGGCCCACGGTGGGTTCCTAGAAGCTTAAACTGCAAACCAAGGATGTTCGGGCATGTGCTTGCGATGTTATGGGACATTTCTGTGTTTCTACCAAGAATTCTTCAAACCCTTTTTGTACTTCGGCCATATCGGGATCTAATTAAAGTTTACATACATGTATTTCAAATTTGGACACTGAATGATTTATTCTGAATGTTATGCAATCCGGTTTTTTGCCGATTACACGGAACTTTGTGGAATGATTAACTTTAGCCAATTTTATAGTTGTTTATTATATCTACGAATAAACGATGCACAAATAGCTTTATCTGCTGACTGTTAAAACTGGCATAAAATATTCGAAGGCTTGCAGAACGCTTTCCGACGATGCCTAGCTAGTTGGGAGGGGGCGGGGGTTTCCAGACATCCTAACTGGTGTTATTCTAACAGGTACTGGCAACAATTCGATTTTACGAATGAATAGTCAAAAGAAAAGAAAATGCAATGCTTCTGTTATCAACATTACAAACACTCTATTCTTGCAGATCAGTTGATAACGAGGTAGTTGTTTGGCATTGTTTATTTATCCCGACTGTCAAAATTCAGCACTCTAACGGCAAGTATTCGGCAACCCCTCTGCATGATCTGCTACGTCACTGCAACAATACCATATGTACGAAAATCATTCAGAGGCAACTTCTGGAAAAATTTTGCTCCTTCAGATAGGTTTCGGTGTTAATATCGTAAACTTTCGTATGCCACTCCGCGATTTGTTGAACAAGCCCAAATGCAAAGTTCCATTCATTTTATTGCTTAACCCTTTACCACACAATCCCAAGTTTTAACGACCCTGAGAAAGAAGCCTTTTGAAAACACTGTGGAAAAAAGACTCGGAAAATGCTGGTAACCCACCTTTTCTCCTTTTTTCCCCACAATGTTTTCTACTCTATGAAAGACCAATTTCATGTTTTGAGTTACATTTGTTTTGTCGTCTGCAATTGCTTTCAACTTGGACATGGCCATAATTGTGTCGTTTGGTAGAGATTTAATGGCCCCGAAGAGTTCCTAGACAAGAAACTTCATTGCCAATCACTTTACAAGGCATCGGGACTACTAAATTTGATTTGATCGACAGCAGCGATCGTTAGATTCGACACCGAGCCAAGGGCTCTAATTCTTAAAGTCTTAGGTACGTAAAGTACGTACCCCACGCGCTACAACTTACACAAAGAGGCAGGAAATCACTGGCGAAAATGAAGCAAGGGTATGTTTTTTTACAGAAGTGATAATTGAATTTAAAAAATGTAAATCTTCAGTATGTTTTCACTGGGGTCGCTCTCACAAATATAAAAAATAGGCGTTAACCCTTCAGTGATTCAATTACAACTAGGTTCTTAATTACCTTTTTACCAAGATTTCATTGCTAACGAAGGGAACATTTTTTTAATTATATTTTTTTCAGTAAAAGGCGTACTTTACATTTCTAGTTACAAGGCTATCAGGATTATACCCGCGAGAGCTTTCAAATAAGTGAGGATTTTTCCCTCATTGGAGAGGTCATCAGACCTCTCCAACAGTGGTGAGTTTAAAAGGTAGACTGCCTCAGAAATTGCTGCCTAACTCCATGCTTTTCTGCGAAATCGTTCTGATACACAGTCTATTTCGTCATGGTTTTATAAATAAACCGAAATCAAAAAACTGAAATAGGAAATAGACGTGTTTTGTTTTTATTTGACGGATTTCAAAAAGGATTTGTTATATTGATTTGATTGCAAGTGACCTTTCCAGTGGTTGTAATTTTTCATTAAACAAATAAAGCTACACACACACAAAAAAGAATTTCGTTAAAAAAGAGAACACCGCGGGAAAAGATCACGCGACTTGAAAACGTGGGAAAAAGGTCACGTGTCTGTCATGTAATGCAGAAGAGGTTTCTTCTTTTTACACAGCGGCGATCATATAATGCCTTACTTATTTGTTTATATGTACCAAAATATATTGAAATTAAAAGCAGTGAGCTATTTGAAAACATTGATGCTGACCTCTCCTGGCTTCTTTTTAAAGAAGCCAACTTGTTCGTTACAAAAGTCAAACAGGTACATTTTTTCCCCAAACACCCTGGCTTCCTTCAGGATTAACCCTTTACCAGTTGATAGCATTTTAAACTTGTGCAATTTGACAGCATCTGCAGACAAACGATTAAATATGGATTAACTTTTAGTCAGTTAAGCGCGACTCACCGACCTTTTGCGGACAGTGTAGATCAAGATCAGACTGCACAGAACGTGAAGTCTGATCTTGTCTACACTGTCCGATAAGGAGGTATTTCTCTCTAAAATATACGTTTCAAGTAACATTATTCGGGATTTTACAATAGGATTGAAAGTTTTATTTAATTTATTTAGCAGGATGAGGGCTAATTGCTGTAAGGAGACCTAGTCTTTGACAGAAAAGAGGGAAATGCTGGTTACTAGCATTTTCTCCTTTTTCCGGGATGTTTTCAGAAGTTTTCACGATAAGGATCATGAAAACCCGGGGTTGTCTGGAAAAGGGTTAAATAAGTCTACATCTGAATTTCTTTGTCATGAAGTTTATAAAACTAAGACCTGCAAGTCTTGGCAGTCTGACAGTCTGATTTTGGCTCTCTTTACTCGATGCTCATTTGTTTTTCCATTTTTTGAAATACTCATTTAACACATCACTTGCAGACAAAATCACTTGCAGACAAAACTGTATAGTCTTGCAACAGAGGACTTAAAGAAAAGCATGGTGGCAAAAGTAGAAACTCGCAACCGGAGTTTCCAGGTTTGCCTCAGATTTTTTTTTTTATATCTATTTATGTTTTAAAGGGGTATTAAACCAGAGTTTGGCCCTTTTTGTTTTTGTTGTAGAGAAAATTGTTATGTTGTCTGGAAAGACTATGGGAAAAACAAAATTAAGTGCTAAAAAAAAAGACTCTTTCGGTGGCAATCGAGCCCTCGACCACCAAAACCGTGGCCGGCACAGAGCTAATATGTAAACTAGAGGCCCTGAGGGCCTGAATGGCTCTACTGGCAGTGATTTTGCTATTTTTTTTTTTAGCATTTTAGCATACCTTAACAATTCATACCCCCCCCCCCCAAAAAAAAAAGGTGGGGTGTTGTCGCAACTGGGCTTGAACCCACTGAGAAAGCACAAGTAGGCATGGTGAATTAAACAAACAGTGAAAAAAAAAAGACAATTTCTCAAGAGCAATTGTTTGGAATCCAGCCAAATTTGATAGGGTTTCAATACTCATTGTATTAAACAATCCCTGCAAGTTTCAAAGAAATGTGACCAATAACGTGGACTGTGTTGAGTAAACAATACTAAACTAAGTCTTCAAATGGCTGCTTTTCCTGAACTGAATTTGCTTTATGATACAAAAAACCTTTGCAAGTTTCAAAAGAATTGGGTCTAAAATGCAGACTTAATTGCGTAAAAAAGAAATGTAAATTTTTAACTTTAAATGGTTCCTTTTCCCATACTAATTGTTGAATGTTTTTTCAGAATCAATAGGGTTTAGGCTATTGATAATATAAAGCAACTGTGCAAGTTTCATGAAAATTCGACCACAAATGCCGAGTCGTTGTACATAGCGTAAACAAGAAACTGAAATTTTGAAACTCAAATGGCTACTTTTCCCACAGTGATTGTCAGATTTTTTTCAAAATCAATAGGATTCGAGCTATTGATGAGATAAACAAAGTGTGCAAGTTTCACAAAAATCCTTTCTTAACTGCAGATTTTATGGCGCAAACAAGAAATTGAAATGTTGAACGTTAAATGGCTACTTTTCCCACACTGATGGTCAGATTTTTTTCAGAATCAATAAATCAAAGCTATTGATGAGATAAACAAGCTGTGCAAGTTTCACGAAAATCTAACCACAAATGTAGGCTAAAACGCACAAACAAGAAAAGAAAATTTTAAACTTCAAATGGCTACTTTTCCCATAGCGATCGTCAGATTTTGTTCAAACTCAATAGGCTTCAAACTATTGATGAGATAAACAATCTATGCAAGTTTCACGAAAATCTGACTACAACTGCAGACTTTATCATGTAAACAAAAAATTTAAATGTTGAATTTAAATGGCTACTTTTCCCACACTGATTGTCAGAACTTTTTTCAAAATCAATAGCTTGCAAGGTATTGATAAGATAAACAAACTGTGCAAGTTTCACGAAAACCTGACGACAACTGCAGACTTTATCGCGTAAACAAGAAATTTAAATGTTGAACTTTAAATGGCTACTCTTCCCACATTGATTGTCAGATTTAGTTAAAAATCGATAGGCTTCAAGCTATTGATGAGATAAACAAACTGTGCAAGTTTCACGAAAATCCGGCCACAAATGCGGACTTTATCGCGTAAACAAGAAATAGACTAACGGACGGTCGGACAGACGGACTGACAGACGGACGACGGAAACCACGCCATGACATAAGCTCTGCTAGCTTACAGCAAGTCGAGCTAAAAATGTATTTATCCCTTGCTATGCAGTAACGGCTATATAGTTACTAACGGACTGGAAAATTTTATGGTGAAAATACACAAAATACTCGGTAAATCTTCGTGTTTTCTACGTGTATTTCCATCTATGTTTTAATTTTAAATCCGACTTTTCACGCTATTGAAAATTAGCAGTCTTTGTTTAATTTTTCCGGAAAAAACTTGCGAAATCTGGTTTATGACCATCTAAATCGTAGATTTTAGCAATTACTTGCATCTACCTCAATTTTTTTTTCAGGAGACAATGAGAAAGATACAATAGAAGTTATAAAAATTCGATTTTATGTTGTCTTTCATAAAAAAAAAAACATTCCGATTAACTCTTTGCATGGAGAGGGCAATATTATTTGGTTATACGGACAGTGTAGATCCAAGATCAGACGGCACAGAGCGTGCAACTTAATATCGAATCTTCACTGTCCGATATTGTGAAAGATACTCTCGCTAAAACAACCCAACAACACAAATAGATTGGTCGTTCAGACTTATAGAATACCATTTTCATTCACAATTTTTGCTCGTTAAAACTAATTGCATCATACGGAACAAAAAGTGGTATTCATCTTACATACTGGATTCCCCCGACCAACGGCGCAATTAGCCGTGTAACAAAGTAATCTAAACAAGAGTGTGTTTTGAATTCAATTGCCGTTTTCAATAGTATTTCAGTGCAAATGGTGATCTTTATCCCATATTTGTTCTAAGTGGATTTCGATTCCAGGTTTCATCTACCTGAGGATGCTTCGTTTAGAGACCAGGTACAGTATATTAAAAAAGTGCCTCTTAATTACTGCGCGTTGTATTTCGATGCTTTGCCCGTATTCACAAACCATTCTTATTTGAATTCATAGTCTAGGTTTAGAAAATAAGGCAATTTCTGATTCGCTAAATTCTTATTTTCTCTCAAACCTTCAAAAATGATTCATTACTGAGTTTTGTAGTGCGACAGCTGGCAAATCATCAGTAAAAGAAAACAGTCAAAATTAAAAAAAAAAAAAAAAAAAATCAGTAGTATTTCCTTAATGGGCTAAACAGCGTCTTATGGTATTTTAGATTTCGCGACTTGTTGGAATGTCACACTATGAATAACACGCGTCAACTAAGGACTAGCGTTGTCTGCGCATGTCAATACTCTTCGAAGATAAACCTGTCTGCTATGATGCATCGCTGTCCTGTACAGTATAAATATTAATACGCGGTACGTTAAATTGACGCTCAAAATAGCAAACAGAAAATGGCTATAAATAATCGATCTACGTTTGTGGAAAAATCAAGCCAGTTTTTCGCTACAAATTTCTTAAAAATATTATGAATTTAAACGGGGAAAATTATTTCTACAGCACCATTATTTAGTGCAAATCTCTCTAGACATTTTCTAAATATAGACATGGGGAAAACCGGGATTTGTGCAACGGACTGACAACAAAGATAACGTCACCACCTTACTAAGCTTATACCGAGGCATTTTCCCAAGCTATAGGGGCTATGTTTATAAATTACTGGTGCATAGGTTATTCGCTAGCTAACCATAGCTGGATGAATCGTACAAGGTATGTTTTAGTGAGTATACACGTATCTTTTATTTTGAAATCCGCTGCATTGATTGCCGCCATGAAAAGTAGTCCGGCTCTTTATCCAGGATGCCCACTCATCACAACTCGGTCGATTGCGCACCTACATCTAACCTCGTCCGTATAAAGGAGGTTTCCATTTTGAACTACGAATCACACGATCTTAAACATGGCGGCGCCCATGTAAATCGCTTAGCAACGACATGAAAAATCACGGTGAAGTTATTTATATCTGTCGATCTGTCGACGAAAGCTCCCTACATCATCGTACTATCGGATAGGTATGTATTAGAAAAGTGCCACCTAGCGGAAGAGAATGCGTGGACTCGTATTTAAATCAGTATGATGAGTCCATATCTGATGTAACAAAAAAAAAAATGGAGTTACCGATTGCAAAACGACCATCACTTTATTTCAACGCCAAAAATTGCATCTTTATACTGAATGTAGTGGCAGAGTTTATATGAAAAAGGTGGTTAAACTAAAAGTTTGTTTAACCGGTGACCTATATAAATTCTGGTGATATATTTTCATACTGTACATCCCTAGCTTTGATTTCTGGTTGTTGACAAGATGGGAAGAGGTGCAGAATTTTTTGACAGTGGCAATAACTCATGTGCTGAAATTCACGGTTTCAGTGCATACATGCATTTATACTATAAATAGCATCATATTTGCATGGCTATTTTAATATTTAGACAAGGAAGAGAACAATGATGCTGTTAAATGGAATAATGGTTTCATTTTTTTTTTAAGAACAGTCTTGATCCAATACGGCCGACAAAATACAAGATGGCTAACGGCGACCAACGTTTAATCTTTAAGTTGTAGTATACAAAGATATAATTGTATATTTACTTACTCTACAAGCAAATTACATTTGTATTGATAAATACAACAAATAAAATGAATATAGGCAAAGCCTAAAGGCAAGCAGTATTATCTATTGCTTACTCAAAACTCTTGGGAGGGTGTCATTTTGACCCAGATCCAACCAATGTTTTCAAAACTTTTTTAGTCAAATTTTGTTTACCCCGTGGAAGTAAGGAGGGGAAAATGTTTTTTTTAATGAACTTTCTGTCTTGATGAATTGAAGGAGTTTTTATACCTGCTTCGTTGCGTTTCAAGCTTGCACTTCAATGCCCCGTTAGCCAGAGGCATCATGTTCGAGTCCCACCTCTCAACCACTCACCTCCCAACCTCCCAACCTCTCACCGTATTTAAGAAGTTCGAGTCCCACATCAGCCACCATACCCCCATCATTAATCCATCAATGGACGTGTTTGAAGAAGTGTATGGACAGAACGACAGACTGACAAATGGACTGACAGAATTATCTGTATGAATTTATTGCACCCTTTCATTTATCAAAACAAACAGTTCCTTGGAGCATTTTCATCTCTTTACTTTCTGATCTCGAGATAAACAAAGTTAGACAAAATCAGGGTACAACATAGAAGTTTTGTAAGCATTTGTTGGATCTGGGTTAAAATGGCACCCTCCATAAAGCTTTGAATTTTCTTGGCTGGCTCAGAGCTTAACTCTTTCCTTACCATAGACGACAACAGAAGCTTTTGTGGACAGTGTAGATCAAGATCAGACTACACAGAATGTGCAGTCTGATCTCTGATCTACAATGTTTATTGCTATATTCTAGATTATGACCGAACTGTCTCCTGAGCTTGCAGAGAAAATTTGTTTTTAGTCTTGAGAAAATGCTATTTATTTATTCAGTAGATTAGGAGTTAAGATATGAATAAGCAGTCATAAGGCGCTGGGTTTGATCCTCACCCAAGATAATGTTTTACTTTTATGGGAGTGTCTATGAGCAAAGCAAAACACATCCCGAGCATGGACTACTGTAAAACCAAGGAAAATTCATGAAAAAGTGAGCTGTCAGTCTGATACGACTACTCGTAAATAATTTTGAAAGGAGAGTAAATCACAAATAAATCAACCCCAAAAAAGTCCAAAGTATCAAAAGCCCAAAGTATCAAACTGATATAAGGCGAAAAGAGGCTTGTTAAGAATTATATTTTTTTTTTTCCAGTCATTATTTGACAACGGCATTAAATGAAATCTTAACTATTTAGTCATAGTTTGACAAAAAAGTATTTCGTAAGTAAAGTTATGAACAACATAAATAGCTTACTTGAATGGATCCAGGGAGAAAGTAAAGACTGAAAATTTTTGAAGATATTTTGTCTTTAAATCTTTCTAAATATTTGTTTGAATGGAGTTTCATTTTGCGCTCCACAGCAATTCAGCGGTCGTAATTGTTATTAACTCTTAGGCTGCTTTTCCCGCGCCAGTTTTCTCATTCTTTTTATCCAATCAATTTCATCTGACCCTTTCTAATTCTTCACATACTCTGAATTCAATGCAACTGTTTCCTGTCACTGACTTTAATTCGGTTTTGGTAATGAATATTCAAATATCTGGATATTATGTCAAATGTGTGAATCTTCAAAAAGGGCTTAGATTTGAAAACACGCATTAAAGAGTGGATTTGGTCCTTTAAACCCTTTTGAGACCAAAACGAAGAATTTGAAGTTTCAAATCCAGACTATAAGTAGTTCTCCAGAGAAACAGAGATGAATAAACAAGTCTACAGAAAGACCAATGGGGTGAATTCGAATGTTTGAATTCTTTCTCTCATCTCCCTCTGTTCTCTCGCCTCAACTCTTCATTTTTTTCTCTGTCAGAGGCTTTAAGAGTCAGTCATGTCTGTATGTAGGTTTAGATGCGTTTCTTTTATTTAAACAACTGAGCAATACTTAAACGGAAGCAACTTTTTGATATATTTCTACACACATTTTTTTTTTCATAAAACACAATTTCATTTTGAAAAAAAAAAAAAACATACTGCGTTATAGAAGCAAGACCGCTGAATTAATGAAATGAACCTCTTCAGTTATGGAAATCAATCAAAAGATTGCAATTTCACAGTTGTTTTGGTCAGAATGTGTTACAAATAAGCGAAGGAGTCCTGTGTGGCTCAGTGGTAGAGTGTATGACTCGTAACCTAGAGGCCCGTGGTTCGATCCTTACCGGAGGAACTAGGTTTTTCGCGGAAGTGTCCTTGGTCCATGCGGTTTGTTGTGCTACTGGCACAAGTAATCCCAATGTAGTTAAACAACCACCCCATCATAACGGAGTACTACGAATTGTCGATTTTCACCTAAACGTATGAAATAAGACATAGACATACTTTATTACGTATACATATACACGTATCTTGTAATACAGTAAATGATTTTACCATACCTGTGGTCATGTGACGTGTACAATAACAACCTCATAGAGTAGAACAAAAGCCAGGTTCTACCGTTAGCAATAAGAATAAACAATACTCAATAGATACAATGAGAACCCTAATCGAAAACAAGATTTGCAGTTTGCCAGAAGTTACTTTTCATTGTTAAAATTGGACTTTCCTACAGTAAATATTTACATTTGGCTTCATAGCAGCGCGTGTCTATGGGTTTTGGATTTTTCGAAATGGCCGGAAATTGTGCACAATAAGTGACACGTATGGTGACTAGATGATATCAAACTTCGTCATGGCACAACCAACCTGTGGCACATTCAATCCCGTTCACGTACGCTAGAAAAAATTCACATTACCTACTTCTAGTCATTTAATAGGAAACCCATGTTTTAAATTGCTATCTTTGAATTAACAATAGATTTCAAAGTTAACTGGGACATATGTGGTTAAAATACATGTCATTTTGTCATGTAGAGCACCAAATCAGCTACTTATAATCTTATATGAACCTTAAAGTACAGTTATGCATCAAATAGTGGTAAAAAGGTAAGAATATGGAATCATGGTAGGTGTTGATGCAGTATGAAAATCACAATGCATTTTTGATGGGTGGGGTACGAATTTAGCATGTCTTTATCAGTTTAGTTTAGTTAGTTAGTTTAAACATATTTTATTGCCATACACATGTACATGTTTACAAAAACAATACATAAACAAAATTTCCAGAACATGGAATGACACATGCACATTGGCAAAGGGGTCTGGCCACAAGTTCTCACAACTTAGATTCGGCCATTCCCCTCCTCCAATTACATGTTACAGAAACAACAGTCTTAATGGCAGCTGAGAAAATTTCAAACATTTCAGTAATTAACGGATAATAAAGAAAAACAGATGATGAAACATTTGAACACTAAAGACTAAATTACTATTTAAAATAAGAGTGATAAAGATAAAAGATAGATTGTCAGCCGGGATTCGAGATGGGACACGTCTGATCAAATGGCGACTCATTTAGGATGGGCTCAAGGCACGTATAATAAGCGGTCATTCAAACCTTCCTGAGTTTTTAATAAATCCTTGAACAGAATTAACTATTTCAATATTATCATTAAGGCTTAAGTTATCAGATCCAAACAATAATAAATTTAAACTTAAAGGGTGGTACTTGCTAAGTTTGCGACATAATATCAATCTCTGATTGTTATATGACGGGCAGTGAAAAAAATAATGCTCCGCATCTTCAACATAATAGCCACAGTGGCACAAATTACTTTCTGAAATATGGTTTTTTGTGTAGGTCAAATTTCAGGTCGCTACAATTATTTCTTAATCTTGCATGAAAGACTGACAATCTGCGATCTCCTACACCAAAGTATTTTGGAACTACGGACACTGGAAATTGACGCAGGATTGTTGACTTAAACATAGAAAGAGATTGTAGTGATTTTGTTTCCAACGGCAAATTGTTCCATAGAGATAGTGCCGACGGAATGAACGATTTCGCAAAGATTTCGGTACGGCGGGCTAATGTTTCAATATCTTGGGAATTTCGAAGGGAATATATTGTACTGTTTCTAACAGTTGATGGAAACAGTTGACATAAATAGTCTGGGACTAGGCCATTGATGATTTTAAACGTTAGAATAAGCTTCTGGTATTTACGTCTGTCGGACAAGCTCAGCCAACCGATCTCAGTAAACAAATTTTTAAGAGAAGTAGATCTTGTAAGTCCTGTGACAATTCTTGCAGCTTCGTGTTGAATTTTTTCAAGAGAGTCCCTTTCAGTGCAAGGACAGTTATCCCAGACAACTGAAGCATACTCAAGAATAGGACGCAAAAATGATATGTAAAGTTGGTTTAAAGAATTTCGGCTTATTTTAAATTTTACCGCCCTCATCATTCCAAGGATTTTAGAAGCCGACTCCGTCAATAGCCTTATATGTTCGCGCCATTTTCCGTTCGCAGAAAGTGTTAAACCTAAGTGTTTATGGTGTTCAACAAAATTTATTTGGACATTGTCGAAGACCAAAGTAGGGCTGGGAACGGTTTTAGAAGAGAAGATCATTGCTACAGTTTTTCGGGGATTGAATGTAACCAGCCATTGCTTTGCCCAGTAAGAAATCATAAGTAAATCATGATTAAGTATACCCTGAATATCTTGAACTGCTGCTGCTGAGCAAGCTAATGATGTGTCATCAGCAAATAAACGTGAAATGCTAAGCAGGTTTTCAGAAATATCATTAACATAGACTAGAAATAGAAGAGGACCGAGAACTGAGCCTTGTGGAACGCCCGCCTTAACATTCATTGGTTTTGACTTCGCAGTACCAACAATTACTGCTTGTTGTCTGTTTGAAAGATAGCATCTAATCCAGTTTAGCAAACAACCGTTAATTCCATTTTGTTGCAATTTGAAAAGAAGACCCTTATGCCATACTCTATCAAAAGCTTTCGAAATATCACAGAAAACCATACAAGTATTCTGGTTAGAGTCCAAAGAAGAAACAACTTGATGATAGATATCAATCAGCTGATGAACAGTAGAATGACCCTTTAGAAAGCCAGACTGCTTTTCGTATATTATGTCATTTGAAACAAAGAAATTGTACATGTACTTGTAGACACACCGTTCCATTAGTTTACCAACACAACTTAGTATAGATGTCTTTATCACTACATGGGACATATTTTTATCAAATTAAGTGTTCACTTACATAATTACTATGTTCTGTGAAATCAACAAAAGGTTCTAGAAACCTTTATTTCGTAAAACAACATTTGATTTCTACAATAAAGTAAAAAAAAAAAAACCAGATAAACGATAACATTATACCCTACGTAAAGCGTGTAGGTCGGGAATGAAAAATACATGGAAAAAAAATCTGCACCACTACCCAATTGTCATCTGCCCAAAATCTATCAGTTTATATGTGAACTTCAAACAGGTATACATCAAATTTATATAGGTCACCGGTTAAAAAGATTTCCCAATTCCAGGGCCGAGCTCCTGGACAAGTATATCTAGTCGGATTTATAGGTGTTTTACACGAAATTATGTTTTCAGATAAAACCTAAACAGACCCCTTTAGGGAGTCTCATAGCCTATATTTTGTGCGGTAAGCGGCTAAAAAATCAAAAGTGAAAAAGTAAGTAAGTAAACAAAGAAAATGAATCCGCAAGGAAAAACTACCATAGATTTTACACAATTCCTTTGCAAGGTCTTAACTCTGAATGTTTTCTTGTAAAAGGCAATTTCCAACTTATATCAGTATAGTTTTTTTTTTCCATTTCAGACCACCAAATGACAAATGGAGCAAATGCCACAGGGGCTTCAAGATTAACACTACACTTATTTCTTACCAATCCTAATTTACCTTTTTGGTTTAACCCTTTACAAAAAAAAAAATTCACGAGATTTAACGAACACGAGGAATAGATCTTTTGAAAACATCGTGGGAAAAGGAGAAAACGCTGGTAACCAGCATATTCTTCTTTTCCCACAATGTCTTTTATCCTTTCAAGAAAAGTTGTATTCATTTGAATGCCATTTAAATTGTCGTCTGCTAGTCCTTACGATATGGACCAGTCCAAAATTTTGTTGTGGGGAGAGGCTTAAGAGGACCTTCATTTGGAAGTGTTTAGGCTTGCAATCGATGTTTCACGTCACGCTAAGCGAAACCGTTCAGAATTACTATATCGGAGATTCTTATAATGATTCTTATGTTGTCGATGCTGATGATGTCATTGATGTTGGTTGTAATGATGGATAATGACGGCGATGATTGTTTTCATCGCTTTCTTTTTTCATCAGAAGTACGACTGGAAAATCAATGAAATAAAAGACAGTTATCTCTAGAATATGATCCATTTGCAAGTTAATCCTTGATCACACAACGCCGAAGTTTAACGACCCTGGTGAAGAAAACTTGTAAAAACCTTGTGGGGAAAGGAGAAATTGCTGGTTACCACTATTTTCTCCTTTTCCTGTAATGTTTTCTACTCTTTCAAAGACATTTTTCATCAATGGGGCACATTTCATCTGCAAATGCTTTAAATTTGGGTAGGTCTAAATAATTTGTTGTCTAGTAAAAAGTTGAAAGAGAGCTGGAGCCGCTGTTTGATCATAAGAAATGCTCTATGAAAAGGGGGCTTAATACATCTGCATAAAGTATTGACCCAGGTCGGCCTGTGCAGTCCGCGTAGGCTGACCTTGACCGAAGCTTTTTGCTTTGGGTTAATTTGCTACATGTTAATGGATCAGTAGTACCTCATGATTCAATCGGTTCTTAGACAAATTGGATTTTGTAGATCCATTATACTGTGATCACTTGCTTGGTATCATACATCACGGAGATGCATTCAGCCCCCTTTTTGCCAGAGCGTGGATCTATGATTAAATAATAACTTACCATTCATTGAAAGAAATCGAAATTCGGTGATAAATTACATTATACATTACCAGGGTGGTTCTGGAAGTATATTGGCATTTCCCATAAGTCAACAATTTATCAACACTAACACCCTTTATCACACAGTCCCGAGTTTTAACAGCATTTTCTCCTTTTCCGAGAATGTCTTCTACCGATAACAGACAACTTTCATCATTTGAATCACATTTAACTTGTCCTCTGCAAATGCTTTCGGACAAGTCTAAATTTTTGTCATTTGGTAAAGGGTTAATACTTTTGACGACATACTATTGGATGTATCGTTGATACGTGGACATTCCAAAAATTTCATCAAAATACAATCATTGAGTAAAAAGGTATAAAGGATTTAAAACACCACTAACTACCACCCGGCGCAAGCATAAAGTCACATTGACTTCGCGTTGTTCAAAAGTCATCTTTACAAACTTTTTCTACGCGTCACATAGGGCGTAAAAACTATTAAGTGTTCCCCTTGGTGAGATCTTCCTCAGTCAATCAAAGTCTTATGATGTGATCAAAGATAATTGTAGTTTAGTGCCAATAAACACCACCACCAGACAAAGATAACATTAACTTTGTAGTACCGTTGGAATAAGTCTGATAATTTGTTCAATGTTGTTTTCACCACAAAACAAAAAAGTACCATTTTCCCCTAAAGTCTAGAGATACGCTGATCCGAGATTAAATAATGAATATTCTGTGTCTGTTTAGTGTCAAGGAGCCGACGTTGCAAGTCAGAGATCAGTAAGAAAGTTCTGGGTGGTCTGACAATGATCTTTGCTGTCTGAAAAGCTGCATTCACAAGTCGCCTACATGTTGATAGGAGGTTAAGGGTTGGTTGCTTTGATCTTTTTTCTAATTTCACCTTGCCTGCAGAATCATTATTATGGCAATCAATTACAACTATTATTAAACGGCAAAGCAGTTTTAACTCTTTTACCAAACGACAAAATTTTAGACTTGTCAAAATTGAAAGCATTTGCAGACGACAAATTAAATGTGACTCAAATGTTGGAATGTGTCTGTGATAGGGTTAAAAAACATTGTGAGAAAAGGAGAAAATACTGGTTACAGGTATTTTTAAAACTTGGGGTTGTGTGGTAAAGCGTTAAATAGTCCTGCTTTTGCCCGCTTATTTGCCTTCTTCAGCTGAAAGTGTAGGGCGGGATGACATGTACACAAATGTAAATCGTCTGCATCAATGCAAGAATTGATGAAATGCAAAAGTACATTAGATCAACGTAACGGTGAAACTCAAATTTGTTGACATTTACATTTTAGTGTCTTCTTAATTGAAATAAATTACGGTTGGAATTAGGAGTAACTGACTTTTGATCGAATTCAGTCATACTACTTTCAGGTCACGTTCTCGAAATCTATTTGGAAGACATTGCGTCACGTTCTTATAACCTGTTTGAAAAACATTGCCTGACAATTGTATTAACATTTTAGTCCGGATATATTAAAGCAATTGCCAGGGCGATCCTGTCGTTCTTTCGAATACTTTCATTAATTCTTATGCTGCCAAGTTCGACTAAAGAACGTTTTGCATGCAGTGTAGATCAAGATCAGGTTGCACAGAAGGTGGTCTAATCTTGGAGCTACACTGTCCGATAAGTAGATATCCCCCCAAATAACTTTGAAATAGCAAAATTACTGGTTTTAGTATCAGCTTGAAAGTTTCTTTCACTTATTTAGCAGGATAAGGGTTACGTTTAACCCTGTCCCAAACTACAAATTGTAGACCCTTCCAAATTGAAAGTACATGTATCTGTAAAAATGACAAGTCCCACAGAGGTACAAATAATTAGTGAGGTGGCGCCCTGCGCGGCTGGTGGCATTTTTCAAATACATATTATCTTCGAAAAATGTGACATGCACAGACCTCTGTGTCCATGCTTGTAAAACTTGAGTCAATGCTCAACTGAGATTGTGCTCAAACTTGAGATCTCACTTTTGCTTTAACCCTTCACTAATTAATCCCGAGTTTCAACGACTATGGGAAAATTGGAATTTTGAAGACATTGTGGGAAATGGAGAAAATGCTGGTAACCAGCATTTTCTCCTTTTCCCGCAATGTTTTTCTTTTCAGAGGCAAATCCGATTATTTGCCGTCTGCAAGTACCTTCAATTCGGACCAGTCTAAAATATAGTCGTGTGGTAAAGAGTTAAGGCGGTATGGATATCTGAAATGAAGACTTAGATTGAGTAGACAGAGGCTAAGCTCTAAGTTTAGAAGTTACATCATAGGGTTCATCAAATTACAGTTAAACAACTTTGTAAATGCTGAAAGTAACAATAGCTGCCAGAGTAAACAAAGCAGGTATAAAAATACATTTACATTTAAATCACACACACATATATATATATATATAAAAAGCTTGCCAAAGGCTCGCTTTACAACATTTTTTTCTATATTCCTGAAAAAAAGCAAAAAAAAAATATATATATGTATTGCTAGACGAGTTTTTGAAAAGTTTTAATAAGCCGGCGTTTGTAATGGTCTTTCTCTCAAATATCTCGCGTCAAAATAGTTAAAATTCAAATACCTACACGTTCTCGTTGAAATCAGTCGATTCAGTCTTCAGGATCACTTTAAACAACGAAATTTTAGACATGTCCAATTTGAAAGCACTTCCAGAAGACTGATCAAATATGGCTACAATGATAGGATTTGTTTTCGAACGAACTGAGAACATTGTGCCAAAAGGGGAAAATGCTGGTTCCGGCATTTTCTCCTTTTCTCACAATGTTTTCAATGGCTTTCTGTCTCAGGGTCGTTAAAACTCGTGTTTGTTTGGTAAATGCACAGGAGTGCAGGAATGCTGTAACTGAGCATTACATATAACCAACGATAGCCGGACCGTATTGACTGAGTTAAAACGTAAGTGAATCAGCATTGCAAGTCTCGGATTTCTGGGATGAGAATCGGTATTCAGGGTGAATTATCATTTTTTAGTGCCGTTCCATTCGACTCACATAAAATGTTTAAGTGTTAGAAGGTGATTTATTGAACTATTTACCAAACGACAAAATTTTAGACTTGTCCACGTTGAAATCATTTGCAGACGACGAATTGGATGTAGCTCTTCCGACGATATCTATCATTGATAGGGCAGAAAACATTGTGACAAAAGGAGAAAATGCCGGTTACCAGCAGTTGCACATTTTCCCACAATGTTTTCAAAAGCATTCATTCTCAGGGTCGTTAAAACTCGTGATTTTGTGGTAATGTGTTGTATTTAGGCTTCTGGCCCATCGTTCAAGAAAACATATGGTGCAATACCGTCGAATCAAAGGAAGACAAATTTTAAAGACATCAATTACAACAGAAGCATTGAAATGGTTTGAGGAAAGAATTGATCTTCATAAAAAAGATACATGGAGCATTATTGGCCGTTGTCTGTTTATACGGTATTTTACGCTACTTTCAAAGTAGTTCGGTATTATCAAATGCTTATAAAACTTTTTTGCGTGCTCAGCTCGGTTAAAGGCCCAACAGCGGCCAAAAATCAATGCACCTGTTAAAATGCATTTTCATTGAATTCATACCATATAAAAGTATGGAAAATATTGTGAAGATGACAATCTTTTATTGTGTGGTGGGTCCATGTGTTAGTCGCTGGGAGATAAGTAAATTTTAAAATCAGGCAAAAAGTAAACAAAAGATAAAGTGACCTGGCAAATTTTAATCTAGTTTTCAAGTTAATTTCTCTGCCAGCGACTAACACTTTGACCGAGTCTACACCAATTGTCATCTTCCCAATAATTTCCAACTTTACAACAATTTCGCTTTACAACATTTTTTTTTCTATATTCCTGAATATATATATATATACAACATTTTTTTTCTATATTCCTGAAAAAAAGAAAAAAGAAAAAAAAGCTACCTGATGTCAAGTCCAATGGCTACGTAAAAAACTAAGGACTGAACAAGCGTGACTATTTATTCTTTAAAGAACTGTTTATATCACAACTTGCCTTGTTTTTAGTGTAATATAAAATTATACTAAAATATAAAATTTTGGTATAATACAAAATATCTTATCTTACACATGTTTGAAATAAATTCTGTGTGATGTCATATGTGACGTCATCTTATACTACTTTAGAGGAGTAAGGTGGTTTTAATCTTGTTATGTACTAGAAAGAATCTGACATTCGATGGCTTTTAAGATAAAATTTTATTAAGTTCGACTGTAAAAATGTTATTCAGCTCGCTAGAGGCTCGCTAAATAAAATTTTTGTAGACTTGTTTAATAAAATTTTATCTCAAACCTAACTTATGGCAGCTCTTATATTTCTTTTCCAGTGTGCAAAATTTTAGATTTGTCTGTTTTGAAAAAAAATGCCGAAAAGGCGAAAAGAAAGAATATATGCTTGAAGAATAAATATGAGGGAGGCACTGGTGTCGTGGTAGAGCATCTGCCCTCTCGCACCAAAGGTCCCGGGCTCGAATCACGTGATGAGCAGTTCAACCTTTGAAAGCACCCACATTAAAGCGCCAGTACTGGTTAAAGTTTCTAAGAAACAATCATCGAGAGTGATAACTAAAGTTGTAAGAACTTTCTTTTACAATCGATATAAAATAAATTAATGTGTTTAAAATTTAAGTAACAGTACCTTTCAAAGTAAACAAAGTGGGTTTTAAGATGCATTTAAATCTAAATCATACCATTTAAAAAGTGTGGAAATTATTGTGAAGATGACAATCTGTTATTGTACAGTCGGTCCAAGAGTTATTCACTGGCAGAGAAATTAATTTAAAAACTAGGTTAAAGTTGCCAGGTCACTGCTATCTCTTGTTTACTTTTTGCCTGATTTTAAAATTCATTCCAGCGACTAACACATGGACCTACCACACAATCACATATTGTCATCTTCACAACATTTTCCATGCTTTTAAATGGTATGATTTAAATCATGTAAATACATTTTAACACCTGCATTGTTTTTTGGTCGCTATTTGGGCCTTTAAAGATTAAATAGATAAACTGAAAAGAAACCAAAAGTAAATAAGTATGTGGTTAAACAATGGACTAGATTTATAAAATACATATTGAGACAATAATATTTCATCTTGCAAATGTTAATTTGATTTCCTCATAAGATCTTTGACATTCTATTACAATTGACAACATCAGAACTATTTTCCCTGTCAAACCCTGTCACATCAGGTGTCACATAGCATCAGACGAGGTCAACAAGACCAATAACCTTACTCACCTCATACTGGCTATCCCCCGATGTTTCCTCTTCAATACACTTCAAGTGGCAGCAGACGACACCGTCACGTTCTTTTATAGCGCCTGTGACACTGTCTAGGGACACGAGTTATCTGTTTGTACAGTAATGCTGCTATAACTGTGCTGCCAAAATCTTTATCGTCCAGCCGGGTAGCTCAGTGGTTAGCGTGTCTGACTCGTGACCTGGTGGTTTAGGGTTCGATTCCCGGTTGAGGCAAACTTGCGATTTTTTGCCTCTCATCTCTGATGCATTTGAGAAAAGTAGACAGTGGCTTGGAAAAAAAGAGAAGTTATGTCAGTGTTGGTGTAAGAAAGCCAGGAAACACATGCGCAGGTGCACTGACTATATATGACCTGAGCTGTTAAAACGGCGTTAAGCTCCAATACCCACCAATAAACCAACCAACCAACAAACAAATCTTTGTCCAAGAATCCTGAATTTTAACGATACTGATGGGGGAGGCTTATGAAAACATTGTGGAAAAGGAGAAAATGCTGGTAACTAGCATTTTCTCCATTCCCCACAATGTTTTCTATTCTTTCTGTGACAAGTTTCTTTTTTTTGAATACCAACTGCTTTCAATTTGGACACTGCTAACATTTTGTCGTCTGGTAAAGAGTTAAATGTCATAGAGTCTATCTGATATTTAACCCTTTACCAAAACAATCCCTTCTTTTAACGATCAAAAGAAAAATGACTTTTGAAAACACTATGGAAAAAGAAGATGATGCCGGTGACCAGCGTTTTCTCCTTTACCCACGATGTTTCTATCCTTTCAAAGACAAATATTATGACTTTGGGCAACATTTAAGGAGACTTTCGGGATTTTCTTTTTTTTGCGCAACCTCAGTGCTCATGGAAACGAGCTGTTTCGTCCCCGGGCTTGTTCGCCCGAGCTTGTTCGTCCGGGCTCGTTCGTCCAGGCGTGTTCGTCATTTTAAAAGACCTCATTTCTTTTAAAATCAAATTTGGAGCACTAAGGAGGCATATTAGTATAAAGGACGATATTGGACTCTTCACGAAGGAAATAGCAGTACTCGGATAGTTTCACTGTACGGCGCGAAATCATGAAAGCCTAAACATGTTTCGCTTTAACCCTTTACCACACAATCCCAAGTTTTAACGACCTTGAGAATGAGGCCTTTTGAAAACATTGTGGTAAAAGGAGAAAATGCTGGTAACCAGCATTTTCTCCTTTTCCCTCAATGTTTTCTACCCTATCAAAGAAATATCATATTATTTGAGCCACATTGACATTGTTGTCTGCAAGTGCTTTCAATTTGGACGAGTTTAACATTTTTTCATGTGGTAACGGGTTAAAAAGAGATTTTGCTACGAAAGTTAGACCGTATTTCAAGGGTTCAGTCTACAGTTCCAATAAATGATACTACAAGAAATGCCGACTGTATGCAACGAGAGAGGCAGAAGAAACGAAAGCCACTGTCAGTTCCCCACCCATTTCTTCACATGCAAAGTGTACAGAAACATATTCTCACAATGAGATATCATAATCGTCGAACGAGCCATGGAAAAGTGGACGTTGAAATAGTAGCCTACGTCGAATTATTAGCCTACAGACTTCACTAAACAAGCGGTTGGTATGGATCCAAAATCTGACTACACATGCCACGCAGTCTGATCTTAATCCATGCCATCTGCTAAAGCCCCGATTTTCGCCTATGGCGCAGAGAGGGTAAAGTAGGTTTTTCTTTTATCCAGGGTTATACTCGTACTAACCTGATGTTAAGTAATGCAAATTATAACCAGCTTACATACTTCAAAGATTTTAGGAGCCCAGTTCAAAATAAATTTGAAAATTTATTATGTTTACCCGAACCGATCTTCACTTATGGGTGGTCTTTGATAATAGGTGATCTGTCACTTAAATTTGACATATCAAATGTTTTATTGTTTTTACTAATACATGACTGTGCTTGTATGTTTAAAAAAAATGTATGCATTTCAGTAAAACTGGGAATTATTGTATAAAACTGTTTTATGGTTTCCATGGAAACTAATTTTTTGAAAATCTGAACACGACAACCTATTTTTTTTTTTTTTTTTTCGTTAAATTTAAAAAAGAAGATACTTAAAGATTCTATACAAAAAATAGACAAAATCTATGGAAGGGTATTTTGATAACTCAGTTTTACCTGCAGAACTCTTAATTTTTTCGGCATTTTTGTGAGTACAAAATTGCTAAAAAATTACACTTTCTGAAAAAATAATAATGGAATTCAAATTTTCTGAATATTAGATAAGAATATACAAATATTTAGCTCTGATTTTATATAAACTATGAAATTAAACTTGTCTGACAATGTTATAATCATTTTCAAGCAAAAGTCACAATTTTTAGAACTTGAGGGTATACTGTTACCATGGAAACAGGCATTTAACAAGAAAACAAATTCGAGAACACATAATTTTCTTTTTACTTTTGTATTCAGCATAAAATTTTACATAATATATGTGAAAACAAAGAAATTCTGTGGAAGAATTAAAACTCTAGAAAACGTCCTTAATTTGTCGCCTGCACACACTTTCAGTTTGGACAAGGCTAAAACTTTATCGTCTGTCAAGGAGTTAAATGTCATAGAGTCTATCTAATAGACTAGTACTAAGTACTCTCACGAACATGAAAGTCCGCAACAAATGCATAGCTCAAATATAAACCGCTCCGGCTGGGATTCGAACCCGTGCGGCAAAGATGCTCGTTCATCGAGGTTTAGAAGACCAATACACTAACCGCCGAGTTAAAGAGAATTCTCCCTAACGCAGTTGTCAGGTATTGATTTTATATGGGAAGAAGCTATGCCATAAGGAACGAGTGATCTCCCGTAACACAACCCCTCTTAAGAGAAGTCATCATTTGATGACGGAAAGCCTTATTAGGCAGGAAGTCTATCGTTTAGACAGCAAATGGCTCAATGGCCAATAACGGGCAGACAACAGATGGCTCAAAGGCCAATCCCGGACTAGCCTCCATCTTACGAACATGGAAGTTGGCAACAAATGCATAGCTCAAATATAAACCGCTTCGGCTGGGATTCGAACCCGTGCGGCAAATATCCTCGTTTATCGAGGTTTAAAAGACCAATACACTAACCCCTGAGTATGGAACGCCGGAGCGAAAGAGAATTTTCCCTACCGCAGTTGTCAGGTATTGATTTTTATACGGGAAGAAGCTATGCTGTAAGGAAGGAGTGATCTCCCGTAGCAGTACTCGTACTTCTACTACCAGCCCAACCACAGCTACATAAATACATTTTGTTCTGCACTTCAACCATATACCTTATCTACAGTTGAACCATGCTCTGGTAAAAGGAGGCCGTGATGTATTACACCATGAAAGTAATCAAATGGATCCATAATGGCTACTTTTCTTACCAACCGACTGAATCATGGGGAAGACTGGCCCTTGGACGTAGAGAAAATTTACAAATAGCGAAAGGTTTCCGCCCAAGTCAGCCTGCGCGGACTACAAAGGCTGACCTTGGTCGATACTTTTCGGAGACGCATTAAATCCCTTTTTCACAGCGCATGGCTCATTTATTTTTTACTTCGACCACTATTCTTCTACCAGTTTTAGCATTACTGCTTTCACTACTGCTAATATCACCACCACCACAACTACAAATGTTTTTTTATAATAGACACGTGATACATGCAGCTGACGACGATGCTGATAATAGTGGTGTCAGACGATGATAAAAACGGTGATGAAAACTGTGAAGAAGAAGAAGAAGAAGAGTTTCGGACAGTCGAAATTACTTTATGATGGATACATTCAAGATGGTTTACAAATACAAAACACTCGGTGAAATCTCGGTAATCCGAGCAAAAGTCGGACCGAAGTATTTCAGTTCAAATCATTGTTTTTGACTATTGATAAATTACTCAAAACTTCATCATGCATTTTTTTCTTTAACTTCACTAGACTACAGAACCTTAGGTTTGGCCGTAATGAACGCATTTGCAGACGACAAAATGATATTGCACAAATGATGGGATGTGTCTCTACCTGGAAGGGTAGAAAACATAATGGGGAAAAGAGAAAATGCTGGTCACCAGCATTTTCTTATTTTCCCAGAACGTGTTCAGAAACTTTGTTCTGTGTGTCGAAAAAATCGCCCTTGAAAAAGGACCATGCTGTTAAACAGAGTAAAAGAAAATTTCAAGCTACTATAAAAATTCCAAATATCGCAAGACTTATGTCCTATTCGCTGGATAGGCCAAACCGTGTCGGATAATGACTATTGTAGATTCAAGATAAGACTGCACGTGTTGGGCAGCAGAACCGTCGATCTATTGTCCGCAATAGGGCCTGGAGTCGCGCTTACATCTCGGTAGTGAAGGAACTATAAAGGAGCCTATTAGAGCCACGCTATGACAAAAGGGGGTTCATTGCATCTTCGCAATGCATTATACCATGGAAGTCTTCCCATGTTATTATGGATCCATACTCTGTAAAATCCACTTAGTCTAACAACCGACTAAATCTGAGTGTAGAATGACGCTTGAGCACGTTAAAGATTTATAAAGAGCAAAACGTTTCGACCTATGTCAGCTTGCACATGTTGACATGAGTTGATAGTTTTTTCAGCTGCAATAACCACCTTTTTATAGAACATGGCTCGTTTTTATTTTCTTTGCAATGAATCCATGTTTTTGTATAGCAGTGCTAAAAATGAAAAACTCAGTTTCTCTGCAAAACCTGGAAAGTTAAATTCAGTGACAATGTGCAGTTTTGGCGTTCATTTAACGGGATGGCCTTAAAACTCTTACCACACCATCCCGACTTTTAACAGCCCTGAGGAAGAAGCCTTTGAAAATATTCTGGGAAAAAGAGAAAATATTGGTAACCAGCATTTCCATCTTTTCCCACAATGTTTTCTTCCCTTTCTGATACATAAATATAATTTGTGCCATATTGTATTTGTTGTCTGCAAAAGCTTTCAATTTGGAACAGTCTCAAAAAAAATTCTCGTACGGTAAAGAGTACAGTGAAATTTCAGTTTGAAAACATTTTGGAAAATCAAGCTGTAGAACAGACGTCTTTGAAAAGGTGGGATAAGTATAAGTGGTTACGCCAACACGAAGAATTATTCCATCGTCGTTTCATTTTGCTATTTCAAGATTTTTTATCCAAGTTTAGTTTACACGAAACAAGCGTTTTGCCTTATTTAGGTGAATTTATTGATGTGTACAAAAACTCTGCAGCGAGTATGTTATGTAAATACAATCAGACTGATAGTTTTTCACGAGTCAAAAGTTCTCATTGGTGGGATGCAGAGTGTGAAAATGCTAAACATGTTAAAGTCTCACCTCTACGTAAGTTCAGATTGACACGCAATGACCGCGATCTTGCTGTATATAAGGAGTCTCTAAAATCCTTTAAATTCTAGTGTAGACGGAAAATGTTAGCTTACAGAGGCAGGAAAAGATCGAAGCTCATTGAGAGTCGAAACGACGCGAAAAAGTTTTGGTCTATTTTAAAGTCGTGTAGTAATACTAAAAGCAGTTCGATCCCTATATCACATATCCACTTATGTCATCATTTTCATTCATTATTGTCTATAAACCAATCTATACCCTCACCAGATTCAGGTTTTCTAGAAAAATATAGCGACTATCGCGACTGTGATGAGCTCATTTTTTTCTATAACTGAAAACGAGAATATTAGAAGTGTTCAGTCCATAAAAACAAATAAATCTCCTGGACCTGACGGTCTGCCTGCAGAATTCTACATTTACACTTTGCCTCAGATTTTACCTTATTTAGTTAAACTGTTTAACGAAATATTCGAAACTTGGTACATTCCCGCAGGAATGGTCCCACAGTATTATAACTCCTATTCACAATCAAAGTACTGAAAGTACTGACAGACTAGCGAATTTTATTGATTGATTGTTTGTATGGTGTTTAACCCTGTTTTCAACATTATTTCAGTTATGTAGCAGTGGACAGTGCACATATCCATGCTTTCCTGGAGTTTCTTTTACCAGTACTCCGCACAATATTCTTTCCAAGCCACTGGCTGCATTCCCACATTTATCTTATAACCATCGTCGAAACGTGAGAGAGAAATGAATCCTGTCGCAATGACTATCCTCAATCCTCGGAAAGAAATTTGCCGAGTCGGGGATCGAACCAGCGACCTCCTGTTCCTAAGTCCTGTACACTACCGACTGAGCTGCTGGGGCTATGCGTGCCATTGGTTAAATGTAATCCAGTTTAAATTTAACCCTTAACTTGCTGAAAATGTTAAACGAAACTTTCAAGCCGATGGTAAACACCTGAATATTGCTATTTCAAAGTTGCATTTTGAAGAAAATAATATATCCTCTTATCGGACATCGTAGATCCAAGATTAGACCGCATGCTCTGCGCAGTCTGATCTTAATCCACACTGTCCGCAAAACATCACTGAGTCGCGGTAGTGTTGGTAAAAGAAACTCCAGGAAAGCATGGATAGGTGCTCTGGTCACTGAAATAATGTTAAAACCGGCGTTGAACACCATGCAATCAATTAGTCAATATCCAATAGCACAAGATGTAGTTAACTATTTAACTCTCTTTACAAAACGAACAATTTTACGCCAGCCCAAATTCAAAGCTGTTGCAGACCATAAGTTAAAAGTGGCTGAACGGATGAAACCTGATTCCAAAAGGGCAGAAAACAATGTGGGAAAAGGACAAAATGATGGTTACCAGCATTTCTCCTTTTCTCGCAATGTTTTCACAGGGATTTTCCCCAGTATCGTTAAAACTTGGGATTGTTTGGTAAAGGGTTAATATTCAAGACTAGAATAACAGTTTAACATAACAGTTCAACTGTACACAATGATCTAAATAATGAATGACTGAAGGAATGACAAGGGTTCCCTGTCCAGTGAGGGTTAATGTAAATGGAATTTGCTACAAGTTACCTAGGTGTATCTGTTAATAGATTCATTCATAATGTTACAGTTGTGTAGGAAAAATTGATTCTCTGCTTTGCATAGGTCACTTAATTTTACATATAAACAAAGATCTTGTACCCTGTAAATGACATCTTGTTCAGTTTATTAATTTGTAAGACGACATGTTCAAATTGGAGATTTAGCGGTTTTTGTCAAAATTGTCATATAGAACAGAATTAAGATTTATAACAGAAAGAAGTATTTTTCTGTGAGGCAGCATTTGGCAACTGTGGGTTTTTTTTTTTTGTTTGTTTACTTTGACTCTAGATCAATCTTGATGCCTATAGACTAGCTTCGCTAGTCTAAAAAGGGTAGTCTGAGCGATCCCGGTAATTACCGCGGTGTATCATTGATTGATTCTATCTGTAAAGTTTTTGTTTCTATATTAAACACCAGATTATCGAAACTGTGCGATAATTGTGATATAATCGATGAAGCACAAGCAGGTTTTCGCGAAAATTATTCAACTTATGATAAGATATTTACACTTACGTCGATAGCACAAAAATATCTCGAAGAAACGTGGAAGATTTTATGTATTTTCATCGATTTCGCAAAGGCATTTGATCCTATACGCCACGATAAACTATGGGACTCTTTACAACTTGATGGTATAAACGGAAATTTCTTAGATGTTCTTAAGTCCATGTATTGGAATCTAAGGTCTTGTGTTAAAATCGGCAATCGACTGACGCCATTGTTCGATTGTACAGTTGGTACCAGACAAGGCTGCGTGGGATATCAAAAACTGTTCAATCTATTCATAAATGATTTAATAAAGTTTTTAAATGACAAATGCGGACACGGAATCTTTGTTTCAAATGAAATTGCCGAGTTACATGTATTACTTTTTGCAGATGATGTTTCTAGTTTTTCGGACACCGTAATTCAGCTACAAAGACAGATAAACCTTATTGAACAATTTAGTAATGGTGTCAGCTTAGATATTAATATTCATAAAACAAAAATAACTGTATTCAGAAATGGCGGGAATTTAAAAAGAACTGAATGATGATTGTATGATAATAGCGATATCGAAGTAGTTTCATGTTATAAGTATTTGGGTGTTTATTTTACAAGTACACTTTCTTGCTCTAAAACCAACCACATCAATTTCCGAGTAGAGTTGTCGTTCGATACTCTCACCATACATCTCTGCAACGGGCTAAATGACAAGAATCTTGTCAAACCGAGGAAAACATGTTTTGTTACTGTTTAACTGTTTCATGTGTAACATAATAAAGTAGACAAAGGAAATGTGATTCCGGATACATTATAGGTGCATTCAAACTGATGAATTTACCTGTTTACAATGGAACTATTTTTTCAAGCTTCTTTACTGATCAGAATCTTACGCCAATTGTAAAAAAAATGGCTGCGCCCGTGAATGATGACAATTTAAACAAAATTAAAAAATAAGTTATCGTCCTTTAAAAGACATCTAAGCTTTTCAGAAAATCCTTCTTTTTCACATTTCCTACCACTAAGTCTGATTGGCCGTATGTTGTTTGAACAGCACACAAAACAATCGATTGGTCTTTCTTTCACCGGCGTTTGTGTCACCATTTTGAGTTATGGTTATGTGACGAAAATATCACGTGATGACGGACTACTTTCTGAGCCAACTACAGAGGTGAATGGGAATGATCCGTATTGCAAGAGAGTGCCCACCACATGCTATCTTTACAAGCAACAAAAGCAATGTACCACGTAATGAAATTACGTAAAGAGTTCGGGCTAATTTAACTTATGATCAAGGATTTGTTCAAAACATTCGATGCTACAGTAAAATTTGTATTGTGTTACGGGTCAAATATTTGGGGTTATCATGACGTTGAAAAATTTGAAAAGGTTCAAATTACGTTTTGCAAAAAGATTTGTTTTCTTCCTTATAATACTTGTAACTTTTTAGCTCTGGGAGACTGTGGTAAGTTACCACTATGTATTACCTATATACCAAATTGTATTAAATATTGGATTGATATCATTCGTATGGATAATAAACGCTATCCGAAACAATGTTATTACATGCTCTATAAGTTAGATGAGTCTGGTCGACATACTTGGGTAAGTAAAATAAAAGATTTATTGTTTAACTATGGATTTGGATACGTTTGGATAAGTCATGATGTAGGAAATGATAGAGAGTTTTTAAGAATGTTCACACGAAGAATAAAAGATTGCTATACACAACAAGAGGGCCATGATGGCCCTGTATCGCTCCACTGGCTTACAAACATAAACCATGAAGAGAAGTCTTCACTATATAAGCCCTTATAAAACTTTGACCCCAGGGCTACAGTCAAACTAAATGGGGAATATGTGTATTAGAAGAATAACATGCCAAATTTGGGAGTTCTTGGCCTTATGGCTAGTAACAAGACGGTTTCTGAACTTTTCACTCCATAGACCCATGTAAAAGTTGTGACCCCTGGTGCAGGGCCAAACTTGATCCTAGGGCTGTAACTTGGGCCCTCTTTGTAGTTGTCCACTAGATAATGCTATAATTATGCAAAATTTGGTAGCCTAAGCCTTATGGCTATGTACACCAAGATTTAAAAGTTTTCCCTATGTAAGCCTATGTAAATCTTGTGAACCCCCCCCCCCCCGCCCCCCAGCATGAGGCCAAATTGACCCCAGGACTATAATTTGGGCACTTTTGGTAGACCCCAACTAGATCAAGCTAAATGCAAAATTTGGTAGCTCTAGGCCTTATGGCTAGGTACAGGAAGATTTTTAAAGTTTTCTCTATATAAGCCTATGTAAAACTTGTGACCCCTGGGGCAGAGCCAATTTTGACCCCAGGGCTATAATTTCAAGAAACATGATAGAGGTCTACTACATAAAGCTACATGCCAAATTTGGTAGCCCTATGCCTTATGGTTTCAGACAAGAAGATATTTAAAGTTTTCTCTATATAAGCCTATGTAAAACTTGTGACCCCTGGGGCAGAGCCAATTTTGACCCCAGGGCTATAATTTCAAGAAACATGATAGAGGTCTGCTACATAAAGCTACATGCCAAATTTGGTAGCCCTATGCCTTATGGTTTCAGACAAGAAGATTTTTAAAGATTTCCAATATTTTTCAGTTTTGTTGCCATGGCAACCAGAGTTTTTGAAGGAATCAAATTCTTTCAAGAAATTCTGAAGAGGACCATGGCAGGATCATTTCTGTGAAGTTTCATGAAAATTGGATGGGTAGTTTCAGAGAAGAAGATGTTTGAAATAAAAGTTAACGCACGGACGGACGGACGGACGCACGGACGCACGGACGGACGGACGGACGCACGGACGCACGACGGACACCGGGCCATGACATAAGCCCGCTGGCCTTCGGCCAGTGGAGCTAAAAATGGTATTCTTCTGTCAATGACTCATCTAAAGCTTTACATTATCGGCATTTTAAGTCCTTACTTAATCCTGAATTCTATTTAAACACAGACTTGAACTACATATTAAAAAAGACGCTGTCAAATTTTTGTTGTTCATCACATGAATTAATGACAGAGAAAGGTAGACATTTATCTATCGACAGAAACTTTAGATTTTGTAAAATTTGTGAAAAGCAAAATGTGAATGTAGTCGAGGACGAATTTCATTTCTTTTTTGAGTGTAAAAAGTTACTAGTTCTTAAGAAAAATCTATTTTGAAAAGCACTGGCTAAATACCAGAAACTTGCAAAAATTTTACGCTATTTTACAGAGTGACAATAATGCATAATGACCATCTATAAAGTTGCAAAACACCTTTTAAAAGCTTTTCAGCTTAGAAAAGAAATGTTGCAGGAACTAAGTTAGTACTTCATAAACCAGATTTAATATAATACTACAATGTTTTGTAAGTGTATTATGTTTGCATTATTAACTCTTTACCATTCAATCCCGAGTTAACGATCCTGATGTAGAGGCCTTTTGAAAGGGTTTTGGGAAAAGAAAGAGAAATACTGGTAAACTGTATTTTCTCCTCTTCTCACAATGTTCTGTATCATATTTTCGACCATATTGAAGACAATATCAATCATCTGAGTTGCATATAAATGTCATCTGTAAATGCTTATTGAATTTAGACAAGTCAGGTTTTTTTTGTGTGTGTAAAGACTTAACACATATACATATAGATCTATATAAATTAACTACATTATTACCGAGTTTGATAGGTGTATTATATTTGTATCACTGACTCTTTACCATATAATCCCGAATTTTAACGATTCTGGGGTAAAAGCCTTCTGATAGAGTTTGGGGAAAGGAAAGAGGTGCTGGTGAACAATATTTTCTCCTTTTCTCACAATGTTCTCTATCATGTTTCCGACCATGTTAATGACAAGTTTAATCCGATGAGTTACACATAAGTTGTCATCGGCAAATGCTCTCAATCTAGACAAGACAACTCTTTTTATCGTTGAGTAAAGACCTAACACAAATATATTAAGATTAAGTATATTATTATTAGTTTTATAAGTGTATTATACCTGTATTATTGACGCTTTACCATACCATCTCGAGTTGACGTAGAAACCATTTGAAATCGTTTTTGGAAAGGTAGAAGATGCTTGTAACCAGCATTTTCTCCTCTTCTCACAATGTTCACTGTAATGCTTTTCGACCGTATTAAAGATAAGTTCAATCCTTTGAATCACAGTCATATAAATTGTCGTCTGCAAATGCTTTCAATTTAAACGAGTCAGTGTTTTTTTTTTCGTTTGGTAAAGAGCTAACGCATACTATAGAGTGTATATAATATTACAAAGTTTTTTAAGTGTATTATACTTGTATTATTGGCTCTTACCATACCATCCTGAGTTTTAACGATCCTGAGGTAGATGCAGTTGAAAGCGTTGTGGGAAAATGAGAAATGCTGGTAGTCAGTATTTTCTCTTTTTCTCACAATGTTATCTGTCATGTTTTCTACCATATTAGAGACAAGTTCAATCCTTTGAGTCACATATCATAATCATATTGTCATCTGCAAAAGCTTCAATTTAGACAGGTCAGTTTTTTTTATCGTTTGGTAAAGAGCTAAAACATTTACTTCTAATTCACTCTGTACATTATGCTGATTGTGTTGTATGGTGTTGTATTATGGGCCAGTGGCCTAGGTACTAAATAAATTGTCTGGTCTGTTCTGTTCAAAAAGTTAACTCAGTCTATTTTTAATGAGATAAGATATGACGTCATCGAACTTACTTGAACACGATCCACAATATTTCAAAGTTCGGTTTGATTATAGAAATCTGAATAGGATATGCACATGCTCAGTAGGTGCTTCGACTGCATATACATATGCAACCCATTTACATTTTGGACAAATGTGCACTTCTTGAAAAGCTGACGCTCTATTCAACCTACGTGTTTTCTCCAAGCCAGTACATCGGTTCAACTGATACATTGCCAAAATCCTGAAGTGGTCCCCGTTGCACATATACAGATATATACTCTATCAGGGGAGGTAACCAATTTATGCCAAATCTCGATACTCTGATACCCATTACATCGGAAATCCAATAAACGGCAGACATTTTATTTGGAAAGAATTGTTTGATTCAAATCATTCAAATGTAGAGGAGCCTTCAGCCATCGATAGGATATAAATATATTTTACGCCGTGCCGTCATGTTTTTACAATGGAAAAATACATCATATTCAATTGAGCCAGAACGGGTACGCTTTTGTCGTCGGTCCGGATATTTATATTAAGAGCGTTTTATGTTACCGACATGTAGATGTGTCGTTCCATCGATGCCTTACTGGGTAAATATAAAAGATGAAATTTTAGTGAAAAAAGTACTATATCAATCGAGTTTTACAGAGTCAAAGCCACTACATCTAGTGCACCCCTACAACCCCACCCCCGTGGTTTTCTTGTTTCCTAATTTAAAATAGCTTAACTTTTGTTAATAAAAACGTGTGTCTGACACATTCCATCATTACAAAATATCGAGTGAAAAAACATTCTTTCGCTTCAGATGATTCTTTAAACATAAAAATAACAGCAAAAGTTTTCGTCCTGAGCGATACAAAAATAAAACCTCGAGGGCAAAGATTACTTCCTGTGTTAATTCAAACGTTTAAGACAGTAATTAAATTATCCCGCCTCTAACGTCAGACCGGAAACGTCAACCACTCCCAGTTCGATATAGAATTTCGAGAAAACCGTTCTTTAGTTTCTTCATTCGATTAACGCAGAAAAGAGGTAACTCAACAGGGATTACAATTTGATTAACGCTGAAGTTCCCCCGCTGCTAAACAAACAAATTAATCTCTATTCGGAATATTAAAACAGAATCTTAATGCAAATGATGCTACATTTGGTTATAAATTTTAATCATTCACCGAACAGTGTTGATCCTACATCGGATCGCACAATCTGTGCAGTCTGATATGAATGTAACTGTTCGCAAACATACGCGATGCTGCCTGTACTCGATCCGCATGATTCTGACAAAATGTGCAAAGTGTTTGTTTATTGGTTTTCACTTCTTCAGTCATCGATCTTTAGAGCAAAATGGAGCGTCTCACATTGATCTTAGACGCCCCTGATTGCACCAGTATGCAAGATTGTTTTAAAAAAAAAAAAAAAATTCCAGGGATAGGAGGGGGCTATTCATCTATCCCCCTGGCACAAATTTACACCCATAACAAGAGAGAGTTAGCTACGCTCCTTCCAAAAAGCTTTTTTTTTTTTTATATTTAGAGGTATTCAAAGGGTTCACCAGCAGTCATCTGCATAATCAATATGCCGATACAAATTATCAGTTAATTAGTTCTCTACCAAACATTCTCGTGTTTGAATGACCCTGAGGAAGAAGTTTTTGAAAATAACTTTAAAAAAGGAAAAAAATCCTGGTAAACAGCATTGTCTCCTTTTCTCACAATGTTTTCTATCCTTTTAAAGACAAGCCTTATCATTTGGGCCACATTTAATTATGTGGCGTGCAAATGCTTTCAATTTGGACTAATCTACGATTTTGTTGTTTGCTTAAGAGTTGAACTTTGAGTGAATTTATCACTCTAAATGGGTCCTTGCTTATAAAACCCGTGTTCATGCACTACTGAGTTTATGCTTAAAAGTCTATACTATACGAAAAATTTCTAGATTCGTGCAAATTCAAAGCATTGGAATACGACAACTTAAATGTGGCTCAAACCATGAAATCTGTCCATAAAAAGGTAGAAAACATTGTGGGAAAAGTAGTAAATGCTGGTTACCAGTATTTTCTACTTTTCTAGCAATGTTTTCAAAAGCTTTTTTCCGTATGGTCGTTGAAACTCGGGATAGATCGGTAAAGGATTAAATTTTAGCATCATTTTAATACCATTGATGGGAAACAAATGTGAAAGTAAGTCTTTGGGATTAGTTTTTGAGTTGCCTGGTTGCGTAGCAACCAGGCTCTTATTGTTATCATCCTGATTCATAGGGTGACGTAAGCATGCCTCCGGCCTTGTACTGCTTCCTGTCCAGACTTCCGGATTGCGAGACGTTGTGTAGTTCATTTGTAATGCTGCGTTATTCTCAACGCTTCTATCGTACATAATTTTCAGTTGCTAAATTTTCTGATATATCGAAGACGTCCCTTACAGCTAAAGTATTCAAATTCGTAAATATTTGAAATAATTGTGTCCTGCTCTAGGATACACGAACACTGCACTTTCACATTGATATCGAGAATAATCGGTCCATGGAAAAACCGAATTTCCCTTCGAATCGGATTTCACCGAATTACACCTCTTGATGACCGTATTTCACCCAAGTATGACAAATTTTATCGCCGTAGTGATAACTTTTGAGCTGAAATGAAATATATTTAAGAACAGCATAGTTTTATGCTAATTTTCTGGAAAATATCTTATTATAACAATAATTTGTTAGGGTTTCTTAGAACTATATGTAACTCCTTTTGAAAGGATTTTTTGTTACATGTAAGCTATATTTACGTAATAAATTAGCTAAATGTGAATCGCCATGGCGAAGAATCTATTACTTGATGTGAAATATGGTCATAAGAGGTGAAATACGGTTATCAAGAGATGAAACTCGGTGATATACGGTTCGAAGTAAAACTTGGTTTTTCCATGCACCCGAGAATAATTGGCATATCTGGATGTCGTCTGGCGCGGGTACTTACGAAGCCCCGCTGTATACGGCAACAGTTATTGATAAAACTAAGGACGATTCTTTTTCATTCGCCAGACTCGCTTAAAGTGCATTAATTACGTTCCAGCCTTCATACCCTTTTCTGATTTAAAATCGATCAATGACAAAAGGAAAGGCAATGTCGAACGGCATGGGTGTTCGGTCATAGAGGGAAATTCCGTCGTAGGCTAAATTGTTCAACTGTGAGAGTTTGCTCTTCTAGGAAGATTGAACCGACAAAACTTGCCCCAAAACATATTAAGTATACAATAGATAAGGCTGTCTTTTTCTCAAAGTATTTTCAAGCCATAACCTCTTTATATGCCTTTCAAGATCACAGGGGCTCGAAACATACTTTAATATGCATAAATATACTTAATTATAGACATTTCTGACAAAAATCAGAATCTCTGAATATAAATATACACAAGGGATAGAACTTTACAAAGGCCGAATTTCGTACCGACCAAATTCGAACGGCCTTTTCGCGCAAACGCCAAATGATATTTTCGAAATATTAACTCCAGGCAGATGCTAAGTCCTTACGCTCAACGCTCAAGTCCAGGTTATTTCCCTAAAAGCAACCTCCTACATAACACCGTTATCGCAAAGTCAAAATAAATGGTGAAAACTCGAAGTCGGACACGACCTCATAAAAGGCCATCACACCCGTAAAATGCAACAAATCGGCTTACCGTGCGTCTAAAAACGGTCTGGTCCAATACGTTATAATTAATTATACCATCCGCACCCGGTATTTCAATCTGAAGCGATCTCTAAGTGGCAGCACAAGCGAACATTTCTCGAAGTTGGGCATTTTCTACCGAACGTCGCCATTGCCCTTGTTGTTGTAGTTTCTTCGTCACGTGACTTGATTATGAAACGCTGTATCTGATTGGCTGTTGTTTTTGCTTTCAGTTTGCAACAGCCAATCAGATACAGCGTTTCATAATCAAGTCACCGGACGGACTTGAGCGTTGAGCGTAAGGACTTGGCATCTGCCTGGAGTTTATATTTCGAAAATATCATTTGGCGTTTGCGCGAAAAGGCCGTTCGAATTGGGTCGGTACGAAATTCGGCCTTTGTAGAGTTCTATCCCTTGTGTATATTTATATTCAGAGATTCTGATTTTTGTCAGAAATGTCTATAATTCATTATATTTATGCATATTAATGTATGTTTCGAGCCCCTGTGTTCAAGATGTGCTGAGATTCATTACTGGTGTCTATTTATAGTAACAACCTTCACCTTTGCGGGAATTAAACAGTTCCCCGACAGGATAATTCCCCGACACTTCTGTACAATGTTCCCCGACAATTTCACACAACAATTATCAAGGCATGTATATGCAATTTCTCTTGTGCTGCAGGTGGTGTAAACTGGGATCACACTATGGAATGTACAGCCTGATCTTCTGAGTCTCCTCGATTTTGATTATATCTTGACGAACCTTAGCCAGTACTTTTGTGATAATTATTTCTTTCAGTTTTTTCTCTTTTTTACTTGATTCTGACAACTCTTTAATTTGCAATATTTCATATTTCAATTATAGATTAACATGTAAATATATTGCTCTGAAATGTCATGTATTTGTAGTAGCTCGAGTCGTTATATTTTAAAGGTTTGTGTGTGTGTGAGTGTGTGTTTGTCTAATGTAGTTTAGGATAAAACTACCACCTACGGACAGTGCGGACGCCAACCAAGTTATTTCGTTGCCAAATACCAGCGAATAACAAAGTACAATTAATTTTCTTCAGTGTTACATTGATGTGAAAACATGAGGGTTATGGTTACGGAAAAAACTGTCACTGTTTGTAAGATCTATCGAATAACAGGTACAAATTATCCAATCACAAAACATGTGTTATCAATAAATATCCTTAATTTTCAGTGATTACCAACAATAACTGTTAATGATAGTAAGTAATAGGTACATGTAGTTTGACTTAGAACAAAAGTGTTTGGGAAATGCCTCTAAAAAAATTGTCGTCCAGGGACTGGCTAGTCAGGGAACTATGTATATTCTACCTTTCCACACATTGGTCACAACTCAGCCGATTCCGTACCTAGTAACCTACATCTAACCTCGTCTGTATCAAGAGCTTTCCATATTGAAATACTCCTTGTCACATGATCTTAAACCGTTGGTAGAGTGGTTGAAGGTCACCGAAGGCATTTTATTTTTGCATTTTTTCGCCACTAAGAGTAAACAGTCACGTCCTTTTGATTTTTATTTATTAAAAAAAAGGGGGAGTTCAAATCTAGTTTAATGCCCCTTAAACTTTCAAACAACTAAGAAACAGGCGACTCTCAGGACCATCAGTCCTTTGATTCTACATCTTGCCATGGCTTAAATCTGAAGCCAACGATCTCGTGTTTTAAAACTCCGTGGAAGAAGGCTTTTTAAAGCATTTTGGTTACATGTATACATTTTTCTCCTTTTCCCACATTCTTTTTTGTTCCATTTGAAAGTAAACCCATATTTTTGATCACATTTAATTTGTCGTCTGCAGCTTAGATGAGTCTAAACATTTGCCGTTTGGTAAAAAGTTTAAATCTTGTAAATTTCAGTGTGTTATTCAAACAGCGAGGGTTAGTAGTAATTAAAGACAAGAGGGCCATTGGCCCTAAAGCGCTCACCTGAGTAAAGTCATCTACAGTTGATAAAGCTGAAGAGATCCTGGTTTTAATGATGTAAAACACATGAGTGTAAGTGACCTACTTTTTGAACCAATGTGATTAAATTCCAAACTTGTCCAAGATATAATTAAAACAAACATTCTGACCAAGTTTCATGAGTATCAGATTGAAAATGTGGCCTCTACGGTGCACACAAGGTTTTTCTAAGATTTGGTCAAGTGACCTACTTTTTGACTAAATATGACCCACTTTGAAACTTACCCAAGATATCATCAAGGCAAACTTTCTGACCAAGTTTCATGAGAAACAGACTGAAAATATGGCCTCTGGGTGCACACAAGGTTTGTGCACAAGGTTTATCTAAGATTTGACCATGTGACCTACCTTTTGCCTCGACATGACCCACTTTCAAACTTGTGTAAGATATCAACAAGGTAAACATTCTGACCAATCTTTATCAGTATAAGGCTGAAAATGTGGCCTCCAGAATGCACAAAGTTTTTTCTAAGATTTAGCCCCGTGACCTACTTTTTGACCCGACATAACCCAATTTCTAACTTTTCCCAGATGTTATCAAGACAAACATTCTGATCAAGTTTTATGAGTTTCAGGCTGAAAATGTGGCCTCCAGAAAGCAGACAAGGTTTTTCTAAGATTTAGCCCAGTGACCTACTTTTTGACCCGTCATGACACAATTTCTTTCTTGTCCGAGATATCATCAAGACAAACATTCTGACCAATTTTCATAAGTTTCAGGCTGAAAATGTGGCCTCTAGAGTGCACACAAGGTTTTTCTAAGATTTAGCCCAGTGACCTACTTTTTGACCCAACATGATCCAATTTCGAACTTGTCCAAGATATTATCAAGACAAACATTCTGACCAACTTTCATAAGTTTCAGGCTGAAAATGTGGCTTCTTGAGTGCACACAAGGTTTTTCTGAGATTTGGCTCAGTGACCTACCTTTTGATCCGACATGACCTAATTTCAAACTTGTCCAAGATATTATCAAGACAAACATTCTGACCAAGATTCAAGAGTATCAGGCTGAAAATATGGCCTCTAGAGTGCACACAAGGTTTTTCTAAGATTTAGCCCAGTAACCTACTTTTTGACCCGACATGACCCAATTTCGAACTTGTCCAAGATATTACCAAGACAAACATTCTGACTAAGTTTCATGGGTATATGATTGAAAATGCAGCCTCTAGAGTGCACACAAAGTAATTTTCGACGTCTGGACGACTCGCGACGGACGACGGACACATTACGATCTCAAAAGCTCACCCTGAGCACGAAGTGCTCAGGTGAGCCAACAATATATCTGTATATTTTGCTTTGATTCCAGATAATTTTGTTTCATGCGAAAGTTAAAGGTAGTTTGAAGTTCATAGGGACCCCCTTGATTTTGAAATATGTTGAAAATCCAGTATCAATTTTTATGAAACTTTCAAAGTCTTTTAAAATGACCCTACTAACTCTCACAGCGAAAATCAGAATTTTGATTCTGCAAGAGCTGAATTTTGAAATATCTTAAAAAATGCTTTAGCTATTGTACTGAAAATTTGCAAAGTTAATAGTATTACTTTTACCAACTATGGTGAAATTTTCAGAATTTTTGATAACTTAGTTTGACTTTTTTGCATTCAATGAAATGTTAAAATGTACAGTATGAGTAAAAATGCAGAAAAAACGGTAGGAGGCTTGAAGGCTATTCCGAGAAAAGGGTTTACCTGTTTATGAAAACATTTCTCATGCAAGTAGAGTAACCGTACCGTCTATTGTTTGAACATCTTCGCAAGCCAAGGATACTAAGGTAGTGCCCTTGGCCGCTCGCCTCTTTTAAAATCGGAACTCCCGCAGCGCCAATTCATTGGATGCGATCAAAACCCATCGCGTCCAATCAAACCATCCGTAACAAGAAATCTTCCGCGAAACAGAAAACAATAATGGCGGCGCCCGTCAAAAACGAAAGTAGTCGTGTTTGTGACGAAAATTTGCCAAAAAAGAGTAGACGATCGATATTTAATGAGTTCTTTATAGTTCATGATCAATTATCTGAAATATTAGCACGGGTTCCACAGCCAAATGATTGCGAATCATCGTATGTCTGATTAATTTCAGAAAATTGTGATGAATCCGAAAGCGCAGCCATATTTGATGCATAGCCTAACAAATTTTATTACGAACATTTTGATTGGTCAGAAATAACATCAGCAAAGGTTACGCAACTCGTGATATTTGATAGTTGGCGCAGCGGGAGTTTCGGTTTTTAAAGAGGCGAGCGGCCAAGGGTACGTAACGAACAAAGTGGAGTTAGTATCCTTGGCTTGCGAAGATGTTGTTTGAACAGCAAAGCCCTTATCTATTTATCTATTCAGATTTTTTTTTAATGATTCAGTATCGGAAATTTGCACGCTCTTGTTTACACACATACGCCAAAAGCATAGATGTTTTCAGAAAACGCTTTTGTTTAAATGCTTCCACGCCAAAACCATAGATGTTTTAAGAAAATCCTGTCAAACTTTGGCTTGGTTTAAACTTTATTTATTTATTATGCTGATACAAATACACATGTAAAATAAGGGAAATGATACATGGTATAACAAAATTCAAAGGTTGATAGGTAGGATTGGAAAACAAGCTATGAATAACTTATATTAATTCCTCTCCTAAAGATGTTTTCATACTTATTAAAAAATACCACGTGTTGAGATGCCATAGCTTTAGAGTAAAGAAAGTAAATATAATGCCGAAAATAAAGACAAAAATGATAACCACTTCCTGTTCTTTTCTCCCGTCACTAGGGAGTTCACAAAATGTAATAAATATACAGGTTGATTTATGTTATTTGATCATAGCAATGGAGATTGAGATGACGACTGGCTCCGGACACCCAGCCTATGAAGAAAATCTTTTTGACGCTAAAATAAAGTTATGGACACAAGCAAATATGTATTTGTTTTGTTCGAACGTAAGGTGTTCGTTTCCATTTAATAGGTTGGAGGTGATAAGCGGACATGGAATATCATAATAAATTTGATTACGTAGCTGTTAATACTTAGGAAAATAAAGAAGGTAGTGATCTACAGTTTCGATTTGGCCACAAGAACATAATGGTGAATCGATTAGAGATTGTCTGTGGAGATCATGATTAAGAGAACTACATCCTAAGCGTAAGCGTGCATGTAAGATCTGTCCCTTGCGTGTCCCAAAATTAAGTAATGGAGATGCTTTTTGTAAGGTGTGGTTTAATATTAATTTAAACTGTGATAAAGATGCAGCGTTTCTTGTAGTTAGTGGCAAGGTATTCCATTCCCGAATTGTGCGAGGTAAGAAAGAAGAGCTGTAGGATTGGGTCCTTGCGTTTACACACCTGATACCCCTTAGGTTGTATCTTCCAGGATCGGTTTGATCACGCCCAGGGATAAGATTTGACAGGTACGTGGGTGATAGACCGTTTAACATTTTGTAAAGCAAAATGAGTCTATGTTTACGTCTTCTTGCCGCTAGTGTTTCCCACTTAAGATCGTATAGGAGTTTCTGGATGTTACAATATTTAGTAGCACCAGTAACAATTCTAGCTGCTTCGTTTTGTACTGCCTCAATGTCATGTTTTAAGGTTTCTGTGCAGTTATCCCAGACGACATCTGAATATTCTAAGAGAGGTCGAATAAAAAAACAGTACATTCGTTCGAGGCTAGACCTATTTAAGAAATGTTTGACAGTTTTCATCATTCCAATTCTCTGCCAAGCTTTTTTAAGTATAAAGGATATATGGGTTGACCAGTTCAGGTCTTCAGAAAAAGTAACACCAAGATGCGTATGTGAGGATACATTTTTTATGGCCACGTTATTCATGTAAAGAGAAGGGTGTTCAGGTTTCCTTATTTTCCTTGAGAATATAATAGACTCCGTTTTTGAAGGATTAAAAGAAACTAGCCAGGTTTTAGACCAGCAATGAATAGCTTCAAGGTCTGTGTTAAGAGCTGTAGCTGCCTGATCAGGTGTTTCCACAATTACATACAAACTGGTATCGTCGGCAAAGAGACGAACGTTAGTGTTGATTTGGGACACTATGTCGTTTATGTAAATTAGGAATAATAAAGGCCCTAAAATGGAGCCCTGGGGGACGCCAGCATTGATAATAGACCAAGTTGACGAAACGTTAGAGCAGACAACACGTTGTTTCCGTAATGTTAAGTAAGAGGAAAACCATTTGAGGAGAGGTCCACAGATACCAAGCGAAGACAGTTTGTGGAGGAGACCTCTGTGCCACACTCGATCAAACGCTTTGGAGATGTCACAGAACACGGCGCGGACCTCAAGTCCTTCGTCCAAAGCTCGGTTTACGTCATCATAAATAAAAATTAATTGGTTAGTAGTAGAGTCACCTTTGATAAATCCGGACTGATACTGTGTCAAAAGTTTGTTGTCATTCAGGTAGTTGCATAAATATTTGTGGACACATCTTTCAAATAATTTACGAAGACAACTAAGCAGAGAAATTGGTCGATAGTTACAAGGCTTGGATGGATCACCCTTTTTAAATATAGGTGTAACATTTGCTAGTTTCCAAGCGCTGGGGAAGTAAGATAAGGCAAGAAGTGTATTAAATAGGTGTGATAAGACAGTACATAATTCTGTGGACCCTTCGCATAGAAGTTTTGGACTAACAAAGTCAGGACCACTGGCCTTAGAGGAATCAGTGAGAGAAATTACATCTTTTACGTCACATGGATTAATAGTGAGATGCGACAAGGTAGATTCGTTAAATGGTATGTTGTGTGGTAGTTGCTGATAGTGATCGTCAAGTGTCGATTGTCTAGAAAAATACGAATTCAAAAGTTCCGCCTTGGATATGTCTGTAGATGCCTCTGTGTTGTTGTCATAAAGAGTTGGAATGGTGCATGTTGTTTGCTTTTGTGTTAGTTGTTTAGCGACTTTGAACCATGTCTTTGGTGAGGTATTGGACGAATTGATTATTTCAACTAATTTATTTTGGTAGTTTAATTTTGCTTTGCGTATATGTTTTGTTACAGTATTTCGCGCTTCTCTAAACTTTGACCATGTTTCAACAGTGTTTTGCCGTTTGGCTTCTTTATGTAATCTTTTGCGTATTCTAATAAGTTTGCGTATTTCACTGTCCATCCACGGAATATCGTTTGGTCTTACAGTGATTGTTTTGTTAGGAATGGTTTCAGAGGCGACTGAAATAATCTTGTCAGTAATATTTTGTATAGTTTTATCAGGGTCATTGTCATCTGTAAGCGAGTCCCAGTCTACGTTTCGTAGTTTATTTCTATATTCATCGTAGTTACCCTTGTCATAAAGCCAGATGTGACGTTTGAACGACTTAAATTTAGGTTTGTCAAACTTCAGGACAGCAACGACTGGGCAATGGAAGCGGGTAAGTTCAGGGATAAATGGGTCGGCAACGAAGCTTGAAATGACGTGATTCTTATTTTAAACAAAAATAAGATCGATAAGCGAGCTTGATGTTTCTGTAAAGTGAGTCGGTGTGTCACTCAGTTGTTGTGCACTGTATGATGCGATGAGATTTTTTATTTTATCTGAAGCCTGAGAGAGGAAATTCATGTTAAAGTCTCCAGTGACGATTATATTGTCATACAATTGGTCGAATGCTTGGTCGAGACTCTGTTCCATCAAGAGCCATTTGTCATTGTTCGAGTCAGGAGGACGGTAGAATCCATCTAGTAAGATTTTATTTTTTCCCAACTTCAGTTCAACCCAGAGTGCCTCTACTCCTTCAATGAACAAATCGTGTCTTTGTTCGGCGTAAATGCCATCTCGAACGTAAATAGATACGCCACCGCCAATTCGACCCTTTCGATCACAGCGGAAAGGACATTGAAAATTTCTAATAAACAGATCGGCATTTGATACGGAGGGATTTAGCCACGTTTCTGTTAAGACAACAATGTCGTAAGGTTGGGTTTCGACTTGCAAAATGTCTAGTTTTGGTCTTACATCATGTGGTATATCATACAGCAATAAGAGAAAGAAGAGTGAATTGTATGGACTGGTTAAGTTCCATAAACAAGCTCCAAAGTATAGTGAAGATGAGTTTTTACAGTCAAAGGGTTTTGTGTCTTTAAGATTACCACCCTATAATTGTAACCAAAATTGATTTGAGTAAATATGGGGCGAACTGCAAACATAAAATCATTGTGAAAAACAATTCAAAACAAACCCTGAAAGACCTTCGAGTCTTAGTGTAAGGTGATTTTAGACAAATATTTTAACAGAAATGGTATAAAACATGAAGCCATGCGAAAAAATTTAATACTACTGGAATGGGCAAAATGTTCTTTCTTGCGGAATCAAAATTCTGGTTTTCGCTGTGAGAGATGGTAAGGTCATATTAAAAGACTTTGAAAAGTTCCAAATTAATACGGGACTTTTCAAGATATTCAAAATCCAGATGGTCCCTATGAACTTAAAACCACCTATACACCTTAAAATCTGTAGAAACGATCGGTATAAAAACGATTTCTTCCGCAGCGTTGTTAAGAGTTATCATATATTTTACGATAGTTTTATAGATATCTGCTGTTCTGATGATATAGCGCCATTAAAAAAAAAAAAAAAAACACACAGTTACAGAACACGAATGATATTTTGTTACCAGACGGTAGTATCCCTTGTTTTTCACTAAATTCGTTAACAAAACGTCCGCCAAAATTCAAAGTGGGGATTTTCCGAAATTAACGATTTGTTTATCGAAGTAAGATCTCACTCAGTAAATAAGGTTAATTCAGGTAAGAAGGCATTAAAAATCTATTTATATGTTATATATTATTATAGAGATCACTTAACGAAACCTTATATAAAGAATATAGAATTTACATTTCTAGGTCATGGTTCCTTCACGGTCATCGACAAATATCGTCTGCTGTTCTGAATTCAATAGGTCTACTATTCCTTTGATTGACAGGGATACGACAATAAACAGAGGATCGTGTGTTTATTTCAAGCTTGTGGCTATTGTCAAATGGTTCTCGGCGATTATGTGAAATGTAAAGTTTACATCCAAAATAAGATGTCAACAAAATTCTCGTGACTGATTTAACATAAAGACATGAATATGACAGACATATCCCTTACATGCATACGAACTTTGCCATAAATAGCTACCTATTTTAGCTTGGAATTATAGGCCCAATTTTGCAAACTACAATGGTTTTAAAAATTACCACATGTGTTTACATGACGTATGTACATACGTGTACGTCTCGAAGGTAACCTTGAAAATTTTGCACATACTTTACGAAAGTTTTTTTTTTTTTGTTCAATATATACAAAAATCTTCGGACACGGGGCAGCTGGGACATTCGTTCGCGTAAACAGCTATGGGAACAAATTGCTTACATTGTGCAAGAACAATGATCTAGTAATCTGTAACAGCAGATTAGAATAAGGTAATTTCACATTCTACAGTACTGGCGAGAGTCGTGAAGGGGCGAGTATTTTAGATTATGTTATTACGCAAAATACATGCTACAAGCATCTCGAAAATATGACTGTCGGAGTATTAACTGAATTCTCATATCATTGCTATATAAACTTTTCAATGATTTATGATAAACAACATTATGTAAATATTGATAATTGTAATCAACATGTAAAACTTAATAAGATAATGTGGAGTATCACAGATAGAAATATCATAGACAATGTGTTAGCAAGCTACAAGTCGAAATTTGACGATATTACGTCCAAATTATTATCTGATGAGTGTGATATTGAAAATAGTATTGACAATTTCTCAAAATTGATGTATGAAATTTCTTTCACCCTTCATGGGAAAACATTTTCCAATAAAAATAAAAGTAAATATGTAGGTGCACCATGGTTTGACGCACAGTGTAGACATTTAAAATCTAAGTGTCATGATGCAAAACGACTACAGCGAACCCAAGCGATGCCAACAGCGAAAAATGTATATATCTTATAAACGTCAAGTAAAAAACAAATTTCATTGAAATTACATAAATAAGATAAAACGTTGCGGAAAAAACAATAACAGTAGCCATAATGTCGATTCAAAAGAGTTCATCGATTTTTTAAAATCAGGTATGTAGCGGAGATAACTCTTCCAACACAAATCATGAAAGTACGCAAAGGGATTCCATTTTAACCGTATAAGAGTTAGATCGCCCCTTTACGGTAGAGGAATTGTCAAAAACAATAAAATGTCTCAATAGAAATAAAAGCGCCGATTTTACCGGAAATGAAGCCGATTTTCTGATACCATCTCTTCATTCTTAGCCCCCGTACTTAACAGTCCTTTTCAATAAAAGATTAGCCAAGCCCCCGTAGCTCAGTCGGTAGCGTACAGGACTTGAGAACAGGAGGTCGCTGGTTCGATCCCCGGCTTGGCCAATTTCTTTTCGAGGATTGATGATAGTCATTGCGACAGGATTCATTCCTCTCTCACCGCTGATCATTATTTCGACGATGGTGATGTGGGAAAGCAGCCAGTGGCTTGGAAAGAATATTGTGCGGAGTACTGGTAAAAAGAAACTCCAGGAAAGCATGGATAGGTACACTGGCCGACGTTCGGCCCTTAACCCTGTACAAAAAAACGCCGAATTAAAGGGTTATATCTAGATGAGGTAATTTTGTCAGAATTTCAATATTTTATTTTGTGTGTGTGGTCTGACTGTTTTGATTTATACACTTTCCACTTTCTATTCACATATAACGCATAATATTATATTTGTTTTGAATACTGCTTAGAATAGTAATAGTACATGGTTTTACACACAAGAAAAGTTACAGATTCAGCTTATGAGAAACTATTCATTTAAAGATGGTTTTGATCGAAAACAAACGAAAAGAAAACGTCTTGCTCCCAATACTCCATAGACTGTGTGGCGTCGGTTTCTATCTGGCAAATTAAAAAATTGCTCATTGAGCAATGCCGCCTTTTCTCACAATGTCTACTATTGTCTATAGTAATGTTCCATCAATATGTTTTCAATTTCGGGCGTGTCTAAAGGCTTTACACCATGGAAAGGATAATTACGATTTACCCAAAATGATGCTTCTTTTTAGGCACAGCCTAGCTCCACCCATGTATTACACCATACATGTATTTTGGTACATAAAAATAGGCACACAGGCCAGTGGCCTGGGAAGAATATTGTGCGAAGTACTGGTAAAGGAAACTCCTATAAAGCACAGATAGGTGCACTGGCCGTCGCAAAATGACTGAAATAATGTTTAAAATGGCGTCAAACGCCATCCAATAAATCAATTAGTGTGCCGGATTCCATAATTTAATCAACTGCAGGGTTGTAAGAAGTCGTATTTGTACAGTAGTAGGTTATTTTTTTTTATTTACCCTTTACCGAGTGACAAAATTTTAGTCTTGTCTTAAGTGAAATCATTTTCATATGACAATAAAATGTAGTAAAAAGATGGAATTTGTCTTTAAAAGGGCCAAAAGGGGAAAATGCTGTTGATCAGCATTTTCACCTTTTCCCTTCTCAAAAGCCTTCTACCTCAGGATCGTTAAAACTCGGGACTGTGGGTTAAAGGTTTAAGTATTACCTTTCCCCATAGAGCAGTTTCAAAAGGATACTTTTTCCCCGTAATGTTTTATGAGTCTACAAGGGCTTTCTGGTACTTTATCGCAAATTTTGGTCAAGATGAAAGCATAACAGCGGGCCTGCAAGCTTCCGTTTGATGTGACAGGTCAAGAACCGGTTTTAAAATAGCCAGGAAACGTGGATATGTGAACTGTCGCCATAAAATACTTTTGATCTGGCATTAATCACCACACATTTGATTCTAAAGGCTTAAGAGTGGAAAACGGTTGTAATTGAACATTTTCTAATTTTAAATCCTGATAGTTTTAAACTAATCTAAATATTCTCATAAACATCGAAAGTCTGGTCTTATGTTAGATCTGTAAGATATATAATGAAATATCATAGGGATACTATCATGATCAAACAACCCGGTCCACAAATTATTTGGATACATGTATATCCTAAAGATAGCAGAGGGGTGGGGGGGGGGGGGGAAGCGTCTGACAGTAACGTTACGTAACACAGTAAAGACACCCGATAGGCGGCTTATCTAACAGTGAGACTCGGCTATCATCGGGAAACTCTGGCACAATCCGAACAATCACGAAAAAAGTAAAAAATGGGATAGAGGCATTTAAAAAAACTGTAAAAAGGACCAAAAGTATACTTTTTGAAATGAATCAAATTTATACCAACTTAAAGAGGAATAAATGAACTTTCGGACCTCACTTGAGATAATTTTGACATTTCAAAAAAAAAAAAAAAAAAATCAACCAATATTTCATTTTTTAGCTTTTGAAAACGCATTTTTCGTCTATATTCTATATAAACAATACCAGCAATTTTAAAGTTAAAAAAGGACCAAAAGTTTCTTTTCTGATATTTATAAAAATTTGTTCATTTGAAAGAGCATAAGTTGAATTTTCTTACCTCACTTGAGATAATTTCAATTCTGAAAATTGATGAAGTTATAAAGGTTTATCTACCAGGGCCCTTCATAATTCTATATGAAAAAGGAAGTGTCTAGGGGTACGGATCCGTACCTCTAGCCTCTGAGGCTAGAGATACAGATTCGTACCCCTAGCCTGTCGGGCTTGGGGTACGGATCCGTATCTGTATCATTTCCTACTGGGCCAGGCTAGAGGTACATCTGTAACAAGGTTTGGCCGAATCTTGATTTAATCATTCTGATCTATAAATACAAAACAGAAATTATTGTTGTACAAAATTGAGACCTGTCATGTATTCCACGCGATTTGCAAAGTGGAATTTAACTCTACAAGGAGAGTAGTCACCAAAGCAAATATGAATTCTAATAGATGGGAAAGGACAGCATTACGTTATTTGGTTAATATATGAGTCAAGCTGTGGGAAAAAGGGGTTTAATCTATCTCCGTAATGCATTGTAACAAGATGCAGTATTCATGCACTTGACAATTTTACACCAAATACCTGGCTTTCATTTACGTCTCTTATTTGAACGGTGGTTCTTATCTTTGTTATTGTTTCTCCGCAGTGGAGACACACAATTACTAAAATGACATCAACTGTGCTACCCTCCCAAATGGAGGTAGAATAGTTTTGTTATAACTTTTATATAGTGTGTCTCATCCCTATTTGAACTGTGCCGTTCTCTGGCAAAAGGGGATTTAATGCATCTCCGTGATACATTATAACGTTATCCGGTTAAACGGCTCCACATTCAAAACATCAGGCTTTTGATTAAAATGTCCCCCATGTCCATTCCGAATTGGTCAAAACCTCCACCCAAAACGTTTCCGTATCTTTTATTCAAATTTATTGTTTGGTCTTGTATGTTTTGTTTCCCTAACTTTTAAATATTTTTCTTCAGAAAACTTTCATAGTTCATGTTATACCGGGTCAGTGATGTCATCAATGATGACCAACATAAGAGGGATTTTCGTTAAAGTTTACGTCATTTTCCTTAAATAGTATGGCTTAAAGCATCAGTATAATTTGCAACAGTGTATTTCAAGATCAGACTACCCCTATGTGCATACTGATCTTTTATTAACCTTTCCGATAAGTAGATTCAAGATCGCATAATACAAGCAAAGGGTTAAGGTTTATATTGTCGCCCTACTTGATAATTTATTTGATTCGCCCAAATCCCTCCCTGTGTACCATTTTCACATATATACTGCTTAAATTTCCATTTAACCCTATCCATCCCAAATCTTAACGACCAATAGAAAGAAAGCTTACGAAAGCATTGTGATAAAAGGAGATAATGCCGATAACCAGCATTTCAACCTTTCACATAGTGTTTTCCGAAAAGAAATGTTTTTTTTTTTTTATGTGGAAACGATTATAGAAAACAGCAACCAGAGACGACAAATTTTTAAGTGCAATTCGTTCCTTCGTCTGTTTTTTCGTTCGTTCATTCATTCATACAGATTTTTTTTTTTCAAATACATCTGCTGCAAACTTGGTTCCATGAAAAAATTGATCACAATACATTCTCCTCTTAACTCTTAGAGGTAACAGCATGTTATGCCAATCTCAATCCACACTCCTGCCATTGAAGTTAAACTAAAATGAGTGCTATTGTCCATAAAACTAACAGGTATGTGTATCAGATAGCTACCCTGTATCAACCCTTTACGGCCATCTGAATGAACATCCCTAATGAATTTGTATCTTGTGGAAACACTGTAATAATATTATACGTAAAATTGCTAGTAACAAGAATTTTCCTACCCTATCAAAGACAAAACCAATAATTTTACCAATCTCGAGTCCTAACGATTTTACATGGCTTAGGGAAATATTGTGGTAAGAGGTAATTTTAAGTGCTGGTAACATGCATTTTCTTTTTCCTGCACTGTTTTCTATCCTGTCAAAGGCAAAACCCATCATTTTGTAGAAAAATGTTATTGTTAGTCGGCAGATGTTTCCGAAATGGACCAGTCTTAAATTTTGTATTCTGGCAAGTGTTTACCTACAAAAAAAAAAAAAAAAAAATGCGTCTTTCGGTCATAAGAATATGGAATTGGATGATAAACTAGCATTTGTTTAACAGCATTGAATTAAGGGGTTGAATTAAACAAAGACTCTACATTGACTGTATGTATACATTATGAAGGAAAAAAAATATTTGAGAAACATTCAGATGAAGGCAGAGATTATTTATCACATGCATCAGCCCCTTTTCTAGCAACGCTTTCAGAAACTCCACATTAACCTAAAAGGGAGCACTGATTGACCATGTACTGAAACAGGATACTCGAACACAAATTTCATGCACTTAAAAAATTACTAGTGTTGCATGTACGATGCTGCCATGGGTAACACTGCATAACTTGCTGTCCTTTCCTTACCTCTTTGTCACACATGTTGTAACACGCAAATATTTCATGTCAATTATCAACTTGTTAAATGTCACAAAATTCACAAATGGTAAGACCGACATACACTTTACAATACACAGTCTTAAGAATACAGTTCATTTACAAGATGCTTCAAAGTTTTCGTTTAAAATTCAAATTCTTGAAAGTTTCGTGCTCGGGTTTTTTTTTTTTCGGATTATATGTTTGTGCAGAAAATGTTGTTCAAGATTTTTCTTATTGCTGAAAAAAAATCAGTAATTTAAGCTTCCCTTTTTAACATATTTTGGCTGAAAAACATCACACATGCGCAACTGATGTGCTTTCTGTCTTTTCAAAAAGACATATCTTCTGTTGGAGGAATCGATAATCTTTCCAATACAATACCATGGCCAAAGTCCAGATATATGTCGTAGTTTGTTTTTATCTACCTGTTTATGACTTGATCAAATTTGCAGGAGAAACAAAAGTGGCGGTTTAGAAATTTGCGAAGTGTATACTGTTCGCCGTAAGCAGCTTCTCCATTAGCAACAATTCTGTTTCATTCACGATGACTATTATATACGGATAGTTTAAAGGCGAATGCTTCAAATTTTGTTTTAAAATGCATCCCTTATGTATTGTTCCCCAATTCAGATTTACATTTTAATATACGTATTGTTCCAAAGCCGTCTGCCGCATATCCATTTATGTTGACTGCAATTTACACGGATAATTTTCTAAGTCGTCTACTGCGTCGGCACGAAATTCACAAATCTTCCCAAATGTACGCAAATCTTTCCCAAATCTCTGCCAAATCTACCCAAGTAACTCCCAAGTCTTACCCATCTATCCGAGATGATACCTTTTCGTGTGAGTGTGTCACTGTTCACAGTTGTTTTTTAAAAACGATTGTTTTAAACTTAACCCTTACAGCGCCTTTCAAAACTATGGTTGATTTTACGACAGCTTAGATCAAGATCGGAAAAAAACTTGCAGTCTGATCTTTGATGTACATCGTCCGCTTACTGAGACATTCTGTACTTGTAACAGTATCCTTGAGCCTGCAATTATTTAGGTCTCTAATTCTAGACTGAAAAAGTTCGCTAGGTTTATTCAGCGCTCTAAGGGTTAAACTCGCGGGTTTCAGCCAAGAAAATTGTATGGCTTAATGGCCGCTCATAGCAATCGAACGCAGAAAGTCTTGATCGCAAGACCGACGATCTGAGTTACGACCACAGACAACATCAAACTTTTCACCAGTTTTTAACAAACATAATATATAAGCTTTGATCGACCGCTTTATTTAACATGAAATTTGTGAAAAATCTCTACTTATAAACACCAAAATGATGTTAAAACTTCTGAAAATAGGGAGACCCTAAGAAACAGGAAAATAAATCACTTTATATCTTTGAATCAGATAACTTAGTTCGAAATTTATTTACTTTAGCCCATTTTGTAATGGTATCGGTTACATTAGAGGAGATTACTAATACCATCTGCTTTGTGGTTCACGAAAGGGGGGGGGGGGGTAGCCCTGATGTCATTTTTGTGGTATTTGTCTCCACAATGGAGAAACAATTATAAAAATAAGGCTGGAATTACCGTTCAAATAAGAGACGTAAATGAAAGCCAGGTATTTGGTGTAAAATTGTCAAGTGCATGAATACTGCATCTTGTTACAATGCATTACGGAGATAGATTAAACCCCTTTTTCCCACAGCTTGACTCATATATTAACCAAATAACGTAATGCTGTCCTTTCCCATCTATTAGAATTCATATTTGCTTTAGTGACTACTCTCCTTGTAGAGTTAAATTCCACTTTGCAAATCGCGTGGAATACATGACAGGTCTCAATTTTGTACAACAATGATTTCTGTTCCGTTATATATAAACAATAATCAGAATGATTAAATCAAGATTCGACCAAACCTTGTTATAACTGTACCTCTAGCCTGGCCCAATTGGAAATGCTAGAGATACGGATCCGTACCCCAAGCCTGATAGGCTACGGCTACGGATCCCTACCTCTAGCCTCAGAGGCTAGAGGTACGGATCCGTACCCCTAAACACTTCCTATGAAAAATTGCAGGTAAAATAGCATCCTCGTTGACCCAGTTCCGATGTATTCCGTAAACTACATTCATCGCGGTGAATGGTAATACTTCACACCTGGGCTAACGAGAGTGGTAAAATAGGCAGATATCGTGTGTTTCATGTCCGCGAAAGTTGGCTATGAATCGTTTTTAGATAGACTAAACTCACACTTTATCTGATAAAACATGGACCCGTGGAAATCGACATTTGACCAATCAGGTCATCGCATTTATTTGGCCCTATGTGCAGCCTTGCTGTCTGTTATTTCGGCTCCCATATAAGCGACTGTTAATGTTGGAGAAGTGCGATTTTATGTGTGTTTACAACGTTTGAATTTAAGAAAAAGTTTGAAAGATGCTTTGCGAACGTGTACGGCTTACGTGAGATATACGCAGAGGCTGCAAATTTGGATTATGATTATGATTAACAATGGAACATGAGCAAAGAATTTCGATCAACGCTACATTACGCAATGGATTATTTATGTTTGGTGTTTTGAAATTCTCCAAAAGAGACATAAAATTTTACAGTGGAAAACAAAGGTAAAAATATATAAAATACTAATAAAAAGAAAGCACGTTCACTTAAATATCGAACTTTGTTTAACAACCCCTGCTCATCCAAAAAGAGGCACTTGTCATCAGTGTTTCAGTTTGACGTTAACAGTAAACCTTGGTGCGTGAAGAATACTGAATATGTAGATACAGATCAGAGTGCAAAAAACTAGTAGGTCATTCCTCGTTTCAAACCACTTGCTACTTAAATCAAGCACAATTAAAGGTGTTTCTTCCTGAAAGTACAGTGTAGATTTGAATTATGAAACAGATTAAATTCTGTTCTGTACTGTTTTGGAAGTTCAGCTCGACAACTTATGTTAATTAAATCAACATTTGACTTAGCCATATTTAAGTGGATTAGCACATCTGCCATTTCAAAGGGTATGTCGGTAAACTGTTAACTGATAGGATGTGTGTGTTTGATTGCCGATGTAATCCACTCGACCACCCGTTGTCTTAAGTACATCATAAGATAGGACAAACTACCCTCAATGATATTAACAAGTTTGTTAACTGACAGCACACTTTACGCATTTCAAAATCATCAGGCAACCATTTCCCCTTAACTTGAAATTGAAACTTTTCTTAGACTTACACCTCTCTGTTGATTAGAGAGTCTGAAAATATTTCAAAATGTGTCTAATCTAGTGCGATTTGTTATCGAATATAATTTTGAGACAACCTAACAAGCCTTACGAAAATATTAAGCACTTTTAATTCTATTATTCTTAGGCAAAACCGAGGTTTGGGAGGCGTTTCATTCTTTCTCAATGAAGCTCAAAACTTTGCCGACAAAGGTATTACATTGTCCGTAGCCCCTGAAATTCCACACTTTTTTTTTTACATATCCTTGTGTAAATTAGTTCAAGTATCCATAATTTTTTTTTTACCGAGAATTCATCATCAGCAGAAACATATGAAACGGAACTTTTTTCCCGAATTTTATCGAGAGAAACCGTCATGACAGCACGATATAAGTCGCCTTTCAACTATACTGTAGATGTATTTACTGCAGTTGTTTGGGAGCCCTTAGCGACGGTAACCAAGGAAGCCGGTTTATCTTATCGCCACGGATACAGGAAGAAACTCTAAAGGTAAGTTCTTCATCGCGGTACTTAATTTCGCCGAAAATTTACGACAATAGAAAGAACGTCCTTATTTTTTTTTTATATACTGTGATAAAATCTTGCATCTAAAGTTTGAATAAATGTGGCTATCAAAGTTCAACTCGTGTTTTTCAGACAGAAATATCTAGTCAATCTATCATGATGACAACAGTGCTTCCAGTGGAGTTCACTCTGGTACCGCGTTGACTCATGTAATATTTGGAAAACTGTCATAAAACAATTTTTATTTTTGGAAAATGATTGCTTCCGTAGATTTCAATATTGGCGAGAGCTATGACATCATAGCTGACGATTTTCACTTTTCAAACATGAAATTGTCGGTTTTATGAAAAATAATGGGGTAATTATGTTATGAAATTGGAGGAAAACTGTGCTTCATTATTGCATGATGCGAATATTGAACGCAACCTACCTGAAATGAAGACATTTCTGATATTTTTTTCGAACCGATGCGATGCAGAAGCACTTCTGCTTTTGATTTGATGGAGTAAACAACCAATAGGTGGCACTACGTATTCAAATTAGGTTATTTTTAGGATTACTGCGGTGTCATCGATGACGCGTACCAGCGAGGATGATTATACAAAATTGAATGGAGGAATGTGATAGTCAAATGGCAGCTCTCAGACTGTCGGTCTTTTGATTTTTAACTTGTCAAAGAACAGATTAATAACCATATTGATAATAATCACATGAGGTGCAAGTGAGAAACTATTTATTTTGTAGTGCTCATATATAGTTAAATTATTGATCTAGCGCGTATTTAGTTAATATAAAGCATGGCATTTGTCGAATTTTGTTGGCTAATAGCTCTCAGCTGATGTTTATCTTTTAATCTAGTCCGACGTTAAATAAAGCTTCTTGTATCTTGTACGTCAATCAAAAGCATGTACACAATTTGCTATAATAAATATGTGTAAAGATGTGTTATATTATGCGGTAATTTAACCATAAATATACAAGAATGGTGAATAAAGTGATAAAAGTATCCAGAATACAAATAAAATCTGGGAAAACATCATCAAAACTGGCCTTTAGAAGCTAAATAGCTTATGTACAATTGTACAGCTAGTCTCGATTACTATATAAAGTAGCAGAAAACAACCCGTCTGCTTCAGTGCGTCACCACTTTGATTTTTCCATTCCGGTTTTTGAGTCGTCTGGTTGCGTAGCAACCAGGCTCTCATTGGAGAGGTCATCAGACCTCTCCAACAGTGGTGAGTTTAAAACGCAGACTGCCACAGAATTCGCTGTCTAAATCCATTTTTCTTGCGAAATTAGTATGGTACACAGTCTGTTTCGTCATGGTTTTGTAAATAAAGCGAAATCAAAAAACCGAAATAAGAAATAGACGTGGTTCTATTTTTAGGAATGACAGACAACTCGCCCCAAAGACAACTCGCTAAAAGACAACTCGCCCCACTAAAAAATCGTTGTGTAGTTTTATAAATACGTTCAGGTGATAGTAATAAGAGCGGGGCGAGTTGTCTTATATGTGGGGCGAGTTGTCTTCTGAAGGTGAGTCGAGTTGCCTTGTGGCGTGTTTTTTTTGGGGGCGAGTTGCCTTGGGGCGAGTTATCTTTGGGGCTAGTTGTCCTGCACCCACTTTTAGATATGACGAATTTCAGAAAAGATTTGTTACATTAATTTGCCATGATTACAAATGACCTCTCAAATAACTTTAATTCTTCATTAAGCAAATAAATCTAAGCAGAAGAAAAAGTATGAAGAATTTTGTGAAAACAGAGAAAGAAGACCGCTGGACAAGATCATGCGACTTGAGAAGGCGGAAAGAAGATCAAATGACCGTCATGTAAAGCAAAAGAGGTTGAAATTAAATGCCAATAAACTATTTGAAAACACTGACGCTGACCTCTCCTGGCTTCTTTTTGAAAGAAGCCAACTTGTTGTTATCATCTATGGGGGAGGTAAGTATACTTCCGGCCTTGTACTGCTTCCTGTCCCAAGTTCTGGTTTACGAGATAAAACATAGTTTTCTAATTATTCGATAAACAACCTAGATTTTTTCTGTTGTAAATAACTTACAATAGCGCCTTGGTGATAATGAATATGTCTATAAAGACTGAGCTCTTTAACGATTCAAACATTTGAAACAGTCATTTCGTCCACAAGGGTACACGACAGCCTATCGCTTACACGGACATCATCCCTAAAATAGCGCATTATGTATGTGTCTAAAAATAGCCGTCGTGAACTGAACAAGTTTGCGGACACGCTGCAAAATACTCTTCGACGACAAGCGTCTTTATTACGGCACGCTTCTATTTTTGGGCAATTCTCAGCGAAAATGGTTTGATAATTACCCATTAGAAGCACACTTTAAATCTTACAATCTGTCCTTAAGTGTAAGTCTTATTTCAGTTCAACACTTAACCTATGATCGGAAAGAGAAAGGGCGATACCGATTTAACATGCACAGAAGCTTTCAATGGAGATTTTTCCCAACAGTAGGCTAATTCTTTTTAACAAATTTACAACGACTTGAAATGCCTTCTTAGACATTCTTACACGTTGCTTCTTCAGAGCATTTTATTCTAGACTTTAAATACTTTGCACACCCATATTCTAGGTGCACAAGCAGAGATCGTAGCCTACATAGCGTATGTAATGCGCACGGTTCTAGACTGTACCAAGTCATCGCTTAGCAGGTGCTTTCTGGATTGTAGCTGTGCGACAAATATAGATCTTATAATCACGTGACGTATAACGTCATTTGCACCACGGAATTCTCTATAAATTTACATATTTCTGTGAATCAGTCGCTGAGCCCGCCTTCATTTCCAGTGTACACCTAACTAGCGCTTCACCGATCCATGCAGAGAGAGAGTGTTTCAAAGTTTACTGTGTTTAATTAATTGTTTTTCGTTCTTAAAGAGGTGAATTTGTCAAAGCCTGCTCTTGTTTTTTTTTTCAGGGTTCGATTAACCTAGATCTAGTATTTATAAAACAACAATTTATTAGTGCGGGTGTCAGACTGCAAGGTGCTTTCGTAACTGCCAAAATCTGAATTCACACGGAAATTCGACTTGAATCTACACCGTTCTAACAACTAGCAATCTGAGAACTTGACTTTTACTCCACTCTATTTCACATATTATAGAACAGATCAATGTTAACCCACTCGATCAACAACTTCTTTGTTGGAGTGTTTGTAATCTTGTAAAGGGTTGTTGTAAAGGGTAATAGAGCGAATCGCAAACATATAGTTCACACCAAAGTAATATACATGTAGATCTCTACAATTTTCAACTGGTGTGGAAGCAGTACTATTTCCTGGGACGTCATAAAATGCAGACAAAGTTGAAACACTGATGATCATGCTATTGGGTTATATTGTTTTTCTTGAGCTGTAGCAGCCACATTCCTAGAGTCCACTGTGGACAAAACTTGAACCCGGACAAGAACAAAAACAAATTATTTCCAAAGGACAGGTAGATTACTGAGTCAAATATTTGTGTGTGCTCCAGAGGCTACATTTCAGTCCAATGATCATGAGATTGCCCGGCAGTTTGTCTCAATAATATTTTTGACAAAACTGAATGGTTAAAAGAAAGGTTAAAAGAAAAAGGTTATCACTAGGTCAAATCAGATGAAACCGTAATAGATCTAGGTGCTGTAGAATCCATTTATGTTCAGTCCAATAGACTGCTTAGATTAGATATGGGCGAGTTGCAAAAGGGCGTTTTTGGTCTAAAAGTATGTCACTAGATGCTATACCAGAAGACAAAGTTCAATTGAGTTCCACACTAATGTTACCTAAATGGTCCTCTTGTAAAATTGTTCAAGTGGCTCCGCTCTGTTTCTTTAAACTTCACAGAAGCGTCAGAACTGAGACGTAACATTTCAAAATCACGGCCTCTGAAACTGTATAAGCAATTATACCCAAATTTCATATCTAGCATCCTGTATTTGGAAAGGACAATTATTCAAATTAACCGATATATGTATAACCACATGGTCTAATTTTAGAAAATTAGTGTTATACAAAAACAACTTGTTTTAAATCTGGAGAGAAAATGTATGCCCTATTCTACTGAAATCATTTAGCAATATGTGTAAGAATTAAGATATACATGTACATGTAAGTTAAGTCACCCAGTTTCTGCGCCAGAAAAACATTTTTATCAACCTAGAAGCCTGATTTTTGCTCACATTCTTTACAGGCATTATTAAGCTAGGGAAGAACTGTAAATATTGATTGAACTTCGACAGTTATTATGACCCGCCGAATTTCGGGGTGTGGGGATATAGTTTTCATGTTGTCTGTCCGTCTGTCCGTTCGTCCGTCCGATCTTCCATCCATCCAGACAGATATATTCTAAAATCGTTGACGAAAGTTGATGAAACTTCATATATGTGTTCCTCGTGATAGTCCACCGATATACTTTTTTTTTAATGTAATGCCTTGTCATGGAAAAAGGAGGCTTGATGTCCTCCGGTCTGCTTGTTTTGTTTTTTTGTTTTATTAGCTCACCTGAGCACAACGTTCTCAAGGTGAGCTATTGTGATCGCCCTACGTCCGGCGTCCGTCAACAATTTCTCTAAACATCGTTTTCTCCTAACCCGCTGGGCCAATCTTGATGAAACTTGGCAGGAATTTTCCTTGGGTGAAGCTCTACCAAAGTTGTTAAAAGAATTGAATTCCACCCTTAACTCTGGTTGCCATGGCAACAAAAAGGAAAAAAAAAAAAAAAAAAAAGCAAAATCTTCGAAAATCTTCTTCTCTGAAACTAGAAGGCGCAGAGCTTTGATATTTGGTATGTAGCATTTCCTAGTGGACCTCTACCAAGTTTGTTCATATGATGCCCTTGGGGTCAAAACTGGCCCTGCCCCGGGGGTCACAAGTTCGAACATAGGAACAAAGAGGGAAAACTTTAAAAATCATCTTCTCTGAAACAGGAAGGCGTGGAGCTTTGATATTTGGTATGTAGCATCTTCTAGTAAACCTCTACCAAGTTTGTTCATATGATGCCTTTAGGGTCAAAACTGGCCCTGCCCCGGGGGTCACAATTTCGAACATAGGAACAGAGAAGGAAAACTTTAAAATTCTTCTTTTCTGAAACAGAAAGGCATGGAGCTTTGATATTTGGTATGTTGCATCTCACAGTGGACCTCTACCAAGTTTGTTCATATGATGCCCCTGGGGCCAAAACTGGCCCCGCCCAAGGGTCACAAGTTCGAACATAGGAACAAAGAAGAAAAACTTTAAATTTCTTTTTCTCTTAAACGGGAAGGTGTAGAGCTTTGATATTTCGTATGTAACATCTCCTAGTGGACCTCTACCAAGTTTGTTCCAAAGATGGTGCTTGGGTCAAACTGGCCCAGCCTCGGGGGTCACAAGTTCGAACCTAGGAACAAAGAAGGAAAACTTTAAAATTCTTCTTTGAAACTGGAAGGCGTAGAGCTTTGATATTTGGTATGTAGTGATTCTCTTCTAAGTTTGTTTGCCCATCTAAGCACAACGAGTTCATTGAGTTCAAAATTGGGTCATCTTGGGTCATAAACTAGGTCACTTGGTCAAATTAAAGAAATACCTTGTTTGCACTCTGGAGGCCACATTTATTGCTCAAATGACCTGAAATTTGGCCAGGATGTTTGTCTTGATAAAATATCTAATGTGTTTTGTTTTGGGTCACCTAGAACCATAAACTAGGTCACTAGGTCAAATTAAAGAAATACCTTGTGGGCACTCTAGAGGCCACATTATTTGCTCAGTTGCCTTGAAATTTGGTCAGAATGTTTGTCTTTATAAAATTTCACATGAGTCTGAATTTGGGTCAACTGGGGTCATAAACTAGGTCACTTGGTCAAATTAAAGAAATACCTAGTGGGCACTCTAGAGGCCACATTTATTATTCAGTTGATTTGAAAATTGGTTAAAATGTTTCTTTTGATAAAGTCAAAGACCAGTTCAAATTTGGGTCCCTGGGCTCATAATCTAGGTCACTAGGTCAAATTAAAGAAATACCCTTAGGGCACTCTAAAGGCCACGTTTTTTGCTCAGTTGACTTGGAAATTGGTCAGAATGTTTGTCTTCGTGAAATATGAGTTTGAAATTGGGTCACCTGGGGTCATAAACTAGGTCACTTGGTCAAATTAAAGAAATACCTTTAAGGCACTCTACTCAGGTGAGCGATCCAGGGCCATCATGGCCATCTTGTTTTGTGTTTGTTTTTAATGAGGTGTCGTGGAAAAATGGGGTTTGATGTATATTTCCCTTATGGACCAATATCTCTGTAACTACTTTAACTACTGGACAAAATTTTATGAAACTTCATATTTATATTGTTTATTATAAGCCACAGACAATCAGTATTTGTTTTTATTTAATGAAATACCGTGTCATGGAAAAAGGGGGCTTAATGAATATTTTCACCAATAACAAAAAGGCCATTTACGTGCAAAACACAATTACCTCTTATAATTATGTTTATCTCTTATAATTATGTTTCTATAAAAAAAAAAAAGTTGTTTTTTTTTTCGGCGATGGATATCATTTCAACGAAATAACTTGTTTAGTATTGATTATACCTTTTGAAAACCATTTTTTAAATGAAGTCACCCGGAGTAAGAGACTTTGAACTTTTTATACCTGTTCCTGGTGCCTAAATTTTAATTCTCACCACATATTTTTTTTCATGTAAATTTTAATATTTTAATATTAATGTTTGTAACTTTAGGATGACAACTTAGAAATATGCTTGTATATAATACTGTCTTATGGTTAAGTTTGTTTTTTTGTTTTTTTTTTGTATCTTGAATGCTTTTAATAGATTTGAACAAAAAAGGGTGAAAACTTCTGACCCATTACCCGCCAAGCGACTCTCTTGACTATCAGTCCTTTGATTAACCTACATGGAGTCTAAGGGAGGTCATGATAAACACGCAAGGGAAGTAATTTACAGAATGACGAGAAATATGACCTTTCGTCACTCATAACAGTCGTGATAAGGTAATGAAAAAATTTTAAGACCTTATTTAGTTTGCAGTCAAATTACTTTTATTGAGGGTAAAAGTAACCAATTCCATAAAGGATATTTTTGTTTCAAAGTTTTGATATATTGCTATTTTCTTCAGAGTGCTTGAGAAATCGTCGTCCCCAGGAAAAATCGTCCCCTAACTCGTCCCCAGGGGACGAAATCTATGGAGAAATCGTCCCTAAATACATGTTTAGAGAGATTGCCCTTTATTGAACAATATCCAAATCTAATATGCTTTTATTTCTAATATGTAGTATTGGAAATCATGTTTATTTTCCTGATTAAGTATTAATTACACTACAATTGTCGATCATACCGTGCTAATTTTTTTATGGTAAATTGAAATTTAATGTTCATGAGCAATTAACAGAATTAGTAGTGAATGTTTGTTTACAAATTAACAAGATATTTTTATGTCAGAAAAAGGTAATTGCAACAATATCATTATATGGATAAACACTTTGTACTGAAATTGGCTATTAGCAGAAATTTTATTCATTTTTGAATCAATCCATATCCATCTTGATAATAATAGCTGGCAAGCAGATTAAAGACACATACAAGTGGCTGAAAGATGATCAATAAGATTTTGAAATTTCCAGATGCAGGTAAAGATGGGATACCATTGAAGGAGAGTGGACAAACATTCACTACAGTAACATCCCAGCTAACTTTTGAATTGAAAGTAAAGTTAAACATGCGTAAAAGAAAGTTCTTATCGGGAGGGTCTTATTCAGCGGTTCCAGGAGAATTTGTACCGAGGAGAATAATACATAATTTCAAGGGCACAAGTTTTCAAGGTTCAAATTCTTCTGATAACTTTTCAGTGTATTACCAGTAGTTCTATCTAGTCTCAATAATAAGATGTTTACGATGCATCTTTTCTTATTTTAACATTTACATGTACACTGCACTATCTCAAGTCAATCGTGAATTTTCCAGTAGCAAAGCTACAGCACTGTACTGACTTTCTGTTTAGTTGGTTTATTCTTTATTGCAGTGATCTTTAGTCACACACATGACAAAGGACAGATTATTAATGTTTTATTACCAAAGCGCTCATAGAAGTCTTTTATAACATGTAAATATTGAAAAGACCAAATGAAACTTATTGTGTTTGGTGGCCATTTTGTGTTTGGTGGCCATTTTGTGCGTATTTTGGGGAACTTAAACACCTCAAGTAACAGATGAAAAAGGATTATTGAATACAAGTTTAAGCACCATGTATGTTCAAATTCTAGTTTTGTTGTTTATTTGTGAAAATAGGAGAGTTTCAAAGTGCTCTCAAAATCTGTGCACAGATTTCAACTGTTTTTTTAACGATCATCTCTGTACCAGGAGGCGACCAATCAAAAACTAAAATTACCTATAGGGACAGTTATCTGTACTACCGGAAGATCTAACTCTTTACCAAACAACAAAGTTTTAAGCCTGCCCATATTCAGGGCATTTGCATTTCAATAAATCAAAGATAAATGATAGGACTTGTGTTTGGGGAAAAAGAGAAAATGCTAATCAAATCAGGATTAAAACAAGAAAAAAAAAAAACCCAACAGATTTAGCCTTTTGGTTTTGCCCCAGCATGCCCCCTCCCCCTTAGAGCTGAGGAATCTGTCACCTGAACTACCATCTGTAAACTCTTGCAATATGAACATTCAACAATCAACATTTTCTTGAAAACTGTGATTCTGGTTTCATAGAACTACAAAAACTGATTAATAAACAATGTTAAAAAAATGTTTACAAGCATATAAGACAAGCGAATATATATGAGCCATGGTCTGTGAGAAGGGAGTTTTAGGCATTTACAGATTCAGATCAGCCTGCGTAATCTATGGAGGCTGACCTGGTTTGAAACTTTTTGTTTCGGTCAATTTATCTGTCACAGGACCAGTCTTTCTTATGACTCAGCAGGTTGTTAGACGAAATGTATTTAATGGCTTACATGACTTACATGACATAATTCATCACACAGATGCATTATATCCTCTTTTGCCAGAGCATAACTCATATTCATTTTGAGAGGAAATGCATGATTACAATGTGTTATATATGCTTTACCTTTCTTTATTTCAGGTGTTTACTGTTAATCATGGGATTCCCTGGTGTCTGGAAGCTGTTGTATTACGTATTTCGTATAGTTCACACAGTTGTGAATAATATAATGGCAATCCCAGCTTACACTGTGTGGTACATACTTTTGAAACCAATTCTCTTTATGAATCCAAAATTGTACTGGCTTTTGGAAAGTATACTTTTCAAAGCATTGCTCAGTTTTGTGGTCATGTGGGCAAATACTGGTGGATATAAAAGTGAGTATTTATCACAAGTTGGTAATTTACACAATGTTGTGATTGATAGTCATAAAAATTATACAAAAGATAACAGAACTCTCTGCTTTGACAATTGTATTCAACTGCTTCAAATTCTGTTCTGAAGGAACCATATTTACCAACCATTCAACCAGTCATGCAATGTATGGGTACAGTATCCCATAAAAAATGAATGGTGCAATTATGAGCTGAGGAACCACACATTCACCAAACATTTAAAATTCAATTCTATTTCTAAATTCATTGACCAGCCAGCAGAGTTAGTGAGAGAGAGAATCTTAGCTGATCAATATCTTGTCACTGAATATAGTAATGTAAAAGGACAGTGTTTAGAATTGGTGGCAAATGTGACCCTTGGGCCTTGACTGTATAATCTATGCATACTGATCTGATCTCAATTAATTGTAGCCCCCACCTACAAAGAAGAAAGGGGTTTACTGGTTTCACCATGTCTGTCTGTCCAATTGTCCGTCTTTTAAGTTTCCATGCCCTAACTCAAAAGCTGTTTGACCTAGGACCCTTAAACTTTATACAGGTGTTGCTCATGACCATAGGGGGTGCCCTGTTGATTTTGGGTGATATGGGTCAAAGGTCAAGCTCACAGGAGAACTTTGTTTGAAAATTGTTTCCATGCTCTAACTCAGTAACTGTTTGACCTTGGACCCTGAAAATGTATGCAAGTGTTGCTCATGATGCAAGGAGGTGCGCTATTGTTTTTGGATCATATGAGTCTAAGTTCAAAGTCACTGTTGGTCTTTGTTTTGAAAATCATTTCTGTTCTCTGTGCTGCTTCAGTGCCAAAGTGCAGGTAGGGTATTTGTCCCCCTCTGCGACAGTTCAAGGTGTATCTATGTAATCAACTAGTTTTCAGGACTCTGAGTTCAAGACAAATCCATTACTTGATACAAGCAGTGTCTCCTTTTCCGACGATGTATTCTCTATGGTTTAAAAGCACATTTTCCTGTCTTTAACACTTTACCGACTACCAAATTAAAAGCATCTGCAGATGACAACTTGAGTGTAGTTCAAAGGATGATCACTGTCTTTGAAATGGTAGAAAACATGGGAAATGGAGAAAATGCTGGTTACCAGCATTTTTCTCTTTTAACCACAATGTTTTTAAATAGAATTTCAATGTTTTTGTCTTTTTGGTCTTTCAAAATGGGATTATCACTGTGGTAAAGGGTTAAAATGCTTCTCCTTTTCATCACTTTTACTTGTTTATGGAAGATCTGTAATCAGTTGTAATGATTCACCCTTTACCTCATGATCTCATGTTTAAATGATCCTGAGAAAGATGGCTTTTGAAAACTGTGTAGGCATTGGAGAAAATGCAGTTTACCCTTTACCACACAGTCCCGACTTTTAATGACCCTGAGGGAGAAGACTTTTTAAAACATTGTGGGAAAAGGAGAAAATGCTGGTAACCAGCATTTTCTTATTTTCCCACAGTGTTTCTTAATCTCTGAAATATGAATTTCAATTTTTGAGTTATGTTTATTTTGTCACCTGCAAAAACCTGCAATTTGGTCAAGTCTTAAGTTTTGTTGTTTGGTAAAGAGTTAACAGGATTTTTTGTCCAATCAGAGAACTTCAGCTCATTTATATCAATTTCAAAATTCTCGTCTACAATGCGTTCAGTTTAAATGAGTCTAAAATTTTGCCATGTGTGATAAAGAGTTAATTGAGATTCATGTATTTTACGAATTGTACAGTCGTAGAATCGGGGGATGACCTTTCCAGTCTCTATGACCAGCCTGCCTTACTTCTGGTCAACCACCAGTCGACTGCTGATACCCCAGTCATGATGTCTGTTTTACTGCCCAAATCCCTGGCCATTGGAAGAGTGATGTGGATCATGGACCATATTTTCTTGTATACAAACTTTGGCTGGGCTTCATTTTTACATGGGGATTTTTTCATACAGCAGGTGAGTGTGTTTCTCAAACTTTGTGTCTATTAATTAGCATACTTCCACCAGCAGTGCCACGTTTCATCGACTCTAAAGAAAAAGGCTTCATTGCCAGATGCTGATGACTTTGTGAGATTTTAGTGGATTTCTCTTGAAAACCTAGAAGCAAAAAGAACTACAAGATCTTTAAATGTATTAACTCTTTACCAAACAACAACATTTCAGACTGGTCCAAATTTATAGAATTTGCACAGGACAAATTAAAGGTGGTCTGAATGACCAAATTTGTCTTTGACAGGATACAAAACATAGTGGGAAAAGGAGAAAATGCTGGTAACCAGCATTTCCTCCTTTTCTTACAATATTCGCCTTTTTTAAAGGGTCGTTAATACATGGGATTGTGTGGTAAAGGGTTAATGAATTGAGCTTGATTCATGTTGATTGTTTGTATTTTACAACTATATTTTCAAAGATGTCTGCTATACTCTTTTAACACTTCACCTCCAATCCAAGTTTACAATGATTAAAACCTGGATGGCAATGTAATTATTGCCCTCAGAAAATTCCATGTTGTTTTACCTCTATTTTATATCGGCACCCTTTCAGAAAATGCAACACCCCTAGGGGCGTTGAAAAGAGACAATATGGTAAGCTAATATGGAGTTCAAGCTATCAACCCATGTATGAGGGCTATCAACCCATGTACGAGGGCTATCAAAAAAATACATAGCTTGAATTCCTTAAACAAAGGACACCGTAATTACGGCAAATATATTGTCCATATACATGTATATTGTCCAGTGTTATTTCACTTAAAAATGAATTGTTTCCTGCAATGAAGTACTCATCTGTGGTGTGTTAAAAATCATTTTCTGTTGTGCATCTTTCACCTTCATGGAGCACAGGATAACTTTACGCTGAATATTGTAGTGTGTCAGAATTAAGAAGCACATTTTTCTAAAATAAAGCGGGAAAACGTCATAAAAATTTTAACTGGTTTTGCTCTGATGTCAATTTGACTTGTATGTGAAATTTTGACATCACATGATAAGCTGCTGCTGAGATGTAGGACATTTAAATAACAAGGTGCAAATTTTGCTGGGCTCAAATCATGACGTCTTGTGAAAAGACGGAGCAACGAATGATGATAAAAATGTGTGTCACCTAGGACAATGATAAGGGAAGCAAATATCGGCCCCTCCGTGTCCCGTGGGCTTGTGTACAAGTGGCTTAATCTATTTCGTGGCGGACAGATCTCTGTGAAAGACAAGAAAGGTAGAGGAAGAAAGAAAAAGATAACCAGCAGTCTTATCCAGCAAGTCAGTGACGTTCTCAATGTTGATTGACGCCAGACAGTTGCCGAGGTAGCCAAGCAAGTTGGCATGTGTGTTGGGACTGTTCACACAATCCTCAAGGATCATTTGGTTATGAGTCATTTATTGGTAAGATGGATACCCTGATTACTATCCCAGGAGGACAAGGAAAAACATTTACAATCATCTAGGCAATTTCTTCGATGTTACAACCAGGAGGGGGATGCTTTCCTTGTTAAAATAAATGTAATTACAACTGATGAGACCTGGTTGTTCTTCCTTTACACAGAGACAAAGCAACAATCTTCAGTATGGACTTGGAAATCAGCACCTCTTCCACTGAAAACAAGAGTGATGAAGTCTTGTAAAATGGTGATGGGAATCTTCTTCATGGACAGATGAGGGGTGCCTCTAGTGCATGCAGTACCTGTAGACCAGACAGTGAACGGCAGTTACAATTCAAAGGTAAATTCTGCAGTTTTCTATGTGTGATACAGCTTAACAGTTGAAGCACATTTTTGTATTGTGTTTTTGTATGTGATTTTAAAACAACAACAACAAAAAAATGTTATGAAATTGTTTTTTTAATTGTTAAGCTGTTTCACTAAACAATTGTGTACTTGTGTGTTTTAAGGTAATCAGGCAAGACTTGATAAGCACAATTCACAAGAAGTGACCAGGCAACAACATAAGTGATTACGTTTTTCATCAGGACAATCCATCAGTTCATCCTGCTGGGTCCACGGAACTGGAGCTTGATATCTTGGGAGTTCAGAGACTACGACACGCCCCTTACAGTCTGGACCTTGCTTTCATGGACTTGAGAGTGTTTCCCTCAATCAAAGCACAATTTGGTGGATGCCGCTTTGATTCTACAGAGGAGTTGCTATATGCACCTAGGACTGTTGTCGGACGATTTGAGGCAGAATGGTATAGAGCAACATACGCAGAGTGGATTCGGTGCCTAAGAAGGTGCATGGAGTGTCAGGGCGAGTACTTCGAAAAGATGTAAACTTTATGACATTAATGATGTCTAACCAGCTGAGACTGTGCACCCTGAGGCTTTGGGTGTGTTTCTTGTAATTGCCACAATAGTTGTATTAATTGTTTTGAAAATTGCTACATAAGATATTAAGATTATTCTTCATGTTTATTTAAATTATGACACCAATCACATTACTTTTTAGTTAGTTATTCATGTTGTCTACTAATTTTTTGAATAGCCCTTGTATTTAAAACCTTGGTATATCAAGCTAAGGAATTTTGCAACTGTAGAAACAACAGTATGTTTAGCAATTTAACTATTGCTTATTGTACATTTAATAGGGAAAAGAAGTTCGCTCAGTGCAGCTCGACAGGTTGAAAGAGCATCTACTTAGTTCGTATTTAAAAACGAACAAGAAGTGGATTATTTTGTTTCCTGAGGGAGGATTTCTAAGGAAGAGGAGGGAAGGAAGCCAAAGGTGGGTCATTTGTATTTTTCATTCATTGCCTTCTGCCACAGTCCGTTCTCTCCAAGCAGCAGATAGGCATGGCATTGTATTAACCCCTTACCAAACAAATATTTTTGGACTCTTGAAAATTCAAAGCATGAGCAAAAGACAGTTCAGAAATTAATGAAAATAATCTGAAATTCTCATAGGTTAGAAAACATTGTAGGAAAAGGAGAAATTGTTTGTAATAAACAATTTATTCTTTTCCTACAATGTTTTCAAAAGGTTTCCTCTGTAGCATTAATCCTTTACCAAACAATCCCATGTTTTAACAACCCTAAGGTGAAGGGCTTTTGAAAACAATGTCGGAAAGAGAGCAAATGCAGATAACCAGCATTTTCTTTCCCTGTCAATTTTTTTTCCACCTTTCCAAAAACAAGTTTCAGTTTTGAGTCACATTAACTTTGATGCCTGCAGTAATTGCTTTTAATTTGGTCAAGCCTTAAACTTTGTTGTTTCTTAAAGACTCAACTCCATACCACACAATCCCCAGTTAAGAAGAAGACTTTAGATCATTGTAGAAAAAGGAGAAAAATACAGGTAACCAGCATTTCCTCATTTTCCCAGAATGTTTTGTACCCTGTGAAAGACAAATTTCATGTTTGGAGTAATATTTAAAGTGTCATCTGCAAATGCTTTCAATTTAGGCCAGACTAAAATTTTGTGGTTTGGTAAAGAGTTAATATGTGGTGACTATCTGCCTTTGTTTTTTTTACTTGTATGGTATTTAATGCTATTTTTCAACATTATTTCTGTTGGATTCTGGCGGCCAGTGCACCTGTACATGCCTTCCTGGAGTTTCTTTTACCAGCATATTCACACAATATTCTTCCAAAGCCACTGGCTGCTTTCCCACATAACCATTGTCAAACAATGATTAATGATGAATGACGAATGAATCCTGTCGCATTGACTATGATCAGTTCTCAAAAACAAATTGACTGAGCTGAGGATTTGAACCAGTGACCCCCTTGTTTTAAGCCGAGCTACTAGGCTTGGTAGAATAAGCTATCAGAGATGGAATTGTCAGGCATTTTAGATAAAAAAGAGAAGTAGTACTGTAAGCTAAAATAAGTACATATAGATATGAAAGAATTGCAAGCAGGCAAATCACTATTGAGGATCCCAGTTTGTTTGGTCAGGGGTTAGCTAAATATAGAAGGTTGTGACTAAGATCAAAACATGTAGGCTTATCTTAGTTTGCTGTCCTTACAAAAGATATTAGAGATTGTAACTACAGGATATGGATTTCACGTACAGTCGAGATGCATTTATCAAGACTCCCCTATTCTGGTAATTTTGCAGTCTGAAAAACAACACCAGGAGAATGAAAATTTTCTGTACAAATTTTTATCTCTTCTGAAATCTGCATTCCCGAGCCAATACAGATATTGATAACAGGCTGCTGGTCCTTGGGGATCCCAGTTTGTTGATCCCAAAATTTGTCCTATCTGGAAACATTCACAGGTAACAGAAGTGTACAGATAAAGAAGACTCAACTGTATAATTATTTTGTGTGTGTTGTTTTTTTTTAAAGATTTGCAAAGAAGAACAGCTTACCAGTGTTAGAACATTGCACATTACCTCGACTTGGCGCTATGAGTACTGTGTTAGACACTGTGGGTGATATCCATCTTGAAAATGGGATTAGAAGTAAGTCATTTTTAGCATACAGGAAGCGACATAGTTAGATACGTACTCTCCAGTGTACCATTTTTACTTACTGAATATCCAGGAATTGTCTAACATTTATGCTATTAAGCTCCCTGAGTGTTTTATGCATTTGCTGCTTTTCTGATAACTCCTAGAGTGCTGAATAAACCCAACTGACATTTCCATTGTAGGGGAAAAAAAGGACCTAATAAGAGCAAAGTCAAGGTTGCTGTTGCCCAGAGTGTCTCCCTGTATCTCTGAGAGTGTAGATGAAAGATCAGACTGCATGTTTTGTGCAGTCTGATCTGGCAGCAAAGGCACCTATAGTTGTCAAAGGTGCTTTAAGGGTTAATGTTTTCCATACTCTTGAAAAATATAATTTACCTTACCATCATTGTTTTTTCTTTGTGCAACTTGAAAGTTTTTTATTGCTTTGAAAATGAAAAATCAAATGTAGAGTGTTATGGAATGATATTGACCTGTTTCAATTATTATAGGCAGTGCAGACCAACATTGTGTGAAGTGGGTGGTGGATGTGACTTTAGCCTATCCAAAAAGCAAGCCTTTAGATTTACATGGTATTTGTATAGGTTATTGGCCACCGTGTAATATCATGATTCACCATCGCGCCTACCCTATATCAGACATTCCCCTCGATCAAAAAGGGAGAACAAAATGGTTGTATGACAGATATGTGGAAAAAGAAGAAATGCTGAAAAATTTCTATAAAAATGAAACATTTCTGGATGAAACCGACAAGGAGAAAAGAAGGTTGCCTCGTGTGGTGAGAAAGGAAATACCCTTTGATATGGTTTGGTTTTTGATCTCCTATGGTTTTTATGCAGTATCAGCATACTTATTCTGGTTGTATTTTTATTGCCCGTTGTGGTCAGTGTTTTTGTATATATTGAGTTTTATTTTCTGACAACCTGCTGAAAACTAAGCCTTTTTTTTAATTACTTTTTTTTTTATGATGGCATTACATCCAAAATGAATGTTGTTTTAAAAAGTAAAAGGGGGGGCATATTTTTGAAACAGAGAAAATTTCTCACAGATATCTTTTCACTCGTTTACAGACCAGTAATGGTTTAATGTCATTGAACAAATATATTTGCAGTTTTTTTTCTATCATTTACCTGTAAGGCTGATCAACCCATTGCTTATTAACCCTTTACCAGATGACAAAATTTCAGACTTGTCCAAATTGAAAGCATTTGCAGAGGACAGAGTAAATACCACCCAAAATCTAAAGTTGTCTTTGGAATGGTAGCAAACAGAATTTTCTCCTTTTCTAACAATGTTTTCAAAAGCTTTCTTACTCAAGGTGGTTAAAACCCGGGATTGTGTGAGAAAGTGTTAAAGAATTTGTCCCTGTCTCTAGGTTATTTTTTGTATCTTTTACAGAGACAATTTCCTCTTGTGTACATTTTCTTCCTTTGCATTATTTATACACATACCAGTTTGTACTAGTTTGGGGCGGGAGCTTTTATTTGTGCAGTAATTTAATTAGAAAACAGTTATGTTGAGGATACCTAAGTTCTTCAAAGCTCTTCTAGGTGCTGTAAAGACAACAAGATATTAGATAATGAAGAAAATGGATCATCTGTTATGTTTTATAGAGGTTTTTTTTCCCACATATTTTAAGGAAGTAACTTTAAGCCTTGGTCACACACGCAATGAGCAGTTTTGGGAAAATTAAATTTAAAAAAAAAAATGTCTTTTGAGAAAATCAAAATTATTGTGTAAAAGAGAAAATAATATTTGTCAAAAGCTATTGATCATTGCTTGTTATGAGTAGTTGGTCCTTATCCCGTTTTTCTTCATAAATCATCGTATTGCTGTAGCCAATTATTAGTACATGTTCTGGACAAGCTGTTTTGAACATGACAGAGTTAGTAATGCAAAGTGCTGTTTCATTTTCATTAATATTTAAGACAGAATATGTTATAGCAATGCACTGAAGTGCTATATTTTAAGCTTTAACTCTTTACCACACAATAAAATTTTGGCCTGGTCCAAATTTAAAGCATTTGCAGACTACAAATTGAAAGTGGCTAAAATGACAAAATTTGTTCTTCATAGAGTTGAAAACATTGTGGGAAAAGGAGAAAATGCTGGTTACCAGTGTTTCCTTCTTTTCCCACAATGTTTTCAAAAGGCCTCTACCTCAGGGTGGCTATTGTTTGGTAAAGGGTCAAAATAACTTACAATGAATGTACAAGCAATTTAAGTCAGTACATTATTTGCTTAAGTGAATGCACATTTTTGGACATAGTTGATCAAGATCAGACTGCACAGAAAAATACATGGAAATGGCAGAAAACATTGTGGAAAAGGAGAAAATGCTAGTTTCCAGCATTTTCTCCTTTTTCCAAAACTGTTTTCTAAAGCTTTTGTCACCAAGGTTGGTAAAATTTGGGGTTGTTTGGTACAGGGTCCAGTGCTTACAAAAGCTCTGCTGTAAAAAAAACTTAAGGTTGTTTTTGTTAGAAGTGTAAATATACATGTAGACAATCTGAGTTATATTCAGAAAACCAATTCTTCATTGTAGGTTGTTTATCCCAGTACGAGAGAACAGATTTTAGACTGGTTCAAATTGAAAGCATTTGCAGACAATATGTTAACTATGGCTCAATAGTGCTAGGATTTCTCTTTTAAAACTTAGAAATCATTGTGGGAAAAGAAGAAAATTCTGTTTACCAACATTTTCTTCTTTTTTAATAATGTTTTTAAGGGTATTTTTTACTCAAGGTTCTTAAAACCTGGGATTGTTTGGTAAAGGGTTCTACAAGATCAAAATCATGTAGTATTTGTAGTTTTATGTTGGAATGATATTGCATGCATTTGGAAGTTAAGGCATTTCTGGAAAAAAATTGACTTTCAGTTCCTCTTTTGTAGATAGCTTTTATAAACATTGCAGGAAAAACAGCAATTGCTCTTTGCAAGGCAATTGCTCCTTTCCAACAATGTTATCAATATGATTTGAAAATTACAAGACCTTGCCTTCAAATATTCCCTCTATTTTTTACAGGGTTTATCACTGGGTTAGACATTAGCCAGCGTAGATTATGTTAGTTCATTTAAATTGGAAATGTTAGTGTATTTTATACAGTATCGGAGTTAATTTAACTTTTTGCCACACAAGCCTGACTTTTAAAGACCTTGAGAAAGAAACCTTTTGAAAACAATGTGGGAAAAGGAGACAATGCTGGTACTCAGCATTTTCTGCTTTACCCACCATGTTTTCTCTCACATCAACAACAAATTTCCGTATTGAGTCACCTTTGATTTACCATATGTAAATGTCTATAATTTGGACAAGTCTAATTTTTTTTTTTGTTTGGTAAAGGGTTAAGCTGTTTGCTATTCGTTTTGATTTGCCAAAAAGCTTTTCAAGCCAAAAATTGAAGAGGATAGGTGGATTCATTTTTATGCCCTTTGGTCTGTGTAGCTATGGGTTTGAGATTTGTATCTTGTAGCATTCATAACAACTGAAGAATTACTTAACTCTTTACCACATGACAAAAATGTAGACTTGTCTAAATTGAAAGCACTTGCAGACGACAATTAAAATGTAGTTCAAATGATGGAAGTTGTCTTTCATAGGGTAGAAAACATTGTGGGAAAAGGAGAAAATGTTGGTTACCAGTATTTTCTCCTTTTCCCACAATGTTTTCATTGGGAAAAGGAGAAAATGTTGGTTACCAGTATTTTCTCCTTTTCCCACAATGTTTTCAAAAGGCTTCTTTCTCAGGGTCTTAAAAGTCGGGATTGTGTGGTAAAGGGTTAACTCTTTACCAAAGGACAAACGTTCAGATGCAACCAGAATGATTGGATTTGTCTTTGAAAGAGTAGAAAGCATTGTCGGAAAAGGAGAAAATGTTGATTACCATTTAGTTTAGCCATTCAGAAATTGAATTTCTTTCAAATTTAGAAAATTCTCGAGAAGAAGATTAAGAATGGTTTGTAAATATGGTTAATGAATATGGGCCAAGTATTATTATCTTGTTGTTAAATCAGCATATTCAATTCTATTTCTGTCCTTGATACAGTGTTAGTCTTCACCCACTTAGCAGTATTGACAAAAACAGGGACTTTTATGGACTACATGGTTCAAGATCAGATTGCACAGAATGTGCCATCTGATCTTGGATCTTAACCACCAACATGTTGAGACAAGCAATTAAGTAAAACATCTTTCCAAGACTTTAGTGGTTTGTATTTTAGCTTTCAAAAAAGGTTGAGTTATTATCCTACCAAAGACAAATCAACTGAGCCGTACTCTGACATAAGGGGTTGAGTGCATCTCCACAATCCACATACCAAGCAAAAGTCGTCACAAAATTATGGATCCATAAAATCTATCTTGTCCAACAACCGAACAAATCATGAGATAGACTGGTCCTAGGACACACAGAAAATTGACCAATAATAACAAATTTCGACCCATATCAGCCTGCATGGACTGCGCAGGCTGACATGGGATGATACTTTTTGCAGATGCATTAAACCTCCATTCCACAGAGCATGGTTCAAATTTTTAGACGCAACTTTAATTTGTTGTCTGCACAAGGTTTCAATTTGAACATGTGTATTTTTTTTTTTGTTCAGTGAAGACTCGATAAAGACATAATTTATTTGGTGCTGAGATACTTAAAATAGATGATGTGATAATACATAGGGGCCATGTTATGGTAAAAGGGGGCTTAATGCATCTTCCATGATCCATTATACCAAGCTGAAGTCATCACATAATTATGGATCCACCAAATCCATTTTGTCTTACCATTGATTGAAGGTAGAATGGTCCTTTGACAGACATGAAATTGACCATAGCAAAAAGTATCGGCCCAGGTCAGTGCACCCCCCTCCTCCTCCCCCCCCCCCCCCCCCCCCCCCCCATGCATTAAGCCCCCTTTTCACAGAGCATGGTTGAATTATAGTTATTATTAACCCATAATGATGCAGGTGCTTTTATGACCAAATATATAACTTTTTAGGGGTGGCATTTTGACCAAAGATTACTTACATTTTATTTTGATTCTGATTGTGATTCTCTGTTTTCGCCTGTTTACTGTTTTTTTTTTTTTTTTTGAAAATTTTGTCAAATTTATGTTCATAATTTTATTTGTTTTAATACTGTATGTACAATTAGAAGTTGTTTCAAAGCAAATCTGTAATACAATTTATGTTTAACTATTTACCAGGTGAAAACATTTTAGACTGGTCCAAATTCAAAGCACTTGCAGACAACAAATTTAATTTGGCTCAAGTTGTCTTTGAAAGAGTAGAAAACATGGTGGGAAAAGGAGAAAATGTTGGTTACTAGCATTTTCCTTTTCCTTCCATGTTTTTAAGAGCCTTCCTTCTCAGGGTCGTTAAAATATGGGATAGTTTGATAAATAAGTTGGATAAATGTTGTATTGTTAAGTGCTGGCAAACTGATTGTATCAAAAAATATGGACCCTTGGTAACTACATAACAAAAATGAACAAGTGCATTTTTATTTGAAGGAAAAGCCCTTATATTTATGTTGTAAAGGCTGCTTTAATCTTTATACTGTTAGAGAAATGAAATTAAAATTTCCAACTAGAAGAAAAAAACCTAGTATTTCTACTCCAATGTCTTTTTTGCAAAAAATGGCAAAAAATCTCTCCATCAGACAAGGTAGATCCAAGATCAGATCTTAGCAGGCCAATGTTGGATCTACAATGTCAGAAGTGGCTTTTGGAACATTAAAGGTCCATAAGATGTTGAGTTGTTGTTTTGTAAAAAGCTGTCTTGCCAAGGCTTATTTTATGCATGTTTGTTATTTTGGGTTGTTGGTTTCTTTAGATAGTTTATGTTTATAAGAGAGTTGTGAACAGATGTAATTATAAGGAGATTTGAGCCAGGATCAATATATAGAGGATAATCTATGGGCTGTGTGTGATATTAAACATCCGTCATGAGATTGGGGTGTGATGTGGTTGTAGAATAAGTCTGACGGACAAGTGTTTTTTAACCACATCACATGCCATTCAAGTAACAGACTTTTACTGTCACACAAAACAAGTTGATTATACTATTTATTGTATACCTAATTCATCCTTTGTTTTTAGCTCACCTGAGCACGAAGTGGTTAAGGTTAGCTTTTGTGATTGTCCATTGTCCATCCACTGTCATGCTTCGTCTGTCATGCTGTCGTCAACATTTACCTTGTGTGCACTCAAGAGGCCACATATTCAGTCAGATACTCATTAAACTTGGTCAGAATGTTTGTCTCGATAAAATCTGGGACAAGTTTGAAATTGAGTCATGTCAGGTCAAAAAGTAGGTCACTGTGCTAAACCTCAGATAAACATTGTTTGCACTCTAGAGGCCACACTTTCAGCCTGATATTCTTGAAATTGATCAGAATGTTTGTCTTGACGATATCTCGGACAAGTTTGAAATTGGGTCATGTAGGGTCAAAAGGTATGTCACTGGCCTAAATCTTAGAAAAACCTTATGTGCACTCTAGAAGCCACATTTTTAGCCTGATAATCAAGAGACTAGGTCAGATTGCCAGTCTTAATGATTTCTCAGTATGTTTGAAATAGGTCAAAAAGTATGTCACAGAGCTAAATCTTGGGAAAACCATGGGTGCGCCATAGAAGCCTTATACTGCTGAAGATTGGTCAGAATATTTGTCTTGATGATATCTCGGACAAGTTCGAAATTGAGTCATGTTGGGTTAAAAAGTAGGTCACAGGGTCAAATCTTTGACAAACCTTGTGTGCACTCTAGAGGCCACATACTCTTGAAATTTAGTCAGAATGCTTGTCTCGATGATATCTTGGATAGGATCCAGATTGGGTCAAACTGGGTCAAAAAGTAGGTCACTGGGCCAAAACTTAAAAAAAAATCCTTGTGTACACACTAGAGGCTACATTTTCAGCTTGAAACGCATGAAACTTGGTTAGAAAGTTTGTCTTGATGATATCTTGGACAAGTTCGAAATTGGGTCACATTGGGTCACGGGGCCAAATCTTTGAAAAACCTTGTGTCCACTGTAGAGGCCACATTTTAAGCGTGATCCTCATGAAACTAGGTCAGCAAGTTTATACTTTGTGATATCTTGGACAAGTTCCAAAGTGGGTTACATCTTGTCTCAAAGTAGGTCACTCAACCAAATCTTAGAAAAACCTTGTGTGCACCATAGAGGCCATATTTTCAGCCTGATACTCATGAAACTTGGTCAGAATGTTTGTCTTAATGATATCTTGGACAAGTGTGAAATTGGGTCACATTGATTCAAAAAGTAGGTCACTTACACTCATGTGTTTTACATCATTAAAACCAGGATCCTTTCAGTATTATCAACTGTAGATGACTTTACTCAGGTGAGCGCTTTAGGGCCAATGGCCCTCTTGTATAATAATTTTTCAAAACTGAGACAAAGAGATTGATAGGGAAGGAGAAATGAAACCCCTGATTTCTGTCACATTTTTGGCAGAAGTGGCTTATGTATCAGATGACATAGAGAGCAAGAAATATAGCATAAATACGTGTAAATTATGTCATATTTCCTTCTATTTGAAAAACACATACTGTTTGCTTAGGCTATACGTGCATGCCACCCACCATGTCTGCCTCTGATTGAAGAGTTACAGAAATATTTCTTTACACAAATTCACAAAGATACCAAAGGTTAGCAAAATGGATTTAGGAATTTCATAAATCTGAACATAGGCAAAGAGTTTCTTTAATTTGTATGTAAAAACTTACAAATTATAATACTCTTGTACATCCGTTCATCTGTCTATTTGTCTGTCTACAAAACCATCAACTTGTCTCGTAATTTCCAATATTATTAGGTTCCACTGGTCATACTGAAACAACAGGTAGCTTGCATCATTATGAATCTGTTGGAGACAGTTTCATTGTCACCTAATGAAGGTTATAGGTCAAGATTACAAGTCAAGGTGATAGTTCCTGGAATGTCTTCAAAACTGTTTTCTGGAATGCCTTCAAAACTAATATTACCAATATGTAATGTTAGAAAGGCCATTTTTTGCTCACCTGAGCACAAAGTGCTGAAGGTGAGCTTTTGTGATCACGCTGAGTCTGTCGTCGGTCATCCAGTCGTCAAAAATTACCTCTATTTTAGACTAAGGCAACATTTTCATTCCAATACTCATGAAAATTGGTCAGAATGCATATCTTGATAATTTCTTGACCAAGTTCAAAATTTGGTCAAGTCTGGTACAAAAGTAGATTATGGGGACAAATCTTAGCAAAACCTCATGTGGGCTCCAGGGGCCACATTTTTAGTCTAATAATGATGAAATTTGGTCTTGTTTGTCTTGATTGTATCTCGAACAAATTTGAAATTGGGTTGCTTTGAATCAAAAGTAGGTCACAAATCTTAGAAAAACTTGTGTGCACTCTAGAGGCCTCATTTGCAGCTTTATACTCATGAAACTCGGGCAGAATGTTTTCTTGATGATATCTTCCATAGATTCAGAATTGGGTCACATCAGGTCATTAAGTATGTCACTGGGATAAATCTTGAAAAAATCTTGTGTGCAATCTAGAGGCCACATTTTCTGTCTGATGTTCATGAAACTTGGTCAGAAGGTTTGTCTTGATGATATCTCATACAAGTTCAACAATTGTCCAAAGGTAGGTCACTAACACTCATGTGTTTTGCATCATCACAACCAGGATCTCTATATAGCTTTATCAATCCTAGATGACTTTACTTCTCAGGTGAGCGCTTTTCGGGCCTATGGCCCTCTTGTTAGTATAAAGGAACCTTGCATGAATATTAATTAGCTGGTGACATTTGCAACATCATCTGATCAAGGTCAAGGTCATAGTACTTACACATATCGGAGCTGACAAGGCATTGTGCTTTGAAGATGCATCTTGCTCAACAGTCTTTCATACTACTTAGAAAATCTTTTCCTATCTCTGTGTGTACATATGGGACTGATGCGAGATCACATAGTAAAACAAGGAGAAAATGCTCATAACTCAGTTCAAACAAAACAGAAGAGAAAATTGTGTCACATTGTACTAGAATGAAAACCATAAAGAAAAAAAAAAACGAAAAATAATCATTAACGCTTGTTACTATCAAGCTGTCAGATTCCAAAATTTTTTCATTTGACTAAAGTTGAGTTCGGTTCATCAGTAGTCGATAAGAATGTTGTCTATGACATCTTTGCATGTTAAGTAAATAAAATGGACTTCTCTGGATGAGATATTTGACTACTGTTATTATAATTCAGGGGTGTTCATCTAGAAATTATCAAGAACTAGTAGGCAATGAAGATCATTGGTCAGACTGCATGTTATTTGCAGTCTGATCTTAATCTACACCACCTTCGGCATCAGTGTCCTAGGTCACCACTAGCACAAGAAGAGTTCAAGGATTCAGTTTTGTTGGTTGTTCAAGTTTGAAAAGATTCAAAAAAAAGAAATTGTTCAGCATTGAATTATTTTTATGATTCCATACCTATTCATACCCATTGTCTGCCTGTCTGTCTGCCAAACTAAATGCCCGTAACTTTAAAAAATCTACAGATACAATTCCCACATCTGATATGTACAAGAACATGATTCAGGTGATTACACTTTCAAGGTCATTTGATCAAAATAAAAGTCATAGGTGAAGGTCACAAGTTTTAAAAGAAACTGCAAGGGGGAGGGGTGCCATGATGTTTGACCAATACATCTGGTTTAATTAGGTAATTTTTTTTTTGTCTTGTGTCTGAGACATATTCTACTCATATATGTGTAACAATGTTAACTATTGTTTCAGGTTCCCAAATGGTTCATTACAGTTTTAATCTGTTCAATTATCCGTGTTTGTTTTCCATCCTGTTACCCCTGTGCTTCCAGTTACTGCTAATTCCCTCCTGTTACCATTCATGTTTCACTACAATATCTAGATTGTGAGCATACTAACTGAATTCAAATTATACATGTTACATAAACCACATTTTGCCACACTTCAAGCTAAAAATCTGATAAAAATATCATACACAGAACAGGTATGCACTAATTTTATATGCCAGAATTTCAGCGATTTTATCTTTCGGACACATACATGTATTTGGTGAAAAAACTGTCGGATCATTGGAATATTCTAAAAAAAAAATTGGTGTGTTGCTTTAAGTAGTTTAAATCAAGTATATTGTGGAAAAACATGAAAAATATCTTGCAATTTGAAAGATATGCGATGGGCACAATTTCGGTAACAGGAAGCAAATAACTAATAACCAGCAGGTCCTTTTTAAATAACAGTAAAATCCCACCTGATCATCTGGGAGCTCCCCTCTTGCTGGAAAACAACGTTCAGTATATAATATTTGTATGAACTATGACTATAAAGTTTGTGAGAAAGTAAGAAGTTCATATTTTGAAAAATTTCTCTCTGAAATTTGCATTATTTTTGAAAAATGTCCATATAGCCATATAATAAAGCTAAATAGGTGAATACATGTGAAAAAACTTAGTTTTCAAAAATATTATGCAAAGTGAACAATAGATGCATGCAGTTATAGCTAATGACTAGACATGGGACAGTATTATGTTGATATTGTAGGTTAGGTTTTTATTTTCACTTTTTAGCTTGTGTTTCACTCCTTACCAAACAATCACAGTTTTTCATGACCCTGATGAGAAAACCTTTGAAAACATTGTTGGAAAAGGAGAAAATGCTTTTCCCACAATGTTTCCTACCCATCCAAGGACAAATTTCAGTTTTTGATTCAGATTTATTACATTGGCTGTAAAAGCTTTAGATTTGGACAAGTCTAAAAGTTTTTCGTTTGATTAACTCTTTACCAGACGACAAAATTTTAGCATTTGCATAAGGCAATTTCAATGTGGCTCAAACGGTGTGAGTTTTCTTGTATAGAGTGGAAAACATCCTTGGAAAAGGAGAAAATGCTTGTTACCAGCATTTTCTTCTTTTCCCACAATGTTTTCAAAATGGTTCTTTCCCAGTGTCGTTAAAAGGCGGCATTGTGCGGTAAAGGGTTAAGAGTCAACTCTTTATCAAAGGACAACGTATTAGATTTGCTTAAATTGACACTTTTTGCATATTACAAAGCAAAAATGGATCAGATGATTGGTTTTGACTCTGAATGGTTAGAGAATATTGAGGGAAATGGAGAAATGGACTGTTTGGTAGAGTTATGTAATGTGTCCTAGTCATTCATAGTATTTGAAATACGGTACTCTTAGATAACTAAAACATGCTAACAGTTTTTTGCTTAGCTGTTTGAATTTGTTGTAATATGCAGATTGTAAAATCCCATTTTTAGCTTATCTGAGCACAACATGCTCAAGGTGAGCTATTGTGATCGCCCTATGTCCGTCGTCCATCGTCTGTTGCCTGTCATCCGTCATCCGTCAACAATTTCTTTAAACATCTTCTTCTCCTAAACCACTGGGCCAATCTTGATGAAACTTGGCAGGGATCTTCCTTTGGTGAAGCTCTACCAAAGTTGTTAAAAGAATTGAAACTTGAAGGCGTAGAGCTTTGATATTTGGTATGTAGCATCTCCTAGTAGACCTCTACCAAGTTTGTTCATATGATGCCCCTGCGGTCAAAACTGGCCCCGCCCCGGGGGTCACAAGCTCGAGCATAGGAACAAAAAAGGAAAACTTTAAAAACCTTCTTCTCTAAAATTAGAAGGCATAGAGCTTTGATATTTGGCATGTAGCATCCCCTAGTGGACCGCTACCAAGTTTGTTCATTTGATGCCCCTGGGGTCAAAACTGGCCCCGCCCCGGGGATCACAAGTTCGAACATAGGAACAAAGACAGAAAACTTTAAAAATCTTCTTCTCTAAAACAGGAAGGCGTGGAGCTTCGATATTTGGTATGTAGCATCTTGTAGTGGACCTCTACCAAGTTTGTTCATATGATGCCCTTGGGGTAAAAACTGGCCCTGCCTCGGGGGTTACAAGTTCGAACGTAGGAACAGAGAAGGAAAACTTTAAAAATCTTCCTCTCTGAAACTGGAAGGCGTAGAGCTTTGATATTTGGTATGTAGCATCTCCTAGTAGACCCTTACCAAGTTTGTTCATATGATGCCCCTGTGGTCAAAACTGGCCCTGCCCTGGGGGTCACAAGTTCGAACATTGGAACAAAGAAGGAAAACTTAAAAATCTTCCTCTCTGAAACAGGAAGGCAGGGAGCTTTGATATTTGGTATGTATCATCTTCTAGTGGACCTCTACCAAGTTTTTTCATATGATGTCCTTGGGGTCAAAACTGGCCCTGCCCCGGGGGTCACAAGTTCGAACATAGGAACAAAGAAGGAAAACTTTAAAATTCTTCTTTTCTGAAACCGAAACGCGTGGAGCTTTGATATTTGGTTGGTATGTTGCATCTCCTAGTAGACCTCTACCAAGTTTGTTCATATGATGCCTCTGGGGTCAAAACTGGCCCCGCCCGAGGGGTCGCAAGTTCGATCATAGGAACAAAGAAGGAAAACTTTACATTTCTTTTTCTCTTAAACGGGAAAGTGTAGGGCTTTGATATTTGGTATGTAGCATCTCCTAGTGCACCTCTACCAAGTTTGTTCCAAGGATGCTGCTTGGGTCAAAACTGGCCCTGCCCCAGGGGTTACAAGTTCGAACATAGGAACAAAGAAGGAAAACTTTAAAAATCTTCTTTGAAACTGGAAGGCGTAGAGCTTTGATATTTGGTATGTAGTGATTCTCTTCTAGGTTTGTTTGCCCATCTAAGCACAACGAGTTCATTGAGTTCAAAATTGGGTCATCTTGGGTCATAAACTAGGTCACTAGGTCAAATTAAAGAAATACCTTGTTGGCACTCTCGAGGCCACATTATTTGCTCAATTTTCTTGAAAATATGTCAGAAAGTTTGTCTTTATAAAATCTCACATAAGTCTGAATTTGGGTCAACTGGGATTATAAACTAGGTCACTGGGTCAAATTAAAGAAATACCCTTTTGCACTCTGGAGGCCACATTTATTGCTCAAATGACCTGAAATTTAGCCAGAATGTTTGTCTTGATGAAATATCAGATGAGTTTTGTTTTGGGTCACCTGGAACCATAAACTACGTCACTAGGTCAAATTAAAGAAATACCTTGTGGGCACTCTAGAGGCCACATTATTTGCTCAATTGCCTTGAAAATTGGTCAGAATGTTTGTCTTTATAAAATCTGACATGAGTCTGAATTTGGGTCAACTGGGGTCATAAACTAGGTCACTTGGTCAAATTCAAGAAATACCTAGTGGGCACTCTAGAGGCCACATTTATTATTCAGTTGATTTGAAAATTGGTCAAAATGTTTCTTTTGATAAAGTCAAAGACCAGTTCAAATTTGGGGTCATAATCTAGGTCACTAGGTCAAATTGAAGAAATACCTTTAGGGCACTCTAGAGGCCACATTTTTTGCTCAGTTGACTTGAAAATTGGTCAGAATGTTTGTCTTCGTGAAATATGAGTTTGAAATTGGGTCACCTGGGATCATAAACTAGGTCACTTGGTCAAATTAAAGAAATACCTTTAAGGCACTCTACTCAGGTGAGCAATCCAGGGCCATCATGGCCCTCTATTCTTTTTTTTTTTTGGGGGGGGCTTGAATTCGTGCCATTAATGGGCTCCAAAAACTCAAAGAACAGGGCCAGACTTAATGCCTTCTCTAAACAATCCCATGTTTAGGTAACCCTGATGGAAACAGCTTGTGGAAAAAAGTATTTTCTTTTCTTCCAATAATGTTTTCTACCCTTTTAAGGACTAATACCATTATATGAACCACATTTCTATTGTCATCTGCAAATGCTTTCAACTTGTCTAAATTTTAAATTTTGTTTTCTTGTAATGAGTAAAAGTTATTTTTAGAGAGAGAGAGAGAGCACACCTGTAAACCCGCTCTCTTATACAGGCAACTTCTAACCTCTGATGTTGGAGGCTTTTGCAGATTATGTGATAGGTGCAAAACCATCAGTTTCACTATTTGTCACAATGTTTGTCTTTTTATGCAGTGAGGTATAGAAGTCGAATTATTTGACTTGAGGTAAATGGTTGAAAAGATTTGGGAGTGATCATTTTATGTTTTGAAATTATAAGAACAGAATCATACTTAACTCTTTACCAAATGACACAACTTTAGATTTGTCTTAGTGGAAAGCTTTTGCAGAATGATGACAATTTTAAGGGAACTTAAATGAAGGGATTTGTCTTTTGAAGGGTGGAACACATTGTAGAGAAAGAAAATCTGCTGAGCAGCATTGTTTGTCTTCCCGCAATGTTTTTAAAAGATTTCCATCTTAGTTTGTTAAAACTTGAGATTTTTTGGTAAAGGGATCTTAGGTTTGTTAAAACTTGAGATTTTCTGTTAAAGGGTTAAACATTTCCTGGCCATAGTTGACAGTGGGAGCTTCTGAAGTCAAAGATCAATATCAGACCAGTTAGAACATGATGTCTGATCTTGGATCTATACGTCCTCTTGTTGAAAGTGTTTCATATTATGATGGAATTCTGTATTTTTAGGATCCAACTGGGTCATTTTTCCAAATTGTCTTAATAAATCTTGTATCTTCGGCATACTGAAAGTCAACTAACCTTCAGGTGTTGTATCAATAAAGTTTATTTCCTCTCTGCATTTCCTTCGAGGCTATTCCTCGTCATTTATGGCTCTCCTCGAACATCTGGTAACAGAGATTTGGATATGGAATCAGTTGAGTTTAATGGCGGAGTATTCATGGAATATTTACAGGAGTATTTCATGCTACCTACTTGAAAAACATCTTATGATTGGACCAAAACATATCGTAGTATCAGAGAAATTTCGTCCTACATCATAACAGGGCTGCCGAGTTAAAATGAAGATCGTCACTGTTAAAACCTCCAGGTTTTAACTCAAAAGAAATTGAAAAGGACATGATAAATAGATTGGGGTCGGGAATGGCCAAATGAAAGATATTTAGGCAGCAAAGGATGTGCACCTGGTAAATAATGTCCGCTGTAACTAGAGTTGCATTTTTGAAGTGTGTACGAAAACAATCAACTACAGATCAAATGGAGAGAAAGTCTTAGGCCTGTATGGTTGTACAGGTTGAATATTTTTATGAATGTATGTTCAAAGGGTTGATTATTAAAGAGCCATGTCCTTGAAAGTATCAATCCCTCTGTTAGCCTGCCTATGTATGGCACTGTTTATTGACAAAAACTTGATTTGTATTTCTAAAAGTTCATCCCTACTTTTTCCCTACTTTTTTGAAGAAGGGCACTTGAACGCCTGTGTTTTGTTAAGTCCATTAGATAAAAATGATCCATGCTCTGGCATAAGGGGGTTTAATACATCTCCATGATACATTATAACACGCAAGATATCACATAATTATGGATACATAAAATCCGGTTAGTGTAACAATCCACTGAATCTTGAGGTAGAATGGTCCTTTGACATGTAAAAAAAATACAAATAGCAAAAATTCCGACCCACAGGTCGATACTTTTTGCAGATGCATTGAGCATGCTTTCCATAGACTATGACTCATTAATCTTTCCTTGTATTCAGTGAATTGTATTTGCAGCTGTCAAAAGAGGTCGAGTATAAATTTTTGGTACTGAAAGGGTTAACATTCAGATTGCCATAAAACAAAATCTATAATTTCAGTCTTGGAGAAAAGTTTAAGATATTGCACTGTCAGGGCAATTTTAAACTAAATATCTTACCAAAGACAAGGTAGTGTCGAAACAAAATCAGCATACATTTTCCTTACAGAGTGATCATGACCTACACTGCATAAGTAATTGAAATGAAACTGTTAGATCTCGCTCAGAATATAGCAATAATCGTCTTGCCAATCATGTCATGTACGGATTATGTTTAGTGAAGTAGTATTTTATAGCATGCCCATGTGGTTATACCCCTGGCAAATAGATCGCGGTCTGTTGCGAAAATTTCCAGACAGTTTGTTTAAGTCACATAATGGCAACATATCTTGCTCATCTAAGCACTAGATAGTTCGTTTAATTTTGAGCTCATAAGCTCAAAGTGCTTATGATGAACCTTTAAGAAAGTCTGCTGTGAAGTGTGTTTAGGCGCCAAAGAACACTTTTTTTAAAATCAATATTTCTATGAAACTTTGTCTGAATGTTTGTTTTTAAGAGTTTTGTTACAGTATACAATTTATCAATTTGTACTTGGACAGTCTGTACGAGGACAAATGGTACCCAGGACAACTTGTACAAGGACAGATGGTACCAGACAATGGGTACCCAGGACAGTTGGTACCAGATAATGGTACCCAGGACAACTTGTATCAGGATAAATGGTACCAGACAATGGGTGCCCAGGACAATTAGTACCAGACAAATGGTACCCAGGAGGACTTGTACCAGACAATTGGTACCAGAGAAATGGTACCAGACAGTGGTTGCCCAGGACAATTGGTACTGGAAATTTGGTACTACAGACAACTTGTACCTTAGATAATTGGTATTCTGGACAATTTTCACGTTTGAAACTACATGTAATTGTTAGCTTTCCAAGACTACAGTTACTACACTTTCCATCCAACCATCATGAAAGGATGTCATAATCTTCGACTATGTGTACTGTATACAAAGGGCGGCTTGGACATTGGTCATGTAGGTTTAGAATTATTTAAAATTGATGGAATTCTCATTGATTGATACTATACAGACCCCAGTGTTATCCAGATCAACAGGTTGTCCTGGGTCCGTATTCACCAAACATTCTTAAGAATATACTTAGTCTAAATCTCAAGTACTTTTTTCCGGCGACTTTTCGCCTCTCATCTCTGATGCATGTAAGAAAAGTAGTCGGTGACTTGGAAAGAAAGTTGTTTTAGTACTGGTATGAGAAAGCCAGGAAACGCGTGCGCAGGTACACTGACCGGCGTGATAAGACCTAAGCTGTTAAAACGGCGTTAAACTCCAATACAAATCACAGGCCTTTGAAGTTCAATTGGTCTCTCATTGAACGCTGAAATTCTCCTTGGTCGATCATCGAACACTTACAGCACATTGGTGCATCTCCTGTATATCACGGAATACTTAAATTTTTACTAACACCGTTACTATAAATAGCACATTGGCGACTGTCTCTATGTTGTTTATCTATATACGATATAGAGGCAGACGCCAATGTGCTAGTTATAGTAACGGTGTCCGACAATGAAAATTTCATTATACCGCGATAGACCAGTGGAGTTTCAGTGGCCTGTGATACAAACAAACAAACCAATTCTAAAGTATTTTCTAAATTTCGAAGTAATACAAGTTCTGATTGGCTAAACCATTTGCAAAACGAAATGGTTTAACCAGTCAGAACTTGTGTTACTTTGTAAATCTAGATTTAGACAAAGAATATTCTTAAGAATGATTGGTGAATACTGCCCTGGTATGTGTCCAGGTGAAAACAAGGACAAGTTAAAAAAAAAAAAACTTTGAAAAACGGTTTTCAACTGTGTTGCCTTATGACACCCTGGTGCGTGTGTGTGTTTTACAATTTCAACATTATTGCATTATGAGAAGGAAATTGATACACATATGAATGTATAGAAATGTGTTCCGTCGGCCATAGAGTACCTTGTGTTCCTCTTTTCTCGAGAACTAGTCTTTTATATTACATAACATCGAATGTGTCTCACTGTATCTTAATCGATCGTTGTTAGCTCAAGCAGTAATTTGTTTATTAGTTATAAGTTTTGTGTAAGATATTTTCATTTTTATGTCTGTGTGAAAGTTTTCTGGTGTTATACCATGCATTACGATTTAAAATAAACAAATACGAAAATTAAAAAAAAAAACATGTTCTAGAATTTCGTCTTGGTAGTCCCTTGAATGTACCGAACCCGATACCTTAGTAGGTGATGTACAGGGCTAGTAATCAAGGTGTCTGGAGTTCGAATCCCTGCTTGGATGAACTCCTTCAGTCGGGAACTAATGATAGTCATTCATCTATCGATGCTGATTTAAGTGTCAGTGTCGTTTCATGTGGGAAAGCAGTTAATGACTTGGAAAGAGTACTGTGAGAGGAACTGGCGAAGGAACCTTCATGTATTGGAACAAAATGCTATTTCAGTCGTGATTTTACTGAATAATGTTCGAAAACGGCGTGTAATAGCAACCTTATATATTTTGAAGGTATTCCTTTGAGCTACAGATGAACGAATGAATGAATGTTGTCAATCAGTTCTTTTGCGAATAGTGTTCATCCGAGATCAAACTGCACAGACCTTGCGGTCTGATCTTGATTCTTCACTATCCGATACAATGGCATTTTTTTTGTCGGCGAAGAGAACATTGAAATCCCCGTGCCATTGGTTGTAACAAGTGGCTGTATATTTTCATTTGATTAAGGTAATAGTCTACGGGTTAAAGATACAGAACGTGCTGTCTTATTGATATCTACACTGTCTGTCAGATCAACTTAACTCTTTGCCAACAATCTGGTGTATTGTGCGACCCGGAGGAAGAATTGTTTCTTTCAGCCATGCATTCCTTGCGACCATATAGCAGTATACAGTAATAAGTCATATCACACGACCACTGAATGCGATAGTGTATGACGAAGCATAGGCAATGAATTCGTTGTACTTGTAACTGATGTTTGAAAAACACCAATGTCATTGATTCGCCATGGAAGTAAAACAAAAGATTATTTTAAATTATCAAAAAGATACCAGTGTGATACCTGCGAACTGTCATGAAACCGCAGCCGTTTGTAGTTATGCTGGTCTCCTGCCTGTGAGTGAACGTGAGAGTTAAACCAGCGACCAGATTCTACTGTTTGAAACGAGGCTCGCCGGTAAACGTCAATCAATCATTTTAACAGGTTCAACGCACGTCGTCTCAAGCGTGTAAGTTTACACTGACGTGTACCTTGTCAGGCAAATTAGAACGGAAGTTAGAACACATGTAAGTTTCACTTTAGTTTCTCTTTTTTTCTATAAATCTTTTTTTCTGATCGCACATCTGAGCTGAATCATACTTGCCTCATGAACAAAACAAAAAATACATTGACTTAATAATGCAAAGTACGTTAAGAACATGTATTATACCTTTTTTATGTCTCTGACCCAAACAGTTGAGTGACTTTTGAGAATTTATTAACATATTGTTTTGGTTTATTCAAGTGCCCTGTTGCAAGTGCTTTGAAATTACTTTGTGCATGTAATTCAGCAAGAGTATTAACATCTTGGAAATGATTTCTGAATTTACTCTCATTGTCATCCGGTTTCTGTCGAAGAATTCTAAAATTCAATGCTTTTTGGTTCGTATACCAGAAATTCATCTAACCATCAATATGTTGCGATACAAACAATTAGTCTGTGTTGCGTCATACAGCATATTTATAATTTGTTAACTCTTTACCAGACGACAAAAATTAGATTTGTCCAAATTGAAAACATTTGCAGACGACAAACTAAATGTACGTCTAATGATGGTTTTTTGTCTATGATAGGGTAGAAAACATGTTGGAAAAAGGAGAATATGCTGGTTACCGGCATTTTCTCCTTTTCCCACCATGTTTTCTAAAGCATTTTCAAGGGTCGTTAAAATTCAGGATTGTGTGATAAAGGGTTAAGCTTACAATAACAGCAGACGACTTTATTTCGTCTTGCAGCAGATCATATTGGAGCATTATAGCGAGACGATAAATTACTAGTAACGAGCAATTTTTCCACTTTTCCCACAATGTTTTTTTTATTTATGTAAAGAAAGTTTATATCATTCGAACCATATTTAATTTTTCGTCTGCAAATGCTTTTGATCTTAGGAAAGTAAATTCCTAAACTTAAATTATGGAATTTCGGATTTCTTACTTGTTGCTTGTTGCCAGAGAGAAATGCTATGGAAGATTTATTGACTTTACCCGTTGACTAATACTGATGTTGTTAGTGTGTGTGTGTGGGGGGGGGGGTAGTTTGGTATACTTTCAGCACTTTGAACTGTATTAGCCAGTAGGAGCCTTTTAACTCTGTACCAAACACAGAATTATAGACTAGAGAAATGGTGTGGAAGATTCACTGACTTTACCCGTTGTCTAATACTGTTAGTGGGGGTGGGGGTGTGTGTGTGGGGGGGGGGGGGGGGTAGGTGGCCCGGTTTGGTATTCTTTCAGCACTTTGAACTGTATTAGCCAGTAGGAGCCTTTTAACTCTGTACCAAACACAGAATTTTAGACTGGTTCGAACTGAAAGCATTGGCAGACTACAAGTTAAAGGTGACTCAAAAACTGAAATTTCTCTCTAGAAGTTTAGAAAACATTGTGGGAAAAGCAGAAAATGCTGATTACCAGCATGTTCTCCTTTTCCCACAATGTTTACCATAGGACCCTTAAAACTTGGGACTGTGAGGTAAAGGGTTCGTGCAATAACTAATAGGCTTTTTTTGACCTAGAAAAAAGCCCTTTTCACATATTACAAACATTGAAAAGGCCCTTTTTTCACCAGTACTGAAAACCTTACACAAGCAATTGCTCTTTTTCCGACAATGTTTTCCAAACCTTTCAACAGTAGAATGTGATAAAAATGTTTATGGGTTATGTGTTAAGCATAGAAATCATAGCCCCGGGCTCATATGTACCTGTCAAAAGTTAAATGCTTTTTTTGACAGGTTGTACAATATTTCCTCGGTCCGTTCGATTTATCATTAACTTACTCTACATCCTTTGAAAGCCTTGAAGGCTATTTTGTATCATTATGGATCTAGAAAGGTCGGGACAAAGTCTAATTCGAAATGGATTTATCTAATGTGTAACAACGATGTTGTCAATAGTAGCCTACTCCGTGAAACAATAAGGGCAAAATAAAGGGTTGAGGGTCGTACTTTTGCGTTTTGCATTGTCAAAGTTCTGTAATGCTTATTTTGTTTTCAGAATGTTGATTTTTCGAATACAAAGAACATTATGGTTGCTATGCATAGGAGTTGTCATGGTAACGTACGCTCACGAGGGGCATGCGCACAACGGACAACAGAAAGCAACGAGTTTTAACGACCCTTCTTTTACCCAAGACGAAGAGTAAGTCCTTTTTTATTGTTCAAACTCTAAGCCCGTATTCACCGACCTTTTGAAAATTTGACTAAGAATGCATTCCAGAATGGTTGGTGAATATAGACCCTGGTATATTCTTTTTCTTGCCCTGTGAAATAAGGATTGAACCCCCTATCTCGCCGAGTCCGTAAGTTCACTTGGTATTAAATATCAGGGCGTGTATTCACCAACCATTCTTAAAAACATCCTTTGTCTAATTCTTCAAGATTTTCTTAATTTGAATGTAAAACAACTTCTGATTGGCTAAACCCAATGGTTTAGCCAATCAGTTGTGTTACTTTCAAATTTAGAAATTTCTGGAAAATAAGACTGAGAACGTTCTTAAGAATGGTTGGTGAATACGAACCCAGAGGACTATTAATCTATGGCCTGTGAGTTTGAATACCAGCTTATACTTCTTTATAGACGATAGTCTTTTCAATTCGATTTTGTCCACTTTGACTGTTGAAGAAGCTGACAGTAGCTTGAAAAAAAGTCCGTCATACAGGTAGGAAGAAGCACACGAGAGAGAGAGAGAGAGAGACAGAGAGAGAGAGCAAGAACACAAAAAACAAACGGATTCGGGGTCAGGGAAAAGAATTTTACAGCTTTTGACCGGCACTTGCACATTAAACTGATGAGGTGAATGTGGTATTGCGATATCTATAACAGGGACAATACATATTTACAAGCCTTGAGTAGACTGTAACTGTTTCTTTCAGGGCTATCATTGACATGATTATCAGAACAGGTGATTGAATGATTGTCGTTGATCTAAAAATGAACAAAATGGCAATTTTCAGTCTATGAACTCCATCCCCCCCCAAAAAAAACCCAAGCAATTTTAAGGCTTTTGTGAAAATGCAGCCGGCCGGCGGCTTCGACGGGGTTTTATGGGCAGTACTGAGTTAGAAATTCTAGGAACATGTAGATATGGGCACTGGCTGCAGTAATGTGACCAAATTACTGTCGTATAACGTTTGTAAAAGATTATTGAGGTGTCAAGGTACTTTCATTTCGATTTTCTATTTTAGGCACTTAAAGGAACATCTAAAGGATCAAATCAATTTAAAAGGCAAAATGACACCAGAGCAAATGGAATTTCATTATTTTAGGTAAGTTATACTATAGGCATATACCATAGGCCTTTGACGCTCCATTGGTCTATCTCGGAACATCGAAATTTTCCTCGGTCGATCATCGAACAGCTTTACAAAAAATAGCACATTGGCATATGCCTCTATATATACGATACAGAGGCATTCGCCAATGTGCTATTTTTAGTAACGGTGTTCGATGATCGACTAATTAAAATTTTTGTGTTACGCGACAGACTAATGGAGCTTCAATGGCCTGTGGTTATACGGTCAGCTGTTAATGTACATAAACTGATCTGATTTTCATATTTTATGTTTTGTAGTCGTTTTCGGAACTGAAAAGGCCTTTGATCATTTTGTAAAGCAGCGTAAAGTTTAAAATGTTACTGTCTTTTTACTCAATTTCATTATCTACTACATCTAATACGTTAGCCTATACCAAGCTAGTAGTCGAATAATAATTATGGATCGGTTTTGTTTTAAACAGATGGATTACGAGGTAGAGTGGTCCTTGCGATGTAGAAAATTTATTCATAACAGAAAGTTTCGACCCAGGTCAGCCTGCGTGGACCACTCAGGCTGACCTGTGTCGATACTTTTCTTTTTGCAGATTCATTAAACCACTTTTTCACAAAGCGTGACTAGGTTTATGCTATAAACTAACTTTCAGGTTACACGACGTTAACAATGATACACATCTAGATGGTATAGAAATTCTACAAGCCATGTCTCATATGATGCCAGCACCTGAACTTCAACTGCATGAAAAATTGGGGAAATCCAAAGAACAGATAGACGCAATCATGGCTGAGAGACATAAAGAAATGATGAAATACTACGAAAGTAAGTAGGAATTGTTTGTTGTCAGGCTGTATGCTTCTGTCTAATTAGATGCATAAAACGCAGGTAGGATTTTGTCATATAATCCCCCTTGTTTTCAGTGTAATGCAGCCGTTACTAATTTTCTTATCCTACACACGTTCAATATAAGCACTGTACATTTGAAGTCATTTTATACTTCTTTATCAGGAGCGGGTCGGGTTTTATTCATGGAAATCCCCCCTCCCCGTGCGCGTATGGTTTTACATAGATAATGACCTATAATTCGGGATATATCGTTGTGTGATATTTAAACTGAATCTGACATTCAGTTACTTTTAGACAAAAGTTTAATCAACTCGGCCATGAAAATTAGTTTTCTACACTCGTTTGATAAGAGTTTACCTCAAACGCCAATTTACAGCCTCAGACCCTCTATGTCTAAGAATAAGCATGTAGATAATCAGGTGAAGTTGAAACATAATTTTAGATGTACAAGGGTTGTTCTAAAAGTGTCGAGAAAAGTGTCAAAGCTTCTGATAGTACGATTTTTTATCTGGAAAAAAATTCGACCAAAGATACTATGATAGATTTTTAATAAGGTACAATAGACAAACTAAGCCTTACTAACATTGGTACGTTTTGTCTTGGTTGCCTAATTCTGATTCTGAATTTTGATGCCCCGGATAGATGATGCTGTGTGTCTGGTCTTTTTTTAGTTTAAACATATTTATTTTACATCGATTGAGAAACAATTTCTTACAACTTATACTAATCTCTCTCGATTCTGCTTCCTGGAAACTACACCAGTACTCGCGCGGAATGTGTGGGCCAAAGTAGACATCCGCTCCCGGGTATCGAACTCAGGACCTTTTGATTACGAGGCGGACGCTCTACCTCACAACCACAGACACGGTCTTTTCGTTCCTTCATCTGCACTTTGTCGTGTCTACTTGTCTTGACTTGGTGGATAAAATAGGCATTATAATGTCTTGACCCTAAGGCTTCTGAGCGCGACTCAGTGCGCTACTTTTGACAGTGAAAATCAAGACCAGACTGCACATAAACTGCAGTCTGATCGTGGATCTACTCTGTCCGACTTATTAATTTATTTCTGACGAAAGAACTTCAGACTCGCAATTTTTGAAAATCCATATTGGTTAATCGAAGATCAGACTGCAAAGCTCTATGCAGCAGTAAAATATAAGTTTTACTGCAGAATAATGATGATGTGTTCGTTTACCCCCTCCCCGTGATTTCCCTTAACCCTTAGGCTGCTAAGCGCGTCTCAGTGACCTTTTTCGGACAGTGTAGATCTTGGATCTATACTGTACGAATCGGAGATATTTTTCTCTAAAATCTACGTTTGAAATATCAACATTTGGGTTTTTACTATCGGCTTGAAAGTTTTATTCAACTTATTTGACAGGTTAAGGGTTAATCGTACCCAAGACAATTTATGCCTCTTTTCCATCTGCTCCTCAGATCTGATAGACCGTGTGTTAATGGACGATGACGTAGACAAGAACGGATATTTGTCCTACACGGAGTATGTCCGGGCCAGGCGGCGAGAGGAGTACCACCATAGGCGCGCCTATGAGGAAAACATGAAGATGCATCAGAATGCCCAGTGGGACCAGTTTCAACAGTTTCAGCAATTCCAAGCCATGCAGGTTAGTCAAAAACCCTTGTGGTGCAGTTTAATTCTGTTTAGTTTAAGCATTTAAGCCATGCTCTAGCACAAGGAGGGCTGAGGCATCTCCGTGATGCATTATACCAAGTTATCACATGATAATGGATGCTTGCAAACCCATTTTGTCTAACAACCGATTGAATCCTGAAGTAGCATGTTCCTTTGACATACCGAAAAACCTACATAAAGCGAAACGTTTCGATACATTTCGCACATGCATTTAACCCCCTTTTCACAGAGCATGACTCATCCTTTTTTTTTTTAGAAGGTGATGACCTTTCTGATCTCACCGTCTTTTGTCGACCGTTAAACTGAAGTCTTGTGAGGACGAACCACTCCTCTGTTTCAAGAAACCACTGTCAATGAATCGGAACGCAAGCCATAAGCTTGTAAAGTTCCTTTCGTTTAAGACATGCCACAGCTTAATAGAAAAACTACAAAATAATTAATGATAACAACTAATCTGAGGAGCACGTTTTTACAAGAATGTTCTCTAGTTGTCTAGTGGTAAATATGTGTGAGGAGGTAATGAGTCAAAAGATTTAATTCTTTACCACACAACAAGAATGTGGACTCGACCAAATTCAAAGCATTTGCAGACGACATATTGAAGGTGGCCGAAATGGTGAAAATTGTCTATGAAATGGAAGAGAACATTGCGGAAAAAGGAGAAAATGCGTTTTTTTTTTTCGCAGTGTTTTCAAAACCCTTCTTCCTCAAGGTCGTTTCTATTCGGGATTAGGTGGGAAAGTATTAAACATAGATTTTGTTGGATAGGCATTAAACCCTAAACAGACAAACAAACAAATACATGGACTTAGAGTTCATTTTTATGATTATTTTACAATACGCTGTATCTCTCTATATCTCTCTTGCTCTTGTCGCCAATATTCCCAATTCATTACTTGTTGGTAGCAATTTTTGTTTACTAGATCTACATGTATACCGGAGATTGACACAAACAGTACACTTACTTATTTTCTTTGCAGGCTCAACAACAAGTACAACACATGCAGATGAATCAAGATCAAGGTCAAAACCAGGGTCAAGGTCAGTTTAGACCAACGATCCCGCCACCTCCTCCTCCACAAGATGATCTACAGTATAAACAACAGAATCAACAGCAACAACAAGTTAATATTCAAAAGAGATAACTTGACATTGAACAAATTTATTTATTCAGTTTCTTTTCTCACACTACTTTATCTTAAACAGAGAAATGGTTTGCACTTCGCATATCTCCTTCCTAAACGACCTTGTTTTTTGTATGACCTCGGGAAAGAAGGTCCTTTGAAAACATCGTGGGAAAGAGAGAAATTGCTTGTGACCGGCATTTTCTTTTTTTCCACGTAAGATGTTTTCTATCCTATTAGAGACATACCCCAATGTCTGAGACCGTATTAAATTTGTCGTCTGTAAACGCTCTCCATTTGAAAGAATTCAACATTTTATCGTCTGGTACAGAGTGCTCAATATGTGGCATTTAGCTTTAGTTTCTAATTTCACCGTATTGGACCGGAAGTAAAGGCCGCATTACTGTTAACAAAGTGTAGTGCGCGACAAAAAGTAATTTTTTAACGCCACGTTTGCATGTCCGTAATTATTTTTAAAACAAGGATCTAAACCCGGAAAAATTGTCATGTTTATTTATTCAGTAAGTTCTGTTAGAACTAGTTTTTAACCAGAAAATAGTCCTTTTGAAAGCATTTATGAATAAGTAGACTTGGTCTAAATCATGTTATGGGTAAATTTAACGTAAGCCTCATACTGTGTTCGAACTTAGGTCCTTTAATTCACTTGTGTTCATATTTTGTCGGTGCTAAAGGCCATTTTAGTTGTATTCGCGGATTGTGAAGATCTACATCAAGATAAGTCTTCTGTCAGATAAGATGTTAGAATTATGCCTTTTTTATTGAGTGAAGTAGGTCTGCGTATAAAAAGAGCATTAATTTTTCGTATTGAATTAGGCAATTGTTGATATGCGTCAACCCTGTTTACGACAGTGGCAAAATTAAAGTTGTTTGCGAATCAAGATCAGGCTGCACAGAGTGTACAGTCTGATCTTGGATCTATACCGTTTGCTTGTTCAGTGAAGCCTAAAAGATAAAAATCTTTCTGAGTTTCAGTGGATTGTATCATCAGCAGACACAAGAGGTTGAGTTTATATATCTGGGGCTGAAAATATAAAATTCTTGATAACTCGAACACGAAATGAATTTGTTCGGATTATCGGAGATTTACTCGAAATTTCAGCATTTGTCAAAGTGGACTAAATACAATTATTTATTAGGTCGTTGCTTGTCACACATATATGAAGCATGCTCTGTGAAAAAGGGGCTTAATGCATCAGCGAAAAGTATTGACCAAGGCTGGGCCGAAACTTTCCGCTATTGGTCAATTTTCTGTATGTCGAAGGACCAGTCTACCTTATACAGTCGGTTGTTAGAAATAATGAATTTTATGGATCCCTGACAATGTGATAATTTGCTTGTTATAATGCTTCATAGAGATGCATTAAGCCCCGTTTTGCCAGAGCATGGCTCAGGACGAACAAGCCCGGATCCATATTTCGGATGTCAATTTCTTCGACAATTAACCCTTATCCTGCCAAAGTTAAATTGATGACGATTGCAAAAATGCAGTTCTTTAAGTTTATTTGTATTGAACGTAGTTTATATGACCGAAACTGCTAATAGAGCAGCAGGGAGTGTAGAGCAAGAGCAAACTGCACATATGTGCAGGCTGATCTTTATTTACACTCTCAGCAAAATATATTTTTGGTCGCGAACGGCAAGACAAGACTTTACAATGCATGAAAATTACTTTAGTCACCAACTTTCATAATGATCAGTTATGAATAGTACGTCGTCTTTATCTTTATCCTGCTTCACGCAACTGTCGTTTGTTTTTTGTTTATTTATGTATGGTTTCAGTAGTAAAATTCCCGTCAAATACAAAATAATTTGACGGACTGAGTTATATGTTTATCGGAGTAAAATATTTGCATTAATACACAAAGATTGTGTGACAAACAAGTGATTTTGAGAGAGAGAGTGTGTGTCTTGATAGTTTTGTGTGTTTAATTATTCACGGACAATGTATATTATTTGTTTCTTAATCCACATCCTGTGTGTCGCGACATCAAGGACCGTTTTTAAGAACCATTCTAAATTATAATTATTCTGCCTCAATAGTCCAGTAGTTGTGACTCAGCCAATCAGATGACCAATACATTTATTTGAATTTATATTAAATCAATTATCTCAAATGTTGGTGAAAATGGCACCCGATATCATTTTGAAGAGTGCAGACAAAAAATCACCCCCTTCTTTACAGCATGATTCTGGTAAATGTTAACACGTTGTGGTTAAAGGACAAAAGGCTGGTTACCTGCATTTTCTCCTTTTCTCACAGTGTTTTCAAAAAAGTCATTTCCTCCAGGTCCTTAAAACTCGGGATTGTGTGGTAAAGGGTTAAGCTTCATTCAGCATTCAACACCAATAAATTGATTCTAAATAATTCCATTACTGTTTTTAATTTAGAAAACGAATGCGGTATGAAGGAAACATTTTGTGCATAAGATCTTTTGGTTTTGTCATTCGACAAGTGATTTAGTGGTCCCCCTTTTTAGAAAGATAAACTATTTATTTACGAAAGGCGAGTAAGGTATTGTTATATGTTAGTTTATCATTTTTTCCTCTTTTAATTTATTACCATTGTTTTCACGCCATTAAGGTAGAAGACTTCTCCGAACACTGTTAGAGAAGGAGAAAATGCTGGTTATCAGCATTTTCTTTTTTTATCCAGGACATTTTCTATCAGTTCAAAGAAAAATCAAATCATTTGAGGCGCATACATTGTGTGGCCTGCAAAAGCTTTCAGTTTGGAAAATTCTAAAATGTTTTCGTTTGGTATAGATTTAAACGCCGGAATGCCCCAGTTTCTGCTCAGCATCCAATACTGTAGCTTAGTCATGTCGAGATATTTGGTCATCTGGGCCCGTATTCACCAACCATAAGAAAAAGATTTTTTGTCTTTTTCTACAGTTAGAAAGTAGCGTAAGTTCTGATTGGCTTAACCAAATGGTTTAGTCTGTCAGAACTTGCGTTACTTTCAAATTTAGAAAGTTCTTGAGAATAAGCCTAAGAATGTTTTTAAGAATGATTGGTAAATACGGACCCTGGTCTATTGAGCAATGCAATTCCTTGAGCTGTTGGTGTTAGGACTTAGATGTGGGGAGGATGAGAAGGAGAATTTCTTGTTTGAAGGATTTCTTATACCCATCACAATGGCTTAAACCCTCTTAAAATCGCGAAGCCAACAAATTTCGACTCGAACAGCCAAGGGGTAAGATCCACGTAGTGATTGTCACCTTGGCTTGCGAAGATGGAGCCATTCACACACCATCATAAAACAAACAAACAAACATACAAGCACAACAAGAAATTTTGAAATCCAAATGTCAGAAGCGTCTGCATGAGAATGTGCTATGGTTGGGGAAATTAACTGTAACAGAATTTAGAGTCAGACCCACAACTCTTTGAAACTAGTACCACGGCACATCTTAAGTTTATATGGTGCTGGAACGACAAAGGACCGGTCCTTTGTTGACCGTTAAACTGTAAAGCACAACCTTGGCCGTGGAACGTGTAGCGTAAGATCAACATTGAACTTCACAAAACACCACTATTTTGTGAGATATCATGACAATCACAGTTCTTGGGTTTAATTAAGGACCAAAAAATATCTCATTGACTATGCGCTCTAAGTCTTATTCATGCAATAAATAATAAGGATTGGCTGTACAGTGAAAATATGCATTCGGTGACTTCAGTCCTTTGATTTCGTGAGCAAAAATCAAAGGACTGAAATCACTGAAATGTTAGATCTTTTATACGCGCCGGAAGTTCAATCCATCTCTGTGATGCATGATACCAAGCAAGTCATCATATAACTATGGATCCATAAAATCTATTTTGTAAGAAAAAAACCGACTGAATCATGAGGTAGACTGATCCTTTGGCATGCAGAAAATTTAACAAAAGCAAAAATTTCGACCCACGTCAGACTGCGCTGACCTGGATCGATACTTTTTGCAGATGCATTAAACCTCGTTTTCACAGAGCATGGCTCAATTGTATCCTTCCAGTGCCCTGTATCCATCAACAGGGCTTTCACGGCAGTGTGACGCGAGTTACTTGATTTTAGACAAGTTGGCTTCTTTCAAAAAGAAGCCAGGAGAGGTCAGCGTCAGTGTTTTCAGATAGTTTATTGGCCTTTAATTTCAACCTCTTTTGCTTTACATGACGGTCATTTGATCTTCTTTCCGCCTTCTCAAGTCGCATGATCTTGTCCAGCCGTCTTCTTTCTCTTTTTTGACAAAATTCTTCATACTTTTTCTTCTGCTTAGATTTATTTGCTTAATGAAGAATTAAAGTTATTTGAGAGGTCATTTGTAATCATGGCAAATTAATGTAACAAATCTTTTCTGAAATTCGTCATATCTAAAAGTGGGTGCAGGACAACTAGCCCCAAAGATAACTCGCCCCAAGGCAACTCGCCCCCAAAAAAACTCGCCACAAGGCAACCCGACTCACCTTCAGAAGACAACTAGCCCCAAGTTATGAGACAACTCGCCCCATATATAAGACAACTCGCCCCGCTCTTATTACTATCACCTGAACGTATTTATAAAACTACACGACGATTTTTTTGTGGGGCGAGTTGTCTTTTGAGCGAGTTGTCTTTGGGGCGAGTTGTCTGTCATTCCTAAAAATAGAACCACGTCTATTTCTTATTTCGGTTTTTTGATTTCGCTTTATTTACAAAACCATGACGAAACAGACTGTGTACCATACTAATTTCGCAAGAAAAATGTATTTAGACAGCGAATTCTGTGGCAGTCTGCGTTTTAAACTCACCACTGTTGGAGAGGTCTGATGACCTCTCCAATAAGTGTTCTCTCTGGCCCCAGACTAGAGATTTCAGGACAGATGTTATTTGCATCGCTGAACCGCATTTTGTTGGTGTACAGCGTAGCAATAACCCAGATGAAATTGTCTTATGCTCGTTCACAACACCAGAGAGGTAGTAAGTAAAGAAGTTTGACAGGTTGTGTTAAACACTAGCTCTAAACATTTCAGATTACAAACACGTGCATTCAACTCTCTTTTTTTCTTCCCCAAAGTTATGTACCTGTATGTTCGAAGCTAAGCAATATGTTCAAAAATCGAGACTTCGGTGATATCGACAGAGCCATTCAATCTTCGCAAGCCAAGGTGACGATCACTACGTGGATCTTACCCCTTGGCTGATCGAGTCGAAATTTGTTAGCACTGCAAGGCGCCACCTACTGGATTTTGATTTTCTAGGTGTTAGGCTATGATCTATTAAGCGCTTCGGCGTTGTTGTTTTAACGGGGGTCCTTGACAATTGGCCACTAAGGTTTGGTCCAATAATAGTTTGTTCAGCATGCTTTCTCCGTAATTCGCTAACAATTGACCGCTTTTCAGTTCGAAAACTTGACAGGCGATTTTCAAAGTCAAAATCTATTTTTGAAATCTTGTTAAGTTTCTCGAAGCAAAAGCCACGCACATACTTTGACAGTCCACGATCTGGTGTTGAGATGTATCCTAAAACTTCATTTGATTAATTTGTGACAGTGAATTTTGAACAAAATATTGTTCGTCTGTATTTTTCAGTAATAATTCCCAGCATATCCGACAAACTTTCTCCTGTGGTCGCCATTTTTATTTACATTCTGCTGATGTTGGATAGCAGATGCAACACTCTATTTGATTGGTGCTTTCAGTCCTGACTGCAACCAATTTTAGACTCGATCAGCCAAGGGGTAAGATCCACGTAGTGATCGTCACCTTGGCTTGCGAAGATAGAGCCATTCACACACCATCATAAAAAAAAAACAAAAAAAACAAGCACAACAAGAAATTTTGCAATTTTCAGAAGTTTATTGTTACATATATACATAACACACAAATATTTATTATTCAACGATTCCAAGAAGGCAAAAATCCTGACTTGAAACTTCCCATTAGAAACATGAATTATAAGTACAAGTCCCAGACAATCAGAGAGTGGGTCAATTCTTTTCGTTTCTTTCGATTCTTTATACTTTTTTTTCCTCTAATCTCGTATTTTCAGATAATTTTTTGTAAAAAAGTCATGAAACGATCTACTTGACAGTACCCTTTGTTTTATCCCCCTTTAAGAACATGAATTAAGTCCGCTTATGCAAAACAATGATACTCATATTTGTAGATTTGTGTAAAGTGTGCTAATTTTCTATCAAAAGAGCTTTACAAAAATCAATTCATTTTCTCTAGCAGACGATATTCGCGTGTTTGAAGCAAACATTTCCATATATATATATAACACTTCACCAAAAGTGGAACTGCTTTTTCCTGATTGTCGTTGCTACTGTACATATATGTGTATGCAAGTGTCAAATCTACGGCTGAAAATGCCATGCTCGACTATAACTAAGTAAAATTTCAAGTACTCGCGCATGCAATCGTTCGAATATATTCATGTACCCGAAGAATCTGTTAATCCGAAGTATTGGCTGAAGTAGACGTGCGTCACCCAAAAGGTATAGCGGAAGCTGATGTGCTGCTTCCCAAGAAAATGAAATTAAATTATTAATGTATGTAGACTAGGAACGTATTTGATATTTATAATTATCTTTTAATCGTAAGTACAGACTCTGATAGTGTAATTTTTCGACTAGGAGTATATAGTGTTGATTTGTAAAAGTTTCTTGGTTATTCTAGGTTTCTCATGAAATTGATTTCTATGTGCACTTAAACGGTCTAAGGAGTCTAAACTAACGAATCATTTTAAAGTTAGCAATACAATGTTGACCCGATTGAAGATCTATAACTGACCGATTGACTCAGACTGCTGCAAATGTTAGTTCGCTCCGGCCAATGCTCAGAATAACAGACATGCTTTCATCATCGTTTGTTCGAATAACTAAGTTTTCATAGCACATAAACAAAGCCATGTCTCTTAATTTCTCCAGTGCCACGAACAGTACAAAGCTATCTCAAATTCTCTTATAAAAAGAAATAACAAGAAGAAAAAGTTATATGAGATTATCAGGTAAAAATAATGAGATAAAAAAGTTATCTATTTTAACTTTTCGATTACAATTAATAAGAACATGATGGAATATTACCGTATTCATCAATCATTCTTTAGATCGCATTCTTAGTAGTATTCTATATTTAGAAAATGACGCAGTTTTTGACTGACTAATCCATTTGCTTTAGCCAATCAGAAATAGTTATACGTAGAATTTTAAAAATTCCTGAGAAATAGTCTGGGAATGTTATGAAGAACTGTTGGTGGGAACGGGCTCAAATAGATAAGCGTGTACCAAGAAAAGAAAACTAAGTTAGATTTTCTACTAAGAACTATAACTACAGGGTAAACAATTATCTCAGCTTCTCGAAAGGAAGATTCTTGAAAAGAAGATTCTTGTCATAATACATCACTTTATATCTTGCAAGATTTTTCGCAGGAATGAAGCAAAAGTATATTATTTGACAATAGTAAAAATGAGAAAGGATTATTTTTACTTTATTGACATGATATTCAGTTGCAGATCTCTAACATTATTTTAAAATATGGAGAATCAAAAATGAGTTTGGGTAAGATAGATAAATACATGTGCAAACTGAACTGCAAGCTGAACTATAGAACTAAAACGTCCAATCTTTTCTGAACTGTTCTGCTGCAAAAGAAAGATCGGATTGATGTCACCAAAAGATATTGTAAAACTACTCTTTACAGAGTTATTGCCTATTCAACAACGGTGAGAGAGAGAGAGAGAGAGAGAGAAAGAGAGAGATCATATCATCATTTTCTCTAACCTTACTCCTTTTTTGCCTTATTGAAACAAATTTTTGACCGTAAATTTCTTTTACATTTGATCGTTTCTCCTTTTGTTAATCCTTAAAGCACTGAACACAAGATGTTTTCACTGTGAGCATTGTAGGGCATGAATAAATTGCACAGAATGTGTAGTTTCTAATTTTGGTCTACACTGGCTATGTGATCCATTCCTGCCCAATGGCCTTAAAAGTCCGTATCTAGGTATATCTTGTATGACAACGTGCTTTAAGAGCTTCTCGAAAGTAGTTCGAAAATTACAACACATGCACCGTGTTTACCGATATCCGGCAGGCTCATAGTTGAACGTTGCAGATGAGGCATGCTCTGTGAAAAGGAGGCTTAATGCATTTGCAAAAAGTATCGAGCCAGGTCAGCCTGCGCAACCTGGGTCGAAACCTTTTGCTTTCGGTATATTTTCTGCACGTCAAGGACCAGTGTACCTCATGATTCAGTCGGTTGTAAGACAAAATGAATTTTCGGGATCTGTAACACTGTGATGACTGGCTTAGTATCATATATCACGGAGATGTATTAAGCCCCATTTTCAGAGAGCATGGCTCGGATAATGGTGACGGATTAAGTGGCTTCTGCGGACAGTGTAGGTCAAGACAAGACTGCACAGAACATGTAGTCCGATCTTAAATTTAAACCAACCAAGTGAGGTACTGTGTCCGAAATCGACCGTTAATGCATCTTTAACTGACTGAAATCATGAAATCATGAGTTTAGGTTATTTGAAAGTCTAAGAGCTAACCATTTGCCAACACTATATCATATATAAGTTCCTCACATATGTATCCTATCATTAATTTTCTAATACCTTTATTAAACAACTCCGTGTTTAGCGACCCTATTGAAGACTAACCTTATGACAACAATGTTCAAAAAGAAGAAAAGGCTGGTAACCAGTATCAACTAATACCTCAATACTTGATGAGTTGTTTCAATGTATAAAGTACATTGACAAAACAAAATTACACTAAGACAAACAAACAAAAATGTTTGACAAACATATTTTATATGGTCTTATTAAAAGAGAGAACATTTTCAGCTTAAATAAAAAAAAAAGATATATTTTCTAACTTTGATCTGTTTTAAAACGATACTCCTCTATTTGTCTTGGATTACATGTACTACATTTGTCTCGTTAGTTGCTTGTCTATTTTGATAATTGCGAACACAACAGATATAAAATGAAGATAAAAGTGCATGTACGACGGAAATAAAAAAAAGAAAATTCACCTTGTCGTGAATAAGAGGTACTGTTTTTCATATGTGCTACATACGCTCAAAGATCCTTTTGTGGTGAAGAGAAAAGAATGCTACAGACTTTCTTAGCAAGGAATAACTCGAACTGATAAATCCATTTGTTTTCCATGGAAAGTATTTCATCTACAATTAACCCTTAGGCTGCTAAGGCGACTCACAGACCTTTTATGGACAGCGTAGATCAAGATTAGACTGCACAGAACGTGCAGTCTGATCTTGGATCTACACCTTCCGATAAGGAGATATCTTTCCTCCACAAATACCTTTGAAATAGAAAATTTTGGGTTTATAGTATCGGTTTGAAAGTTCCATTCCTTTTTTTAGCAGGATAAGGGTTAAAAATGAAAGCGCCCGTTCGAGTGGACATTTACTTGTTACCCTTAGAATCGATCTTTTCCATTTGATGAAAGATTAAACTGCTTCTGCGAATATACCAAACGTAGTTGTCGAAGGCAGACGTACTTTAATAGCCCATTGGCGGCCAAAAGTTAGCACCGCGGCTGTTAAAATGTATGTAAATTCAAAAACTATCGTTTAAAAGTATGGAAATTATTGTGAAGATGACAATCTGTTATTTTACGGTGGGTAAACAAATAGACAGGGTGACATGGCAACTTTTTACCTAGATTTTAATTTCATTATTCTTGCCACAAGGAACACTTGGATCGCCCACACATTAACAGGTTTTCATTTTCACAATAATATACGTAGTTTTAAATAATATGATTTGAATTTAAATGCATTTTAACACCAGCATTGTTTACTTGTGGCCACAATTGGGTCTTTGACATTTCATTACTTAAACAATTATGTTTGAAATAAATCTCTCATATACTTGAGCTTGCACATATTTTCGTGTCCGTTTTAGAGAAATGATTTTATAATCATCTTTTTTTGCTATTTTTCAAGCCCAATGGTGGTCAAATGTAAACCCTTCTGTGTGGAATTCACAGGTAAACTTCACTCATACCATTTTAAAGTCAGGTAATTATTGTAAGTCTGTTAACCCTTTATCAAACAATCCCGAGTTTTAACGACCATGAGAGAGAAAGCTTTAGAAAACATTGTGGGAAAAGGAGAAAAAGCTGGTAACCAGCATTTTCTCCTTTTCCCACAATGTTTCCTACCCTTCCAAAAACATGTTTTAAGTTTTTGAGTCACATTTATTTTGTCGTCTGAAAATGCTTTCAACTTGGGCAAGTCTAAAATTTTGTCCTTTTTTAAAAGCGTTAAGGACCGCTTGGTCAAGGTTCCTATCACTGGCAGAATAATAAATACTAAAACTGGAATTAATTTTGGTAACATCACTTCTACTTTTTGATATTCACCGTTCTGTTGGTGACTAGAGCTGTGACAAACCGAACTTTAGTAGACCGTCAGACTTTAGTAATCGCCATACTTTTAATTGGTATGAATGGAATTTACCTGTATTCTGTACACAGAATTGTTTACCTTTTACAGCTATTTAGTCTTCAATTAAACCAATTTGCATCTGTGGTAAGCCCTAAAACTACCACATCTAAATGACACTGTATTAACACATCGCACTTCAGTAAACTGGAAAAAAAAAAAAAAGGGAAACAATGCAAATATTATTATCATCTCTTCGCTTGTCTGTTCGTATAAAGGAATCAGCATTGCTTTTTAAGCTTTGAAAACCTAGTTAGTTCTGGGAAATTTCAAACAATAGCAACAATCTAATTATTGCTAGCTCATTCCAGTTGTTACAAAAAGGAAACTATTAATTATCAAATATTTAGATAAAAACTTATTGTCTATATGTATAAAAATTTTTAGATTGTAACATATATGTAAATGCCATACGGTTTATTGTTAACATTTGTTTGCAGTTGCCCATATGTTACAAAATCGGACAGCATGATTTAAATGTCTTGGACAAAAAAAATATCCTATAAGAAGTTGGAGTAACTGCGCCCGTTTTTCCCCTAGCTTTACAATTGAGAGAAAATATAGAACATTTGCAACGTCCAAACATTGTCTGCAATAATTACAGGATGGCCTAATACTATTATCAAAGTTCCAATGAGCGAATCATTAGACTGGCATTTCTTAAGCCCTTTGTCCTGAATATAAAACCTCGACGGCCTCCGAAGGCTGAAAATACAATCCACTGAAACGCAGAAACATTTTTATCTGATGGTCTGACTAAATAAACGGACAGTATAGATCCAAGATCTATAGATCTTGATCACTGTTGTCCGCAAAAAGCCCCTGTTTTCGACTATGACACAGAAAAGGTTAAAAAGGCACAAAGTATCGCATTGACGTATATCTACCGATTCATACATATTCGTAACCAAAATTTCAAGCGTTGTAATATTTCACAAACTTTACATCGTCTTTAATGAAGAGAAAATATAAGGAAAGAACTAGTGAACCATTTTGCAAATTTATATGGAATAGTGTCTGTTTTTAGCCTTCATCAGAGTCCATTTTCATATAATTTGTTCTAAATCTATAAATTTTCCAGACTATTATTCAATTGGCCGAGAGAGAATGTCTCGACCAACGTCTCAACCGATTTGGTTGCTAGTCTTGAGATTTAGAGTTAGAACAAGTTTAGAATGGGTGACGAGAGCAACCCCTGAACATAATCACATCAAACAGTAAACGACTTATTTTCGCCCAAAATGGTGTTCAGTAATTGAACTAGTGTCCTTTCAAACTATTTACAAACCGAATGCTAACCAACATTAATCGACCTGGAGACTCAACCTATTTCAAATTACAAGTGTTTACAAATCGAAGATTGAAATATCGGCTTGGCGGACTCAACCCCGCAAACAAACACAAATCAACTTACAGCCACCCGTACAGATCCTTTTTAGCAGAACAGATATTTTTACACCCTTCAGAAGACAATGCATGAAAACACTGTTGGAAAACAAGCGATTGCTTAATATAAAACAATGGCTACTTTGGAAAAATGTCCGAAGTCATTAAATTTATCATTGTCATTTACCAGATAATCCAGTGTTTTTACAGCCTGAAAATAAAAGCTTTTTGAAAATATAGTGGGAAAAGGACAAAATGCTTTGACGTCTACTTTCAATGTGGGCCAATCTAAAATTTTCTCGTCTGGTAAAGAGCCAATCATTTCCTCTTTGTTTCACTTGTACTAATTAGTTCCTGATATGAAGTAATTCAAAAAGGCTTACATACATATATACAATAACGGCTAGTTCACCTTCTTCAGTGTTTCCATGAAAAGAAAATATCTGTTCTCTTTTACAAGTAGATCGGACTAAAGGTTAAAGACCAGTGTTTTTGGTTTCTGATATTGGTCAGTGTTTATCAAGGCTACCTTTTGTACACTCATGACAAAAAATGATGTTGATGTAAAAGAATACATTTAACAAATCCATGGACTGGCAAAACGATCCGACGAACACCTAACGATGACAAATACTATACGTGCCTGTTGTATTAATTCTGTTTAGAAGATGTTGTTGTTAATGTTGTTGAAATCGTTGAAGTCATTGAAGTCATTGAAGTCGTTGAAGTTGTTGAAGTCGTCGTTGAACCTACGGAAACCGCCTGTTGGGTAACCAAAACCGGAAGTGGAGATACCAGAAGAACCAAAACCGGAAATGGAGGTTCGTGAAGTGGAAAAGCTGTCGTAATATTTATCGTCATGACCGTATCCTCCGCTGATACCACCAATTCCACCATAGGTCTGGTAGCCGCCTAATCCTGAAACATGATCAAGGTCACACCCTGAAGCTCAAGACATTCAGTCGATCAACGCTAATGAAAAAAAAATCTAATACTGCTGTTAAAAGGCTGCTTTTACCCAGAGCATCTAAGAATTTCGGACATTTTAGATTTAAATCTGAAAACAAGCTTCGTTTAGATATTGAAACAAACCGAGGTAACGGGGGCTATATATATATATTTAACAATGAGCTTTATGGGTACGCACCAAGGTCGCAATCTATGACGGTGTTTATCATGATCAGTACGCACCAAAATGCAGTCTAATCGTCTGTTTTCATTGTCCAATACACTTTTTAGTACCGGCGAAATCGTTCGGAATTCGCCGCTACAATTAGGTCAAAACCGTAATCTATGGAAAAAGGCGAAATCACTTGACCAAGTTTGCAGATTTTTGCTGATTCAGTGATATCCATCAGGTTAAATGGTGAACTTACCGTATTTTCCTCCGAATTTTTTAGGATAGAAACTTTTCTTGATGGGGAAAACTGGCAATTTGATAATTGGTTTAGGTGCTGGGAGGACTGGCACGGGCACTGGGACTGGGTGAGGAGCGGGAACAGCGACGGGGACGGCGACAGGTTTGGGCTGTGGCACACCGACGGGAACAGCGACAGGTTTTGGAAGTGGGACACCGATTGGTACGCCGACTGGAACTGGGTGCGGTTTCTGGACAAGCACTGGGACTGCAACGGGGTGTGGAGCGGGCACTGGTACTGCTACGGGAACGGGGTGTGGTTTAGAGACAAACACGGGGAAAGGTTGTTTGACTGGTACCGGGTATGGCACTTTCACTGAAAAAATGATCGCAAAAATGAGTCCGTCTTCTGATTCTCAAAGGTGTCGAACTTTTCTCAATCGTATTATTGTCAACGCAATTTTCGTACCCTCCAAAACAACTCTAATAATAAATACAAAGGGCAAATAATTAACCCTTGCCAGACGAAAACTTTTTAAACTTGTCCATTTCGAGAGAATTTGCAGAAGACAAACTGAATGTGGCTAAAATGATGGAATTCGTCCCTGAAAATGTAGACAACATTGTAGTGAAAGAAGGAAATGCTGGTTAGCAGCATTTTCTTTTACCCCTCTCAATGTATTCCAAAGCTTTCTTTCCTTTAGGGTCGTTTAGGGAATGTTTGGAATAGGATAATCGGAATTTAAAACAATATATATATATATATATATATATATATATATATATATATATATATATATATATATATATATATATATATATATATATATATGTGTGTGTGTGTGTGTGTGTGTGTGTGTGTGAACCATGCTCTGTGAAAATGGGGCTTCGTGATGCATGATACCAAGTAAGCAATCACATACTCATGGATCCATAACAGCCATTTGTTTTAACAACCAACTGAATCATGAGGTAGAATGGTCCTTTGACACGTAGAAAATTGACCAGTAGCGAAAAGTTTCGGTCCAGGTCAGCCTGCGTGGATGCATTAAGTCCCCTTTTAACAGAGCATGGCTCATATCATTTTTCGACTGTAAGGAAGTTCAGACGGACAGACAACAATTGCTTGTTTCAAGCAATCGCTCCTTTTTCCTGCACATTTTCCAAAAGTTGCAAACCGCAGGTACGTAAAAGGTCGTATTTGTGCTGTAATAAAATGTCTTTTTTTGTCTAAAAAGATAAATCACATCATGTGGGCCACATATGAATCGTTTTGAGCAAATGCTTTTATTATGAACTTTTCTGAAATGTGTCGTTAACGACGAGTTAAGAAGCCACAAACAAAATTATAACTGATCTCACAGGGAACTGGAGGTTTAATTAGATTCCTTATATTCAAAACCAAAGTTTTTAAAGGTTTAGATCATAACAGTAGGGAAGAAAGGAAGGAAGGACTAAAGAAAAAAGAAAAAAAAAAAAAAAAAAAGAAAGAAAATACAAGACAAGACAAGGAAAAAACAGGACAGACAGACAGACAGAAAGAAAGAAAGAATGCAGGAATTAAAAAAAAAAAAAAAAAAACACAATCAAAAAGATATTATCAAACCAATACATAAACTAACCTGTTTTCTTTCCGTATGATCCGTAGTCATTATAACCGTAGCCGTTGGCCTGGGCCAAAGCAGCAACGTAAAGCACTAGTGCGACAGTAGCGAGTTTCATCATCTAGAAGTAAACATGAAATAAAGAGCTTGTCAAATGTGTAACACAGTCGTGGGGATGGGGAGGGGCAGAAAAAGCATTCACAGAAACATCATCATAGGATAACATTATCAAAAGTAAAATCATACTCTTATACTTCGTTTATTTACGTCTGACATTGAATTATTTAAAAGTTTCATTTCGGGAGCTTACATTGCAATTATTGGCGTTGGGAGTTCTCAGTTTTAATTTCAAAATAATGATCGACGTAAATATTAAATCGTATATATACTTCGTTTTAAATTGTGACCAAAAAAAAAATGCATTCCATAATGAGTGAGAAACTGAACTTACCTTACGTTCCTAATTGTACACTGACGAAAAGGCAAAGCCTAGTACGGTTTTTATAGTGGGCGAATGTACCTGAAGCGACGCCATGATATAACTGGCTCACGAATACCCGGAAATCGTGGTCAAAAATATTACAGGATCGTCTGAAGTCCTCCCGTTACGGCTAAATTAGTAATCACAGTGACATCGCACGAGTACTTGTCAAATTGATTTCAAAACTGTGTGTATGTGGTAAAAACTTAGCTAAAAAACAAAATTTTGGAATCGTCCAAATTCAAAGCAGTTGCAAATGGATAAAAATTTAAATGTGGTTATAAGGGTGATACGCTGTTGTATTTGAAAGGGTAGAAAACATTATCGGAAATGGAGAAAATGCTGGTTACTAGCATATTTTCCTTTTCCCACAATGTTTTCAAAAGCCTTTTTTATCAGGGTCGTTAAAATTCGGGATTGTTTAGTGAAAAGTTAAAAAAAAAACTTGTGACAAACGAATTCACTGTTGGACATGCAGTATACCTTGTCCAACGTTGAATCGATTTTATTTAACTTTTTACATTACGACAAGATTTTAGACTCGTCCATATTCAAAGTAGATCTAGTTGCAGACAACAAATTTAATTGGGCTCATATGATGGTATTTGTCTCTGAAAAAGGTTGAAAACATTTTGGAAAAAAGAGAAAACTCTGGTAACCAGGGTCGGTACTCACCAACCGTTCTTAAGAATGTTCTAAATCTTATTCTCCAAGATTTTCTAAATTTGAAAGTAACACAACTTCTGATTGGCAAAACCATTCGGTTTAGCCAATCCGAAGTTGTGTTACTTTTAAATTTAGAAAATTCTGGAGAATAAAACAAAGAAAGTACTTAAAAATACTTGGTGAATACGTACCCTCGATTTTCTCCTTTCCCTAGAACATTTATGTCGAAAAGCCTTCTTTCTCACGCTTGAGATTGTTCGGTATAGGGTAAAACCATCACTATAAAGCTATTTCTATGCCTACCAAATTATTACAGTTTAACCCTTTCCCAAATGATAAATTTTAGACTGGTCCAAATTGAAGAGTTTGCAGACAACAATTTTAAATTTGATGAAAATGACAGAAAGTTCTCAAGAAGGGTAGAAAACACTGTGGGAAAAGGAGAAATTGCTCGTTACGAGCAATTTCTCCTTTTCCCACAGTGTTTTCAAAAGACTTATACTGCAGACACGTGAAAACCAGGGCTTGTTTGGGAAAGGGTTAAATAAAGGTAAAGTTGTAAATTTTGAAACACAGGATTTTTTTCTATCGGAAAAGGTTGTAGTTCAAGCAAAAATTCCTCCACGTCCCACAATGTTTTCTAAAGCTTTCAACTTAAGGGACGTGGATAGTTGCATTTGAACGGTAATGGGCTAACCCTTTACCAAACAATTCCCGTTCCTTTTACGTCATTGTTTTCTGTATAATAGTAAACATAAGTATTGTTCCGTATTTTAAAAAAAAACTCCCCGAACTCTAAAATTCTAAGAGCGGCTCACTGCGCTTTTGCGGACGCTGTAGATCATGACCGGAATGCACAGAACATACCGTCTGATCTTTGATCCACACTGTCCGGGACGGTGATATTGTTTCAGTGACACAGAAGGTTGAACTGGCAATAATGGGATTTTTTTACACTATTGCATAGATTATCTCATTTAACCCTTAATGCCCTTCGACCGACTTAAATTATTTTTGCAGACAGTGTAGATCAAGATCAGACTTCACGGAACGTGCAGTCTGATCTTAAATCTACACTTTCTGTCATTATGTTACATATTCTAACGGGAAAAAAAACCCTTGAAATAGCAGTATTTCGGGCTGCTTTCCCTAATAAAAAGTGGTCCAAATCATTAACTCAGCGCTTTAACCGCTTACCACATCAAAATTTTGGTAAATAGATAACCAAAAAACTCCAGTAAAGCACTAATTACCCTTGTCGATTGTGATCAAGATAAACTGGTTTGAAATTTGTAAAAGTAATCAAGAAGTGATTAGTGGATATTTCGTATAATGCATTGAATCGTTCGTTTGTTCGTTGCTTGGTTGGTTTGTTGACTCACTCACTCACTCACTGTTCTGTACACGTGCTGTTGAAGCCAATTATATCTCGGAACTTGGAATTAGAATTTGTTTCAAAATGTATGCGTTTTCTTCCTTTTCTACAATGTTGTCTACCTTACCAAGGACGGAAATCCCCATCTGTCAATGTTTTCAGTTTGTTCGAGTCAAACATTGTGCCGTTCTGCCGTTTGTTGTATATTGTACACAGTCATGTATACTTCCTTGTTTATTCTTCTTTACTCCCGATATTTTTGGACGGAAATGTCTCAGGATCAGACTGCGTGCTTTCTGCGGTCGGACATTGATCATCATTGTCCTTCTGGGCTTCAAAACATTTATTTGCGCTTTATTAAACTCTTTACCACTCAATTCCGACTTTTAACGACCCAGAGAAACAAGCCTTTTCACAGCATTGTGGGAAAAGGAGAAATGCTGGTAACCAGCGTTTTCACCTTTTTCCACAATGTTTTTAAAAAGCATTAACCATTTACATGCATTATCTACATCTATTCGCTCTCCATGATATCGTTTATTGTGTTGTTTTAGTATGTATTATGTTTCGATGGTAGTTTCACCATTTACGCTTTGATATATACACTGTGAATATAAACTTTCGATTTTTCGAGTTATAATACATGTTTCGAGTTCCAGTACATATTATATGTATTCATATATCAATTTTTTTCCATTTTGTTTATTTTTATTTCAAGCAATATCAGTATAATTATGGTTATCAACATCAGTATTATTATTTCTACTATATAAAAATGTTAATTTCAAGCAAATTCTACTTTTGAATCTATTACTTGCATTTATTTTCTTTCATCTATTTACATGTATACATAAACAATGAGGAACAAATATTGTGCCACTAGACAAATATTCTGGACGTTTTCGGAGTGCATAGATCAAGATGAACATACACTAAGCTGTCTGTTGGTCTTGATCTATACAGTCTGTACATCATGAAAAAATCGTATTATAGCACCGAAGCGTGATTTCCGCAAATGTTAAAAGTCTTATTTATTCACAGTCAGCTATTGTTACATGTATGTACATCCTATTTGTATTATGCTTTGTAATGACGATGAACACTGTTCAAGTCATATGTAAATAAAGTTCTGTTCTGTTCTGTTCTGATAATCTAACAGAGAGAAAGACGGGAAAAGAAAGAAAGAAAGAAAGAAAGAAAGAAAGAAAGAAAGAAATTACATATATATTTCAGAAGAAAAATATGAACTATGATTCATTTATAAACGGTCTATTATTTAATCCCAAAATCCCTCGTCAGCTATATTAATGGCAGAAGACTCGGATCCAATACCGTCCGACCCAGAGGCGGAACTGCTACAGCTACTGCTTGTAAATGCTGGCCCTTCTATGGTTCCGATTTGTTCCATCATCTGCTCAGTCTCGGAGTATGACGGGTCGATAGAAAACGCGTCATCGCTCCATACATAGGACTTTTGTAGTCGTATACCTATAAAAACATTAATTTATTATCGTACAGAGGAGTTTCGTACAGTTTTTCATCATCATCGTCATCATCATCATACAAAATGCAGTGAATGAAACTTCGTTGATAGCCCAACGACTGCTTGGCATTTAATTGCCAAGAAATAAAAGACGGCTTAGCTTATAGTAGATTCTATCAAAGTTGCCAATTTTAAATCTAGATTTATAATTCATTTTTCTTCTATGAAAAGTATGACATGTAACATTACTGTCAAAATTGCTAAAATTTAACTCTAGTTTTACAATTTATTTTTCTGCCACCGACTGAAACTTTGACAGACTGTACTGTAACATCTTGTCAGAATCACAACTCTATTCACAATTTCAAATGACATGAAATAAATTTGCTTGTAAAGTGACCCCCAAATTGTTTACTTTTGGCCGCTGGAACTACTATGTTTTACGATTACATGACATAATCAAAGGACTCAAAGTCCTGGAAAGCGGATTTGTGGGGTAGCATAAAGTTGTAATAAAAAAATAACATCACATGCAACACGTGTGCAAACATTTTAAAATGGAGTTAGCAAGGGTAGGAAAAGTCAAAATTGTTCTGCCGAGCGAGCCGCCGAAGTTGAGATGTATTAGCTAAAACTGAAAGTAGAATTGGTACAGCGCAAGCGTGAATGACAGTATATTTGGTTCAGGTCAAACCGATATCATAGTACAGTGTCAGCGCGCATGCGTCGTTACACATGATGTATTTGGTTCCTGTCAGAACGATCACAGTAAGCGGATTTACTATACAAATCCGCTAAAAAGGCATGTCTACTGTGACAAAATGGTCATGGCTAAAAAATATTTTGTACTAAGAATTCTTTTATCCTAGGAAAGGCTTACTTATTTTCTACTCGAAAAAATGTTTTTGAAATCATGTATTTAATGGGAAAAAAGAGCTGCACATTCAGAGGTACGTATCATCTCTCAAGTAGTGAAAAACATGGCATGAATCTGACCAGTAGTTTGTGATTCTTTATAATAAGTTTTAAAAAATCGACCGAAAGAATATCGTAGCTGTAAACCAAGGTTCAGTGATCCAGCGCCCGCGCGAAGATGTGGGTGAATTTAAATGTTACTTCCACTCACCACTGGATTCAAACCTAAAACTTTTAATATTAGAGGCTTGCATTCTAGCGTACAGTAATACCCCCCCCCCCCCCCCCCCCCACGGTTCTTCCGACGGCTGGGAGGAGGGGTGGGGTTAAAAGAAAAGCTTAAACTGAAAGGTGTGATGTGCAAAACAAAGGGTACCTTTGCATGGCGAGGTTTCGCGTTCTAGCTCTGTTGGATCTGTCTGGAACGTAGCGAGAGCTTTTTTTGGCTTTGTGATGATCCCGCTCCCGAACACTGACCTCAAACTGGCACAATTAATTGAAGAACCAGAGGACGATTTGGACTTGGAAGGTTTGGGTATTTCCGAGTCCAAAAGCTCTGTAACCGTGTTCGCGATTGGTTGAGGTGCAGTCTCGTTTTCGAAGCAATTGCAATCAGTTTTCGCGGTTGGCATAACAAGATGGATGTACGAAGATTTCTTGGGGATCTTTTGCAGTCTGGGGATATATTCTAAAGCTGGTTGTTTTTTAATCTTTTCATTAACTTCAGACTGCTCATATTTTGTTGACGTAATTGACGTAACGGGTGAAAGGAGCGTAGATTGTAGGAGATGGTCCCATTCAGTATTGTAGCCTTCAAGGTCATTCTCCTCCTCTGCCACTGAGAAAAGAAAAATGAATTTGAATACAAGAAGGACTTAGTTTGGTATTTATCGGCTATTCTGGATTCAAAAACTAGCCATGTGATTAGCTGAGACAGAACATCTCAGCCATTCAGGTGGCTAGTCTTGAGTTTTCAATTCACCTTGAATTTAGAATGGTTTGGGAATGAGATCCAATGAGCTTAATTCGATTTATCAGTCTATACAAAATTAATGATCTTAGAGATTTGCTCAAGACAACACTATGTGTTAACAAATTTACATCTTTATCGCCCTTCCGAGGGACGTTCATTCATTACGATACGAGGAGTGTTCAAATATGAATGCATCTAAGCACCTAAAATTTGCTTCTTCTTAGGTTTCACTGAAATTTTTGTTTTTTTCCCGCAAAGTATTCATCTCCAATAGATATACAAAGTTTCGGACTCCGGATCCAGTCTTTGACGGTATTTCCAGTCTTTATTAGTTATACTATGAAGACACTGGAATTCATTTTCTGTAGGCTCTATTTCAACGTATGTAAACCATCAGTTTCAGTCTTTGTCTTTTGTACCAGGTGCAAGACTTTCTGAAGCAGGAAAAAGTCGTTGTGCTCCCTCACCCTCGGTATCCACCTGACCTTGCCCCTTGTGACTTCTTCTTGTTTCCAAAGCTAAAAAAAATACCTTTCAGGTCAAAAATTTGTTCAGCGCAAACACCTCGGTTCTACAATATTCCAGTGTTTTCATAGTATACCTAAAAAAAATACGAAAATGCCTTCAAAGATTGGATCCGGAGACTGAAACTTTGTATATCTGTTGGAGGTGAATACTTTGAGGGAGCAAAATAAAAAATTCAGGGAAACCTATGAAGAATCAAATTTTAGGTGTTTCGATGTATTAATATTTGAACACTCCTCGCACCTAATCGATACATCTGAATTTCGATAACAACCAAGTATTCAGTTAAGGGATACTTCAATCAAAGGTCTAATAACTATCTTTAACTCGTATGTTAAAAAGGAAGAAAAGAAACACGGTCACGCTGTATTCTTTGAATAAATATATAAGACTCTGATGCCTTCAGCAGACGAACGAAAGAAGTGACTGAATTTTACTAAAATAACTCATAATTTCTTTCTCGGTCAAAACTTAACTTATCAGTTGCTAGTATAGTCTTGAGTAAATGGTTTTATTTTTCATCGAGACAAGACATTCCACTGATGGTAATGTGCCAGTTATTTCAAGCCCAATATTCCTACACTAGTAGGCTAGAAGTGTGGAAAGAAATAAATGCACAATACTTACCTGTGCCTCCAAATTCAATGATTTTGTTTCCATTAGTACTAACTGTGGTTTCTGTATGTTTCTCTTTCACACCAGCGTGACGTGAGAAAAACGAGTCGACACTGTACTTTCTCTCAGTGATACGCGTCTTCACTTTGTCTGTGCAAACCTGTCGTGGCAAACAGTACAGTAAATTTTTACTGGAACCTTAGTCTCTTTAACTCTCTAACATACAATCCCGAGTTTTTTTTTTTTTTTTTTTAGACTCTGAGAAATAAAGGTTTTATACACAATATGTGAAAAAGGGGAAAATGCTGGTAACCAGCACTTTCTCCTTGTCCCACAATGTTTTCTATCCTATCAAGGACAAATTCCATAATTTGAACCACATTTAATTTGTCGTCTGCAAATGCTTTCTATTGGGACATGTCTACATGTTTGTTGTGTGGAAAAGGGTTGACAGATAATCCAAAGTTTTAAGCACTACATGTTCAAAGACTTCTGAAAACTTTGTTGGAAAAGGAGAAAATGTTGGTTACTAGTATTTTCTCCTTTTCCAATAAAGTTTTCCACCCAATCAGAGACAAATCCACACAATGTGTGGTCTTCGTGGTCCTGAGATAGAGCGTCGGCCTCGCAACCGTAAGGTCCCGATTTCGATTCGCAGGAGCAGTTGTCAACTTTTGCCACATTTTATTGTCCTCTGTAAATGCTTAAAAGTTATGAAAGTCTAAATTTGACTGGCTGGTTGAGAGTTCAACCATTCTCATAAAGCCGTGACTATTTAACCCTTTAATACTGTATCCCGACTTTTAACGACCCTGAGAAAGAATCCTTTTAAAACATTGTGGGAAAAATAAGAAATTGCTGGTAACCAGCATTTTCTCCTTTTCCCATTATGTTGCAAACCCTTTCCAAAACAAATTTCATTTCTTCTGCCACACACATTTTGTCGTCTGTAAATGCTGTCAATATGGACCAGTCTAAAATTTTGTCATTTGGTAAAGAGTGAAGTCCTTCCAGTGGACTCGTTTTGGGACTAGTTATTAAAAATTAGCAGCAAGTCTTTTAAAGTAAATTGCTTTATTTTGCACAATATTTTCCATGTCAGACAGAGACAATTCCTTTCACGGTTATTTCTCCCATCTACCTTCTATACTTCTAGTTTCCATGTCAGAAAGAGATATTTCCATCTACAGTGTCATTTCTCTCATATACCGTCTATAACTAGGTATTAGTAATATAACTATGTATTAGTAAATTTAAACTGCCTGTGCACTGTAACAGTTTAATCCTTTACCACACAATGACGACATGTGACGATCCTGAAAGGAAAGGTTTTAGAAAAGATTGTGCAAAAAAAAAAAAAACTGCTGGTAACCAGCACTTTCTCCTTTTCCCAAAAAGTTTTGTACTTTATAAAAGACAGAAATAATCATTTATGCAACATTTCATTTTTCGTCTTCAAAGGCTCTCAAAGTTAGTCCAGTCAAGAATTCTGTCGTCTGGTAAAGAGTTTAAAAAAGGGTTTGAAAGAATGTAAATGGGTAAAACTCAAAACTATGAAAAGAGCTTCATAGACAAAAGTTTTGCGAATCCTTTTCCATGAATTATTTCAAAGTGTAATTTTAAGACATGTTCAGCACAGACGAACAGTCGAAAATCGGATAAAATACATGTAGGTGCAGCTGCAGCGATTAAACCAGACTCTCCTAAAGCCAGTTGGATAAGACAATATAGGTAATGTTATTTTAAGCTCTAAGCAATCCTAAGCTCTACGGTATATTTAATGACATTTTCTATTTCCCCATTTTCCCGAAAAGATGTTCTGTAACAGAATACATTTGCTTGACATAGTCATGTAAGTGATGCTACTACTACCACTGCTAAACTGCCAAACAAATAATCTGCCGAACGAAAAAACTTTGAACCATAAAAAATGAGCCATGCACTGTCAAGAGGGGGCTCCATGCCTCTTCGTGATGCATCATACCAAGCAAAACATCAGATAATTAGGTATCCATAAAATTCATTGTATCGAACAACCGTATCATATAGTAGACTGGTCCTTTGAGAAGAGAAAAACTGACCGATAGCGAAGAATTTCGGTTCAGGTCATCCTGCGCAGACTGCGCAGCCGGACCAGAGTTGATACTTTTCGCAGATGCATTTATCTCCCTTCTCAAAGACCAAGGCTAAAATTATATTTGTGCTATGGTTTGTATTCAGTCAACTGACCTTGCACGAAAAATCGCCTCTGGCAAGTCTGGGCTCAAATTCGTAACACATTCTACAGAAATTATGCATGCCGCATTTCAGTCGCCGTACTTTCACATTGGATTGTTGACAAATATGGCAGTCTCCCGGGATATAGGTCGATGCCATTTCTCTGGAGGCGCGACGTATTTTGTAAACTCTATCCATTTAACAAGCTTTAATTTCTTCCATGTTGCAGTTGTATGACTCTTCTCTATCTTTACAGGATATCTTACTTAACGTTACGCGACAAAAAAAAAACGTTGTTCTCATAGTGACGACGCTGACATGCGCAGAGATGATGACGTATGTCTGTGGTATATTTAGGCATCATTCATCATAACTCGGTCAATTCCGTAACTTCATCACTCGAGATTTGTCGAATGATCGAAAATTCCAAAGAACATGTATTTCTGATTATAAATTTGATAAACCTTTAAAAGTATAGGATTCCGTTTCGTCACCGTATAAAAAATTCCAGGGTATTTGCGATTGTAAATTCGATAGACTTTATACTGATCGTTGATTTATCCCACATCAGTTGCATTTTTTGTCCCCGAGACCATACAGGCGGCGGTCAAAGGTCGATTCCAGAAGTTCATCATAGACCCTTTACCACACAATCCTGAGTTTAACGACCGTAGGAAAGAGGGCTTTTGAAAACATTATGGGAAAAGGAGAAAATGCTGGTAACCAGTGTTTTGTCCATTTCCGACAATGTGTTCTACCTATTCAAGAACAAACACCACCATTTGAACCCAACGTGCAGCGTGTTTCTTTCTGACCAGCTGCCTGTACATGCGTAGTCATTCACGATTGACTTACTCAGTGACCAACTGACCGACTGCTTAATTGATGTTTTCTCTGCTTCTGAAACTGTTTCAGGCATATGCCGGCGACAGCTTACCTATTCACATGCTTCCTGCATTCGTCTGGGACTCTGACGTCTCTTGCCCAAGCACAAAACCTAGAGGACAGATTTGTAGAATGTAGAATCATGAGAATTTGCATCTTCGCAAGCCAAGGTGACCATCACTACGTGGATCTTACCCCTTGGCTGATCGAATCGAAATTTGTTAGCACGGCGACGCGCCACCTACTGGACTTTAATTATCATCCCTAGATTACGTCATCGAAAACAAATCAAACGTAGCGTAACATAACTGTTTCGGCATTTCGTTAAATATGGCCAAAGGCATTTTTACCTTTCTAGGTGTTGGTCTATGATCTATAAAGCGATTCGGTGTTGTTGTTTTAACGGGGGTCCTTGACAATTGGTCACTGAGGTTTGGTTCGATGATAGTTTGGTCAGCATGCTTTCTCCGTAATTGACCAACAATTGACTACTTTTCATATCGTAAACTTGAAAGACGATTTATCAAGTTAAAATCTATTTTCGAAATCTTGTTAAGTTTCGCGACGCAAAAGCCACACACGTACTTTGACAGTCCATCATTTGGTGTTGGGATGTATCCTAAAACTTCATTTGTGACAGTGAATGTTGAAGAAAATATTGTTCGTGTTTTTTTTTGTAACAGTTCCCAGCATATCCGACAACTTTCTTCTGTGATCGCCATTTTTATGTTGGATAGCAAATGTAACGCGCTATTTGATTGGTGCTTTCAGTTCTGACTGCAACCAATGATTACACTTATCGCGAAGCTAACAAATTTCGACTCGACCAGCCAAGGGGCAAGGTCCACGTGGTGATCGTCACCTTGGCTGGCGAAGATGGAGAACTTGCAACTTAACAATGTTGATCCACCCAAAATATAACTATTTCATGAGTTTTCAGGTCTAATGACGATCTACATCGACCATTTACTCCCTGCAGCGTCTTTCTAGTTGGTTTTGGGGACGGTGAAGATCAGACTAGAGAGAATGTGCAGTATTATCTGTGATGCACACTGTCCGCATTGTTGAGATATTGTAAATAAAACAGAGTTCATATTTAAAATGCATTTTGACTTTTATTTCCTTATTTAAAATGTCTTTTTGTTGTAAATATCGTTTCAAGTGTTAACCCTTTACCAAACGATCCCGTCTTTAAACAACCTGTAGGAAGAAGCATTTTAAAAATTATTGTGGGAAAGAGAAAAAGTGCTGGTAACGAGAATTTTCTCTTTTTCAGACAATGTTTTCTACGTTTTCAATGAAAAATGCAGTTATTTTAGCCACGTTTTAACTGTCGTCTGCAATTGCTTTTAAAATGGACGGGTCTAAAATTTGTTTGGTAAAGAGTAAAAATTCCCCTGAGGAAGAAAGATTTCAAAGAGAGATTTTGTCGTACATTGATCTCCTTCAGCACCACAGGCGAAAATAGGGGGTTTGCGGATGGATAGATCGAGATTAGACTGCAAAGAACGTGCAGTCTCATCTTGAATCTATGCCGTTCCCTTGTTTAGTTAAGTTCTGTTGGATAAAAATCTTTCTGAGTTACAGTGGCTTGTATCTTATAGCCGTCCACATAGGTCAGGTTACATATTTGGCGCCTAAGAGTTAACTCTTTGCCACACAAAATCCGGAGTTTCAATGACCTTGTCAGAGAAGACTTATAAAAACGTTGTGGAAAAAAGAGAAAATGCTGGTAATCAACATTTTCTCCTTTTCCACAATGTTTTTTACACTTCAAAACACAATTTCGACTATTTCAGCCACATGCGATATATCGTCTGGAAATGTTTTCAGAATGCACAAATCCAAAATTTTGTCGTTTGGCATAGAGTTATAACTCATTCCCGCCTAAACGAAGATTACAAACAGACGACTCGGGAACCGTCCTTGAAATTTAAGGTCCCTACAAACTTAGAAACGGAACCGAAACGAAACGCAACAAAACGGAATAAAACGCATCGAAACGGAACGGAACGAAACGAAAGGGAACCAAACCCAATGAAACGAAATAGAACGAAACGAAACGGAATAGAACGAAATCTAGCAAAGTGATTCTTAGTCCATCATTTTTTTTTTTCTCAATCTATCATATTTCTTTTGTATCATTTTTCTTGGCTTGTTCCACGTTTTATGTGGAGAGCACACAGAAACAGTTGCTGAAATTTCGCGTCGTCTTATGCGTGGTTTGCGGGTTTGAAAATCTAGTCAGAATCAGAATTAGTCGATCTAAACGACAATCCTTTACCAGTACACGTGTTTCGGAAAGTTGCACAAACTCCAACATATTTGATGCAAGATTCTGGCCCGACATGGAATTTCATTTTCTTTCTATTCTGTTCTTCTTTCATTTTGGTACCGAACCCCTGTAGCTCAGCTGGTAGCGTACAGGACTTGAGAACAGGTGATCGTTGGTTCGATGCCCGGCCCGACCAATTTCTTTCCGAGGACTGATGATAATCATTGCGACAGGATTCATTCCTCTCTCACCGCTGACCATCGTTTTGACGATGGTTATGTGGGTAAGCAGCCTGTGGCTTGGAAAGAATATTGTGCGTACTACTGTCAAAAGAAACTCCAAGTAAGCATGGATAGATGCACTGGCCGCCGCGATATACCTGAAGTAATGTTGAAAACGGCCTTAAGAATCATCCAATTAATCAATTTCATTTTGATATTATATTACTCTCGCAGGGTGCCGGCATATTTCGCATGAACATCATATTATGCTGTCAATACCTTTGAGATGTTGAGTCGATGCCCTTCAAGATGCTTTCAGTCGACCCTTGCGAGTATATTGAGCCACCACAGATGTTTGGTTTTTTATTTGGACATTTTTTCCCATATTGATAAGTCAATGTAATGAACGTCTCCGCAGAACCTGTGAGATAAAGAGATGGCTTCAGTTCTGAAAAGAGAAAATGGGTAGGGCTGTAAGGTGAATGGCTATATCGGCAGAGGGAGATAAATTCAGTCTAGAAGAAACATCTTCAGTTTTAAAGGCATTACTTTGTTACAAATAAATGTACAGCGTGTATATAAATGAATCCGAACATTCGCACAGGATCTGACTGTAAGCAGTAGCTTATCTTTAAGTCATCTGAAAATGTTAACCCTTATCCTGCTATATACGTGAAATGACACTTTCAAGCCGATAGTAAAAACCCACATTTTTCTAATTCAAAGGTATTTTTTTTTTTTTTGGAGGGGGGGAAGTATCTCCTTATCGGACAGTGAAGATCCAAGATCAGACTGTGCAGTCTGATCTTAATCTACATTGTCTGCAAAAGGTCCGTGAGTCGCACATAGCAGCCTAAGGGTTAAGTAGGTTGCAACACCGCTGTCTGGCGAATAAGAATCCCCAACCGCACGACATACGGCGGATAAGAATAATTATTCGCCCGACAGTAGTAAGGTTATTATTTTCTATGAAAGAAAATTATGACACTGTATTGAATATTTTGAAATTATCGAGGAAAACATTCGCTCTTCTACTGCTAAATTGCTATCTATGTGAAAATTATATGAGTTAAATTCCCAATAGCGGTCTAAAACACAGTGCTGGTGTTAAAATACATTTAGATTTAGATCATAACAAATCAAAAGTATGGAAAATATTGTGAGCATGACAATCTTTTATTGTGTGGTAAGTCCAGTTGTTAGTCGCTGGCAGAAAAATGAATGTTAAAATCAGGCAAAATGTAAACAAAAGATTGAATAACCTGACAACGTTTAACCTGGTTTTGAAATGAACTTCTCTGCCAGCGACTAACGCTTGGACCGACTATACAATATCAGATTGTCATTTTCACAATAATTTCCATAATTTTAAATGATACGATTTAAATTTAATCGAAATGTATTTCAGTACCTGCTTTGCCTACTTTTGGCAGCTATTGTTACTTTAAGAAACTTCAAGAACTGACTGAACTAGAACCCAAAACTTTTCCCCCAACATCGAAGGAACTTAAAATGTTCACGTTTAAAAAATGATAATACATGGTATACTAAAAGAAAAACACCGTTATCAAATGACGGCCGCGAATGTCCCAGCTGCCCCGGGTCCCAAGAATTTTGTTGATACTGAACCAAAAAGGAAATTGTCGTAAAGTATGTGCAAAATTTTCAAGGTTACCTTTGAAACGTACATACATACCTCATGTATACACGTGTGGTAATGTTTAAAACCGTTATAGTTTGCAAAATTGGGCAGATAATTCCTAGCTAAGAGACCTTGTGGCTATTTAAGGCAAAGTTCGAGTTTCGGTGCATGTAAGGGATGGACATATCCAGTCCACGTATTGATCAGAAATATCAATGCCGAGCCTTAAAGAAAATTTACCAGAAAGAGTCGTAGGTATGCTGGAGGCTGGGCTTCCTACTACAGAGGTTACAGTTCATGTTGGTGCATTTGCGCAAGCAGTCAGCAGTCTTCTGCGGCGATTTGCGCAAACCTGGAGTGCAAAATCCTTACACGTAGCGGCAGACCGGGCGTCACGACTCGAGCCTGAGACCAATATATCGTGAATCAGTACCTACGAGACCTGCGAGCAACATTTACAGCTGATGTTATCCCCGGAACCGTTTAGCTGATAATGGTTTACACAGACGTACAGAAAATAATCTAGGCCATCATATTGTCACTCTGCTTCGACTGAGCAGCGAAATAATTGCGTCACTGACAGTTGCCATATAATTGAAGAATATTTTAATGATGATTTATTTCCATAACAAATTGAACAATAATCCAGATTCACTGCAATAGCCCGATCTTCGTACGTACAACTGCTATCAAATTTTAATGTTTACCTATTTGCATTATTTGCAACCAATACAGAGATGATTTAAAAAAAAAATAATAATGTAGGTTTTACTTCTGCTTCATTTTGTTCTATTTCGTTTCGTTGGGTTCGGTTCCGTTTCGTTTTGTTCCGTTTTGTTGTGTTTCGTTCTGATCGTTGCGTTTCGTTGAGTTTCATTCCGGTTCCGTTTCCAAGTTCATTTTGACCCTTGAAATTTATGGATAATCTCTGTAAATTAAGGTCTGATGAATGAATTCGAGTTCAAACATACTGTCAGAAAGAGAAATTTTGTTTTTCACGAAGCAATTTCTCCTTTAAGCATGGTGTTTTAGAAAAAACATTCCCTCCTCCGCCCCCCGCAAGATGAAAAGTCGTCTGCAGGAATCGATGGGTTAAAGAAGACAGACGTGTTCAGGGTCACAGTATTGCTAGAGACAAAAGGTTTGGTGTTAGTTCGTCTCTATCAGAGTATATTGAATTTCATCTATGATGATAATGGAAATTTCAGCGGTCGAGTCACGAATTCGAGCCTTTGTTCTTATAATAGTGTTTCATATAGCTACATCTGCTTTATCCAGAAGTTTTGACGACGAAAACAGTATTAGGCACAAAATTTTCGGGATAGACTTTAAACCATGTCGGGAGGAATGCGCATTTCGAAGATCTTTTAGCTCTATATCTTTCCTGCGGAGGTATGAACTGCATTCGGCGGTTGTGGTAAATCGAGTTGACTAGCTACCCAAGCATCAGACTGTAACACCGGGCCGGTGTCAGAAGACGTGACCAGCAAAAGGCATCAGGAGGAAGACTAGCATTGATTAGACTCAACATCCTGATGATTTAGTACGACAGTAAAATATGGACGATGGTAAGATCTCGTTGTCGATCGAACTATATCCCTGTCGAGGGACGTAGCCAGTAGTTTTGTTAATATTCTCTCGGAACGATTTCTCCACCGGTAATTTATACCTTATTATCATTTTATATGCTTGATTTTATCAGGGATGGTGCTTCATGGGGTCTGAAGGCTATAGATTTGACGGAAAATGAAAAAATCGTGGACCCAAATCTACGTGTTGATAGAATTGTGTTTATTTTCAGTTCAGTGCTCTAAAGTTCTGGCAAAATTGTATTCAAATCCTGCATATTTCTACAGCCAATCCTAACGGGGAATAAAGTTAAATCATATCTACACACGATAGCATTGCCGGATTTTTCAGTAGATCGCTAATAAAGAAATAAATATTGATAAAATTCTTCAATACCTACCTTTGTTTACCGTTTTTCACTCGATGGTGCTAGCTCCAGAGTACCCGGATGTGTCGATGGAACAAAATTCCATTGACTCTTTTTGGAGCTAGTTCCACTGATTACCACCCATATATAGGGTCCTAGGTCAGTGATCAATGGTATGCAGTTATATCCCAGGAGCTACTGTAACCAAGGGTTGTGCTACAATGCATGTTTTTACAAAATAGATCAAAGCTAGAAAAACGTGCCGTGTCATAGAGCACACCATTGTGGCCGACCTGACTTTGGATAGAGCCAAGGACAACTGGTCTCAAAATCAATTCTAATCATTCGACCGTGGGAGTGATAGTGCTGCTCAATTTTCATTTCGTTTGACTTCTTGAGACTTACTGGCCTGCGTCAGTCCAAGGAGGAGAGCATCCCTGTGTTATCTTTGCTTTATTGCTCTAAAAAAAAAAGGGGGGGGGGGCTTTATTACTCCTGAGGCTAAACTCTGCCAGCACGAAAAAAAAAACTACAATCGGTCACATAGGTATGGTGGCATATTTCTGCCGCGAGATACGAGATAGCTATTGCGATAATTTAAAAGAATTATCGTGATAAAACAAAGTTTCCTGGAAATATTATCTAGATAAAAAAATTTCACGATAAAAATATCGAGTAATTCTAACTGTTATCATGATTATTTTTGCTTTCGTGCCCATAACTGTCATTCACGGTATCTATAATTAGATACTGTTTCGGAACATCTTCGTCTTCAACCTCATGAATTCTGCTTGTCCCTAAATGCTTTTAAAGTTGTTCGTAGGAGGCATTTCGAGTCGTCTTTGTGATTTTACAGACTTCTGTTCATTTCCAGTCTTGTCAAAATTTACCAATTAAGGTATAATTGTTAATGATTCGAATTTTTACTTACTGCAGTCTTGTGAAGTCAAAAACTACCGAGTTCATCCAAATGATAAAATTTGCTATTTATAGATACCGAGAAACAGATAGAACTATCACGATAATTCTATCTCGAATGTCAGCTCCGTGCACAATTGAAAAAGTTTGCGATAAAATATTAAGTTTATCGTGGTATTTTTTTCAGGAAACTTTTCACTGTCTCGAAAAAGTTTCCAGGAAACTTTTATTTATCGTGATAGTTTTCTAAAATTATCATGATAGCTACCTCGTATCTCGTGGCAGAAATATGCCACCATACGTAGGTAATAGGGTTTATGCAACTAAAATACAGCAATGTTGCAGACATATTTTAGTAGGCTACATGCATCGATGATTAACTTTTTCTCACTTTGGCTATTTCACATATGAATGAATTATTGTAATAACAGGACTTAAAGGTGACATTATGTAAACAGAAACATATGAAAATGCATTTTTTCCGACTATGTTTTAAATGCTACCGCACATAGATAGGAAGGGATATATTTTTTGATGATCTCTTTTTAGAAAATGTATAAATTTAGAAATTATTGAGTTGGTCACCAATAAAAATCATCTTAAAATCTGTCTCTCCAAAAGAAACATGTTTGCAAGATTCTTCCCATTTATTAACAAATCCTTAAAAATAATCAAGGTCGCGAGAGTACCAATGTCCTTCACGACCCTGTCTGCACCACCTCGGTTCCGTCAATGCACGTGGACGGGTCTTTCCCGCACGTGAGCAGGTCTTTTGCTCGTGGGCAGGTCTTCTATCTACAGAAAAACCTATGCACCTGCATAGATAGACCTGCGCTCGTGCATTCTATTGTTAAGATAGACCTTGTCCAAACAAAGGAGCCGGCGTGTAATACACAGAATTAGTCCGTGTACACGTTTATGCTCTACACACGGTACTGGGCTGATACGAAGAAATCAAAGTACTGAAAGTACTGACAGACTAGCGAATTTTATTGTTTGATTGATTGATTGATTGATTGCATGGTGTTTATTAACTACGGAATCCTGTTTCCGCCATCCACTTTTCGACCTACGAGGAACTCGAAAAGTAGAAATTAGGCACACTAACTTCCACTTTTATAGCAAAAAAGTTACCTCGAAAAGTCGAAAAGTTGAAGTTTTTGACCTGACAATTGTCAAAAAACTTTCGACTTTTCGACCTCACGTTTGTCTAGAAAAGTAGAAATTAGGAAGTACTAAATTCAACTTTTCGCGTTAAACTGCTAGGTCGAAAAGTAGAAAAGTGGAAGTTTTTCACATGACAATTGTCAATAAAACTTCCACTTTTCGACCTAGAAAAGTCGAAAAGTTGAAAAGTTGAAAAGTCGAAATTAGCCGATTAAAACTTCCACTTTTCTAGTTAGGACTAATTTTTCGTAGGATAAATTGGCCGCGGGACCGGTGACACAGGAATTTTTACCCTAAACTGGCAGCCTGTTATCGATCTTTATTTTATGGTCTAACGGACGGCTACGGGAGATACAACGGGTACCAGTTTCTTCCCCCTACACCGGCTCCAACATTATTCGGTGCTGATAAACAAACATCCCGTGATAATCAGTCCTAACTAGAAAAGTGGAAGTTTTAATCGGCTTATTTCGACTTTTCGACTTTTCAACTTTTCGACTTTTCTAGGTCGAAAAGTGGAAGTTTTATTGACAATTGTCATGTGAAAAACTTCCACTTTTCTACTTTTCGACCTAGCAGTTTAACGCGAAAAGTTGAAGTTAGTACTTCCTAATTTCTACTTTTCTAGACAAACGTGAGGTCGAAAAGTCGAAAGTTTTTTGACAATTGTCAGGTCAAAAACTTCAACTTTTCGACTTTTCGAGGTAACTTTTTTGCTATAAAAGTGGAAGTTAGTGTGCCTAATTTCTACTTTTCGAGTTCCTCGTAGGTCGAAAAGTGGATGGCGGAAACAGGATTCCGTAATTAACCCCGTTTTCAACATTATTTCAGTTATGTAGCGGTGGCCAGTGCACATATCCATACTTTCCTGGAGTTTCTTTTACCAGTACTCTGCAAAATATTCTTTCCAAGCCACTGGCTCCTTTCCTACATAACCATCGTCGAAACGTGAGCGAGAAATGAATCCTGTCGCTGTGACTATCATCAATCCTCACAAAAAGAAATTTATTGAGGATCAAACCACCGACCTCCTGTTCTCAGGTCCTGTATGCTACCGACTGAACTGCCGGGGCTATATGTGCTATTGGTTAACTATAATCCAGTTTAAGTTTAACCCTTAACCTGCTAAAAAAATGTTAAATGAAACTTTCAAGCTGATGGTAAACACCTGAATATTGCTATTTCACAGTTACAGTTTGGAGAAAATCTATCCTGTTATCAGACAGCGTAGATCCAAGATCAAACTCCACACACTGTCTGCAAAAGGTCATTGAGTCGCGGTAGTGCTGGTAAAAGAAACTCGAGGAAAGCATGGACAGGTGCTCTGGTCGCCGCAATATCACTGAAATAATGTTGAAAACGGCGTTAAACACCATGCAGTGAATGAGAGCCATTCTTCAGTTATCTCCCCTGATTCCTCTCCAGTATTACATTGATCCTGATAAGGAGATTACTTGGATTTTATCCTTGATTTTCTTGCACTACACAAATATGTTCTTGAGATAATATCTCAGCTAAATCGAGTTAGATTGTTTTACAAATCGATATATAAACATTTTTCTGATGTTTGAGAACATGATTTGCTTTGAAAGCATATAGGGACCTTACATATAATCGTAAATCAAATCAATTTTATCGCAACATCCCCAAGGGAATCAAGGATAAAAGCAAAGGAACACAGGTAAAAGGACCAATATGTTATTTGGTTACCCTTAGTATTTATCTGGCAATGGAGATAATTTGATTTACAGGAATGGCCCTCATTAGTCAATATCTAATAGCACAAGATGTAGTTAACTATTTAACTCTCCTTACAAAACGAAAAATTTTACATCCGTCCGAATTCAAAGCTGTTGCAGACCTTGAATTAAATGTGGCTGAACTGATGAAACATGATTCCAGAAGGGCAAAAAACACTGTGGGAAAAGGAGACCAGCGTTTTCTCCTTTTCCCACAATGTTTACGAAGGGATCCTTCCCCAGTATTGTTAAAACCTGGGATTGTTTGGTAAAAGGTTAATAGAATAACAGATTAACATAATAGTTCAGCTGTACACATTGATCTAAATAATGAATGACTGAAGGAATGACAAGGGTTCCCTGTCCATTGGGGGTTGATATAGCTGGGATTTGCTACAAGTTAACCTAGGTGTATCTGTTAATAGATTCATTCATAATGTTACAGTTGTGTAGGAATAAGTGATTCTCTGCTTTGCATATGGCCCGGTCCCACTGCACTTACGGATGCAAAGAGGATGTAAAACGTAAAAAAATCTTGCCATCCGTTGGAAAACGCTATGCATCCGTTGTGTACTCATTGCATACGTGTTTCATACGCTCTTTCCACCGAGCATCCGTCCACTGTGATTTCATCCGCGCTAAAAGTTTTGAGCTGCACAAAACTTTTAGAACGGATGAACTTTCCGCCGTGTACGATGTAAATCCGCGATATATACGAGCAACAAACGTTCTATGTCCGTTATCATCCGTTAAACATCCGCTGTATCCTCTCTGCATCCTCTGGGCATCCTCGTAACTCACATCCGCTGCAGCTGAAAACGGAAAGAGGGGGGAAAGATAAGGTACATGGAACGTCTATACATCGTAAGTAGCACGGAAATAGAAAGGATGTAAGCGTATGCATCACGTATATAAAATATTCAAAATGGACAAAGCCCTTGTATCTGGGATGTATCTCGTATATTTAGGATGTCTGTAGTGTGTCTAGAGTATGTAGATGGACACCTAGCGGACAACCGGTATTTTGTATAAAAAGGAAGAGAAAATCATCTCGATCTCAGTATGAGTCGAGCAACCGTGGTGTACAGACCTCATCACCCTTGGTCTTGTTCTTCAACATCATCAATTGTTCTCCACCATGGATGATCAAAGAGTCCATATTATAGATGCACTCATTCAACAGCAGAACCACAACCTGTTCAGACTGTATCAAGTTTTAGACAGAAGGAGACGTCTAAGAGCTGTGTGGATCCGAGGATGGATCGTGAGAAGATGTAGTAGAGATGTATCGATGTAGCCGCCAGCACGTCTTTACGCTTTATGCTGACTGTGTGCGTGCTGCATCCCTTTCTATCCGCGGAGCGGACGCAATTCATACCCCACGCATGCGCAGTGAACGGTTTGCATCCGATATACATCATTTTTAATGTTTAATGTTTACGTTATCAACCCACGAATTAAACTCATCGGAATAACCTTTCCATTTTACCAATGATTTATTTTTTCCCTTTTTAATAACCTTTTCTATCCTATACAACTCCTGACTAGTTTTTTGTAGTTCGGGTTCATAAAAGGTACCTTGTATTTCTTCTCCGTTAAGATCCGCAATTTTATATGTTACGGGCGATGTATGCTTTACTTCGGAAACTGTAAAAACCTCTTCAGTCCATCTTGTGGTATATCCCTTTTCAAAGGTCTTTTTCTTTTTAGATATCCTTACTTTATCACCGACGGAAAACTTAGGGTCTATATCTCTTACTTCGAGATGATCGGGATAAAGAGTTTTCCAAACTTTGGTTTCATTTACCTTCTTACTAGCATTTACTGGCGTCATCTTAATAGAAGAATGTCTCACGTTATTATATTTTTAACGAGATCCGGCAACGCGTTAATGTAAACGTTAGTGGAATTAGCGGAAAAATATTTCCACATTTTTTCTTTCATTGTTCTAATCCATCTCTCAACGACGCTAGATTTTTCCTTATTTTCGGTGGAATACAACTCTATCAAGTCTTTAACATCTTTGTTATAAAACTCTTTACCCTTATCTACCCACATTTTTTCCGGCTTTCACTCCTTAAAAATACTCTTTAATGCTAGGGCAACAGATTTCCCCTTTTTATCTTTTAATGGAATTAGCCAACCGTATTTGGAAAAGATATCAATGACAGCAAGAAGATATTTTATGCCGCGATTAAATGTAGAAAATGCTTGCATGTCTACTAAATCAGCGGCCCATATCCTATCAATACCGTTTACTCTGACTCTCCTTTTCTTAAATTTTCTTTTTACGGGCTTGTGCAACTCTTCCGATAAAGCTGTCATGCTGATTTTTTTTTTTTTTTTTTTTTTTTTATTAACTCCCATTCTAAATCTTTTCTTTGTTCCAATCAGATTACTAACGACGGATCGCTCCATTTTTTCCCTAATTGTTGGATTATAAATTCCTTTTAGCTCCGCTAACATATTTGCGTCGCACACATTGTTTCTAACTTCCGTTGTAGGATTTTTTAAATAGCAAATATCGTGATGGTAAGCCGCTTTATCAACACGGTTTATTGGTTTGCTCCATTCCTTCGGCGTTAAATCGGGGTTAAGTCTCTTGTTTAATTTAGTACCAGGACCAGTAAAGTTATGACCGGGGAGATGCATTTCAACGGGTAAGTTATTTATAATCCTATTTAGTATCGATCCGCCTTTTTTTCTTTTTTTAACACCCTGTGTTTTAACAAACCGTGTTTTAGTTGTTCCACACACAACACATTTTCCACGTGCCATATTTCTTCCATTTTTAGTAACAACATATTCTATGTTGGTGGTATCAGTAGGTTTTCTACATTTAACGCAATACATCTTTTTAATATATATTAAAATTTTTTAAATATATTAAAAAATGGATGTTATAGATTTATCATGGAACGAAGTAGTATCAAAGAGATTCAATAACACTCTTTTACCTAAAAGCATTAGAGGGCTAATCGTGGGTAAATCGGGATGTGGCAAGACCACACTTTTACTAAACCTTTTGCTAAGACCAGGATGGCTTGACTATAATAATTTATGCGTTTTTGGAAAAAGTCTTTTTCAACCCGAATATCGCATACTTAAAAAAGCTTTAGAAGAAAAACTACCAAAAGAGGCAATTTTAATGTTGTTTGCCATTCGTGATGAAATTCAGGATTTAAATGTTTCTCCCATAGTTTTGAAAGAAGAATGGGCTAAACCCCTAAAAAATAAATCGGATATAAATTGTGCTTTCTTTGAAACTGCTGAGAATGTGCCTGATCCGAGAGAGTTAAAATTGGAAAACAAAAATTTAATGATCTTCGATGATTTACTTTTAGAAAAGCAAAATAAGTGTGAGTGTTACTATATTCGCGGAAGACATAGTAATGTTGACTGCTTTTACCTCTCACAAAACTATTTTAGGTTACCGAGGCAAACTATTAGAGAAAACGCAAATCTTATTTGTCTTTTTCGTCAAGACCTTAAAAACATTAATTATATTTATGATGACCATGTAGGTGAAAATATGACTAAAAACGATTTCAGAGAATTCTGTCAAGATGTATGGGAAGAACCTTATGCTTTTGTTGTCATTGATTTATCTCGTGGAAAAAAATGGAAAGTATAGACGTGGTTTTGTTTTACCTCCAATAGAAAAAAATGAAAAAAATAATTAAAAAAATAAATAATAATTGTAAAAAAATGAGTCATTATTTTAAAGGTTTTAAAGAGCTTAAACAAGAGTACTATTCAAGTGGTCTAACTGCAAATGAGTTTATGGAAGAGTATAAAGATTTAGTGGAAAATAAAATTCCGAAAGAACTTGAATCTTTCACAACAAGAAATTAAAATAAAGGAATTCAACAAGCACTCAGACTGAAAAGAGAGTTTCTTTCTTTTGCTAAAGAACGTGATATGGACGAAAAAGAATTACGCGTTCTTTTTATAAAAAAAACATGTTTCAGAATTATTACTTAATGCAAATAAGCATGCAAAGATTTTAGAAACTGAAAAGGAAGATAAAACAAATAAAAAGCACATAGAGCAGCATATAAACAAAATGTTGCAATATATATTTAAAATAATAAGGGTATACATTATATTTAATAAAGATGTTAAGTCAGCTCGAATAAAATCATCAAAATTTTATACCAGGTTTGGAATATATTAAATAGTGCTATTTAAAAATATATCTTTTTAACGAAAGATATATTTTTTTACCTAATTAAAAAATTTCTTTACTATAAAAAAAGGGAGATCTTTTAAAACAGATAGCTAAAAATATGCAACATAAAATGTCTTCACAAATTATAGTAAGTGATAACAAAACACGCTTTACAACGGGGTTTAATCCACCAGTTCGACTGGAATATGATAGAAAATACGAAATAGCTTTGGTAAACCTCGAAACATACTACTCTTTTCCAAACATTGACGCAACAAACAACATGTTTATTTATTCTTCAGACAATGGCGCTTCATGGTTTAAAATAGAAATACCGGAAGGAAGTTATGACCTTATAGACATTAATGATACTATTCATCAGGAAATGAGAAAAAAAGGTCACCTTGATTTAGTCAATGATGAATATCCTATTAACATTTCTGCAAACACAAATACGCTAAAATCTATTCTTACCCTTGAAGACGGTTATCAAGTAGATTTTAATCATCCAAACTCCATTTCTAAAGTATTAGGTTTTACTCACGCAAAATATGGAACAGGATTTCATGAGTCGGAGAATGTAGAAAACATTCTCAGTATAAATTCTATATTTGTTAACATCGATATTATTTCAGGAAGCTACGTTAATGGCTCAACACAAAACACAATTTACTCTTTTTTCCCCAATGTTGCACCGGGATATAAGATAATCGAGTCACCGGTTAATTTAGTATATCTACCAATAACGTGGAGTGACATACACGATCTAGAGGTAAAAATTACGGACCAAAATGGAACTTTACTAAATCTAAGAGGAGAAAACCTTACAATTAGGTTTCATATTAGAGAGGCATAAAAAAATAAAACGTTTAAAAAATGACAAGTTACACAAATGTTAAAGTTAATATATCGGAGGGGCAAAAGCAAAAACTCCTATCCGCTATTAAAAAAGGAGGTTGCCAAACAAGTATTCGTTTAGGGTATAAAGATTTACGAGGCAATGATGTTTTAGCAGTTACCCAGTCACAAGCGAAAAAAATAGCTAAAGCCTTTGAAAATGGTAATGGTGTAATAATTAGAATGTCTGCCAAGCAACTTAAACACAATACGAAAGTAGAGGGGGGGTTTCTCGGAATGTTAGCCGGATTAGCTGCAAGTGCTTTGCCAATGCTAGCCAAAACCGTTTTACCGGCATTAGGCGTTGGTGCTCTTCCAGGATTAGCATCATCAGGCGTACAAAAAACAATGGGTTCGGGTCTTTACCATAAAAAAGGAGTTTGCGTTTGCGAGGTAGAAACTGGTGGAGAAGGTCTTTATTTAAGACCTTATAAAGGCAAAGGATTAGAGTCTGTTGGTGATGGTTTATATTTAAAACAGGGTGGAAAGTTTTATGATGGAAGAGGTCTTATTGTAGGACCCAATAGCTCTTTTGCTAATATCCCCATTTTAGGTGCTATATTATAAATTTATATTATAATAAAAAAAGATGAATGTTCACAAATTTAGCGTAAAACCAAAAATTTCTCAACCAAAAACGATCTATTGGGGGCCAGCTTCTAATTTAAAACATCCTCCGATAAAAGTAATTCCGTTAACTTGGCAAATCTTTAGTCAAGAAGAAATTACATTAACTCCGAGGCAAGTATTTCCGATGCAATTAGGTTTAGGCTTTATGATGACTAAAGGTGTAATTTTAACCTCATTAGCATATTCTTTAAGATTTAAAAACTGTAGTTTACAAAATGAGGTTAGCCTCGAAGATGTTGAGGATATTTTAATTACTATTACTAACAATTCGAAGGATCCAGTGAAAATAAAAGAAAACGAGCTTTTATGTCACGTTTATTATCATCTTTAAAAAAATATTTCGCTTATAAAAAATGGAGATGAAAGAGAATAAATATCCTATATTACCCACGGCTCCCCCAGTTGATGAGGGTCAGGGTTATCGTTTGCAGAAAATTAACGAGATACAAAACTTTTTAGAAGCTGAGGTTTTGAAAACAGAAGCTTTAAGTAAGAAATATTTTAGAGCCGCAAGAATAGTAGATAATGTTGATACTGTTTTAATTACGGTTACCTTAGCTGCGGGGGGTGGTGGAGTAGTTTTGTTAACAACATTAGTTGCGGTACCTGCAGTGACGGTGTTAGAAATTATCGCAGGTGTTTGTGGTGGTTTAAGCTTGGTTGGAAAATATGCCGTTAGAAATTCAACAACTAAAGCGGAAAAACACGAGAAGATTAAAATCATTGCTGATACAAAATTAAATACTAGATCTTCACACGTCTCAAAAGCTTTATCGGACAATAAAGTCTCGGATGAAGAGTTCCAGCTGATTATGGAGGAATTAGAGAAATATAAGAAGATGAAGGAAGAAATTAGGTCTAAATCCAAGAAAAAGATGTCGAGTGAAACGGAAGAATCATTAATAGAGAGAGGAAGAAGAGAACAGCGTGAGTCCTTTCGGAAGTTGGTTGAAAAACATCATGGTGGGCCGTTGGAATATTAAAAAGCCTAAAATTAAGTTTTCATGTAGCATTAGTTATGAAACGGGTTAAAAAACTGTAATAAAAACTGCGTTAAAAACTGTGTTAAGAACTGTAATAAAAACTGTAATAAAAACTGTTTAAAAAAATAATTCTAATAAAAAATGTCTTTCTTAAAAATCACTGATCCGACAAAAAGAGATCAAACAGTAAAAGAATTTCTCGCGATAAAAAAAAAAAAAAAAAAAAAAAATATTCGCGATAGCGAACTAGCGAGAAAAACGGGTGAAATAGAATTACAAACAGACCTTTCAAAGTTTTTTAAACCTATTACAGAAACACAAAAAGATACAACAAGTGCAATTACAAAAGCACAAGAAGATACGTCAAGGAAAATTACGGAGGGTCTTAGACCTATTAAAAAGGGTCTTAAACCTATTAAAAGTAGTCTTAAAGATATTAAAACGGGTATCGAACAGTTACCCCAAAGGTTGCCACAACAAAGAAGAGCATTTTTGCCACTTTTTACTATTTTAAAAGAAAAGCCTTTTACTCCTCCTCCTGCTTATGCCTCACCGTTACCATCAACATCTAAAGAGGAGCCGCAAAAGGAGCCGCAAGAGAAGCCGCAAGAGGAGCCGCAAGAGGGAATACTTGGATTTTCTCCTAAATATGATACCAAATTAGGTATTTATAAAAAAGCCGGCTCATATTTTATAGGTGATGAAGAAGTTGAGGAAACTACTCGGGAAGACGGTAATCAATATATTACTATTGGTGAAAAAGATTATTTACTAACAGAAGGGTTGAAAGAACTTCTTAAATTTAAAAAACCTAAACAAGGTACTTTTACTGGTAATGACATTGCAATGTATAGTAAAATCTTAGTCGACACTAACACTATGTACGTTAAGAATGATCCGAAAACTGGAAAATTAAAACTATACAAGAATTAGTTAAAAAATTAAATAGTGGGGCTGGCATTAAAACGACATAAAAAATATTATAATAATTTAAAATTATTATAATATAATAAAAATGAGCATTTTAAACATTACCGAAAGGGGTTTTAATGATGATAGTATCGAAGAGTACGAATACTTTGAGTATCTACCAACTGTTGGTGCCGTTAACAATCTTAACAATTCCGGAGGAGATATTACGATTAACATTGAAACTCAAGATATTTTTACGCATCCTAGTGAAAGCTATTTACTTACAGAAGGGCGCTTAACAAAGGCTAATGGCGACGCTTATGATGCTGCTGACAACGTTACTTTAACAAACAACGGGCTAATGTATCTTTTTAGTAATATTAGATATGACCTTTCAGGTAAAGAGATTGAAAGAATATCAAATCCTGGTCAGGCCACCACTATGCTTGGATTGTTAAAATATTCCGATGATTTTTCTAAATCACGAGGGTTAAACCTATTGTGGTATAGGGATTTAAACACAACAGTAGCTGATAATAATGGCTGGGTTATAAGAAAATCACTCATTATTGGAAAACCTTGACCAAGGGGAACATTTAGCTTTAGAGTTCCATTAAAACATATTTTTGGTTTTTGCGAAGATTATGATAAAGTCTTATACGGAATGAAGCAAACTCTTTACTTGACAAGAGCTAATGATAATGATGCTATTTTTAAAACTGCAGAGGCTGCTGGGCCCCCTCGTTTGCATGAAGCTGGTAAAGTTACGCTGCATAAAATAGCGTGGTATATGCCACACGTGTTACCCTCAGATCAGTATAAAATGGAACTTTATAAACATATTAGCAACAAAGAAAAATTTCCGGTTAATTATAGAATGATACAATGTGATACTGGAGAAGTTCCTCAAACAAGATCATTTACTTGGAGGCTCGCCGTTAAAACATCGCCAGAGTTTCCGCGTTACATTATTATCGGTTTCCAAACGGGAAAACAAAAATCCCAAGAACAAAATCCCGCCATATTTGACCACGTTCAAGTTACAAATATTCATGTTACGTTAAATTCTTTTAAATATCCTAGAACTGACTACAAACTTTCGTTTCCCATGCAACAATTTAGTAGAGCGTATGGCGATGCTACCATGTTTAGATCTAAGTTTTTTCTTATAGATGATTTAGCATCAAATCCTAACTTTACCCCATTAGAGTACAAAGATCTTTATCCTTTGTTTTTGTTCGATGTTAGCAAACAGAGTGAAAGGATAAAATATTCCGTAACTGATATTCATGTTAAGGCAAATTTTGGTGCTAATGTGCCTGCAAACACGCAAGCATATGGCGTTATTATTAGTGATAGACGAATAAACTTCCAGTCTGATGGAAATAAAATGAGTGTAGTGTATTAAGATTTTTTTCTTTAATATAAAAAAATGGTAAACAAATCAGATTTAAAAGATATTCTTAGAGAAAATAATATAATTTTTTTTTCTTATTTGGATAAAAAACAATTGGTTAAATTAGCAAAAGAGCATGGGGTGTGGCCAGAAGAGCCGCCTAAGCTAGAAAAAACAATGGACCCTAGGTTTGTTAGATTGAAAGATATTAGGAAAAATCCGAGGAAAGTTTGTGTAGAGGATGTTAGAACAGGAGTATTACATAATTTCCCCTCGATTTGTCAAGCGAGTAAATTTATTCAGTGTAGCCCTCAAACAGTTACTAATTGGAATGGTAGAGTTTGGGAAGATAAATATAAAATAACTATGCCGTAATTTTATTATGATTAAAAAATCATAATAAAATTGATTAACATCTTTACTTATTTTTATTATATAAAAAATGTCAGGCTATATCCCAAATTTATTCTCAGCAGTAAGACGAAATATCGCTAACGTAGGTAGACGTGTTGCATCTAATGTTTACTCCGGTACACAAAGAGCTGCCGCAGCGGTAATACCAGAAAGCGTACGAAGAAGGGTAAGCAATTTTACTAATTGGTTAACTGGTAATGTGGGGCCAGAACAGATTTCGCAAGTGTTGGGCCAAATTGCTGAAAATCTTAGAGAACATTATCGTCCTCATCCACCTGAAGGGCCTGCTCTGCCTCCACCCCTGCTTAGAATTACAATTACTAATTCTGCATTTACTGCATATGTTACACAACACACTGTAGATGTAACAGGCAGAGAACACTATCCACCTAATAAATTTTTAAAAGTAGTGGAGGGCCTCCTTATAAAAACTCTTCAAAGAAATTTAGAAAGAAAGGTAAAACTTGTATTAAGGGCTATGTTTTGTAGATACAATGATCCTAAAGATGCGAGGGAATTTGCCTTTCACTCAAAAAAGTTAGTAAACTTAAATAAAAGGGGCGCGCGTAAATTATATGAATATATGGTAGAAGAAATTTTAGAAAAGATAAATGTTTTAGAAAGACAAGAGAGTGGTTGGGTTTTTATAAGTATGGTAAGTTTAGAACTACACACAAGTTTTTATATGCCTTTACGAGGTAGAGGTTACTTACCTTTACCAAAATGGATTAGTGATAAAAAAGCGTGTGTTAATATGAAAAATGAAGATAATAAATGCTTTTTATGGTGTACTTTAAGAAAATTAAACCCAAAAGAACAAAAACCGGAAAGAGTTGACCAAGATTTAAAAGCGAGGGAAAATGAGATAAACACGAAAGGAATAGAATACCCCGTTGAGCTTAAAGATATAGATAAATTTGAAAAGCAAAACCTAGAAATTAGCGTAAACGTTTATAGTTATAAAAAAGAAGAAAAAAGATTTTATCCTCTTAGGATTACAAAAGATGAAAAAACTAATCATGTAGACCTGCTTTATATTAAAAATGAGGAAAATATGCACTACGCTCTCATAAAAAATTTTGGACGTTTAATGAATAGCCAAATATAAAAAAATACTAGAATAAAGTATTATTGCAAAAGATGTTTAAACTATCGTGGAAATGAAGTCCTTTTAGAAAAACACAAAAAAATATTGTAATGAAAATGAGCCCGTTTGTTTAGAAATGCCCGAACAGGGAACCGTATTAAAATTTAAAAATTATGATAGGAAACTCTTGGTTGCCTTTGCTGTATATGCTGATTTTGAATGTATTTTAAAACCGGTTCACAAAAAAGAAACGGAAAACACTAAGAAAACGCAAAAACATGTTCCTGCTAGTATTTACTACATTATAAAATGTTTTGATGATAATGTTTGCGAGCCTGTAGAAAGACACCATGTTGGGGAAGATGCACCGGAAAAGTTTATAGAAACTTTAACGAAAGATATACGAAATATTTATGGAAAATACTATCAAAACCCGATACCTATTAAAATAACGAAAGAGGAAAAAGCAAAACATGAAAGAGAAACACAATGTTGGATTTGTAATGAAGAATTTAATCGTGAAAATTATAAAGTAAGAGATCACTGCCATTTTACTGGTAAATATAGGGGCGCCCCACATAATGAATGTAATCTAAAGGCAAGAACTCCAAACTTTACGCCTGTATACTTTCATAATTTGAGCGGGTATGATTCTCATCTTTTTATTAAATATTTAGGTAAATCTAGCGGCAAAATTGATTGTATCCCAAATAACGAGGAAAAATATATTAGTTTTAGTAAATACCTTTGGGTCGGAGGAAACACAACCCATAAAATTAGGGTTCTTGATACCTTTAAGTTTATGGCTTCTAGTTTGGGTAAACTTTCGAGTAATTTAGATAAATCTCAGTTAAAAATTTTATCAAGATTTTTTTTTCGAAAGAACATTTACCATTAGTTAGAAGAAAAGGGTTTTTTCCTTATAATTACTTAGATTCTTTTGAAAGATTAAAAGAAACTCAATTACCTCCTAAAGAAAAATTTTACTCCAGTTTAAACAAAGAACATATTAGTGATGAAGACTATGCCCACGCATTAAATGTTTGGGAAAAATTTGGTATGAAAACGTTTAAAGATTACTTAGAACTTTACAATAAAATAGATGTGCTGCTATTAACGGATGTATGTGAAAACTTTAGAGATGTTTGCCATAAAAATTATGATTTAGATCCTAGTTGGTATTATACTGCTCCTGGCTTAGCCTGGGACGCAGCATTAAAAACAACAAAGATAAACTTAGAACTTTTAACGGATCCTGATATGCTTTTAATGGTAGAATTGGGTATTAAAGGCGGTGTTAGTATGTGCACAAAAAGATATTCTGCAGCAAATAATAAATATATGGGTAAATCTTACGACCCGGCTAAACCATCATTTTATATACTATATGTTGACGCAAACAGCCTTTACCCTTGGGCAATGAGTCAACCTCTTCCTACTCATGATTTCAAATGGATGAAAAAGAAAGAACTGGATAAATGGAAAAAATACCCCTGTATATTAGAAGTAGATTTAGAATACCCTAAAGAATTACATGATTTGCATAATGACTTTCCTTTAGCCCCTGAAAGGCTAAAAGTTGAAAGAGTAGAAAAATTAATACCAAATTTAAAAGACAAGAAAAATTACGTAATACACTATCAAACATTGAAAACATATGTTTCTTTAGGTTTAAAATTAACAAAAATTCACTGCGGAATTAAATTTAAAGAAAGTGCCTGGTTAAAACCTTATATTGATTTAAACATTGGCCTGCGAAAAGTAGCTAAAAATGATTTTGAAAAAGATTTTTTAAGTTGATGTGTAATTCTGTTTTTGGTAAAACTATGGAAAACTTGAGAAATAGAGTAGACATACATTTAGTTTCTGAAGCTAATCAGTGTAAAAAACTAATAGCAAAACCAAACTATAGGCATACAACAATATTTGATGAAAATTTGGCGGCCATACATATGAAAAAGACTATTATAAAATATGACAAGCCCATTTATTTAGGATTAAGTATTTTAGATATTAGTAAAACAAATATGTATAACAGTTACTAAAATTACTTTAAAGCAAAATATGGAGAAGAAGTAAAACTGTGTTATACAGATACAGATAGTTTTATTCTCGAAATAAAAACTGATGATTTGTGCGAGGATATTGCTCCAGATATTTCTACGACGTTTGATATGAGTGGCTACCCTAAAGAGCATTCATTATATAGCCAAAAGAACAAAAAAGTAATTGGTATGTTTAAGGATGAATTAAATGGAGAAATAATGACAGAGTTTGTCGGTTTAAGAGCTAAAATGTATGCGTATAAAAAATTAATTATAAAAAGAGATAGGAATAAAAATCCAATTTTAAATGAAAATGGAAATTCAATATGGGAAGGTAGTAATGAAGAACGAAGATGTAAAGGAATTAGAAAGTCAGTGATCAAAAATGAACTGCATTTTAACAATTTTAAAAAATGTTTGGACACGGATGAAAAACAATATAGAAGGATGCGTGTATTTAGAAACTATGCACATAAAATGTACACGGAAGAAGTTAATAAAATAGCATTAAGTTCTGATGATGACAAAAGGTATATATTGGAGGATAAAATACACACCCTGGCTTGGGGGCATTATAAAATAGGATGTGAGTAAGCAAAAATTTATAACTTTTAAAGTTATAAATTTACTTAAAGATTTTATTTTAAGTTAAAGAAATTTTTTGTATAATTGAAAAGGGAATCGTCTCCTTCCCTTTTTGGAGCTTTAAAAAGTTTCTTACGCCTGATATACTCATGATATTTTTTTTTATTTTGTTACTTATGTAAGATAGGTAACAAAATATATGTATGTGTTTATTCATACCTTTTAATATCACATTTCATTCTGCAAACTGGACTATCCGTTAAAGGTCTGTCCTCGTCACATCGTTCGCATACTGCTACGTGCCCGCAATTACAAAACATTACAGTCGGTTTTGCCTCCATACAAATTACACAGGCGCCTAACCTATAATTTTTTCCTTTATTTATTGTTCTTGGTGTTGTAATTTGTTCTTCGTTTTGGGCTTCTTGAAACAAATTATCAAGCTGGGCATCTTCAGCATCGTTATCATCACTTGCAGGCTCTTCATTGTTACCTACTAAAAAATCTAAATGTTCTTGATAAATTCTTATATTACTTTGTATAAGCCTATTTTGTTCTTGCTCATAATGAATTCGCTCATTAAAATCTTCAATATCATCATTAAAAGCTTCCAACTGATCATTAAGTAATCGAGTCCCATGCGCACAACCCCCACAATCCTCATTAATATCTGCTTCTATTTGTTGTATCAAATTTTGACGTCTTCTAATCATTGCATTGATTTCCCGGATCCTATCATTCCTCAGTTGAATACCATCATTGTTAAGCCGAATGCAAGCCGTGTAAAGCCGAATCTCTCGTTGACGAAGTTGATTTTGTTGAAAAATTATACGATTAAAATTTAATACCTCACTAAAATGCCATAGCTCTGCATTAAGTTCCTGCATCCTAGCAACGTTAGCTTGCATCTCTTCACTAAGAGTCTGAATATTCTCATTCCTAGCCTGATTATCTAAAATACGATCCTCAATACCCCTTACGTTACCTTGAATTTCAGCAATATTAGACTGAATATCCGTACTGATTTCCTGATTTCTAGAATTTAGAGTTTCAACCTCTGCACTGATTTCCTGAATCCTATCATTATTACGAGATTCAATATTTTCTGTATTGTTAGGAGGCTCGGCAGGAAACCTAGCACTTCCATATGGCGTGCCCACCTCAAAGTGACCCCCATCCCAAGAATGTTCTAGTTCGTCATAATTTAAAGTAAGTGCACTTTCTCCAATAAACCGGGGTGAATTCCATAAAAAAAAGTCATGAAAAGTAATATTTATAAAAACTTTCCACCTTAGTCCTGGCCTTGCTACAGAAAATCTATTATCTATAGAGCAATTATTATAATCAGATAACGCGAGTATGTCTTCATAACAAAGCTCGCCATCATTACCAATTTTTGTACTTAGACACGTAATAAAACGTATGCCGTGTTCTTTTTTAATCCTGCTTGTCTCATAATAAATAAACGGTTTTGCTCTAAACAATGCATAACAATAGTTTTTAGCTTTAAATGGAGGTAGAACTACTTCATTCGTAGCACGGTAAACTCTCTTTGAAAATAATAATTTATCTTCTATAAGTTTGTCTAATCTTATTATAAAATCCACACTTACTATGCCTGAATTAATAAACTTTATATCAATAACCCGTGAATTAAAACTCATGATTTTTCCACAATATGGTTGGTAATGAAATTACAATAAAATCAAAAATTTTTTTTTGTAAGAATTTATAACTTTTTTTCTGCGAGTTATAAATTTTTTCGAGTGGGGCTAAAGACCTCGTGATTGGAGGACCTTGAAATAACGAATCAGTGAGCTAGAATTTTTTTTATCGCGATGACAATAAGATTTATTTTCGCGATGATCGCGATGCAAATTTTTGGCAAATGAATGGATTACGAATCAGTGAGCTAGAATTTTTTTTTATCGCGATGACACTGGGATTTTTATCTCGCGATGCAAATTTTTGGCAAATGACGCAGAATAACGCGCAAATGTCCGGGAATGTCCGAGAACAGACATATACTATACTACGGATGCCTGCAGACAATCCATCGACTTGTATTGTGAAGTTAGATATCGCCCGTATTTTACTCAGATCATTTACATTATAGGTATAAAAAATATATATGAGCCATGTTCTGTGAAAATGGGGTTTAATGCATCTGCGAAAGGTATCGACCCAGGTGAGCCTGCACAGTCTGCGCAGCCTGACCTGGACCGAAACTTTTCGCTATTCGTCAATTTTCTCGTCCAAGGACCATTTTACCTCTTGCTTCAGTCGTTTGTTAGAGAAAATTGATTTTGTGGATCCGCAGTCATGTGATGACTTGCTTGGCATCATGTATCACGGAGATGCTTGAAGCCCCCTTTTGCCAGAGCATGGCCCATGTGTGTGTGTGTGTGTGTGTGTGTGTGAGTGTGTGTGTGAGAGAGAGAGAGAGTGTGTGTGTGGTATAAAACCAAGTATTGCGATTTCAAAATTGTTGTCGCGAAGAAAAGCCTCGTCATACCAGACAGTGTAGATGTACATAGTCTGTTCTGGATTTAGATTTACACTGTAATGGCGCACGGGGTCGTGGTGAGCAGCCTACGGGTTAACCTGATGATCATTTCCTCTGCGTTAACAACCTATCCTATCCTGTTCAATAAATCTGATGTTATCTCTGAAAATTTACGATTGATATTATTTCGACTATTGATGAGTGATTCTACTACGGATCGAGCCGATAAAACAAATCATAATTTTGATGATTGCTAAATGTGATTAACAGATGAAACATTTTTACTGATTACTTTATAATAAAAGTAAATTACAAGCCAACAGTTTGGACCTCAGTAATTGATAGAAAAAAAGAAAGCAACGAAAAAGATGTCTTTAACCCTCAGGCTGCTAAGCGCGACCCAAGGACCTTTTGCTGACAATGTAGATCAAGATCAGACTGCACAGAACGTGCAGTCTGATCTTAGATCTACACTGGCAATTAACACACGCTTCTTTGATGTTGATATTACAACATCTAAATAAAAAGAGATAGAATTAGTATCAACTTCTAGCTATTCCCAAGTTGTGCCAATGTAGTTAAGCTTAAAGAATGTCAATGTTTATCTTGGAACTGGTGATCGTGATCAGCACTGTACGCAAAAGGACACCGAGTCATGCCCAGCAGGGTAAAACTTGACGTGAACCTGTGCCAATGACAACCAGACTGGCTCTTTTATCTCAGTCTAATTTGATTAGATTTCGAGAGATCAATCAAATAAAAGCAATCAAACAAAATGATACTCGATTAGACTTTTTCCACGCATCTCTTAGTTTCTTTCTTGCTGTATTATCACTAGGACCATTATAGAACAGAAGAAAATAACATTTTATTTAAGCTTGTACATTACATCTGTCCATCTTCTCATCACAAAACATAGGCAAAATAATAAGCGAATGTCACATGACTCCACTGATTTTTCTCATACAAATGCAAATGAGCCATGCTCTGTGAAAAGGAGGTCTAATATAGTGCAAAAAGTATCGACTCATGTCAACCTTCGCACTTCGCACAGTTCTGCATATCAATGGACCGTTCTACCTCATCATTCAGCCGCTGTTATTTTAGACAAAAGGATCCACCTGAGTCCTTAATGTGACTCGCCAAGCCCCCATAGCTCAGTCGGTAGTGTACAGGACTTGAGAACAGGAGGTCGCTGGTTCGATCCCCGGCTTGGCCAATTTCTTTCCGAGGATTGATGATAGTCATTGCGACAGGATTCATTCCTCTCTCACCGCTGACCATTGTTTCGACGATGGTTATGTGGGAAAGCAGCCAGTGGCTTGAAAAGAATAATGTGCGGAGTACTGGTGAAAGAAACTCCAGGAAAGCATGGATAGTTGCACTGGCCGCCGCGATATAACTGAAATGATGTTGAAAACGGCGTTAAACACCATACAATCAATCAATCAATCAACCTTGTGTGACTCCTTGTTTCGTATAATGCACGTCGAGGATGAATTAAACTCTATACCACATAATGACGAGTTTTAACGACCCTGAGGAATAAGACTTTTGGAAACATTTTGGGAAAAGGAGAAAATGATAGTAAACAGCATTTTCTCCTTTTCACACAAGGTTTTTTACCCTATCAAAAACAAGTTCCATCATTTGAACTGCATTTAAATTGTCGTCTGCAAATGCTTTGAATTTGGGTCACCTACAATTTTGTCGTCTGGTGAAGAGTGGTGAAGAGCTAAACCCCTTTCAAAAGAGCACCGCTCAAATGTAAAGAATGATTTTGATGCAGGTTTTAGGAGGAAAACAGTCTCCAACCCCCTTTTTTGTTAGTAATAAATGTGTTTAAACAACAACAACAACAACAACAAAAAAAAAAAACCACTACATTTCCCTGATCGGGGAAAATCTTGAATCTATCAGTTCAAGACGAATTTAAAGTTCTGAATGAGGTTGTGTCAGGACTTTGGCTCCCTCTTTGATTTTCTTAATTTGAAAGTAACACAACTCTTTATTGGCTGAACCAAATGGTTCAGCCAATCAGGAGTTTGTGTTACTTTCAAATTTAGAAAACTCTGGAGAATAAGACCAAGTATGATCTTGAGAATGGTTGGTGAATACGGTCCCTGGTGCAGAATGAAAAAGTCGCTGGCTGTATGGATCCAAGATCAGACTGTTCTTTCGGAGCAATCTGATCTTGATCTACGCAAGATCTATTTCAGTCACGATCGCCAGCGAAAGAGATTTTGATAATAGTATAGCATTAACGGACGGCGTAGAGATAAGATTCTAGTAAATAAGCGATAGTCAACATCAAAAACATATGAGCCATACTGTGGCAAAGGGGGATTGATGCATCCCCGTGATGCAGTGTACCAATCAAGATATTATATAAATAGAGGATCTTACATGAGTGTTTATGTATTATCATTTTTATCAAACGAGTTGACTAAAAATGTATGACGCGAGCCTTGGCGAGCGTCAAATACATTTTAGTCAACGAGTCTGATAAAAACGATGATACATAAACACGAATGTGAGATTCCATTTATCACATAAAACAAATGAAAGGCAAAAAATATCCTACATCGTTACCCTTAGCCTATACAGCATTCAGGGGTCCATGTTTACAGTTGTAGTTCGGTTTCAAATGTGTACATACACAAGTAGATAGATCTTTGACATAAACTCCGAAAGTAGAATGAAACAGGTTCTAGAGGGATTTAGTCTACCTATTTTCGCAATTTTGTTGTTTTAAAAGACTTTCGCCGCATTTTTTGGTTTTTATTAGACATGAAAATCAAACATTTTTCACGCGTATACGTCTTAGCAACAATGACGTCATTTTTCCGCGAAACGGCGTAGTCGTACAAATTTCGGCACGTGCTGTGGTTGGTTTCTCTGGCTTCACGCGCTTATGACTAAAAACTGATCGGAACCGAGACCCAAAAAACGATAATACACTAGTGTATTATGTGAATATGTCATGGGTTTAATACACTGCCGGAGGAGGTTTTATGTGATAATTATGGATCCATAATAGCCACTTTTTTAAACAACCGACTGAATCATGAGGTAGACTGGTCCTTATACAGAAAATTGACCAATAGCGAAAAGTTTCGGCCTGGGTCAGCCTGCGCAGTCCGCGCAGGCTGACGAGGGTCCAAATTTTTCGCAGATGTAACAGAGCACGTCTCATATCAAACTACAGAGGCAAAAGGGAACATATGAGCTTTGCAAGTAATTTCTGTGCCCAATCGGTTTCGATTTCGAAGCGATCTGCTGCTATACGTACACATTCGTGTGTAAGTCGTGATACGTATAATTCTTTACCAAAGGACAAAATTTAGAACTGTCCCAACTGAAAGCATTTACAGGTGATGAATTCAAATGCGGCTAAAATGATAAGGTTTGTCGTGAAAAGAGTTAAAGGCATAGTCAGAAACGGAGTAAATACCGATTACCAGCATTTAGTCCTTTTTCCACGATGTTTTCAAACGTTCTGTCCCACGGGATCGGTGAAATTATGTTTTTTGTTGTTGTTGTTGTTGTTAACGATTAATAATGATAGTTAACGTTTCCTAATTATTCTTTGTTAAATTATATTTAAAAATGATAATAATAATAATCTTTCTATCATTACTCTGCCCATTACCCAACATTACCGTTCGAAAGGGTGTTAGGGAAGGAGATTGCTGTTGGAAACAATTGGAATAGGGAAAATGCTGGATTTTCTTTTGGTCCCTATAAACTTAGAAAACGAAACCGCTGCGAAACGCAACGAAACGGAACCAAACCCAACGAAACGAAATAGAACGAAACGAAACGAAATAGCACAAATTCAACTAGAAGTAAAACCTACATCATTTTTTTTCTGTTGAATCATCTTCCTCTTTCTTGATTGCAATTAATGCAAAAAAAGTAAATATTGAAATTTGATAGCAGCTGTACGCACGAAGATCGGGCTACTACTGTGAATCTAGATTATTGTTTACTTTGTTATTGAAATACATCATAATTAAATGTTCTTAAATTCTATGGCAACTGTCAGTGACGCAATTACTTCACTGCGAAGTCGAAGCAGGGGGACAATATGAGGGCCTAGATTACTTTCCCTATTGGTGGGGGCATTTAGTTGATTGATTGATTGATTGAATGATGTTTAACACCGCTTTCAACATTATTTCAGTCATATCACGGCGACAGCTCACAAATTCATGCAATTCCTGGATTTCACCAATACTAGGCTAGGGTTCTGAAGTGTCTTGCCCAAGGACACTCCCACGAAAGCCCCAGCGGATCAGGTGGGGCTCGAACCCGGGATCTCCAGGTTACGAGTCCCACACTTTACCACTGAGCCACGCAGGACCCCGAGAAGGGGCATTTAAATTTCCCCCAATAACGACGAGTGGGGTATAGCGTCCGTAAGCAATACCTCCCCGCACTATAACTGATCCCCACCCCCAAAACGATTGCGTTGCAGTACACAACAGTCAGCATAACGTTTATTCCTGTGTCGGAACAATTGCACGCGGCCATTAGCTCGAGACAATACAAATCTCGACTCATGAGAAAAAATAATTGTCCGCCAACATTGTCTTGTCCAGTATATGTGTCCCAAGGCCATCTGCTTTCTTTATCTGCTATGGCAGTGCGTCACAACCATGCGAACGTAGGTGTATCATTACTCATTGTTTTAAACAATCCCTGCAAGTTTCAAAGAAATGTGACTAATAATGTGGACTGTGTTGTGTAAACAATACTAAGTCATCAAATGGCTGATTTTCCTAAATTAATTGTTAGATTTTCTTCATCTTTAATAGAGTTCAATCCCTTGATGATACAAATAATCTTTGCAAGTTTCAAAAGAATTTAATCAAAAACGTGACTTAATTGCGTAAGCAAGAAGTGTAAATTATCAAATTTAATAGGATCCTTTCCCTATACTGATTGTCTTTTTTTTTTTTTTTTTTTCAAAATCAATAGAATTCAAGCTATTGATAATATAAAGCAACTGTGCACGTTTCATGAAAATTCAACCACAACTGCCGACGTTATCGCGTAATCAAGAAAGGTAAATTTTCAAATTTAATTGGCTACTTTTCCCATACTGATTATTTTTTTCCCCAAAATGAAAAGGGTTAAAGCTCTGGATGATACAAAGCAACTGTGCAAGTTTCATGAAAATCCAACTACAAATGCAGCCCTTATCGCGTAAACAAGAAATCAAAATTTTGAACTTCAAACGGCTAGAGATAAACAAACTGTGCAAGTTTCACAAAAATCCGACCACAAATGTAGACTAAATCGTGCAAACAAGAAATTGAAATTTTGAACTTTATATGGCTACTTTTCCGACATTGACGATCAGATTTTTTTGAAAATCGAAAGGGTTCTAGCTATTGATCAGATGAATAACTGTGCCAATTTCATGAAAATCCGACCACAAATGCAGACTTTATTGCGTAAACAAGAAATAGACATTTTGAACTTTTAACCCTTTACCAGACGACAAAATTTTAGCCTCGTCCAAATTGAAAGCATTTGCAAACGACAATTTCAGTGTGGCTCAAATGGTGCAAATTTTCTTTTATAGGGTAGAAAACATTGTGGGAAAAGGAGAAAATGCTGGTTACCAGCATTTTCTCCTTTTCCCACAATGTTTTCAAAAGGTTTCTTTTCTAGGGGCGTCAAAAGGCGGCATTGTGCGGTAAAGGGTTAAGTGGCTATTTTTCCCACACTGATTGTCAGATTTTTTTTTTCAAAATCGATAGGGTTCAAGCTATTGATGAGATAAACAAACTGTGCCAGTTTCAAGAAAATCTGACCACACATGCAGACTTTATCGCGTAAACAAGAAATTGAAATTTTAAACTTCAAATGGCTACTTTTCCTACACTGTTTATAAGATTTTTTTTCAAATCAATAGGGTTCAAGCTATTGGTGAGATAAACAAACTGTGCAAGCTTCACGAAAATCCAACCACAAATGCAGACTTTATCGCGTAAACAAGAAAATTAAATTTTGAACTTGAAATGGCTACTTTTCCAGCACTGATTGTCAGGTTTTTTTTTTTTTTTTTTTTTCAAAATTAATAGGGTTCAAGCTATTGATGAGATCAACAAACTGTGCAAATTTCACGAAATGAAGACTTTATCGCGTAAACAAGAAAAAGACTAATGGACGGACGGAAGGACAGACGGACGGACGACGGAAACCTTACTATGACATAAGCTCTGCTGGCCTACAGCCAGTAGAGCTAATAAAAACCACTTTGCGTTCTATTTCGTTTCGTTTCGTTGGGTGTGGTTCCGTTTCGTTTTGTTTCGTTCCGTTTCGTTTCGGTTCCATTTCTAAATTTATAGGGACCCGATTTTCTCCTTGTCAAACTGCATGTATATGGTTTCAACCTCATAGGCTGATCCAATATTGAAGACACGTTTTATTTGTCTTTTGCAACTGCTGACATTATGCACGGATGAATGTTAACTTTGGCCGTCTGGTGAAGAGTGAGTTAACGCCCCGCCAAGTCTCAATTTAACGGTTACTTATGCAGAACATCTTTTGAAGTCCAGAGGATATAAGTGTCAATTTTGCTTTTTGCCAAATTCTTTCCAACGGTTGTTGGAAACACTTATAATAGGATTTATTGCTTTTTGCCATTGGATATTGTTTCGAAAGCATTGGAATTTCGGAAACCGGTCATTAGCTTTGAAAGACTTTTCTACGTACTGATGGTTAAATATAGACTAGAAATGCATGGACAGGTTAACAAGAGTGCCATGACAGTCCTGTATCGCTCCACTGGTCAATGGTAGTTGTAAGCGAGCTGTGATTTGCCCAAGTTGGATAAAAAGTAGGTTAACCCCCACGGAGGCCTTAATTTTTAAAGGATCGAGATTCTATATTAGGAAAAAAAATGTTAAAGCAGTCTACCCAAGGATCAATCATGCAAAGTATAAATCCAGTCTTAGCAAAAGCTTTGGACAAGAAAACACTTTTAGGGCTGCTTTATGCTTTGTACAGTGACAAAAAGCCACGTTCATGGCTGCAATTGTTTTTGACGGATCAAAATGCTATTATTGCATCTGAAAGAGATCTACCAAAATAATGCAAAAATGAACAAGAAAGATCTGATGTATTTCAAAAAGACAGACTAGGTAAGAGGTACTGGAATATGTACATTGAATCTCGTTTATGGTTCAGTATGAAGAGAAATGAAGAAATTAACTACGCTAGCGATTTCCTTTTTTTTTTTTCCTCATTGTTTTGCATATTGTTTAAAAAAAAACAGAAATTCTCAGATGGAGATATCTTTCGGCATTAGATGTTAATCCAACTCATCGTTGGAAAAGGAGCAGTTGCTGCCCAAAATGGTTTGTCCTCAAATACATGTAGACTTTACAGTAAATTGTAACGAGTCATAAAAATGTTGAACCACCAATTAGTGTGACAAGAAAATGATTACACCTATCCATTTGCAAAGGTGTGAATAAGCGCTGCTGGGTATCGAATAACGATAGCATCTTCTGTATATCGTTGTCATATATCGACCCGTAAAGGCCAGCAAAATAAATATGTCCACATTTTTTACCAATGGCAAATTATCTAACTGCTCACACGAGACTAATAGCAAGAAATAGTCTAATCCTAGCTTATACAACTGAAACCAATAGGTTTTAGAGTTTAAAGATTCATCTGTCTCTTCCACAGAGAATAGTAGCTACGCCTATAACTGCGATGTCTGTGACGAATCAAGATTCTTATCGCGACATCATAAAGAGGTGTAACCTGAGATCATGCATGATAAACAAAAGAAATCCAAACATCAGATTTGGAAGGAAAAAAAAGCTTTTTGAAGATTGTTCGATTTCATTATTTTAGTTCTTCTTTTCAAAAAAGAAAATGGGGAGGGGAAGAAGAGGACCATGGTTGGATCATTTCTATAAACTTGGGTTCGAGTTGGACCGGTAGATCTACGTTCAGGAAAGATGTTTGAAATTAAATTTAACACGCGCACCAGCTAACACAAGGACGGGCGCACGCACGGCCTTCACTGGGCCATAACATAAGACCGCAGGCCTTCAGCCAATGGAGCTATGTACAACCTACGAGCCTCTGTAACTCTATTAGTTGTAAGTGTACAGAATATTTACTCCTGTTATGCTATCTACGTGTAATTCAGCTATCACGGTTTTATTATCTTATACCCAACATGACACTGGCGATTTGTTTCAAACCCTACGGAGTTAAAACAGAATTAGAAGTCGCATACCGTTTGAACTTTTCTGAATAATGTGTTTTTATAATGGCGACTGTCCGTCGGTTCAAAACAAATCCCACCATTATGAATACCCCTTGGCTTGCATTCAAGACAACGAATATGTACGAAAAAGCATCATTGCCTGTAAATTGATATAGAAATCCAAATACCCACGTGATGCCAGTTAAAGTCGACAGTTTAGCCAGTATACCGAGATTGTTTCGCTCCTGGTTGCTATGGTTTTTCATATTTGGACTTCTGCTTATCTTCATAACAACACTAGCAAACATTACAAGATTTGAAATGACAACGATACCGATCGGTAGAGCTACAGTAAAGCCCGTCATACTGTTAGAGTCCAAATAACAAACACGATCATCATAGCCTATTGTGGTAAAGTTTGACTTAAGTGTGGACACTACAATGTTGACAACAACAAATACCACCGATATAATAACAGTAAAGCTTAAGTAGCGTTTAAATAAATAACATTTGTTGGTATTTTTTGAATTCAGCTTGGTTAGGCTAAGAAATACTGTAGCCATGTGAAAGGTGTTGATAAACATCCAAAAGACGGAAACTAGCAAGCAAAAGTGCATCGCGATGCCAAATGCAATGCAAAGCTCCCCTGGAGTAACTCTCACAACTCCATTTATCAGAGTGAGTAAATGTGTTGCAAACAAGCTGCCTACCAGGCACATAATGGTCAAACCCGGCAGAGATCTTAAATTTTTGCATGCAGCATATATAATAAAGGTAACTAACAGTGATACAAGGGACAGACTTATTGTTATGACAGTGACTATCATGGCTGGCAGTATTTCGCCAGTGTCTGTCGCCGTGTCATCAGTAAGAAACTGATTTCCAACCGGCAAGTAAGTCTTGTGACACACCAGTACACTGTTGTTTAGGGTAAATACAATTTCGTTGTTAGAAATTAACAAATATGTATCCAATAATGAAACACCATCGTCCGTGATGGTAAATTCGTTCTTCAGTAACTCTATTTTCGGACAGAAGGGCTCGATCTCAAATATTGCAACAGAAGGACAAACGGCTGGTGTGTACAGGTGCAGTGGGGCAATTGTAAGCCCACTTTGTTCTTCATAAAAACCACCTGCAAGAGCAGAATGCAGTATGGCGTCTAACATTAAACTATTGAACGCTTGTTCATCAACTGACGTATTTCCCAAACCCGCGTATGTACCGTATAACACCGAAGCTGTGTCAAAGAGATCTAGCGGTATTCGCCGGAACCTTACTATGTATGGAAATAATTCAGTAATCTGGCGATAATCCTTTAACAAGAGGTTTAACTGTTGTAACTCCGCTTGTAATTCTTTGTAAATGTGACCAAAGAGTTGAAACCGAAATGCAAAGTATTCAATATCTGAGTATAAAAGCTGTTTTCTTGCATCTGTAGACAATCGACTGATTACTTCAGTGATATTTTTACGCAGAAAAATGGTGCCGAACACCTGGCAAACAGTGAATGGACTCTGATTTGTTTTAAGTGTGTCGGAAACATGATAGAATAAAGTATCCAAAAGAATTTCTACAGATCCTGAAGGCATATAGAAGTCTCTGATAATGTCACGTGGTTCTACAGTGATGATGACGTCATATACCGTACCAGCAAAGTTAGAGATCGACAGGAATAAAGACTTGCATGTTCCTTCTCTAAGAGTCAAATAGTCTGAACAAATGAGAGCTCGGCATGTTGTCTGAAAAAATAAATGATGTGAATATGCATTCGTTTCATCCTAGGATAGTTTAACACAGTAGGCCTACATTGTTAAAGCCCATCATAATGTTTGAAAGCATCGGTCCTTTAGAAAGTGTTAAATGCAAAATAATGATTGATGTCACGGAGTAAATCTTTCAGGTAGTCCTAAATAAGAAGGCGATTTTTTTATATGGCAAACATCGCACACATTGAAAGCAAAGGCCTTGTTCAAACAACCATTCTAAATGGCATTCTGAGTCTAAACTTTTTTCTAAATAAACGCTATCTCTAAAATATTTCAACGTTTGAAATCAAAACGACAAAGACTAAGAAAGCGAACTAGAGGTAAGTACATAAGTGCCCAGCAGATAGTTCTTAGAATTTCTACAGGAAGTGAGATTGTACATCCTGAGAGTGAAAAAAACAAACAAACAAACAAACCTAAATACACTGAGCAGTTTGGTTCGAACCTTAACCCTTAAGCTGCTAAGCTCGACTCACTGACCCTTAGCGGACAGTGCAGATCAAGATCAGACTGCACAGAACGTGCAGTCTGACCTTGAATCTACACTGTCCGATAAGGAGATATTTTTCTCCAAAACATAAGTTTGAAATAATATTATTCGTGTTTTTACCATCGGTTTGAAAGTTTTATTTAACTTATTTAGCAGTACAAGGGTTAAATCAAGTCTACGGTTTGTACTTGTGCACATTGTTATACAACGACATAAAAGAGATTAAAAAAATCATTTACAAGTTTCGGGCTTTTGAGCCACTGTTTATCTTGAGACAGAAAAAAGTAGTCTGTACATGACAGGTTAATTTCTTGAGCTTTGTATTTGTAATAGCCAATAGTTCTAAAGACATAATCATAAAAAAACCCTTGTGGTTTACCTTCATTCGGTCGTATTCATAGCCAGTAGGACATAATACTTCCTGCGTCTGTGTCGTCTGCTGCACTTCCTGCAAACCTTGGAAGTCTAATAAAGCAACGAACGAGTTAGGATGGTAAGGTGAAGTGCCCCTTACACATATTTCTCTGACCTCTTCTTCTGGACTCTTGTTACACAAGAAACAGTGAACGTTTTTGTAAATGTCAAGGTAAACTGACGTATAAGACATGCAAGCTCGTTCTAAGTTAGAGTCATATTTCGTCCAGTGACCTGAAATATTACATCGGTCTACCAAAGGCTCACATGTACTGAAATTATAGCTACTGTTCGGTTGAAAGAGTAAATCACAATTGTCATTGTCATCAACAGCTGCTATTAGTTCCACTAAAGTATGAACAACGGGGTATCTCGACGGTCCTTGACATTTTAATTCTAGTTGCAGAGGTTCGAGACTCTGAACATCCGCCCCATGGCAAGCTGCGCAATATCTGTTCTTAAATATAGTACTGCTGTTGGAAACTGGGCCTGAGGAGGACAAGTCTTCACTCAGATCTGAGTCCTGATAGCTCTGAAGACAACGAGTGTTCGTGTAATCATCAGCGTATCCCGGGGGACAAGCAGCAACAACGGGATACCCTGGAGTCTGGAGTTGCTCAGTGTCATTAACAGGTTTATACTGTAAGCGTATACACTGGTATATGTCTTGTTTCTGACTGTAAACATCTTCCTCGGACAGAAGCTGGGTTATTTTGTCGGGGCAGCACGAATTTCCACAACCATCTACACAAGCACAAGTCTTACAACACGGTTCTGGTACTCCAACAACAGTTTGCCACGGCAGAGTGTTGTTGTTGCTGTAGAAACACAGATTGTTATATGGACAAAGATCTTTGTACTCTTGTATAGTCTGTAGTACCAAAGTATCTCTAGTGTTGATCAAAACTTGTCGCCCTGAGCCAAATAATAATACCAACAGAAATGATGTGTATACACACATTGTTACCTTATGCCTGATATACTAGTGCCTAGATAGCAGTCAATTTTCAGATCGTTTCGATTATTTAATGTAAAATGAATTATATAGACTATAGGATTCTTAGTCACTTGATATAACCAATGTAATGTAGATCCATTGTCTATGCATTTATCATCAGTTTATCAACAACTGTATGTCGTCTCTAATGAAGCGAAAACTCACAGGAAACCATAAAACGAATTCAGTGGGTTTTTGTTTCCGCTGATCCTGTTTTCGTCAAAACCGTCTTCCACGGGCTTATACGTATAATTCGAACTTCCTCTTCTTAAGCTAAACAAGCGAAACTAGATTTAAAGGATAAATAAATAAATAAATAAATAAATATCTGCACCGTCTGAACGGGCAACTAAATTCGTCTATAGTACCTACAGGACTTTTAAATTCCTGTGGTAGAAGAAAAACATTTACAAGTAAGTTTTTTTTTTTTTTTAACCACTATAATTACTCGTATGATTACGAACGATCAAAACGCATACAGAACTTTTAAGAACCTGCCAACTTCGAACTGTACGATCACTCACTTGGACAACTATAGATGTACATTTATTTTGGTTTAAAAGGTTACCGTTAAAAACTTGGCAATGTCACCAAACTGATCTGAATATCACTGAAGCAAACATTAGTTGGAGTGGATTATGCTCATTTATTATCACGTTTAATGGCAGTTGTTCCGATATTAACGCCTGCGGGGCTACATGCACTCATACATGTCCTGGATATTTATCCATTTTGACGTCAACTTTTTTTATGACCTTAAATAACGTAGGTCGAAGTTCCAACCTTCATTTATGGAGGAAATAAACAGCATAAATACGATTATGGTCTCACTGTTAATTCATGTAATTAAACAGGTCTTTTTACGATCTACGAAAATGTCTGTTTAATGTGACAAAGATTTGACGAACAGGAATAACTGTTAATCATTTATAGGAAAATCATTGTTGGAAAATACGCAACTTCTTGAAACACGAAATCAATTTTTTATCCACACTGTTGTATTATAAAAATGGATAACTAAGAATGAATTAAGTTTGAATACGTGAACAGATATGAAGCACTGATGTATGTTAGGAGCAGTTTCTTCTTTTACAACAATGTTTCCAACATCGGTCTGCTGCAAAATGCAGTGTGTTAAAAGAGCTGATTGAGTAACAATCTTCTTAAGGTCTGAATAAGCAACCCAGTGGTTATGGGCTCGATCCACACCTGGGATTGGGCTTTTCTCCGGAGTGTCCTTTGCAAGACATTTACAAACCCAGTCTAGTTCTGCTTCAACAAAGGAAATACATGAATGAGTAAGCTGCCACCGTAAATGAAATAATGTGGAAAACGGTGTACACAACATCATTCATCCAAACTGTTATGCGCACAGAGTGAAACTTGCTTTGGGGGATAAGTCGTAAACGATCTGAAATTTCGCCAAACATTACCTACGTCTCTTACCTTTCTTTTCGCAGTTCTTGCATAATGTTTGTGTTCAGGACGGATTCATTTCTTCCCATCATCATCATCATTATCGTCATCCAGCATCCACCAAGACCACCATTTTCTCCTCATTACTAGTTGTTCTAAATAGTTACTCTGGCTGTAAGTAAAGTGAGACTTTTAACAGTGAAATACATTATATCAGATCTATATAAAGCTAGAGAAATTGTATCGTACAAGGAAGACACACGTCCGACCGTAAGGTCCGAAGAATAATTAAAAAAAAAGTTTTTTTTTTTTCTTACATCATTGCAATTTGATGTTTTCAACTGAATCTTTGGTACGGGGGGGGGGGGGTGGGGGGTGGGGGGGGGGGGCGGGGGTTAACAGTAAGGCTGCGGACATGTTAATAATCAGCTAATGTTTACCTGGGCATTCGAGGCCCGCAATAAATATTTAAGAATCATAAACATGCGTTATGATTGTCTTAGAGATGTCTTGGCCGAAATGGTTGTCGGTGAAGCTATATTGAGTTTATTGCACTAGTTTGTTCGATCATTTTTTTCAATTCACAGTATTGACATTTTCTTCTCCACACCAAGGGACCGTTGAAGAGAGAACTTAGGTACGCAGACAGATACATACAACAGAGAGCCAGAGCGCGATGCAGAGAGAGAGAGAGAGACAGACAGACAGAGAAAAAGAGGCAGACAGACAGCGACATACGAGAGAGACAGAGGCAGACAGACAGACATACAAGAGAGAGAGAGAGAGAGAGAGAGAGAGAGAGAGAGATTGATTAGGGTGGAATATTAACAAAAAATTTCCCAAAAAGTGCTTTTTCCATTACAGAGAATGAAAGGACTGATAGTCCTGAGAGTCGCCTGGAGCGTAATGGGTTAGAAGTTTTCATCCTTTTTTGTTCAAATCTATTAAAAGCATTCAAGATACAAAATAACTAAACCATAAGACAGTATTATATGCAAGCATATTTCCAAAAATAAAAGTGTGGTGAGAATTAAAGTTTAGGCACCAGGAACAGGTTTAAAAAGTTCAAAGTCTCTCACCCCAGGTGATTTCATTTAAAAAGTCGTTTTCAAAAGGTACACTCAATATAAAACAAGTCATTTCGTTGAAATGATATCCACCGTCGAAAAAAAACAAAACTTTTTTTATAGAAACATAATTATAAGAGGTATTGTGTTTTGCGAGTAAATGGCTTTTTTTATTGGTGAAAATATACATTAAGCCCCCTTTTTCCACGGCATTTCATTAAGTAAAGACAAATACTGACTGTCTGTGGCTTACGATAAACAATATAAATATTAAGTTTCATAAAATTTTGTCCAGTAGTTAAAGAGATATTGGTCCATAACGGAAATATACATCAAGCCCCCCCCCTTTTCCATGACACCTCATTAAAAACAAAAACAACGTAAAAACAAGAAGACCGGAATACATCAAGCCTCCTTTTTCCATGACAAGGCATTACATTAAAAATAAGTATATCGGTGGACTATCATGAGGGACACAAGTATGAAGTTTCATTAACTTTCGTCAACGATTTTAGAATATATCTCTCTGGATGGACGGAAGATCAGAACGGACAGACAACATGAAAACTATATTCCCCCCCCCCCCCCGAAATTCGGCGGGGCATAATAACTGTCGAAGTTCCATCAATATTTAGAGCTCCTCCCTAGCTTTATTACGCCTGTAAAGAATGTGGATAAAAATTAGGCTTCTAGGTTGATAAAAACGTTTCTCTAGCGCAGAATCTGGGTGACTTAACTTATATGTATATCTTAATTCTTACACATATTGCTAAAACAAACATTCTAAATAATTTTGGTAGAATAGGGCATACTTTTTCTCTCCAGATTTAGAACAAGTTGTTTTTGTATGACACAAATTTTCTAAAATTGGACCGTGTCGCTATACCTATATCGGTTAACTTGAATAATTGTCCTTTCCAAATACAGGATGCTAGATATGAAATCTGGGTATAATTGCCTCTACAGTTTCAGAGGCCTTGATTTTGAAATGCTACTACTAAGTTCTGCAGCTTCTGTGAAGTTTATAGAAACAGAGCTGAACCACCTGAACAATTTTACAAGAGGACCATTTAAGCAACATTACTATGGAACTCAGTCGAACTTTGTCTTCTGGTATAGGATCTAGTGACATACTTTAAGACCAAAAATGCCTTTTTGCAACTCCCCCATATCTAATTTAAGCAATCTGACAAAGTTGCGTGAGTATTGGACTGAACATGAATGTATTCTACAGCACTAGATCTATTACGGTTTCGTCTGATTTGACCTAGTGACAACCTTTTTCTTTTAACCCCCGGTGATCTACATTCACTTTTGTCAAAAATATTATTGAGACAAACAGCCGGGCAATTTCGTGATCGCTGGACTGGAATGTAGCCTCTGGAGCACACAAAAATATTTGACTCAGTAATCTTCCTGTCATTTGGAAATAATTTGATTTTGTTGTTGTATGGGTTCAAGTTTTGTCCACAGTGGGCTCTAGGAATGTGGCTGCTACAGCTCAAGAAAACCAATATAACCCAATAGTATGATCATCAGCCTTTCAATTCTGCGTTTATAACGTCCCTGGAATTAGTACTGCTTCCACACCAATCGAAATTTGTAGAGATCCACACCAATCGAAAATTGTAGAGATCTACATGTATATTGCTTCAAATGGTGTAAACTAAATGTTTTCGATTCGCTCTATTACCCTTTACAACAACCCTTTACAAACACTCCAATAAAGAACTTGTTGTTCGATTGGGTTAACATTGATCTGTTCTATTATATTTGAAATATGGTGGGGTAAAAAGTCAAGTTCTCAGATTGCTGGTTGTTAGAACTGCGTAGTTTCAAGTCGAATTCACGTGTGAATTCAGATTTTGGCAGTTACGAAAGCACTTTGCGTTTTGACACCCGCACTAATAAATTGTTGTTCCATAAATACTAGATCTAGATTGATTGCATGTTGAAAAACAAAGCAACAGCAGACTTAACCTCTTTAAAAATTCACCTCTTTAAAAACGAAAAGCAATTAATTAAACACAGTAAACTTAAAACACTCTCTCTGCATGGATCGGTGGAGCGCTAGGTCGGTGTACGCTGAAAATACAGGCCGGTTCAGCGACTGATTCTTAAAAATTTAAATTTATAAAGAATTCCGTTGTGTAAATGACGTTATACGTCACGTGCACCTGCTAAGCGATGACTTAGTACAGCCTCGAACCGTGCGCATTACACACGCTATGTACGATCTCTGCTCGTGCACCTAGAATATGGGTGTGCAAAGTATTTAAAGACCAGAATAAAAAGCTCTGAAGAAGCAACTTGTAAGAATGTCTAAGAAGGCAACGCAACCATTCCAAGTCGTTATAAATTTGTTTGAATAAATTAGCCTACTGTGGGGAAAATCTCCATTGAAAGCTTCCAAGTTACCTCGTTATCGCCTTTCTCTTTCCGATCATAGGTTGGGTGTTGAATTGAAATAAGACTTACAATTAAGGACAGATTGTAAGCTATAGCGTGTACTTCTAATAGGTATTTATCAAACCATTTTCACTGAGAATTGTCCACAAATAAAAGCGTGTCGTAGTAAAGACGCTTGTCGTCGAGGAGTATTTTTGACTAGCGAAGCTAGTCTATAGGCATCAAGATTGACTTAGATTCAAAACCCCACAGTTGCCAAATACTGCCACACAGAAAATACTTCTTTCTGTTAGAAATCTTAATTCTGTTATACATGACAATTTAGACACAAACCACCTTAAATCTCTACCTCTCCGATTTGAACATGTCGTCTTACAAAATAATAAACTGAACAAGATGTCATTTATAAGGTACAAGATCTTTGCTTATATGTAAATTGAGTGACCTATGCAAAGCAGAGAATCACTTGTTCCTACACAACTGTATTATGAATGAAGCTATTAATAGATACACCTAGGTTTGTGGCAAATCCCAGCTATATCAACTCCCACTGGACAGGGAACGCTTGTCATTCATTCATTCATTCATTCATTCATTATTTAGATCATTGTGTACAGTTGAACTATTATGTTAAACTGTTATTCTATTAACCTTTTACCAAACAATCCCAAGTTTTAACGATACTGGGGAAGGGTCCCTTTGTGAACATTGTGGGAAAAGGAGAAAATGCTGGTAACCATCATTTTCTTCTGTTCCCACATAGTTTTCTGCCCTTCTGGAATCATGTTTCATCAATTCAGCAACATTTAATTCATGGTCTGCAACAGCTTTGAATTTGGACGGATGTAAAATTTTTCGTTTTGTAAGGAGAGTTAAATAGTTAACTACATCTTGTGCTATTAGATATTGACTAATTGACTGCATGGTGTTTAACGCCGTTTTCAACATTATTTCAGTGATATTGCGGCGACCAGAGCACCTGTCCATGCTTTCCTCGAGTTTCTTTTACCAGCATTACTGCGACTCAATGACCTTTTACAGACAGTGTGTGCAGTCTGATCTTGGATCTACATTGTCCGATAAGAGGATAGATTTTCTCCAAAGTGAAACTGTGAAATAGCAGTAGCAATAATCAGGTGTTTACCATCAGCTCGAAAGTTTCATTTAACATTTTTTAGCAGGTTAAGAGCTAAACTTAAACTGGATTATAGTTAACCAATTGCAGATATAGCCCCGGTAGTTCAGTCGGTAGCATACAGGACTTGAGAACAGGAGGTCGCTGGTGTGAAATTTCTTTCCGAAATCTGATGATAGTCATTGCGACAGGATTCATTTCTCGCTCACGTTTCGACGATGGTTATGTGGGAAAGGAGCCAGTGGCTTGGAAAGAATATTGTGCGGAGTACTGGTAAAAGAAACTCCAGGAAAGCATGGAAATGTGCACTTGCCACCGCTCATAACTGAAATAATGTTGAAAACAGGGTTAAAACCACCATACAATCAATCAATCAATCAATCAAATTTGCTAGTCTGTCAGTACTTTGATTCAGCGTGTCCACAAACTCGTTTAGTTCACGACGGCTATTTTTAGATACGTAATGCGCTATTTTTAGAGATGATGTCTGTGTAAGCGATAGGCTATCGTGTACCCTTGTGGACGAAATGATTGTTTCAAAGGTTTGAGCCGTTAAAAAGTTTAGTCTTTATATTCATTATCCCAAAGGCACAATTGTAAGTTATTTACAACACAAATCAAAGGGCTGATAGTCCTGAGAGTCGCCTGGAGGGCAATGGGTTAGAAGTTTTTACCCTTTTTTGTTCAGATCTATTAAAAGCATTCAAGATACAAAATAACTTAACCATTAGACAGTATTAAATGGAAGCATATTTCTGACTTGTCCTCTGAAAATTACAAACATTAATATAATTTACATTAAAAAAAAAAAAAAAAAACACATATACATTTAGAAGAATCCTATATTCAAAATCAGAAGTAGAATTTGGTAGAATTTTCTCAGAATTTTTAATTGCAAACTGGAAAAGATTTTTGGACAACTGTTTCATATTCTGGAAATACACTCAACAAGAACTTGAAACCTTCCATACACTCCTAAATAATTTACATTCCGACATTAAATTCACAATAGAAGTTGACAAAAAATCGTTACCATTTTTAGATATCTTGATAACAAAGCAAAACACGGAAATTGACATCTATTTCAAAGACACAGACACCAAGCAATATCTCAATTACCTTTCATGCCACCCCAAGCATACAAAAAATAGCATACCATACAATTTAGCCCGACGAATTTGCACCATAGTTTCAAAACCCGAAACAAGAAATGAACGACTGTTGGAGTTAAAACACGCTCTCACTGCTAGGAAATACCCTAAACGTATAATTCAAATAGGAATAAACAAAGCTTTAAATATTCCAAGAGAAAACCTGCTAGTAATAAATAACCAACGTAGTCAAAACACAATACCATATATTTCAACATTTAACCCAAACAATTTTGAAATGTTCGGCATATTTAAAAATAACATGTATTTATTAAATTCCGACGAAAGGATGAAAGAAGCTACCAAAGACATAACATTTATAAAAAGTAAAAGACAGCCCCCAAATTTAAAAACACTCATTACTAAAGCCAGATTTACGGAAACAAACACAGACACATATAAAGTAACAAGATGTGGTCGATCAAATTGCAGCCTCTGTCTTTACATGCCAGAAGGATTTACCTACAATTTTAACGGTAAATTATTCAAAGTTAATGCAAACATGAGCTGCGATGTACAAAATGTCCTATACGTTATTACATGCAATGGATGCGGAAAATACTATATAGGACAAACAGGGGATAAATTAAGAACACGCCGAACTGTACATGCCCAACAAATTAGACATCCATCAACCCGACAATTACCATTAAGCAGTCACATAGATAGTTGTTCAAGGGACAAAATTAAATTCAAAATATTTCCGTTTTACAAGTTACATTCGGATAAGCTATCAATCAGGTTAGCAAAAGAAAAATACTTCATAGATTGTTTCAAACCTTTACTTAATGCTTGACATTGTTCAAAGTGAACCCCCCCTTTTATTATACTCTTCAATGACGTTACAAGGGAGGTGACGTAATGAACGACGTTGCCGCCAGTAACAACGTTACACTGATGAGGCGATAGCCGAAACATGTTTGTTTAGTTATTTTATAATGAAAATACACGCATTATAGGCACGTTACGTCTTATTTTTAATTTACCTAATTTACTTGTGTCGGTCCGGTAATAACCGGGTTATTTCATTTTTTTCCGTCTGTATAATACCGACACAAGTGACGGAACATGCCTCCCAAGAAATCAGCAAAGGATGACGATGACAGCCAATCTTCGAGTTCGGCCCTTGAAGCTCGAGAGGGAAGGAAACTCACGGAGATAAGTAAAAAACTTTCACAAATTCTCTCTGCGATCGAATGTCTTACAGAAGCAGTGAAGCAATCAAAATTACCGACTGGAAATCAAGAACCGGATATGCTAAAACCAGCACCTACAGAGATGACACAGGCTATCTCTAATCTGTCGAACACAATGACCAAGCAAAACAACAATACCGTTGGAATTGACCAAACTACTGATAAGACATCTGGAATCATAGAGGAAGAAGCCCTGAAAATAAAATCGTCAATATCTGATCTTTGGAACTTTAAACTTCACAAACGAAGAGAAGCTTATTGGGGTATGGTCAAGAATGAAGGTCACAAGAACACCTATAAAAGATGGTTAGACAGTGAAAACATTATCATTCCCAGATACTTACAGAAGAAAGCTTTCAGAAATGAACCAGAGGCACAGAGAAGAATTAGGGAACAGGCAGTAAAAAAGGATTTTGAGACAGAGATCGAATTACAATCACTGAGGGCAGAACAACACAAAGAAAGATATGAATCAATTGATACCTACATGATTGACATCATCTCACAGAAATCAACAGGACAAGTGCAAAAGCTCCTTATTGATTGGTGGCTCTCTGAAACACATAACAACGAAATAATATCAAAACGCAGATGGACCGGTGGCTTTCAGATTATGAGAAATCATTCAAGAATGACTTTGGAGACAAGAATCCTTTTGTCAAATCCGAAAGTAAAGACGAAAATCGTCAGACACAATTCGACCAGCAAGAACGGCCACAGTGCCAGCAAAATGACCAGACAGTTTTGAAAAAGCCTGCAATGCAAGCAAATATCTCAGCTCAAAGACAGACTCTCGGACGGCGAAGAAATGGACCGCGCGAAAATCCAAACTATAGACTTAACAACAATCGAAACCGCAACAGTATCTTATCTAAAACTCAACTCATTCCCCAAAGTAATGTCAATGAAGAGTTAAATGATGATAATTTTTTAGAAGACAGCCCGAGCTCCTCAACACTGACCTGATTGATAGAACGCCGAACAGTAAGAAAGTAAAAATCTTTAACCTTTCAAGTAGAAACTTATCAGACATTGAAATTAACCTCTTAAGAAAAGGATTAAAATTTGCACCTACCCCTGAAAAACCTAATTATTAAGAACTAGAGTCGGATATATCTGAATTTCATAGAAAGCTCAGACTGAGAGAATTCTTTTTTGATGTAACTATACAAGGAGACAACTCCTTAGTAAGAAACAAAAGTGACTTTCAACCACCCAGGGATAGAAATGAAGCATTATAGAACTTCATTAATAACACGAAATACATAACTAAGAATACTAGAGGTACTGTTAGAAAAAATGTATCGCATGCAGAACAAAAAGCTGTATCAATTTTAAGTAATGATCAGTCTATAGAAATAAAAGAAGCAGACAAGGGTGGGGGTATTGTTATCATGAACAAAGAATTTTACAAGAAAAATATCTTAGAAATGTTAAATGACAATACTTTTTATAAAGAAATATCACAGAATTACTCTAAAGAAACAATCAAGAAAATACATAAGTTAACTAACCTTTCAGATGAAATTACTAGACATGAAATCGACTACCTCACAAATTTCGAAAGCTCGGAGAGTTTGTTCTGTGGCTTACCAAAAATACATAACAGCAGCTTAATAAACAACGAATGCATGAACAACACTAACGATTATATCCAAATTATTGACCCAAAAGACTTAAAATTCAGACCCATAGTAGCAAGACCCAGTTGTGAAACATACAGATTAAGCAATCTAATTGACATTCTCCTAAAGCCATTTATCAAGCACGTAAAAAGTTATATACGTGATGATTTAGACTTTTTGAACTATATCCCAACAGAGGTTACACAAAACACATTACTAGTTTCATTTCACGTCACAAGCCTGTACACAAATATCTCACATGATCTAGGTATGAAAGCAATTCAGTTTTGGCTAGAAAAGTTTTCTAATCTAATTCATCAAAGATTTTCAAAAGAATTCATTTTAGAAGGCATTATAATCATACTCTTAAACAACAACTTTTCTTTCAATAACAGAACATACAATCAAGTAAAGGGTACCGCAATGGGTACAAAATTTGCCCCAACATATGCTACCCTAGTGTTGGGATATTTAGAAGAAATCCTATATTCAAAATCAGAAGTAGAATTTGGTAGAATTTTCTCAGAATTTTTAATTGCAAACTGGAAAAGATTTTTGGACAACTGTTTCATATTCTGGAAATACACTCAACAAGAACTTGAAACCTTCCATACACTCTTAAATAATTTACATTCCGACATTAAATTCACAATAGAAGTTGACAAAAAATCGTTACCATTTTTAGATATCTTGATAACAAAGCAAAACACGGAAATTAATACTGACATCTATTTCAAAGACACAGACACCAAGCAATATCTCAATTACCTTTCATGCCACCCCAAGCATACAAAAAATAGCATACCATACAATTTAGCCCGACGAATTTGCACCATAGTTTCAAAACCCGAAACAAGAAATGAACGACTGTTGGAGTTAAAACACGCTCTCACTGCTAGGAAATACCCTAAACGTATAATTCAAATAGGAATAAACAAAGCTTTAAATATTCCAAGAGAAAACCTGCTAGTAATAAATAACCAACGTAGTCAAAACACAATACCATATATTTCAACATTTAACCCAAACAATTTTGAAATGTTCGGCATATTTAAAAATAACATGTATTTATTAAATTCCGACGAAAGGATGAAAGAAGCTACCAAAGACATAACATTTATAAAAAGTAAAAGACAGCCCCTAAATTTAAAAACACTCATTACTAAAGCCAGATTTACGGAAACAAGTACAGACACATATAAAGTAACAAGATGTGGTCGATCAAATTGCAGCCTCCGTCTTTACATGCCAGAAGGATCTACCTACAATTTTAACGGTAAATTATTCAAAGTTAATGCAAACATGAGCTGCGATGTACAAAATGTCCTATACGTTATTACATGCAATGGATGCGGAAAATACTATATAGGACAAACAGGGGATAAATTAAGAACACGCCGAACTGTACATGCCCAACAAATTAGACATCCATCAACCCGACAATTACCATTAAGCAGTCACATAGATAGTTGTTCAAGGGACGAAATTAAATTCAAAATATTTCCGTTTTACAAGTTACATTCGGATAAGCTATCAATCAGGTTAGCAAAAGAAAAATACTTCATAGATTGTTTCAAACCTTTACTTAATGCTTGACATTGTTCAAAGTGAACCCCTTCCCCCTTTTATTATACTCTTCAATGACGTTACAAGGGAAGTGACGTAATGAACGACGTTGCCGTCAGTAACAACGTTACACTGATGAGGCGATAGCCGAAACATGTTTGCTTAGTTATTTTATAATGAAAATACACGCATTATAGGCACGTTACGTCTTATTAGCTCACCTTAGCACAACGTGCTAAAGGTGAGCTATTGTGATCGCCCTATGTCCGGCGTCCGCCGTCCGTCGTCTGTCGTCCGTCGTCCGTCAACAATTTCTTTAAACATCTTCTTCTCCTAAATCCCTGGGCCAATCTTGATGAAACTTGGCAGGGATGTTCCTTTGGTGAAGCTCTACCAAAATTGTTCAAAGAATTGAATTCCACCCACAACTCTGGTTGCCATGGCAACAAAAAGGGAAAAAAAGCAAAATCTTTGAAAATCTTCTCCTCTGAAACTAGAAGGCGCAGAGCTTTGATATTTAGTATGTAGCATCTCCTAGTGGACCTCTACCAAGTTTGTTCATTTGATGCCCCTGGGGTCAAAACTGGCCCCGCCCCGGGGGTCACAAGTTTAAGCATAGTAACAAAGAAGGAAAACTTTAAAAATCTTCTTCTCTGAAACTTGAAGGCGTAGAGCTTTGATATTTGGCATGTAGCATCTCCTAGTGGACCTCTACCAAGTTTGTTCATATGATGCCCCTGGGGTGAAAACTGGCCCCACCCCGGGGGTCACAATTTCCAACATAGGAACAAAGAAGGAAAACTTTAAAAATCTTCTTCTCTAAAACTAGAAGGCATAGAGCTTTGATATTTGGCATGAAGCATCTCCTAGTGGACCTCTACAAAGTTTGTTCATATCTTGTCCTTGGGGTCAAAACTGGCCCTGCCCCGGCGGTCACATGTTCGAACATAGGAACAAAGAGGGGAAACTTTAAAAATCATCTTCTCTGAAACTGGATGGCGTAGAGCTTTGATATTTGGTATGTAGCATTGCCTAGTGGACCTCTACCAAGTTTGTTCATATGATGCCCCTGTGGTCAAAACTGGCCCCGTCCCGGGGGTCACAATTTTGAGCATAGTAACAAAGAAGGAAAACTTTAAAAATATTCTTCTCTGAAACTTGAAGGTGTAGAGCTTTGATATTTGGCATGTAGCATCTCCTACTGGACCTATACCAAGTTTGTTCATATGATGCCCCTGGGGTCAAAACTGGCCCCGCCCCGGGGATCACAATTTCCAACATATGAACAAAGAAGGAAAACTTTAAGAATAATCTTCACTAAAACTAGAAGGCATAGAGCTTTGATATTTGGCATGAAGCATCTCCTAGTGGACCTCTACCAAATTTGTTCATATGATTCCCTTGGGGTCAAAATTGGCCCTGCCCCGGGGGGTCACAAGTTCGAACATAGGAACAAAGAGGGAAAACTTTAAAAATCATCTTCTCTGAAACTGGAAGGTGTAGAGCTTTGATATTTGGTATGTAGCATCGCCTAGTGGACCTCTACCAAGTTTGTTCATATGATGCCCTTGGGGTCAAAATTGGCCCTGCCCCGGGGGTCACAAGTTCAAACATATGAACAAAGAAGGAAAACTTTAATTTTTTTTTTCTCTTAAATGGGAAGGCATAGAGCTTTGATATTTGGTATGTAGCGTCTCCTAGTGGACTTCTGCCAAGTTTGTTCCAAGGATGCTGCTTGGGTCAAAACTGGCCCAGCCCCTGGGGTCACAAGTTCGAACATAGGAACAAAGAAGGAAAACTTTAAAATTCTTCTTTTCTGAAACCGAAAGGTGTGGAGCTTTGATATTTGGTATGTTGCATCTCAGAGTGGACCTCTACCAAGTTTGTTCATATGATGCCCCTGGGTCAAAACTGGCCTGCTCCGGGGATCACAAGTTCGAAGATAGGAACAAAGAAGGAAAACTTTAAATTTCTTTTTCTCTTAAACGGGAAGGTGTAGAGCTTTGATATTTGGTATGTAGCATTTCCTAGTGGACTTCTACCAAGTTTGTTCATATGATGCCCCTGGGTCAAAACTGGCCCAGCCCCGGGGGTCACAAGTTCGAACATAGGAACAAAGTAGGAAAACTTTAAAATTCTTCTTTAAAACTGGAAGGCGTAGAGCTTTGATATTTGGTATGTAGTGATTCTCTTCTAAGTTTGTTTGCCCATCTAAGCGCAACAAGTTCATTGAGTTCAAAATTGGGTCATCTTGGGTCATAAACTAGGTCACTAGGTCAGATTAAAGAAATACCTTGTTGGCACTCTCGAGGCCACATTATTTGCTCAATTGCCTTAAAAATTAGTTAGAAAGTTTGTCTTTATAAAGTCTCACATAAGATTAATTTGGGTCAACTTGGGTCATAAACTAGTTCACTGGGTCAAAAGAAATACCTTGTTTGCACTCTGGAGGCCACATTTATTGCTCAAATGACTTGAAATTTGGCCAGAATGTTTGTCTTGATGAAATACCAGGTGAGTTTGGATTTGGGTCACCTGGAACCATAAACTAGGTCACTAGGTCAAAATATAGAAATACCTTGTGGGCACTCTAGAGGCCACATTATTTGCTTAATTGCCTTGAAAATTGGTCAGAATGTTTGTCTTTGTAAAATCTCACATGAGTCTGAATTTGGGCCAACTGGGGTCATAAACAAGGTCACTTGGTCAAATTAAAGAAATAGCTAGTGGGCACTCTAGAGGCCACATTTATTATTCATTTGATTTGAAAATTGACTGTTTCTTTTGATATAGTCAAAGACCAGTTCAAATTTGGGTCACCTGGGGTCATAATCTAGGTCACTAGGTCAAATTAAAGAAATATCTTTAGGGCACTCGAGGCCACATTTTTTGCTGAATTGACTTGAAAATTGGTCAGTATGTTTGTCTTCATGAAATATGAGTTTGAAATTGGGTCACCTGCGGTCAAAAACTAGGTCACATGGTCAAATTAAAGAAAAACCTTTAAGACACTCTACTAAGGTGAGCGACCCAGGGCCATCATGGCCCTCTTGTTTTTAATTTACCTATCTAATTTACTTGTGTCGGTCCGGTAATAACCGGGTTATTTCATTTTTTTCCGTGTGTGTGTGTGTGTGTGTGTATATATATATATATAATAAACAAGAAAAACATCACATGGGAACATAGAATATAACATTTATTGCCAACCGGTTTCGCTTTAAGCCCATCAGGGCAACAATAACAATAAATCACGTAGCAACGTCGCGTTGCTATACACATAACGCTAGCTGAAACATTTTTGTTATGCATTTTAAAGAAAGGAAAAATTGAAAACTTTGGACAGGTTTTAGAACATTTATCTAGATGGGCGTTCAAAGGCATTTGTCTTGTTAATGGGTTTCTTACTTGCTGAATATGGACTGTCTTCCTATTTCTTAATTTGTCACCAGTCTGTCCAATATAAAATTCTCTACACCCGTTACAAATTAAAACATAGATTACATTTTTAACAGTACAATCCATATTTTCTTTTACATAGAACGTTTTATGTTTCAGCTAGGTTATCTAAAGAACAATCATTCATAAACAAGTTTATGCCTAAATTGAACATTAAGCCATGACGTCATCAATCACTGCGTTATGTGTATAGCAACGCGACGTTGCTACGTGATTTATTGTTATTGCTGCCCTGATGAGCTTAAAGCGAAACCGGTTGGCAATAAATGTTATATTCCATATTCACATGTGATGTTTTTCTTATTATGTAATATCCTTGAACCGGCACTAGTTGAACTTTTCATATATATATATATGTGTGTGTGTGTGTGTGTGTGTGTGTGTGTGTGTTACAGGAAATATGTGAAACTAGGAATTTCATGAAATTCCTAAAAATTTCAGGAAATACGTGAATCACTTAGGGATTTCACGAAATGCCTGATTTTTTCAGGAATTTCGTGAAATGACTGAAAAATACCTTCAGTCATTTCATGAAATTCCTGAAACCACATCAGCTTCACAATACTATTGCATTTTATTAATTTGCATCATGGTATTAATAAATTTCAATCATTTCTGTTTTCTGAGGGAAAAGAAGCAAGTGTTAGTAATCAGTATTTTTATTCTTTGCCAAACAGCAAAATTTTTGACCGGTCCAAAAATGAAAGCTTTTGCAGACGACAAAATAAAAGTTATTCAAAACATGACATTTGTTTTTCAAACGATAGAAAACGTTGAGGGAAAAGGAGAAAGTGCTAGTAATCAGCATTTTCTTTATTTCTCTCAATGTTTTCTAAATCTTTCTCTCGTAGGGTCATTAAAAAGGGAATTGTTTGGTAGATGGTTAAAAAAATCAACTTCATTTATTTATGTATTTAAAATTAATTAAGAAAAAATGCATGTTTGTCAAAAAATTATTTCGATAAGATATTTGATATTGAGGAATTATTCTGCTCTGTTAAATGTTGTATATGATTAACTGTCCTGGTCAAAGTTCTTTTCCATATTTTCAAATAATGCAATTGATCGTTCAGACCAAACTCCTTTTTCCCACATTTTTTTGAAAAGGTTAAAGCTTTCTCATAACTTTCTTTATACTGCTAGCTTTTATTTTAAATACACAGTGATCAGTTTTGAATTAAGAGGAATTCGTCCAAGTTAAATTAGTGTCAGAGTATAACAATTATGAGTTACAAAATGTCAAATGCTCAGTTTTTGTTTTTACAAGAAAGACTATTATTATATCTACTATTACAAAGTCTCTGTGCCTTAAAACACTTGCACCTCTTGGTCTGACACTGTTTTTTTTCGAAGACTACAATCACAATGGAAGAATCCTTGACCACCAGAATCAGTGTCCCGAACAGCTTGGCGAAGAGATACAATCTGCTCAGTGTTCATATCCGAACTAGTTAGAATGCGCTGAGGACACAGATCAAATTGATTTCTGGAATATTTTGTACTTTAAATCCCTGACTTTACTGCAATTCTGTACATGTCATTTTCATCACGATCGATAATAACACCAAGTTGCTGGTTGGTAGTCGTAGCTGGTTGTTCCTGGTTTGTAGTGGTAGTTGGTTGTGGCTGGTTTGTAGTCGTTGTTAGTAGTGGCTGGTTTGTAGTGGTAGTTGGTAGTGGTGGGTTTGTAGTGGTAGTTGGTAGTGGCTGGTTGGTTGTCGTAGTTGGTAGTGGCTGGTAGTAGCTGGTTGGTAGTCGTAGTTGTAAGCTGATCGGTTGTTGTTACAGACGTAGCACACATCGCAAGTAAGTCGTCTTCAGACTGAAGTCTTTCTAGGATATCAGCTGGCAGACTCGAGGAAGTAAGTCCAATCTTGGGATCTTCTCCAAAGAGAGCATTGTACGGAGTTTGGTTTATCCCAGCGTAGTGAGAACAGTTCTTCTGCTGCTCGTTGAATTTCAGTCCAACTGTCCAATCTTGCGTTTTGTTGTCACTCATCCGTGCCACAAGGATGTCTTTGATGTCGCTGTTGGCTCGTTCAACAGATCCCTGGCTTTGCGGATGTCCGGGTTTCCCATGTACCATAATGAGCTGTGGCCACAGTTCTTTCAGCTCTGTGATGACATTGGCAGTAAATTCAGATCCGTTTGTCACTCTGTAGTATGGCTGGAGCCCCGAAAAGAAGGAATACATGTATGTCCAAAAGTTGGTACCCGACTTCAGCTGCTTGTTTTTAAGTCAGAGGCCTGAGTACAACAAATTTCGAAAGGTGGCACTGATAAACCATGATCCATCTAAACTATCCTTGTTGGGAAGACTACATATCTATTAGATCAACCTGACCACGGGAGTTAAATTCTCTGGTAAGGATAAGTTTAACCACGACGCCTTTGGTCTTTGGGCGAGTTCTCTTCTCTTGACAGACCTGGCAGTAAGACTTGAATAGTTCAACTACATCCTTGGTGATGTTGGCATATTTAACTTCCAGGTGCTTCAGCGTTCTGTCTCTGCCCCCCTGACCTGTAGCTATGTGAGCCTTTTTGATAATGTCATACGTGTCTTCTATGGTAACGCCATATCAAACATTTACCATTTGATTTTTGATTTCAAACTACTGTAATTATTCAGTATCGACCGATTACAGTGCTTACTGCACTTTGATTGATAATGTCATACGTGTCTTCGATGGTAACGCCATATCAAACATTTACCATTTGATTTTTGATTTCAAACTACTATAATTATTCAGTATCGACCGATTACAGTGCTTACTGCACTTTGATTGATAATGTCATACGTGTCTTCTATGGTAACGTAGCATAGTGGGTTGTCTGTAGCTGACTGTCTCTTCTTGATCAATTTTTCGACATCTCCACACTGTAGAACTTCATACTTCTTCAGTATGAAGTAATGGTGAGCAGACTTTGTTGTTGTTGTTTCTGTGGCTGTTTTCAAGCCATCGATAGTCTGGTAGTAAACGTCTTTTGGAATGAGATGTTCTAATGCGACGAATATCTCTTGAAAAGGGCCTCTCGGAACTCTATCTCACTGTTCATCTGATTCATATTGTTGATTTCAAATAAAGTGAAGGAATGGAAAATGCACTTCAGACACGGTTTTTATAATATTGATGTTGGCAAACTTGGAATAAACTGCTAAGCAATTAGCCCTTTGAACTTTAATTAAAGTTATCATTAAAGCCTTTAATGTTATTAATCTTTAATCGTTTATCTTGTTGTGAAAAGTTAAAAGTTTTTTATTGGCCAATCAGATGTGTTACTATTAATGATTAACGTTGGTATTTTAATTGATCATCGAAAAACAAACAAACAATTAGTTTAATTAATTAAACATTTTTTTCTTAATTCATCTATTTACATATTTATGATATCTTTTTATTGTTGAATATTTGATATGTTTTTACAAAAGAATGCAAGAAATATCTTTTGGGTAAAAATGTTCCAAAGGTTACTTTCCTTACTTTCAAACAACCTTTTTAAAGACAAACCATTACACACATTTCCTAAATCATGTTAGTGGCTTTGTATTAATCTATTTATGTATGTATGGTATCTTTTACATTTTTTTTTTTACATTTCATATGTTTTTTTTTTTTTTTTTTTTGGATAGAATGCAAAACCAAGTTTAGAATTTTCCAGGGAAAATGTTAGAAAAGGTTATTTTCCTTAGTTTCAAACAACCTTTTAAAAAGACACACCATTTCACACATTTCCTAAATCATGTCAATGTTAGGATATCTGTGTAAAAATGTATCATGATTTTCAGTCATTTCACGAAATTCCTGAAAAAATCAGGCATTTCGTGAAATCCCTAAGTGAATCAGTCATTTCACGTATTTCCTGAACTTTTTAGGAATTTCATGAAATTCCTAGTTTCACAGATTTCCTGTAACATATATGTGTGTGTGTGTGTGTGTGTGTGTAAACAGAAAATCGGCAAATGCCGGTCCGACACAAGTTATTAAAACGTCACACGCCTTTCACTATTTTAAATTTAATAAACTGTATAAATCAAAGCGCCAAAGGCACTGAAAGCCTGGGCATCTGAAGGGGTGAAGTAGAAGAAAGAAGAGGCCCAGAAGCTCAAACTTTCTATCACATTTGTACAGGCTTGAAACTTCTAGATCACATTTGTACAGACTAATAAAAATATCTCTACATTGTCTCACACTTACAGTCTGTAGAGTTAACAACAGAATGGAAAAACATAAATTTGTAAAGGCTGATGCAACCAATCAAAATGAGCAGCATGCAAAAAGGAATAGGCCTACTGCTGATAAATGTGGCCTATATGGTGCACACAACGTTTTTCTGATTCATAAAAGTGACCTACTTTTTGATACTGCACAAACTAATAACAAACTTGCAAGAGATGTCATTAAGACAAAAATTCCAACCAATTTTCAAGAGTATCTGACTGAAAATTTTATCTCTGAGTGCAAATAAGGTTTTCCTACGATTTTCCCCAGTGACCTACTTTTTGACCCGATATGATTCATTTTAAACTTGTCTGAAATATTTATCAAGGCAAATATTCTGATTGTTTGATTGATTTATAGTGTTAAACACCCTTTTCAACATTATTTCAGTTATTTCACGGCAGCCTGTGCACCTATCCATTTTTTCCTTGAGTTTCTTTTACCAGTACTACGCACAATATTCTTTCCAAGCCACTTGCTGCTTTCCCATATAACCATCGTCAAAACAATGATCAGCGGTGAGAGAGGAATGAATCCTGTCGCATTGACTCTTCAATCCTTGGAAAGAAATCGGCCCAGCCGGGGATCGAACCAGCGACCCCCTGCTCTCAAGTCCTGTACGCTACCGACTGAGCTACAGGGGCTGGACTCAAATATTCTGCCCAATTTCAATGTTAGATTTCGCTGTGTTTTAGAGAAACGTTGGTTTAAAATTACAAATATTCTGCCCAATTTCAATTTAAAGCCAAAGCTACCCTAAAACACAGTGAAATCTAACATTTTGACCAAGTTTCATTGACATTGGGCAGGAGGGTAGCTTGGTTGATATCCTTCTAGGATTTTCCATGCTTATACTGCTTTTGAAATGTATACAAATGGACCTATCGGTATTGTAAAGTCAAAAAGATTATCTAGACAAAATTTTGGCCCATCAATTTTCTTTAAATTTGGACCAAAACTTGCCTCTATGGTTTAACACTATTTTCAACATTGTTTCAATTATGTTGCAAAGGCCAGTGCATCTATACGTGCCTTCCTAGAATTAGTTTAACTTGTACTTTTTAAGCCACTGGCTACTTTACCACATAAACATAGTTGAAAAAATATACAGTAGTGAAAGGGGTTGAATCTTCTTCCCATGACTATCATCAATTGTCTGAAAGAAATAGGCAGAGCTCTGCAAACCTGGCTTTCAAGCCTTGTATTTAATAGACTGAATCACCTGTCTTGGCTAGGCTTTAAACACAAAAGGAAATTTGCATGGCATACTATCAAGACAGATGGACAGATCAGGATCTCTATTTACTTATCATTCATAAGAACTTTCTCAGTCTTATTCTCCTGAATTTTCTAGATTTAAAAGTAACACCTCTGATTGGCTAAACCATCTGGTTTAGCCAATCAGAAGTAGTGTTGTACTTTCAAATTTTGAAAATCTTGGATAATAAGACAAAGAACGTTCTTTAAGAACAGTTGGTGAATATGAACTCAGTTCATGTAATCAAAATATGGTCTCAAAAGTATAAACAAGTTGTCAGTGTTGTGACCAGGGGAGCAACCATTCGAAATCATCTAAGATAATTCTAATTTATTGCAAAAAAAAAAAAAAAAAAACAAAAAAAAAAAAACAAGGGTGATTGTAATCTGTCTTGTGTGACCTATTTATTTTCACCAAGATTGACCAAAATTTTAACTTGTGACCGTTGTATTTAGGAAACAAACTTGCTTACCCAATTTTCATATTTGCATAGTGGCATTTGTCAAAATTGTCTTAACTCCTTATCAAACAACAAAATTTTAGACTTGTCCAAATTGAAATCTACTGCAGACGACAAATCCAATGTGATGCTAATGCTGACATTGGAAAGTGTAGCAAAACAGTGTGGAAAAAGGAGAAAATACTGGTCACCAGCAATTTCTCCTGAGCCCCTCCTCCAGTATTTTCTAAATCCTCCTTCATCACAGTTGTTAAAACTCAGGATTGTGTGTTAAAGGATTAGATATTAATATAAAGACAAATACTAGGACTAAATGTGGTGAAGATTTGGCCAGAGATGTAGTCTTCAGAGGATTGGTGTTTGCTACAGTTTTACTTTTAACTTTATCCTAGACATGGTGCATAAAAATGATTTGCTGATTGTCAATATTTTTAGAGCAAAACATGGCCCTTTTTCGGGTAAAAAGAAAATGACTCTCCTTTTTGTAAACAAGCAGTTTGCTCTCTATTCTTTTTGATTCTTTAAAATTTAAGAACACTGGGCCTGTTCCTAATTCGTTCAATTCATTTTCTGCATTTTCGAAGTGATTCAAGATACTGCTGCTTTTATGTATACTAGCATTTTCCCCTCTTCCAACAATGCTTTCTACCCTATCTGGGACAAATTCCATCATTTGCAAAGGCTTTCAATTTGGTTAAGTGTAAAATTTTATCATTTGGTAAAAAGTTAAAACCAATTACTGCAGTCGAGCCCCATTAGCACAATCATTAGCGTATCGGACTTGAGAACAAGGGAGTCACTGGTTTGAATCCTTAGCTCAGCCAACTTCTCTTCGATGATGGTAGTCATTACGACACAATTCAATCCTCTCTCACTTAAGCACTGAGCTTTTATATTACCTTGATTCTGAATTTTGACGATTGGTAATCTTGGTATTTAGAAGTAGCCAATGATGGCGACAAATTTGAGATTGTTCCCCCATTGCTGATGGTGAAAATTCTAAGAAAACCAATGACTCACAGACATTGATTAAAGAAAAAAAGATAAATCTTCCTAATTGCAGATATATGCTGTTACTTGATTTTTTAATTCATGTTTCACTTAAAATTCATTTTAATAAAGTAGGTTGCAATAATGTGGGACAAACAAGCCTGGATGAAAAAGCCCAGGGATGAACATGCCCACGGCCAAGCTATAGTTTTTGGACAAACTAGCCTCGAACCAAATGCATGATAGGACAATAAAATATTTATCCTACATTATTCTTAATAACATTGTGGATTTACACAGATGAGTACTAATATTGACGGTCTTGAATTGCCCTGCACTCCGACACCTTTGAAAATTCATCAGCTTTGAAATATGTTCCTATTATTTTGGAAGGAGCGGTTCATATGCACACAGTAACTTTATTAATGAATTAACATCAAATTTGTCTGCAACAACTGGCAGTAAAAATAGGGATCCGTAAGCAGTGTGTTTATCAAAGTACTGAAAGTACTGTTGGAAGGCGAGTTTAATATATTCCAAATGTAGTACATATCCCTATAACAAGAGGGCCATGGTGGCCCTGAAGTCACTCACCTGAGCTTTTTTACCAAAACATGACCTATTTCCAATCGTTTCCTAGATAACATAACAATCATTCTAACAGACTTTCATGACAATTGGACTGAAAATGTGGCTTCTAGAGGGTACACAAGGTTTTTTCAAAGATTTGTCTCCATGACCTTGTTTTTTACTCAGTGTGAGCCATTTACAAACTCATCAAAGAAATCATCAAGACAAACAGTCTAATTTTCATGAGCATTGGACTGAAAATGTGGACTTTACAGTGTATACAAGGTTTTTTAAAGATTAAGCCCAGTGACCTACTTTTTGACCTGACATGACCCATTTTCAAACTCGTCCTGAAAATCATCAGACAACGTCTCTTACCAACATTCATGAGTATTAGACTAAAAATGAGGCTTATAGAGTGTACAAAAGGTTTTTCTATGATTAGACCAGGTGACCTAGTTTTAGACCAGAAATGACACACTCATCTAAAAAGAAGCGTAAGGAAGGTTTTTCAAAAATTTGATCCAGTGACCTAGTTTTTGACCCAATATGACCCAATTTCTGACACATCAAAGAAATCATCAAGATAAAAATTCTGACTACTTTTCATGAATATTTGATTGAAAGTGTGGCCTCTGTAGCAAATACAAGGTTTTCCAAAGATCTGACCTAGTGACCTACATGTAGCTTCTGACCCAGTATGACCCATTTTCAGACTCATCCAAGATATCATCAAGACAAACATCCTGACCAATGTTCAAGAGAAATGGACTAAAATGTGGTCTGTTGAGCATACAGAAGGTTTTTCAATGATTTTATCTGGTTTTCTAGTTTTTGACCAGACATGATTTTTGTTCTAAATTATCAAAGAAATCATCAAGACAAACATTCTGACCACTTTTCATGTTCCATGAGTGTCGAACGAGAAATGTGGCCTCTAGAGTGCACACAAGGTTTTTCTAAGATTTGACCTGGTGACTCAGATTTTGACCCAATGTGACAAATTTTCAGTCTAGGCTGAGATATCATAAAGACAAACATTCTGACAAAGTTTCATCAGTATCAGACTGAAAATGTGGCCTCTAGAACGTACACAAGGTTTTACCAAGGTTTGATCTAGTGACCTAGTTTTTGACCCAACATAAACCATTTTCTAAGTCGTCGAAAATATTATCAAGACAAACATTCTGACTTACTTTCAAGAGTATTGCACTAAAAATGTGGCCTCCAGAGCATGCACAGTATTTATAAAAGATTTGACCTCGTGACCTAGTTTTTGACTTGACGTGACCAAGTTTCAAACTTGTCTGAAATATTATCAAGACAAACCTTCTGACCATGTTTCATGAGTATCTGACTGAAAATGTAGCCTCTAGAGCGTACAAAAGCTTTTTCAAAGATTTGGCCTAGGAACCTAGTTTATGACCTGACGTGACCCATTTTCAAAATTGTTGGAGATATCATCAAGACAAACATTCTGGCAAAGTTTCACGAGTACCCGGCTAAAAATGTGGCCTGGAGAGCGTTTGCAAGGTTTTTCTACGATTTGATGTCGCGACCTTGTTTTTGACCCGACATTACCTATTTTCAGTCCTGTTCCACATATCATCAGGATAAAATTCTGACCATTTTTCATGAGTATCAGACTGAAAATGGGGCCTCTAGAGCGAACACAAGGTTTTTCTATGATGTGATGGTGACCTAGTTTTTGACCTGACATGACCCATTTACGAGCTTATCTGAGATGTCATCAATACAAACATTCTGCCCAAGGTTCATGATTATTGAACTGAAAAAGTAGCCTCTAGTTCATACACAAGATTTGACCTAGTGACCTAGTTTTTGACCTGACGTGACCTACTTTCAAACTTATATGAGATATCAAGACAAACATTCTGATCAACTTTAGTGTGTATCCGACTGAAAATGTGGCCTCTAGAGCATACACATGTTTTTTTTTTTTTGTTGTTGTTGTTGTTGTTGTTTTTTTTTTTTTTTTTTTTTGTTGTTGTTGTTGTTGTTGTTGTTTTTTTTTTTTTTTTTTTTTCTAAGATTTGACCTAGTAACCTACTTTTTGACTCGACATGACCCATTTGTGAACTCGCCCAAGATAACATCAAGACAAACATTCTGACCAAGTTACTTGGGTATCCAAAGGAAAATGTGGCATCTAAAGCGTACACAAGGTTTTTCTAAGATTTGACCTAGAGACCTAGTTTTTGACCCAATGTGACCCATTCGCGAACTTGTCAGACATATCATCAAGAGAAATATTCTGACAAACTTTCTTGAGTATCTGAAAACATACGGTACCGGAAATATTGCTAGATACCTACACTTTCTCCACATCCCACAATGTTTTCTATATTTTCAAAAGCGAATTCGATTTATAGAGCATAATACATGTTCCAGTGGCAAGCTAACGAACAGGGATTTGAAAACGTTTTTGTAAAACAAATTAGTGGCTCGTAAAAAGTGACTGCTCTTTTCCCTATTTGCTCTCAACAGAAAAACTGACTTTTTCATGAAACATTGTTGGAAAAGATTAAAATGCTGATTACCCGCATTTTGTCATTTTCTTATGGTGTTGAGAAATTATTTCTTTCTCTTGTTTGTTAAGACTTGGAATTGTTTGGATAAGGCTAAAATGGAGACTTTACACCCTAAAAAATCTTTACCATGCTCAGTTCATACACTTTTTGGATAAAAACATGGAGAGAGAAAACATTACTTGTTTGAGTAATGGTTTCTCCTAACACATTTTTTTCTTAATCTTCCAAGCACCATTATTTCCAAAACCCTTGACAGAATTTTTAGCTAAAAACCATTCTCTTTACCAGGGAAGAAAATATCTGACTATCAAATTAAAAGCATTGGCAGCAAACAAATTGATAATGGCTCAAAGGCTGTAAATAATGTTAAAGAGTTATATTTTGTCAAAAGGAGAAAAGCTTACTACCAGCATTTTCTCATGTTGCCACAATGTCTTCAACTTTCTCATTTTAAGTAAAACCAAGTTTCAAGGAAATTTAAGTATTAAGACTTGTGTCCAAATTGAAATTTTGTTTTACTCATTACATAGTCTTCAAAGGGCAAGAAAATATTGTGAGGAAGTAAAAATGCTAGCAACCACCATTTTCTCCTTTCACCACAATGTTTTCAACTTTCTTATGGTATGTTAACCTCAGTTCAGGAAAACAATACTTTCCATCATTCTTAGTATACAGACTATACAAGTCAAACCATTTGGTTCAGTTTTTTTAGAGAACTTGCGACCTTTCGCAGGGCTGGCCATTACACTGAAAATCACTGTCTCTATCAACTTTAACAACTTGCAAAATTTTGGGCTGAAGTCATTATTTAATGTCAGTTTCGCTTCAAAAACTTTCATTACTTCGATACTTGTATCAAACAATGAAGAGTATTTTGACAACAATTGCTCTACAGAACCAACTTGGCGAGTCCAATTAATTTTCTTCCAATAAAGCTTGAGTTACATTAATCCTGTACCGCAAAATGCCGCCTTTTAATGACTCTGGGGAAAAAGCCTTCTGAAATCATTGTGGGAAAAGGAAAAAATGCTGGTAACCAGCATTTTATCCTCTTCCCACAATGTTTTCTTCCATATCAAAGTAAATTTGCACCGTTTGAGCCACATTAATATTGTCGTCTGCAAATGCTTTCAATGTGGACAAGGCTAAAATTTTGTCGTCTGGTAAAGTTTCTTCCAAATAGAGAAGGACTGGTCATCTCCATTCACAACAATTAATGGTAAATTTCTTTTGATGACCATATCTGAGAGTTACTTTACCTTGTCTAGAACTCTATCTCCTGTGTAAGTTTTCAGCAACACGGTTGCTCAAGTTTCACAAAGTACTTTGAACAGTGTTCTCACTAGGATTTTGCAAGATGTACTCCAGAAATCCAAATCAGGAAAAAGTTGGATTCCAAACTGAAAAATTGGATTGCAGCCTGATCGAAGAAGTTGGATTCCCCTAGAGTCAGGATGAATTTTCATACACAAGTAATAAACATGTAAAACCTGTAAATTTAGATTTGTGCATCATGGAGACATATTTCTGTAATGGACAAGTCTAAATTTACATTAGAAACTGCTAGCTTACACTTTATTTGTAATAGCGCAAAGGATTAAAGAGCTCTTTACTTTACCTTTTATTTTGACGAATGTAAATAATTCAGCATGATAATGCATATTTTAAATATTCATAATAATAATGGGCCGGGCCCCGGAAGCTCAGTGGGCAGCGTACAGGACTTGAGAACAGGGGGTCACTGGTTTGATCCCTGGCTCAGCCAATTTCTTTCCGAGGACTGATGCTAGTCATTGCAACAGGATTCATTCCTCTCTCACGACTGATCATTGTCTCAATGATGGTTGTGTGGGAAAGCAGCCAGTGGCTTCAAAAGAATATTGTGTGTAGTACTGGTAAAAGAAACTATAGGAAAGCATGAATAGGTGCACTGGCCGCCGCAACATAATTGAAATAATGTTGAAAACTGTGTTAAACACCACATTGTCTCAATCAATCAATAACAATGATGGAAACAATTCTTTACCCATTTTCACAAACATTTGTAAATTCAGTTCTAATACCATTTTGATTTGTAATTAGAATTGAATTTAGAATTATCTGTCCATGTGGACCATGGTGCCAATTAACTCTCTACCAAATGACAAAATTTTGAACTCGTCAGTTTTGACTGCATTTGCAGACAACAAATTAAAGGTGGTTGAAATAGTCAAAATTATCTTTTGAAGGGTAGAAAACATTGTGGGAAAAGGAGAAAATGCTGGTTATCAGCACTTTCTCCTTTTCTCTCAATATTTTCAAAAGTCCTCTTTCTAAGGTCGTTAAAACTCGGAATTGTGTGGTAAAGGGTTAAATGTTTTCCTTGACAATGTTTTAGACCTGTCCAAATTCAAAGCCTGCATAAATTTGCAGATGACAAGATAAAGATGATTTGAACAATCTCCTTACTTGGTCTTTAACAACGTCGAAAACTTTGTGGGAAAAGAAGAAAATGCTTCTTTACTCACAATGTTGTCTGAGGCTTTCTTTCTCAAACTTGTTAAATTCTGGATAATGGATTGTTTGGTAAAGGATTAAATAGCTTTATGTTTTTTTTTTTTTTTTTAACTTTAACACTTGTCTGATCATAAAGAATGACGCATGGAAATTTTCCAAAACAATAGTCATCGAGGCCCCTGCATCTAATCTCATATCACAATCTGTACTCTCAATCTGCACTGAAACATTGCTTTCTGAGCTAGACGGTGATCTTAGTGTGAAAAGTGGCTTTCTCCCTCATTTTCATTTTCAGACTCTGGCTGAAAATTCGATGTTCATTCAGTAAATGAATTTTGGACTTTTCCTTGTTTTTCTTGTCCCGTTTGGCCTTAGGATGTGAACGTATTTTAGCCTTTTATAGTCTTTTTCGTACACATCTTGCTTACATGACCTGACCTTTCTAGCTAACACTCTTTGCATTCTTATAGAAACATGTCTGTCATGATTAGTTTTACCACACCTAAACCTTGGTTTTTGATGCCTCATTGTCCACCAGTTCCAAACTAACAAACACATCAACTGCCTTTTTCATAGTTAATTCTACTTCTGACAATTAACTTCCTCTAAATAAGTGTTCTGCAATCTACAGACAAAACAATTTCTCGGCTCATCTAAAAATGTCTCGAACTAACAAGACTCACTTAGCCACATCATTTATAGTCTGTCAAATACCGGGTTACAGTTTCATTTTCACTTTGCATCTTACAATGAAACTTAAACCGTTCTCCAATGATGAGCGTTTTTAGTTGCATGCAATTTTGAATAAAGGTTTTCAACTATGTCGAAAGTCTTATCACTAGGTTTTTGAGGTTTAACAAAATTACGGAGCAGGCTTAGATCAGATTCTAAGTCTTAGACACAAAAGTAGCTCGTTTCTGATCATTATCAATGATGCTAATTTGCATGGAAAACCACTGTTCTTCGTGCTCCACCCAGCTGTCGAAGTACAGTCGAAACTGCTCTATTTTACCAACATTTCACGATATATTTACTGCATACGGAGAGTGCAAAACTTTCTTGTCGCCACTGTAATGTTTTTTTTTTTTCAGGTCCGGACAACAGCAATAAGCAGCATAAATTAAGTTTATCCTGTCACCTCCTATATATTCCGTCGTATAACAGGGGGGTCATATAAACTTGGTGATATACGGTCACTTGACCACGTGACTAGGTTTATTATGTCAGGTGGTCACGTGATCAAGGTTTATTAGGCTAGTTGGTCATGTGACTAGCCGGAACTCCTTTTTTTGGGTGCCGGTACACGAAATCAATATTTCAAAGTAAAATTATCGCTTAAAATTCGATGCACATATTGATTTTTCTTATTATTTAAAATAAATTAGAATTCTTCGCCACAACATTCTTCCGAGGGTTTACGTCACCTTTATGACGTAGTCAATATTATTCATGACGTCATTATTACAGCTGCATACCAAAAGCGCTTTGCACAGATCGCCATACAAGTGTGTTTTTTTCATAGTGCGAAAGATGTCAATACGTGCCTTAATTTCGAGCGAAATATTCTATCTAGTCGGATTTATGTTCGTAAAAGTGAAACAGGATATACAGAATAGTGTCGTGGATTGGAAAATTTGAAGAATAGACAGTAGTGTCTTTGATTCCAGGAAATTTTGTCAGGCTCGGCTCGGGAATTTTATAGTATCAGTACCATAAGATATTGAAAAAAAGGTACAGTCTTTGTATCATGTCTGTTTTTTTGTTTTGTTTTGTTCATTTACAGTGCGCGACAGGATAAATAGAATAGCTGGTTGGTGTCTTGGATGGGTTAAGTTTATCGGGCTCGGCTCTGGAATTTATCCGGTTCGCCTTCGGCTCACCAGATAAATTCCTCCGCCTTGCCCGATAAACTTAAGCCATCCAAGACACAAACCATCTATTCTCTATTTATCCTGTCACCTCCTATAAATTCAGTCGTATAACAGGGGGTCATATAAACTTGGTGATATACGGTCACCTGACCACGTGACTAGGTTTATTATGTCAGGTGGTCACGTGATCAAGGTTTATTAGGCTAGTTGGTCATGTGACCAGCCGGAACTCCTTTTTTAGGTGCCGGTACACGAAATCAATATTTCAAAGTAAAATTATCGCTTGAAATTCGATGCACATATTGATTTTTCTTATTATTTAAAATAAATTAGAATTCTTCGCCTCAACATTCTTCCGAGGGTTTACGTCACCTTTACGACGTAGTCAATATTATTAATGACGTCATTAATACAGCTGCATACCAAAAGTGCTTTGCACAGTTCGCCATACAAGCGTGTTTTTTTCATAGTGCGAAAGATGTCAATACGTGCCTTAATTTCGAGCGAAATATTCTATCTAGTCGGATTTATGTTCGTAAAAGTGAAACAGGATATACAGAATAGTGTCGTGGATTGGAAAATTTGAAGAATAGACAATAGTGTCTTTGATTCCAGGAAATTTTGTCAGGCTCGGCTCGGAAAGTTTATGGTATCAGTACCATAAGATATTGAATAAAAGGTACAGTCTTTGTATCATGTCTGTTTTTTTTTTCCTGTTGTTGTTCATTTACAGTGCGTGACAGGATAAATAGAATGGATGGTTGGTATCTTGGATGGGTTAAGTTTATCGGGCTCGGCTCTGGAATTTAACCGGTTCGCCTTCGGCTCACCAGATAAATTCCTCCGCCTTGCCCGATAAACTTAACCCATCCAAGAAACCAACCATCTATTCTCTATTTATTGTTTACTGAAATTCTTTGCTCTCGGAACGTATGCAGAACTACAATTAATCAAAGTACATTAAATATACTTCCACCTAATGCGGATCAAAGTTCTAAAATACTACAGTTGATAGCATTAATTTATGACTTATCTAAAGAAGAAAATCGTGTATCTATGCGTTTGGCATACAATTATTGTTGTAAAGAAAGTGTTTTTGGGTGTAATGACAGTAGTTTTGGGTGATTTTCAAGCGGTTTTGGGTGTTTCCATACTTATTCACCTGCGATAAACTAGGACATGTCAAAGCTGCGGAAGGAGACTTATTTAAAATTTAGAGCGAATTCTAGGACACTTAACTCTGAAATTCACTGTTTGTGTAATTGGCTTACACAGATTTTTTTACCCACATGTTAATTTCACATATCAATTGTTGATCTACGAGGACCTATTTTTTTCTTGAAACAGAGAAGTGAATCGTCTCCAGTCACCTTCCAAAAAGCTATCTGATTGGTTAAATTATTTATGCATTGTGGAGAAAAGTAGGTCCTATTGACGTCGTTTTTACTGCTTTCGATTGGCTTATTAAAACTACAATTTATTTGTTGCTGTGCCAATACGATCATAACAATCAACTGATCCCAAGTATTTTGCATTTGCCTAAAACTATGTTTTTCAGGAATTTGATTTCATTCTCTTTGTAAATTTGAAGTTTCTCCCTGTTGTTCTGATTCAATTCACAATGCTCTGGAACTGTTTTTGTTCGTTTGTACTCAAGATGTATAGAACTATTTGGAAGGTGGTTGGATAAAAACTGTTCAGAGGCATTTGCAGCAAACTGCCGAGTGACTACATATGAAGGCTCTCGCCTTCAAAAAACCTAACTCTTTCAGTGCCTATTATCACTTAACCCTTAACTCTTTTCCAAACGACAAAATTTTAGACCTGTCCAAATTCAAATAAGTTGCAGACGACAAAATAAAGTAACTGAAAAATTGAAATCTTTTTCGGGAAGGGTAGAAAACATTATCGGAAAAGGAGGAAATGCTGGTTACCAGCATTTTTCCCCTTTTCCCACAATGTTTTCAAAAGGCTTCTTTCTCAGGGTCATTAAAAGTTGGGATTGTTAGGTAAAGGGTTAAATTGTTCAATACAATGGATGAATTTTTCAAGCCACTTATAATTATATGCTGTAACATGGCGATTGCAAAATTGTTGTTTCACGTCAATCGAGCAAAAAATGTGGCCTCTAGAGTGTCCACAGGGTATTTCTTTAATTTGACCTAGTGACCTAGTTTATGGCCCCAGGTGACCAAATTTCAAACTTATCCAAGATTTAATTAAGACAAACGTTTTGACCAATTTTCAAGTCAATTGAGCGAAAAATGTGGCCTCTAGAGTGTCCACAAGGAATTTCTTTAACTCTTTACCATACAATCCCGACTTTTAACGACCCTGTGAAAACCTTGTGGGAAAAGGAGAAAATACTGGTAACCAGTATTTTCTCCTTTTCCCACAATGTTTTCTATCCTACCCAAAACAATTTTCAATTTTTCAATTACATTTTTTTTTTGTTGTTGTTGTCTGCAAATGCTTTCAATTTGGACCAGTCTAAATTTTTGTCGTTTGGTTAAGAGTTAATTTGACTTAGTGACCTACTTTATGACCCCAGGTGACCCAATTTCAAAGTTATCTCAGATTTAATTAAGAAAAACATTCTAATCCAATGTTCAAGTCAATTGAGCGAAAGATATGGCCTTAGAGTGCCCACAAAAACCTAGTTTTCGACCCCAAATGACCCAATTTTGAACTCATCCGAGTTTTTGTCAAGACAAACATTCTGACCAAGTTTCATGAGTACTAGACTGAAAATGTGGCCTCTAGAGCGCACACAAGGTTTTTCTAAGATTTGACCAAGTGACCTAGTTTTTTCCCGCACATGATCCAATTTCTAACTTGTCCGAGATTTTATCAAGACAAACATTCTGACCAAAGTTCACAAGCATCTTACTGAAAATGTGGCCTCTAGAGCGCACACAATGTTTTTCTAAGATTTGACCTAGTGACCTAGTTTTTTACCCCAAATGACCCAGTTTCAAACTCGTCTGAGATTTTATCAAGACAAACATTCTTACCAAGTTTCATAAGTATCTGACTGAAAATGTGGCCTCTAGAGCGCACACAAGGTTTTTCTAAGTTTTGACCTAGTGACCTAGCTTTTAACCCCACATGACCCAATTTCAAAATCGTTCGAGATTTTATCAAGACAAATATTCTGACCAGGTTTCACAAGTATCTGACTGAAAATGTGGCCTCTAGAGCGCACACAAGGTTTTTCTAAGATTTGACCTAGTGACCTAGTTTTTGACCCCACATGACCCAATTTCGAACTCGTCCAATATTTTATCAAGACAAACATCCTGAGCAAAATTCACAAGTATCTGACTGAAAATGTGGCCTCTAGAGCGCACACAAGGTTTTTCTAAGATTTGACCTAGTGACCTAGTTTTTGACCCCACATGACCCAATTTCGAACTCGTCCGAGATTTTATTAAGACAAAATTCTGACCAAGTTTCATGAGGATCGGACCAAAAATGTGGCCTCTACAGCGTACACAAGGTAAAAAGTTGACGACGGACGCCGCACGACGGACGCCCGACACAGCACGATCACAATTGCTCACCATGAGCACTTTGTGCTCAGGTGAGCTAAAAAACATAAGTCAAACACATACAAGGGCCAACAATTGGCTGTTGTTTTTCGACGGATAAAAATTTCCCTTACAATTTTTGAAAAAGGTCAGCCTAGGAACATTTCTGTGAAATTATTTCAAAATCTGACCAGCCATTCCAGAGAGGAAGAATTAAGAAATTCCTCTTCATGTCCCTGTAGTGCAAATAGCCCCCACTACCAGAGCCATGTTTCTTGACAGATCACAATTTTGCGAACACTTTTTGAAAAGAGTCACCCAAGGAACATTTCTGTGAAATTATTTCAAAATCTGACCAACAGTTTCAGAGAAGAAGAATTTTTAAGAATTTCTTCATGTCCGTATAGTGTAAGTAGCCCACAACCATCAGAGCCATGTTTCTGGACGGATCATAATTTCTCGAACAATTTGCGAAAAGGGTCACCCAAGGAACATTTCTGTGAAATTATTTCAAAATCTGACCAGCCGTTTCAGAGAAGAAGAATTTTTATGAATTTCTTCATTTCCGTATAGTGCAAGCAGCCCCCATTCACCAGAGCCATGTTTCTTGACGGATCAAAATTTGCGAACAATTTTTGAAAAGGGTCACCCAAGGAACATCTCTGTGAAATTATTTCAAAATCTGACCAGCCGTTTCAGAGAAGAAGAACTTTTAAGAATTTCTTCATATCCGTATAGTGCAAGTAGCCCCCATTCACCAGAGCCATGTTTTTCGACAGATCAAAATTTCGCGAACAGTTTTTGAAAAGAGTCACCCAAAGAACATTCCTGTGAAATTATTTCAAAATCTGACCAGCGGTTTCAGAGGAGAAGATTTTTAAAGAATTTCTTAGAAAATTCCATTTCGTTGCCATGGAAAAAATAGCTTTTAATGGAATCAAATTTTGTGAACAACTTTTAAAGAGGACCTCCCAAGGATCATTCCTGCAAAGTTTGGTCCAAATTGGCCCAGTGGTTTAGGAGGAGATGATGTTTAAAGAATTGTTGACGACGCACGACGAACGACGTACGACGCATAGACGCACGACGCACGACGAACGACGGACACCGGGTGATCCTGAAAGCTCCCCTTGAGCACGTTGTGCTCAGGTGAGCTAAAAACCAGTCATCATTAAATTTGTACAAAGGTGTGACATCAATTGCCAGCCTATTTGACCAGGTGCAACTTGAAATTTGCCCTCACTGCAAATTTATGCCATGTTAACAGGTGGGCATGGACCTGATTGAATGCCAAATGGCAGTGTAGTCTGATCAATGCCTAACTATTCATGGAACAAGGAAATGTATAAATTGGTCATAGTCCAATTTTATTAGTCCCCTACCGGCGAAGCCGAAGGGGACGTTAGGTTTGCACTCCGTCTGTCCGTCTGTCCATCTGTCCGTCCGTCCGTCTGTCCATCTGTCCGTCAGTCCGGCAATTCAGTTTTCCGGACTTTTTTTCTAAACGCTGGTACATATTGAGCTGAGTTTTGGTGTGTAAGTCACTCACCATCACTTACAGATCAAATTTGACTTTCGTTCCGGTCCACTGGTTTTTCACGGATTTACGGGCCTTGGACTTACAAAATTTCACTGATAAATCAGTTTTCCGGACTTTTTTTCCTAAACGCTGGTAGGTATTGATCTCAGATTTGCTGTGTAACTCAACCACCATGACTTACAAATCAAGTTCGACTTTCGTTCTGGTCCACTGGTTTTTCACGGATTTACGGGCCTTGGACTTACAAAATTTCACTGATAAATCAGTTTTCCGGACTTTGTTTTCCAAATGCTGGTAGATATTCACCTGACTTTTGCTGTGTAAGTCAACCACCATGACTTACAGATCAAGTTCGAGTTTCGTCCCGCTCCACTGCTTTTTCACACATTTACGGGCCTTGGACTTACAAAATTTCACTGATAAAACATTTTTCTGCACATTTTTTCTAAACGCTGCTACATTTAGAGCTGATTTTGGTGTGTAAATCAATCACCATGACTTACACATCAAGTTCGAGTTTCGTCCCGCTCCACTGCTTTTTGACGCATTTACGGGCCTTGGACTTACAAAATTTCACCGATAAAACATTTTTCCGCACTTTTTTTCTAAACGCTGCTACATATAGAGCTGATTTTTGGTGTGTACATCAACCACCATGACTTACACATCAAGTTCGAGTTTCGTCCCGCTCCACTGCTTTTTGACGCATTTACGGGCCTTGGACTTTAAAAATTTCACTGACATGCCAGCGATACATTCGGCCGGTAGGGGACTGTGTATTGCTATGCAATACTATTAGAATGCTTGTTATAACTGAAATAAAATATATATTAAAATATATTTGAAGATCTAAAACGTATTAAATGCAGTAAGTCGGTGTGTGTGACTGTAAATGTTGATCCCTGCCCCCACTGTGTTATGAGATGACAAATATTATTTTATTTCATATGGTCTGCCAAGCACGACTCAATGACCTTTTGCGGTCAGGATCAGACTGAACAGAATGGGCACTTTCTGACAAGCAGATATTTTCCCCCAATAATAAGTTTGAAACAGCAATAATCGAGCTTTTACAATTGCCTTGAAAGTTTCATTCAAGCTAAGGTGTAACGGTAAATACATGCTTTCATGATTGTGGTATATTGAGGGTGACTTTTTGCCTTCACTGTATTTTGTATTATTCATTTATATACTTTTTTTTTTGTGTGTGTGTTTCCCTTTTACCATGTCTTTAATCCTTTGGCACACAAGCATGAGTTTTTTTTAGCAACCCCGAGAAATTAGACTTTTGAAGGCATTGTGGGAAAGGGAGAAAATGCTGGTCACCTGCGTTTTCTCTTATTCCCGCAATGTTTTCCAACCTTCCAGAAACAAATTTAATTATTTTGTGTTACATCTAATTTGCCGTCTGCAAATGCTTTCAAGTTGGACCATCCTAAAACATTGTTGTGTGTTAAAGTGTTAAGAGTTTAGTTCATGTAATCTGTATTTAGAAATTTTTTATTAATGCTGCATTCTACAAGCCAGTGTATATACACAAATTGAGTTTGTTTCCCCGTGTAAGTTGTCAATTAGCTTAAAAATATTCTAATTAAATTTAGTAGATCTAAGTTTTTACTGAATCTCTGTAAATTAACAAGATTTGAAAACATCCTGGCCTCTGGAGGCAAAGATCAGGTAACCAGTTGTGCAGCCTGATCTTGGTCTCTCACGACATAAACTGTCAAAAATAGTCTGAATCACATTTTTTTTTGTTATGCTTGTTCTATATATTTTACGTTCCTAATTGATTGTATGAACAGCATGTACTAAGTTTTATTGAAAGTATTCGGAATCCTACAGTTTTGCTGTCAAACCGATGATACTCACACAGTGAAGGACTGATTTTGTGTTTGGAAGGGGATAAAATGCTGCTGCCCAGCATTGCTTCTTTTGCCATTATGATTCCAATAGGTCCATTGACCAGGGTGGATATAAACAGGGTAGTGTAACTATAACGATAGCTGTACATAGCCCCTGTGTCAAGCCGGTAATTTATTTTCTCTTTTCTCTCCATATTGTTGGGTAGGGAGGACGATGGCCAGCCTATGCTTTTGAAAGCGTAGTCTGGCCTTCGGCCCACACTGCAAACAATCACAAGTAAATGTAAACAAACCTTTTACAATTCAATATACAAACGAAAAGAATCCCATTCATATCCATTTGTTTTTACATGCATAACCCCCTGGCAAACACATGTGTAATTGATCTGATTGGTCGATTAACTTAAGCCTCAAATGACAAAGGGGCCCACAGCAGAGAAACACACACGAAATATTTAGATTAGGATCGACATATGCAATTTATATTCTCTGTGTGTTTTTTTTAAGCAGCTCACTGTACGTTATAAACCGATATTCATACGATTAGTCTAAATTTTCTTTGGAATCCGCCATTTTCTTTGATTGATAGAGAGCTAGATTTATGTACAAATATCAAAACAAATTTTAGTTTATTCAAAGCAGACGATAAAACAGGCCGAGCTGGTCCCATTGTTTACAACCTAGCGTGGACAATGGTGCTCGTCCCGCTTGTTTTCATTTTATATATAAACCTATAATACAATGAAGAAATTACCTGTAGTTCTACGCGGTTTGCACGATCTGCGGTGAAATTATTACCGGTGTTAAAAAAGATATAATAAGATTCGTAGTAATCAATACAAAACAGACTTATTAAATGCCAGCAAACAGTATAAGTCTATCTTGAATTTAAAAAATTCTAAATTAAAAAAAAAAAAAAAAAAAAAAAATGTAGAAATAGAATTAAAAACATGCGAAGTAAAAATCCAAAAGCTTACTGGAATTATATTAAAAGTTTGAATAAAGATACAAAGAAAGACAATTTAAATGTGAACGATTTTTATAATTTCTTCAAAGATCTCAACTCTTCGTTGGATGAAGATGATGAGCCCCCAACCACTGATTATCCTGACCTTGACGTTCAAAATGACCTTGATAATGAAATTACCGAGGAGGAAATTAAGCAATGCATTAAACAATTGAAAAATGGAAAAGCAAGCGGTATAGACAATATTATTAATGAATATTTAAGGCATTCTATAAATATTCTGCTACCAGTTTATGTCAAATTATTTAATCTTGTTTTAAAGCAGGGTATTATCCCAGATTCTTGGTCAAAGGGGTGTATCATTCCTATTTACAAAAGCAAAGGAGACATAAACTCTCCAGAAAACTACAGACCCATAACGCTTTTGAGTTGTATGGGCAAGCTATTCACCTCTATTTTAAATGCAAGACTAAATAGATTCAATGAAATGAATAACTTATTATCTTATAATCAGGCAGGTTTCCATAAAAAAGCATTCTACAACTGATAACAGCTTTATCCTTTATGCATTATCAGAATATTTAAAAACCAGAAAAAGTAAGCTCTTTTGCGCATTTATCGATTTCAAGAAGGCATTTGATTCTGTTTGGCGCGCAGGACTTTGGTGTAAACTTCTGAAATACAACATATATGGAAATTTTCTTAATGTTATTAAGAGTATGTACAAAATATAAAAAGTTGTATATCCATAAATGGTAAAAAAATTGATTTTTTCCAATGTTGTAGAGGCCTAAGACAAGGAGAAAATCTATCGCCAATTTTATTTTCTCTGTACCTGAATGATTTAGAACATTACTTGATAAATAATGGAGCGCCGCACTTAGATCTTAGTGATGAATATTTAGATATCTTTGTTAAATTAGTTGTTGTATTATATGCCGACGATACGGTTATTTTTGCCAAAACAGAAGAGAGCCTAGTTGAAGCGTTGAATGTTTTTTCTAAATACTGTGAAAGATGGAAGCTCCAAGTTAATTTTGACAAAACGAAAATCCTTATATTTGGTGACCGGGCAAGTAATAAACGTGATTTGAGAATAGGTGATCATACGATTGAAATTGTCCGTGAATTTAACTACTTAGGTGTAGTTTTTTGCAGGAGCAGGTCTTTTGCTGCTGCAAAAGAGTATGCCGTCCAAAAAGCTAAGAAAACAATGTTTAGTCTATTCCAAAAAATACGTAACTTAAACCTATCCGTTGAATGTCAACTAAAGCTTTTTGATACCATGGTACTGCCCGTCTTATTATATGGTTGTGAAGTATGGGGTTTTGGTGATTTAACTGCTGTTGAAAAGGTTCATACAGATTTCATGAAATATATTTTACACGTGAAAAAGAATACACCTAATGTTATGTTGTATGGGGATTTAGGAAGATTCCCATTGTCAGTAATTGTGAAGAAACGTGTTATTGGCTATTGGTTTGATCTACTGATAGAAAATAACAAATTATCTGCAGTTCTTTATAATTTCTTATTGAATTACTACAATGCACCAAATCGGCAACTGAAATGGTTTGAATTTGTTAAAAATACTTTGGACAGTTGTGGCTTAAGCTTTGTTTGGAATGGCCAGTGTTATACTGGCTCAAAAATAATGCTTCTGAAAAGAGTTGATGATATTCTAAAATCTCAATTTTTACAAATTTGGCACTCTGATTTGATGTGTTCCCGAAAATGTATTAATTATAGAATGTACAAGTTCGAACATGAATTTGAAGACTTTTTAACACCTTAGATGGTAAGCTTCTCCAGTCTGTTATTAATTTTAGGTTTTGTAATAATTATCTTCCAATAGAAAAGGGTCGTTGGTTAGGTATAGAAAGAAGTGATAGAAAGTGCAAAATGTGTTCTCTAAATGAGGTTGGTGATGAATTTCATTATCTTTTTCGGTGTAATGCTTTTGATAATGAGAGAACACATATTCTGACGAGATCCCAATGTAGAAATCCGAATATCATACCTTTAGAAATATTATGAACACAAATATTTCCAAGAAACTAACTAAACTAGCAAAGTTTTTATTTATTGTATTGAAAAATTGTAAACTATCCACCTGACTTTGTTCCTATATTTTTCATTAATTTTATGACCGGTACCAAACCGTACAGATTTTTCCATTAGTCTTTCCTCCCTCACTCTGTTCACCTATGTATCAGTAATGTTTGTTTTCTTTTTCTTCGTATATCTTGTAGTTGATATACCATACAGCCTGGTAATAATTATTTCATGTTTTGTTGTTACCTCATATCACATAAATGTAAATGTGCTGAGAGAATGAATAAAACTTGAAACTTGAAACTTGCTGTTTTTGCGCACCGTCACGTGAACAGCAGGTGCGCGTAAACTAACTGTTCAGGCTCTATCCCTCCTCTCTTTTTGAGATCTTGCACAAAAATTAAATTTATTGGAAGTACTGCATTACATGTATATTTATAACACTTTTCATTTATGTATATTGCCCTAATTGTATTTTGTAAATACTTGGGTGAAATAAAAAGTACTGTTCTGTTCTGTTCTGTTCTGTTCTATTCTACTCTGTAAGTCCAATTTGCCGAACTCGTCTGTTACCGAAACATCTGTCACCCCTTCAAATCTGTCGGGGAACTGTCTCGAAAACTTGTGTCGGGGAACTGTCTTGTCGGGGAACTGTCTTGATACCCCATTATGCTACCAGGGCAATTTCGTTTGCATGATCAGTAATAATAAGTTCATTAAACAATAAACGGTTTCGTGTTATAAAAAAACATACTGTTGACTTTTGGAAAACTCTCGACCCAAAAACTGATGGTACGGCATTCTTTGAAAACACCCCGTTGACAAAATGGTCGTAACAGAGCCTTTGCGTGTCGTTGAATTTGTAGTTAGTTTTTTTTTCCATCAATCCGAATCCAGGCATTTAAAATTTCATCACTGGCTGATTCTTGCCCTACGTCATATTCGGATTCTATTTCCGCTTAGTAACGCCATAGCAACGTCCAACTCGGTGGACGCTACCCGTAATAGGCTATTTGTTAGTGTAAAAAAAAGAAGCTGCATTCGACAGCAAATTGTTATTTTCGCGTCAAAATTGTATTTGAACATGATGTACGATTATCATGACCGTCTTCCGGACGTAGTTCAAGGGCGGTGCAATTGAATTTGATGAATGTTAATGAATAACTATTTGTCAACCCTCAGAATAATCGAAGATTACATTGATATTTCTCTCAACTACTTCAGATTTATATCACAGCCAAAACCAGAGAAATTCTTATATGGGCAACGTCGGACATCCGGGCATTTTCGAGAGACTCATTTTAGAGGATCATAATCAAATAGATCTATATCTACATAGAATTTAGCACGGAAAAAAGGACGAACATACCTCTGTGACCTGTGTAAAATTCCAAATCCTATCCACAAATAATCAACATAAGGGTGAAGATCAAGAACTGATAAGAAATAACAGTTTAAAGTGACACATATGCGTTAAATTGTGTGAATCAATTAACCACATTACGGCTCTCAGGCCTGCCACCCCGGCTGTGCGATACCGAGATCAAAGGAGTGCCGAGTTAACCCTTCATCCATTTTTCATGAAAAATAATATGAAACGTTTCCTTTATATCTGAAAAATACAGATGGAATATAAATATCTTGGAATGGAAGGTTTAAAATTTGAGCTCAGGCTACTATTCTTATGTTCACGACCTAGACTCTATTACAGTTATTCGTCTGTAGGAACATGACTAAAGTTGCAACAAAGAAGTTGTTTTTTTTTTTTAGATTGGAACTTTCTAAATGGCCAAATTAGGACTCGTCCATACCCAAAGATTGTGGGCGAAATGGTGAAAATTGTCATATGCATATAGTGTTGTAAGTTTAGTTGAGAGGCTTATAAGCCCTATAGTAAACAATCCCGAGTTTTAACGACCCTGAGAAAGAAGGCGTTAAAAAATATTGGAAAAAAAGATGTCTGTAACTAGCGTTTTCACCTTTTCACTACTACTTTTTCAAAGACAATTTCCTCCATTTCACCCACATTTAATCTGTCGGCCTCATATTCTTTGGATTTGGACGAGTCATAATTTGGCCATTTGGTAAAAGGTTTTAATCGAATAAGCTCTCACTTTTACTGTTTAACTTATGAGATCCAATATGAGACTTATGAGACCCCTACTTTTGACCCAGATAACCGCAATTTTGACCCAGATAAGCACAGGAATAGTAATTAGCGGTAAATAGGCGTTAAGTAATATCTAGTAATCCAATAATAACTTTTAAATTATGTAATAAACGTCGGTTACAATAGACCGATTAAAAATGAAGGTCAGGTCAAATTTCAAACCTTCCTTTCATCCTCCAAAAAAGGTAATTTCAGCTTCATTTTGATTCGGGAAATATCTGCACGAATTGTTTTCGTTGAAAAGCTGATAAAGGGTTAGCCGTGTGTTCCTTTGATCTCGGTATTTCACTGCCAAAGTGGGCGACATGTAGAAGCGCTGTGATGTACTTGCTATAGGCAGATTAACATACACGTGTCATGAAAAAGTTTCTATCCTTTTCAGTCGTAATTTGATCATTTGTAAATATAGGATCTGGAATTATTAAAATCTGTTACAGAGGGTAAGTCCATTTTAATTTCTGACCCCAAATTTAATGATGCATTTTTTTTTTGTCCGAACACCTTTTTCTTTCAAATGCAATGGTATGTATGGATAACCGGGTTCATTATTTTTCTCAATTCTAGCCCTGTACAACCAAGGCAGTTTGCCGTGATGTTTAATGTTTCTCTATCTCGATGCTTCGTTTTGATTCCATAATAATGTAGTCTGCACACGGAAACTTTAATCATACCGCCCGACAGGAGACAAAGCTCTTCTTAAACTTGTAGGACTCCTCTTTCTGTAGGCTAATACCCTGATATTGATAATACGACATTTCTTTTTTGTCTCTCCGAAAGTGATAGTATTCATAACTGGAAAAAGTTTTAGAAATCTTTATCACAATTGCCGGAGAAATCCAGCAGAATTGTACTGAACAAACATGACGCTGACAGTGTACGATTACATGTAGTGTCCGATTACATGCGTACACAGTAAGTTTATCACCGAGTAAAAGGTGTAACACCAGAACGGAATGCTTCCGGGTCGTAGTACCCCAAAAGTAGTCCCACTTGAAAATTTGATATCTAGCACTTCTGCCACACTGTTTTATCATGAAAGATGACAGGGCAAGTCTAAAATGTTTTTCTGAAGTTGATTTGATTATTTCTGCAGAGAATAAATGTCTTTTTTGCATTTCTTTCAGGACTATTTTTTGTTTGTGACTTGGCAAAGAGGCATGGTCTATCGCCAGTGAGGGCCTAGACTGACAGCCATTTTCCGAGGGGTGATGTGTTTGAAGAGGAATAGCGAAAAAGTTCATTGCTCATGATGCGATTTTCTGCACCTTTCTGTGAAGGACATTGGACATATATGTGATAGAAAAAAACTGCTAGGCTCCCGCTTCGTCAGGGAATCAGCAGCAGCCAGTCGAAGAGAGTGATTTTTACTCTATTTTCAATTAGCTAAAAAGTTACCGGTGTGACACCAAAAATTTCCGAGTACGAGATATTGCGATTTAGCAAAAGTACCAGGATGACAAGAATCGCGACAGTTTTCCCTATTTAACTTGAACACGGTATAGCGGAAGGAACTTCCTTTCGCGAAAGGAAAATTCCGTCGACGAAAGGAGGATTTTTTGCAATGAAAGAGGTGTTTTTCTTACGAAAGGAAGGTTTCCGTGTTCATCTTCGTACATCTTCTCGATATATGTGACGTTTAAATGCTGAATTTAAGTGTTTTAGACCGAAAAACTCGTGTTTTAATATCATCGTAAATAGCGTTACTATAAGTAGCGTTCCCTGGGTATGTGAAAGTAATTTCTTGTCACGAAAGGAAGACTTTTGCTACGCAAGTAGTATTTAATTTACGAAAGCATTTTTTAAATCTAAGGCTATCTTTTCGATATGGAGACATTTTACAAGTACAAGTTAAGAATTTTTAACCTATATCCTGCTAAATACTAGTAAGTGAAATGAAACTTTCAAGCCTATAGTAAAAACCCTAATTTTGCTTTTAAAAGGATTTTATTTTTTTAAAGATATCTCCTTATCGGACAGTGTAGATTCAAGATCAGACTGCATGTTCAGTGTAGTCAGATCTTGATCTACACTGTCTACAAAAGGTCCTTGAGGCGCGCTTAGCGGCGTAAGCGTGAAGAGTGAAACTGTGTGAAGCAGTCACGATTTGATATGAATGGTGAAGCCTTCCTTTACAAATTTTAAAAGAAAGAAAGGAACTTCCTGTCTCGAAAGGAAGATTCCATCTACGAAAGGATGATTGTTTTGCTATATAAGAAGTGTTTTCATAACGAAAGGATTTCCTTGCCAAACTTAGTACATGTACCTTAGCTACGAAGGTACCTGATGTTGCTATTTATAGTGTTCCTTTGGTAAAAAAAGGCTCAGGAATTTCATAACGGAATCTTCTTAGTTTCGGAAACGAGTAGATCTAATTTTGAGGAAAAAAAAAAGAAAATGAAGCTTTGATAATAAACATTTAATGGCGAGTTTTGATATTTATTTGATATTTTCTTTTTCTACGTTAGCTTTCAGGGGCCGGGTGTTTTTTTTTTTCGTCCCATGTTCATTTTTCCGTATAGACATTTATGTCCAGATTTATTCCTGCTACACGTCTTGTTCACCCCTAATTAATTTTCCGTGGAAAAAAAGAGTCCAGATTATATTTCAATCAGTCCGAAGTGTGTGAATTTCAGTCGTGTTGGACGAAAGGAACCTTTCCGAAAATTTTCTCCTCCCACCCAAGATAACATCATCGACCTTAAAGGGGGGGGGGGGGGACTTAAGGACTGGTTAAAGAAACTCTGACCTCTGTCTCTTGCAGTCTTTTTCTCCGATTGTCCCTCCACGCATCCGAGTTGCTACAATGTAACAATGTAAGTATTTTCAGCAAAATAGGACCAACTTCGTTCTCAAACTCTCAAACCCCGTTATCTTTCGCTGAGAAGGATTCTCTCTTTGGAGTTTCTGCATGCGTTTAAGGGGTAAGTGCGTGTGTAATTAAAGTCTTCATTGTAGTTACTTGTAACGATACGTGTCTTTTGAAAATAACGTGACATAAGTTCAGTCAGAAATGCTTCTGAACCACTTTTCATTGAGAAAGAATTCATATTACAAATGGGACCCTAATAAATGATTTTATACAAATGCACTTTTATCCTCTTATGATCGGTTAAGATTCGCCGGACAGTGATTTTTCATTAATTTGAACACACTAATAAATCAACTGAAGCACCAGTGAGAATTTGTGGTGTCAATTCGCATACTGATGGTACATTGCTTTGTAATGTCCCTTTAAAATACTGCAGTCTAACAACACTTGTGACTATATAGGAAGTAGAACTGCTGCTGCAATGTTTTTGAATGACTTTTGACTATGAAACATGAGTAGTTTTATCTTTTTGGCTGTGGGCGACATACCTATTGTATTACAGATGACGACAGTTTACATAGCGTGCAATACAGGCTAGCATTTCAGAACAAGCAAACAAAGAAGCATGCAGGACCGGAAAACAATGTCCGCTAAATAAAAAAAAAAAGATTCTCTACAACCAGCAGAATATTAATTAATCAAAGTACTGAAAGTACTGACGGACTAGCGAATGTGATTGATTGATTGTTTGTATGGTGTTTGACCCTGTTTTCAACCTTATTTCAGTTATGTAACGCTGGACAGTGCACATATCCATGCTTTCCTTGAGTTTCTTCTACCAGCACTCCGCATAATATTCTTTCCAAGCCACTGCTGCTTCCCACATAACCATCGTGGAAATGAAAGAGAGAAATGAATCCCGTCGCATTGACTATCATCAATCCTCGGAAAGAAATTTGCAGAGTCGGGGATCGAACCCGCTACCTCCTGTACGCGAACGACTTAGGTGCCGGGGCTATGCGTGCTGTTGTTTAACTATAATCCAGTTTAAGTTTAACCCTCAACATGCTAAAAATGTTAAATGAAACTTTCAAGCCGATGGTAAACTCCTGAATATTGCTATTTCAAAGTTACATTTTGGAAAAAAATATCCTCTTACCGGACAGTGTAGATCCAAAATCAGACTGCACGCTCTGTGCCGTCTGATCTTAATCCACACTGTCCGCAAAAGGTCATTGAGTTGCGGTAGTGCTGGTAAAGAAATTCCAGGAAAGCATGGATAGGTGCTCTGGCCGCCGCAATATCACTGAAATAATGTTGAAAACGGCGTTAAACACCATACAATCAATTAGTCAATATCCAATAGCACAAGATGTAGTTAACTATTTAACCCTCTTTACAAAACCAAAATTTTTACACTCGTCCAAATTCAAAGCTGTTGCAGAGCATAAATATTAAATGTGGCTGAACTGATGAAACGTGATTCCAAAGGGGCAGAAAACAATGTGAGACAAGGAAAAAATTATGGTTATCAGCATTTTCTCCTTTTCCCGCAATATTTTCAAAGGGATTCTTGCCCAGTGTCATTAAAACTTGGAACTGTTTGGTAAAGGGTTAATATTCAAGAGGTAGAATAACAGTTCAGCATAACTGTTTAACTGTGCACAATGATCTAAGTAATGAATGACAAGGGTTCTCTGTCCAGTAAGGGTTGATGTAGCCGGCATTTGCTACAACTTAATACCTAGGTGTATCTATTAGACCTTTGTCACTGTCGCGCACTACGGACTACGTACCGCAGACTGCGGACTTTTCTAGGGGGATTTCTCAAACGAAGTAATGCAACAAAAAGCTGAATTTAAAGGGGAACTATAACAGTAGTGTTAGGCGTAGCTCATAACACCCGGTGCGATGTTCATTTCGGTGCAAGTTGTTAAAACGGCCTATACGTAGATAGTGGGTTTTTGCCGAGCGCGAGTTGACAGTCGCGTGACTTTTTGTTTTTGACAGTCGATGATGACTCCGCCCGAAAGTATTTTGTGTATTAGAAAGAAAACCGCTCCCGCAGTGTGAGCGCAGATCAGCTTGCTTATAGTTATAACCCTTACGCAAAATTGAACAGTTGCAAGAAGTTAGGTTTTGTTGTTGTTGTTGTTGTTGTTGTTCAGAGCGATAGAAGATGTCTAAATGTAAATACAAATTATATTATTTTTTCAAAAGACCCCTTGAACGTTCAGTGTTTAAGCAAGAGCTACATGATCTTGTTATTTAATTTTACGCTATCGTTTTGCACTGTACTATGAACTAACATTCTAGGTTGCCGAAGTTACGATAAATGATGTATATAATAGTTTTATTTAGGAAAACGAATAAAGAAATGGGGAGAGAAGATAAAATAATGCAAGGCAGCGACAATAATGTCACGTGCTTTGTAAAAGGTGTGAGGTTAAATAAACTAACACATGAATGAAAACAATAATTGAAATATTGACAAAACGATTTAAGTTGGGAAATTCGATATCGATAAAAAAAAAAGGGGGGGGGGGGGGTTTCTATAGGTGGACTAGATAAAAGAGCGAGGACCCTCCGCGGGTGGTATGTGCGAGGGGGACTCTGTCGGCTTTGCTCACGCTTACCGTCTCGGCTTTTTTCTTTAGATATTCACCGATTCTTAAGTTAATGGACCCTTCCAAATGATAGGGGTTTTAGCTTATAAGAAATTCATTTTATCTCAAGAATTTTTATACAAAGTATTCGAACAATGTATCTTTTAACTAAAAACATATGTAAATGGTTGTTTTCGTGAAATCTTTTTATGGAAGCAATATACTTCTTGTTTAAAAAGTTTAGATAAATTAACACCCCCCCCCCCCTTTGAATATGACCATTCTAAGAAAGAAAGAACAGGGTACCCACAAATTCAGAGTTAGGCAAGATGGCGTTTAGAGAATTTATGCTTTATTTTTTTGTTGTTTTTGAGTTTATGGGGTTTTGATTGCAAAAGTGATGAATTGCACGCCGTTAATCAGCACACGTGTAAGCTAGTAACTGAACAAGATGCGTTACTTTGTAACTTTGATGGCGAAGGACTATACCGACCGGACAGAAAAGTGAGCGGGATAAATGAGTTGGTGTTCGCGGGATTTAAACCTTCAGCCATCGACATTCCGGATGGATATTTTCCAGACTTGAAGACAATCTGATTTACCCAACCAAACGGAATTGGCTGTAAAGATGTCAAAGCTCCTTGGAGAATTCACGTCTCTGTCGATGATAGAGTTTGCGTAAGTACATTTTACACCCGTTAACCCATTACCACACAATCCCGCGTTTTGACGCGCTGAAAAAATATAAGTATGGAAAATATTGTGGGAATGCAGATTACCAGCATTTTTCTCCTTTTCCCACAATATTTTCTACCTTTCTGATACAAATTTTACTGATTTGACCACATATTATATGTCGTCTGCAACCTCTATCATTGTGGACCAATCTAAAATTCTGTCGTCTAGTAATGGGTTAAGCTATCAATAAAATTTTAGACAGGTATAAATTGAGAGTGGTTACAGATGATAATTAAGAGTGTGAAAGAAGAATTACCTAGGATAGTAAAAAATTCCTGACAATTTCTCCCTTTCCTTCTACGTTTTTTTTTTCCTCCACATCATTTTACAATCGGGTTGTGAAAACTACTTAGGAAAGACATTTAGAAAGAAATGACAAATCGTTGGTAGTCTACTAAAACATAGTACATGTAACTATACCTTATCTAAGTTGTAACTACAATGTTTATTAACCCTTTCCCAAACGACAAATTTTGCACTGGTCCAAATTTAAAGAGTTTGCAGACGACAATTCTAAATTTGATGAAAATGGCAGAAAGGTCTCAAAAAGGGTAGAAAACACTGTGGGAAAAGGAGAAATTGCTCGTTACGAGCAATTTCTCCTTTTCCCACGGTGTTTTCAAAAGACTTGTACTGTAGACACGTGAAAATCAGGGCTTGTTTGGGAAAGGGTTAAGCCGACGGACGAAATATACTCGAAGCTTACCTACCTTTTACTCTTGATGATTTCAAATTTGTTTAATAAATTATTTTCTTCTTTGCTTTACAGCTTGATGTTTCTACGACGACGATAAAAACAACAACAACAACAACAACGACGTTAACTTCTTCATCTTCATCCACAAGCATGGAGACTACAACAACAACGATAATTACGACGATGATCGGAGAAAGCTTAAGATTCAAAATTGTGGTGGCTATACTTGCAGGTATTTATTTTTACTTACGTGTTTTGTGAATAGTATTTTTTCTTCCCTTCTCTTTTTAACATCTATTCTGTTTGCGCGATAAAGAAAATGTGAAAAAGATTTGCAAACAGTTAAATATAAAATTCATTTATATTATTAATATAATTAATATATTTTCCCATTTTGATTATTTTGGAAGAATTGAAAGGGAAAAAAAAAATTTTTTTTCAGTTTTCGTTGGGATAGTTATCTGTACGTTCGTTTGCTGTATGTGTAAAAAGTGGAGAAGAAGAAGAAACAGTGATGGAGATTCTCTAGAAAGTGTGGTTCACTATCAACTGCCAACAATGAAGAATGACTAAACATTTTTTTTTTTCAGGAGGTTCTGCCGTAGTCGCTGTATTCATTATCAAAAGAGTTAGTTTGGAAATACGCTGAGGAGGAAGATCAACGTAGAAATCGTGGTCGTCGTCAGAACGTGGACAATCGTCCAGCTGTAGCACCTATTCTACGGAGAGGGGAAAGACATCGACGCGCCCCGCAACGATTTCCAAATTAACTCATAACCAACCAATCCTTTATTTTATGACCACTTAAAAAATATGGAAAGAAGAAAATGTTGGGAACTCAGTTGTGAAAATGATTTTAAACCTTTCCCGTACAATTACTAGTTTTCACGATCCTGAGATGATTTATTTCGGAAAACATTGTGGGAAAAGACGAACTTGCTTGTGACAAACAATTTCTCCTTTTCCTAAAATGTTTTCTACCCTATAAGATGCTTTGTTTTCAATTTACATTTACTTTAATATGTCGTCTGCAACCTCTTTCAATTTGTACCAGTCTAAAATTTTGTCGTCCGGGAAAGGGTTAATTTGGACCGGTTTTAGATTTCATGATGTTTGTAGAATGTTTTCATGTGAAATACGTTTGTTTAGTTTAGTTTAGTAGTTTAGCACGTTATATAGTTTTGTTGCTGTTGTTGTTGTTGACATGTATTTTTTTCTTCTCGGTTTAACTCAATTGTTTTCATGTACGTAAAACACTATGAAAAAGGTAAAAACTATTCCTTTCATAGAGGTAATCCTTTTTATCCCTTTTCACAGTAAAGGACACCGAAATAAGACGCCATCTTTCAGGGTTTGTTTCGCTTTCAGAAATAGAAAAATAAATAATTATAATAAGCTATCTCTTGATAGTTTCTCCCGTTATTTAAGCTTCGTTTAAAATTTGAATTATTGTCATTATTATTATTTTTTCTTTTGATGAGAAATTGAGAACTAACTTATTTTCTTCTCTTGTAATTTTATATTCAGTAGATAGACACTAAGAAAAATAATCAAAGATAGCTTGTTATCATCATTATTTATATTTTTCACTTCTGAAGGAATCTTTTTCGCGGTTATAGTAATGATGAAATAACCCACGTTTGTTTTCTTGCTATATTCTGTATTAACCCTTTACCAGATGGCAAAGTTTTTGACTGGTCAAAATTGAAAGAAGTTCCAGACGACATTTCGAAGTGTGTGTAAATTAAAAAAAAAAAAAGTAAGCATCATATAGTGTAGAAAACATCGTGAGAAAAGGAGAAAATGCTTTTACAAGGAATTTCTCCCTTTTCCACGATGTTTTCCTTCAAACTATTTTTCAGGGGCGTCAAAACAAGGGTTATGTGGTAATGGGTTAAGGAACTTGTTTGAAATAAATGTGAAAAAGTTTGTTTTGATACAATTTATAAACACAGAAAAAGGACAAAAAAAAAAAACCACACAATCAACACAAACTTATAAAATTGTTTTGTTATTTAGTCTCTTTAAAATCCTACCCCACGCACAACCTTAGATGTTTGAAATAGTTCGTTTTCATTCAACGCATCAATGTTTGATATTGACTGTTGCTTTTCGTCACTGCTTGGCGATGTGATCGGAAAGAGGTTGGAGGTAATAAGTGCCTTTATTTGCGGTGTCTCCGCAACAGCCGCAAGAGCAACTTCCATTATTTCGGTTTCGTCTACCATTCCTACCACACTTTTCCACAACTCTATACCAATCTCCTACCAACTTCTCTGACACCCTCCTGAGCCCATGTGCTGAATCTGAGACCCGTGGTCAATTTTACAACCGAGGCACTCCTGGGATGATTTGAGGTCAATTAGGTGACGTAAAATTATCACAAACTCCGCATTTAGGAGCACATCTTTGGTCATAATTTGGTTTTTGAGTCGCCTGGTTGCGTAGCAACCAGGCTCTCATTGTTATCATCCTGATCTATGGGGTGACGTAGGCATACCTCCGGCCTTGTACTGCTTCCTGGCCGAGTTCCGGTTTACGAGATAAAACATAGTTTTCTAATTATTCGGTAAACAACCCAGTTTCTGTCGTAAATAACTTACAATTGTGCCTTTGTGATAATGAATATGTCTACAAAGACTTAGCTTTTTAACAGTTTAAACCTTTGAAACAATCTTTTCGTCCACATGGGTACACGATATCCTATTGCTTACACAGACGTCATCTCTAAATATAGCGCATTATGTATATATCTAAAAATAGCCGTCGTGACACAAGTTTGCGGACACGCTGAAAAATACTCTCCGACGACAAGCGTCTTTACTACGACACGCATTTATTTGTGGACAGTTCTCAGTTAAAATGGTTCGATAATTACCCATTAGAAGTACATTCTAAATCTCACAATATGTCCTTAATTGTTAAAAGTCTCATTACAATTCAACACTCAACTTATGGTCGGAAAGAGAAAGGCGATACGAGTTGACATTGAAGATTTCAATGGAGATTTTTCCCAACAGTTGGCTATTTTTTTAAAACAAGTTTATAACGACTTGGAATGGTTGCATTGCCTTCTTAAACATTCTTACACGTTGCTTCTTCAGAGCTTTTCATTCTAGACTTTAAATACTTTGCACACCAATATTCTAGGTGCACAGAGATCGTACATAGCGTATGTAATGCGCACGGTTCTAGGCTGTACCAAGTCATCGCTTAGCAGGTGCTTTCTGGAATGTAACTGTGTGACAAATATAGATTGTATAATCACGTGACGTGTGACGTCATTTGCACCACGGAATTCTTTATAAATTTACATATTTATGAATCAGTCGCTGTTCAAAGCGGCCCTTATTTTCAGCGTACACCGACCTAACGCTTTACCGATCCATGCAGAGAGAGTGTTTAAAGTATACTTTTTTTTGATTAATTGTTTTTCGTTTTTAAAGAGGTGAATTTGTAAAAGTCTGCTGTTTTTTTTATTTTATTTTTTTAATGTGCGATTAACCTAGATCTAGTATTTATGAAACAACAATTTATTAGTGCGGGTGTCGGAATGCAAGGTTGCCAAAATCTGAATTCACACGGGAATTCGACTTGAAACTACGCAGTTCTAACAACCAGCAATCTGAGAACTTGACTTTTTACTCCACCATATTTCAAATATAATAGAACATATTAATGTTAACCCACTCGAACAAGTTCTTTATTGGCGTGTTTGTAATCTTGTAAAGGGTTGTTGTAAAGGTAATTTAGAGCGAACCGCAAACATTTAGTTTAAGCCAAAGCAGTATACATGTAGATCTCTAAAATTTTCAATTGGTGTGGAAGCAGTACTAATTCCTGGGACGTTATAAAACAGAGACAAAGTTAAAAGGCTGACGATCATGCCATTGTATTGTTTTTCTTGAGCTGTAGCAGCCACATTCTTAGAGTCCACTGTGGACAAAAATTGAACCCAGATAGCAACAAATACAAATTATTTCCAAAGGACAAGTAGATAACTGAGTCAAATATTTGTATGTGCTCCAGAGACATTTCAGTCCAATGATCATGAAATTGCCAGGCTGTTTGTATTAATAATAATTTTTGACAAAACTGAAAGTAGGTCACCAGGGGTTAAAAGAAAAAGGTTGTCACTAGGTCAAATCAGACAGAACCGTAATAGATCTAGTACTGTAGAATCCATTTATTTTCAGTCCAGTAGTCACGGAACTTGTCAGGCTTAGATTAGATATAGATGAGTTGCAAAAGAGTATTTTTTGGTCTAAAAGTTTGTCACTAGATCCAATACCAGAAGACAAAGTTCAATTGAGTTCCATACTAATGTTATCTAAATGGCCCTCTTGTAAACTTGTTCGAGTGGTTCAACTCTGTTTCTATAAACTTCACAGAAACTTCAGAACTGAGTAGTAACATTTCAAAATAACAGCCTCTGAAACTGTATAAGCAATTATACCCAAATTTCATATCTAGCATCCTGTATTTGGAACGGACAATTATTGAAATTAAACGATATATGTATAACCATGTTGTCCAATTTTAGAAAATTTGTGTCATATAAAAACAACTTGCTCTAAATCTGGGGAGAAAATGTATTCCCTATTCTACTGAAATTATTTAGAATGCTTGTTTTAGCAAAATGTGTAAGAATGAAGATATACATGTAAGTTAAGTCACCCAGATTCTGCGCTAGAAAAACATTTTTATCAAACTAGAACCATAATTTTTGTCCACATTCTTTACAGGCATTATCAAGCTAGGGAGGAACTGTAAATATTGATTTAACTTAGACAGTTATTACGCCCCGTTGAATTTCGGGGTGGGGGGGGGGAGATATGGTTTTCATGTTGTCTGTCCGTCCGTCTGTTCGTCCGTCCGATCTTCCATCCATTCCAACAGATATGTTCTAAAATCATTGACGAAAGTTAATGAAACTTCATACATGTGGTCCTTATGATAGTCCGCCGATACACTTTTTTTTTTAAATGTAATGCCTTGTCATGGAAAAAGGGCGCTTGATGTCTTTCGGTTGTATTTTGTTTTTGTTTTTAAAGCGGTGTCATAGCAAAAGGGGGTTTGATGTATATTTCCATTCTGGACCAATCTCTTTAACTACTGGACAAAATTTTATGAAAATTCATATTTATATCGTTTATCATAAGTCACAGACAAGCAGTATTTGTTTTTATTTAATGAAATTCCCTATCATGGAAAAAGGGGGCTTAATGTATATTTTCACCAATGACAAAAAAAGGTCATTTACACGAAAAACAAAATACCTCTTATAATTATGTTTCTATAAAAAAAAAAAAAGGTTTTTTTCGGAGGTGGATATAATTTCAACGAAATGACTTGTTTTGTATTGATTGTACCTTTTGAAAACCATTTTTTAAATGAAGTCGCCTGGGGTAAGAGACTTTGAACTTTTTAAACCTGTTCCTTGTGCCTAAATTTTAATTCTCACCACATATATTTGTTTTAATGTAAATTTTAATATGTTTGTAATTTTAGGATGACAACTTAGAAATATGCTTGCATATAATACTGTCTTATAGTTGAGTTATTTTGTATCTCGAACGCGTTTAATAGATTTAAACAAAAAAGGGTGAAAACTTCTAACCCATTACCATCCAGGCGACTCTCAGGACTATCAGTCCTTTGATTTGAAATATGTCTACGATGTCCTCCAACTTTTGTTTTAATACGTCAGCCTCCTCTAGACTTAAGCGAACACCTGCCTTAGTATAGATGAATTTCGAGTCTTTCGACTTAGCGCATTTGCGTATATCTAGTTGTATTGTATGTTTTCGAAAAGAATTTTCCTTGGCAAATAAGACCGCTCTCGTTTCTTGTTGATTTTCAAAATTGACCAATTCCATCGGAAGGTCTATCGATTTGGATGAGCGCTTATAGGTATACTTTCGTTCAATGGCTGCTGCGATCGAAAGTTTAGCAATAAGGGCTACAACTTCCTTCTCTTCCAAGCCGATAGACTTTTCTTCCTGTCCCGCTTTATTCTTTTTTATGATTGTGACCAGTTCATTAAGGATGACGTCATAAATTGCGCTCACCTTCAACTCTTTTGAGATTTCTGCGTCATATAGATGAATGTCATCTGCCAGTTCAAAGTTATCAGTTAGCTGAATGTTTTGGTTCTCAACCATTTCTTGGTATCTAAATCCAGTAGCAGATTCCATCTGAAAGTACAAATTATGCACGAAGCATGTTAAATAAAACGACTGCAAACTAATCTATTACTGTATCTGTTGTTGAGAAACTGCATCGTTCGGTAATCAATCGCAGACAAATAATTTCTTAATTGAAAACTCGTTTTATACGAACAGCTTATAACAAGAGTCATCATACCTAGATCTACCAACGTCGGATTGTCGAACCTAAACTCTCTTTCTGATAGGAGCTCAAGCATTGTAAACGAACGAAAAAGTGTGGGATAAGCTGACTCTTGAATCAAAAGGTCGAAAATATTATCGACTATATGCTGTAATTCGCACGTAGGTAGGCGAACTAAAGAATCCCTCACAGCAATTTCTTCTTTTCCTAAGAACGCTTTTAAAAACACTTTCGAAGATGGATTTTTCAAATTTTCCATTATCTGAAAGATAAGAAAAAAGAATCCTTACCTAAATTCGAACACCTAATTTTGAATAGATGGATAAACTAGCAAACAATCAGACAGATTATCTCCTGATCAGATGAACGCACAATCGAACAGTAAGGCGGATATGTGGACAGACAAAATAATTAGTATAATGACAGAGAGCCGAAGGAACAAGGCTACTAACAGACAAGTATAACAAAAAAGATAGAGAAATTAAATGACAGACAGATGGAAGAATAGGGAAACTGACGGACGGTCAGGCGAACGAAAGGAGAGAAAACAAGAAAATAGAGGTTAAAGATAGACGACACATAAAAAAACTACCTTTTTTTAAACTGTTTTCTCTGTGATAAGCACGAAGAAAAATAGAAAGGGTTGATTCCAACAGCGTATACGATTTTACGAGAATGGATGAACAGTGTTCGAATTGGGTTCTTTTTATACCATCGTTTTGTATATTCTAGATCATCCCTAGTGATTAATAGGGGTAAAATTATTGTGGCGCCGCATGAGTGGCGGCACTATATTTTTATTCGGTTTTGTAAAGTGCCTATGGAGGCAGCCATATTGAACTGGTTCCATGCTTTGTTTTAACATCCACCTATATCTACTGTACTTTGATTACCAGATCGGGGTCCATAATAATTTTTTATTTATTTGTGGGGTTTTTTTTTTTTGTATATTGCACTTTCATTGTTAGATGGATAAAAACACGGATCGTAGACATATCAACATTTTCCTTTCGAAAAATAAAAAATGCATTTCGAATAATAACTCACGTGATCAAAAATTATCTGTCACAAATTTTCGAAGCCACCATTTTAAATATCTTACGCTGGAAAAGGTTAAGAGGCATTTTCAAGCTCTTTGACCCTAGAGCACCCTATGTGGTACTTGTGACCCCACTTATATTTTTGTTCTAGTATTGTATGGATTGTACAAATATTGTTTTCCTTTCGCGATCGTGTTTTTAAGACCAGCTAACTGTAACTAGGTCAATGTTGGGGGGTGACAGATGTTTCGGTAACAGACGAGTTCGGTAAATTGGACTTATAGAGTAAATCGATTGGATGTTTCGGTAACAAGGTAATTATATAGTGGTAATGCACCGTGACGTTTTTCACACCAAATAAAGTCTTGGTTCTGATTCGTTCAATGTTTCTCTTTTTTCTTCCACACACTTTAAGACATAATATTTTTGTTATGTTTCTACTGTCATGCTGTACGTAAAATGATACCCGAATCAAAGTTGAGGTAACGAATAACAATACCCAATCCTAAACTTGAAACACTTTGTATCTCCTTTTAAATCAATGCTTTATGATCCTTTCAATGTGAAAATATTTTCTTACTGAAAGACTTCCAAACCAGCCGTTAACCCCTAGAGCGTCTGTCATTACTGCTGTTGCCATTGCGGCCGGTGCAGATCGAGATCAGAGTACACCAAACACGGAGTTTGACCTTTGATCTTCATTTGTCAATTTTGCAAGACATTCTGAACAAGAAAACCTTGACACTGCTAAAAATAGGTTTTATATCTAGAATGAAAATGACCGTTGGGTTTATTCGACGCTCTTAGATTTAAAATTATGGATAGTTAAATTCAGTTCAGAAACACAGGTAATACAGGTAAAATATTGTGGCAAAAGAAGAGAGCGAGCGCGAGAGATAGATAGTAGCAAATACTTTTTTTTGACAAATACTTTTTTCAAACTGCACGAGCAGTGTGTGATCTAAACATGCCCAATCCCCATAACTTTTACATGCAGTCTGATCTGCGAGTTTCTTCTTGTCCATTGGTGTTTCAGGTTTTCATAAACCGGGGTTAATCTTTAAGATCTACGGGAAACTTCTTTATCTTGTTGGCAATGGGAGGTGTGAAAACAGGCTGTAAACGAGTCTATATACAATATACAGTACTCCCTTCGCTCTCAAATAGTACGCATATGATTTTTTTATGCAGTGTTGTATTGATGAACGCACTTTAAAACCAGCAGACGCCGATTTTTGTGCACCAGACCAGATTTGAAAACTGTGTGGAAAATGGAGAGGAACAATACAGAACAGATATCTTTTCGATGGGCACAAATGTTCATGGTCAAAATCACAAGAAGTATGCACGAAAGCATTATTGTCAAGGCCTCTCTCTCTATCTCTCACTCCCTCTCTTCATTTGCCACAATGTTTCAAATGTTTTATCTTTATTTCTGAATTCACGTTAATTATCCATAATTTTAACCCTTAGAGCATCGAAAAAAGTAAAGGCTATTTTCATTTTAGAAACAGAACAATATATATATTACAATATACGATCCCTGGTCTAATATTAGCTATTTCAAAGCAAAGTTGTCCTTCCTCATAATGTCTTAGAAAAGCTGGCAACGTAAACCAACGATCAGACTCTGTTTTTTTTTTTTTTTTTTTTGCTTTGCAGTTTGATCTTCGTCTGAATCGGTCGCAAGGGAAACAAGAGTGAAAGGTGTTCTGAGGGTAAATGGCTGGTTTGGAAGTTGACCAATTTGTTTCCGGAAGAAATTATTTTTCTCACAGAAAACGTTGACAAGAATAGCGTCATTTTTAATAAAACATTTTTAAAAAACTTGAGGATTGGCTTAAAGTTGGAGTCTGTTATCTGTAGGACGATTAAGTAATACGGGTACAAGCTTAGGGCTGGGTTTTATCAGGGATCGTATATTATTCATTACATGAATCAGCTATGGGTGAAAAACGAAAATAAGATATGGTGATCAAAATTTACTAATTTCAGGTATTTATTTATACAGCATGGAAAGAACAACAAATATATTTACGTCAGAAAACGAGTGAGAATTGCAAATTAAAAGAAAAAACGTTTGCACAAACAGAAGCCATGGGTGTGAAAAACGTCACGGCACTATTTTACTGCCTTGTTACCGAAATATCCAATCAATTTACTCTATAAGTCCAATTTACCGAACTCGTCTGTTACCGAAACATCCGTAAATCAATGTTGGAGCGCCCAACATGACTGGTATCATACAACCTCTCTAGTCTATATAGATATAAGGACTTCATTCAAGTCTTTATTATATCTATAATAAAGAGGGGTTGTATGATACCAGACATATGTGTTGGAGTGTCAGATTTAGCACAATCCGATAACAGACTTTTCTTTCGTTAATGTAAAATCTTCCTGTTCAAAATCAGACGGTCGAGAGTTTTGATATTTCATGTGTAGTATCGCTACAATGACCTCTACCAAGTACTAGTATGTTCAAATGGTGGCCTTCGGGTCAAAAGTTGCCATATGCTCCCCTCCACCCAGATGTCACAAATTTGCGCATAGCCATATTTGTTGCACACTTTTCAAAATCTTCTATCAAATATCAGAAAGGCAACAGCTCTAACATTTCTATCTACCAATTGTGTCCAAATGATGTCCTGTGCATAAAGAAATGACCCAGTCCATGGATAAGAAGTTTGCAAATAGCCTTTAATGATATGAAATTTAAAAATCTTGTCAAAAACCAGATGGCCCAGAGTTTAAATACAGTATCACCACTTGGACCTCTACGAAGATTGTGCAAGAGATGCGTATTAGGAAATAACCTAATGCATTGTGCCCTGTTACAGAAACAACTAGTTTGCGGCGCCATTGATGTTCAGCATCAATATTTTCTTGTAATCATCTGTGTTACGCATGTCATAAACATACGGTGAAAAAAGATTAATCATTTAATTTGGCATGCATATGGAGACAGTGTTAATATTGCAATCTGTCAATCACTTTGCTCGCAGACGCTATCGTTCTCCTGAAGAGATAAAACATGACCCAAGCTCACATATCAATGAATAGAACTACCGAAAGCGAGGAAATTCAAATATTTACATGCGATGAAAGAGAAAAGTGAATTTGTGTGATTTTCTATGTCAAATTTGTGACTTAAAAGAAACTATTCTATTGTGCTGCGCTTTTACCGATGGATCGAACTAGCGAAAAAGAAAAAAATCGATGACTATTTGGAAAGATTTTACTTCAATTAATTTGAGTCTGGTGCACTCTTAGGTCCCGAAAAATTTTATAGAAGCGTGAAAAGGGCTGGGAAATTTAAAATAAGCTGAGAATAAATTAAAAGGTGGTTAAATGATAGAGACGAGTATTTCATACAGCGTGACATTAAGAGAAAATTTCCGAGAAGAAAAATTATAACATCAGGCGTAAACATTCAATGGGGTATTGATTTAGCCAGCACTCAAAATATATCAAGATTCAGTAATAGAGTGCAATATATTTTATTCGCGGTGGACGTATTTACACGATATTTACGAGTTCAACCCGTTAAATCAAAGACGGCAAAAGATGTCGTTAAAGCTTTTATAGTAATTTTACAGGATGGTGACGATCCAAATGCAATATATTCTGATGGTGGGAAAGAATTTAATAATACTCTGTTTAGAAATTCTCTCGAGTCTAAACACATTAAATACTTCACAACGAAAAATCAGGAGACAAAAGTCGCTATAACTGAAAGGACAATTAGAACAATAAGGAACATGATGTTTCGTATGTTCCGTCATACAAGATCGTTTCGTTTTACGAATATTTTACAAGATATTGCAAAAATCTACAATTCAAAGTCGCATTCAAGTTTACCAAATAATTTGTAACCAGACAAAATAACGAAATCAAACAAAGCAGAGGTTTTTGATTTAATGTACAACACGAACGTCAAACCAAAGCAGGTGCAAGCAGTTTCGTTTAAATTTCAAATCGGAGACATTGTTAGACTTTCATACGCGAAATAAACCTTCAATCGAGATTATCAGCAAAAATGGACAAGAGAACTGTTTAAAATTTCCGAAAGAATGATCGATCAAAATATTCAAGTTTATAAAGTAAAAGACTTTATGAGTGAGCCCGTGATAGGAACATTTTATGTAAACGAGTTGCTGAAGGTTCGCAAGGATCCGAATTCTCTTTGGCTAATTGAGAAGAAGTTAAAGTCCAGACGTATCGCTGGAAAGAAATAGTACCTTGCAAAATTTCAAGACTAGCCTTCAAAGTTTAATTCGTGGATTGATGCGTCTTTGACACAGAACATTAAGCGGGAAAAAAGTATATAATTTGAAATGTACGTGTTATTAAACAGTAACTCTACATTACGATATTATCCCAACAATAAACCGTATTTCTTTAAGTGTAAACTGAATAAAACATTGTACCTCGAAGGTAAATGAGAAGTTTGTATAACGGAGATTAGACTTCCAGAAGCTACATCAACCACTTATGATGTCTATAGCAACATTTGTAGTGAGTCTGTCATAAATGGAGAATTAGAACCATTGTTAAGGCGCGTCTATTGGATTGAAGGTTCGCATATTGTGTTTATGCCCTTGTATTATTTGCCGGTTACAAAATCAGAAATAAACGAAAAAGAAATTTCGATAAAAAGGGAAAACAAGAGACCTGCGATATCATTAGCCAATCCAACGGAGGTAATACTACATTTTAGACCGTCGGCGAGTTAAAAAAAAAAAAGGGGGGGGGACAATAATAATGGACACTAAAAATCTGTACATGCCAAACCATGCTGAACGGGTAAATTTTTACCAAAATGCTTTTAAAAATAGCGCAACAATACCTATGCAGAGAGTACATAACAGCACAAACGGCTCGGATGGACGAATTCTTACAATGAATTCGAACGCGCTTATTCCTATCGAAAAAATAGAGCCTCTAAAACCGGAGAAGAGTAAAGCCGAAATACAGCTTGTTACCCCGTCTTATCAAACGGTTCAACAAGCTGTCAGCCAGCTCGAAGAAGTACAAAATAAAACGACCAAAAAGACTGCGGCTAGTTCAAGACAACCGGTCAAACGAAAAAGGTCGACGAAAAGCGAGAAAAAGGGTGGATCAAAACGAAAGAAAAAAGAAAACGTGAATATACATGTATTTGTCTAAATTATGGCCGTTGTTAATCCGGAATATTTTATGGAAGCTCAACCGAGCGAATTAGCCATATTTGACTTGATTCCGACTCAAACAGGAGTTGAGAAAATATACTATCAGCAAGTTTTACCAATCAATCAAATAACAGATTCATCACTAATTCAATTCAGTGTTAGCGGGCAAAATGGAATGGAATACGTTGACACAAGAAACAGTTTTATGAGTATTAAAGCTAGAATAGTGTATTATGATGATTCGTTTTTGGACGAAAATGAATTTGTCGGTCCAATCAATCTGTTGTGGCATTATTCGAACAGGTGGATGTGACAGTGCAGGGCAAATACATTACATCAGAAACAGGACATTATTCGTACAAAGCTATGATACAAACATTATTGAAATATGGTCCAGATGCTAAATACTCGCAGCTAGTTTCACAGATGTTTTACAAAGATGTACATATTAGCGACTATGATCCTCATACAGGGAAAAATGTCGGATTTTTAAAAAGAACGAAACTTTTTCAGTCCAGCAAATTGGTTCACATGATAGCCCCCACTGCTCATGATTTCTTTCAACTAGAAAAATACATCTTAAACCAAGTGGGAATCGACACAAATTCTATAGAGCGAAACCCGAGTTTTATCTTATGACTGATTCTTTAACGCCAAATTATAAAATAAAAATTGAAGAAATGGTTTTGAATGTTTGTAAAGTTCCAGTAGTAATATATGCGCACAGTTTAATGCTTCAAAAAACAAATGCAAAATATCTCTTCGTTAAATGCGAGGTACGGACGGCTGCGATATCTCAAGGGCAATCCAACTTTACGATTGATAATGTGTGTCAGGGCATCAAACAGACCAGAATGGTTTTGTCATTTGTTAAAGGCCGTTCAATCGCTGGCGATTATAAATCTTCACTGTGGAATTTTGAGGGGCTTAAACTATCCGACATCAACGTATCTGTAGATGGAATTGCAGCTTATGGTAACCCCATCAGAGTTCGATTTGACGAAAACGCTGTATAGATTGTGTTGAACCTTTTCACTGGATTCTTGGTCTTCTTTCAAATGGATAAGTGATAGTGGGAATCAAATTGAACCCAATGATCTAGCAGATGGTTACTGTCTATTCGTGTTCGACCTTTCGCCATCATTTCGTCATAAAGGATACTTACCTCTAATCAAACAAGGAATATTGAAAATCGTTGCGAACTTTTTTTCACCGCTGACAGAACCAGTTACTTGTATACTATATACAGAGGAAATAGGATACTTTGAAATAAACGAAAGTCGGGACGTACTTCTAAAACACTAATTTCTTTTTTTAATACGCCTCACTGCTTTTGTTGTTGCTGTTGTTATTTTTAAGTTGTTGATGTACATACACATGCATGTTTATTATACTCGCATATTTGATTTATTAAATTGTAATAGTATTTTTTTTTCTGTTTATCTTGATTCTTTATATATGTGTGTGTGTATTTTTTTTTAAAACCATACCTTAATGGCGTGGTATACAAAGGAAGCCGTTGTAAAATGTGAAAGTCCTAGTACAACCACGCTCGTTGCTTCTTCCAATAGTGGCAAGACCACTTATGTTAAAAAGATGCTTCAACGAGCGGGTGGAATATTTACTTCTCCTATTTCTTAAATTTTATATTGTTACGGAAGCGAATGGCAGCCAATTTTTGACGATATGTTACAAACTATTTCAAACTTAAGTTTAAAGGAGGGACTTCCAACCGATACCGATTTAAAAGAATTAACATCCACCCAAGGATTACCGCACGTCTGCTTGATTTTGGACGACCTTTTTTCCCTAATATTTTCTACAACAGGCATAGAAAAGCTTTGGACGGCAGATTCGCACTATATGAATATTACGATTATATATTTAACTCATAATTTGTTTCCCAAATCACCTACTGGTAGAGTAATCAGCTTAAACACCAAATATTTCATTCTTTTTCGAAATCACAGAGATTCTTTACAAATTCAACACTTCGCACGACAAATATACCCAAATAAAGTTTCATTTTTGGAAGGCGAGAGCCTTCATATGTAATCACTCAACAGCTTACTGCAAATGCCTCTGCACAGTTTTATCCATCCACCTTTCAAATAGTTAGATACATCTCGAGTACAAAAGGACAAAAACAGTTCCAGATCATTGTAAATTGAATCAGAACAATAGGGAGAAACTTCAAATTTACAAAAGGAATTAAATTAAATTCTTGAAAAACATAGTTTCAGGTAAAAATAAATATTTTGGATCAGTTTATTGTTATAAACGTGTTGCCGCAGCAACAAATAAATTGTAGTTGTAATAAGCCAATCGAAAGCAGTAAAATTGACGACATTAGGACCTGCTTTTCTCCACAATGTATAAATAATTAAACCAATCGGATAGCTTTTTGGAAGGTGACTGAAAACGATTCACTCCTCTATTTCAAGAAAAATAGGTCCTCGTCGATCAACAAACAGACGCGTCTGTTTCATTTGATGTGTGAAATTAACATGCGGGTAAAAAATCTGTGTAAGCCAATTACACAATCAGTGAATTTCAGAGTTAAGTGTCATAGAATTCGCTCTAAATTTGAAATTAGTCTCCTTCCGCAGCTTTGACAATGGCCTAGTTTATCGCAGGTGAATAAGTATGGAAACACCTAAAACCACTCGAAAATCACCCAAAACTACTGTCATTACACCCAAAAACACTTTCCTTACAACAATAATGTATGCAAAACGCTTAGATTCACGATTTTTTTTTTTTTTTTTTTTTTAAGTAAGTCATTAATTAACGCTATCAATTGTAACTACATATTTTAGTACTTTGATCCGTGTTAGGTGGAAGTATTTAATGTACTTTGATTAATTGTAGTTACGCATGTGTTCCGAGAGTAAAGAATTTCCATAATCAAAAAGTTAAAAATCTACATTTATGCTGCTTATTGCTGTTGTCCGGACCTAAAAAACTTTACAGTGGCGACAAGAATGTTTCGCACTCTCCGTATGCAGTAATATAACCTGAAATGTTGGCGTTTTGCATACAGTTATTGTTGTAAGGAAAGTGTTTTTGGGTGTAATGGCAGTAGTTTTGGGTGATTTTCGAGTGGTTTTAGGTGTTTCCATACTACTGGTAAGCAGTTTCACTTTCGACTGTACGTCGTCAGCTGGGTGGAAAACGGGGAACAGCGGTTTTTCATGCAAATAGCATCGTTGATAATGATCAGAAAAGAGCTAATTTTGTGTCTACGACTAACAGTCTGATCTAAGAATTACAGCCTGCTCCGTAACTTTGTTACATCTCAAAAACCTAGTGATAAGACTTTCGACAGAGTTGAAAACCTTTATTCAAAATTACGTGCAACTCAAAACGCTCACCATTGGAGAACGGTTTAAGTTTCATTGTAAGATGCAAAGTGAACATGAAACTGTAACCATGTATTTGACAGACTATAATTGATTTGGCTAAGTGAGTCTTGTGGGTTTGGGACATTTTTAGATGAGCCGAGAGATTGTTTTGTCTGTGGGTTACAGGACACTTATTTCAGAGAAAGTTATTGTCAGAAGTAGAATTGACCGTGAAAAAGGCAGTTGATGTGTCTGTTAGTTTGGAACTGGTGGAGAATGAGGCGTCAGAAACCAAGGGCACATGATTACAAAAGTCTTTACTCAGTGGTTTAGGTGTGGTAAAACTAATCATGACAGACATGTTTCTACAAGAATGCAAAGTGTGTTAGCTGTAAAGGTCAGGTCATATTAGCAAGATGTGTCTGAAAAAGACTATGAAAGACTATGAAAGACTGAAATACGTTCACAGCCTAAGGCCAAACAGGACCAAAAAAAAAAAATAAATAAATAAATAAATAAAATAAAATAAAATAAAATAAAATAAAAAGTAAAAAAAAAAATAAATAAATAAATAAATAAATAAATAAATAAATAAATAAATAAGAAAAAGTCCAAAATTCATTTGCTGAATGAACATCGAATTTTCAGTCAGTCTGAAAATGAAAATGAGGGAGAATAGCCTTTTTTGAACCTAAGATCACCATTTAACTCGGAAAGCAATGTTTCAGTGCAGATTGAGAGTACAGATTGTGATATGGGATTAGATGCAGGGGCCTCGATGACTATTGTTTTGGAAAAATTCCATGCTTCATTCTTTATTACCCGTCCAGTACCTGTTAAACTGTGGATGACGAGTAGCTGACACCCTAATTGCCCACATGTTGTTTGACAATTGCGAATTATGCATCAATCAACAGATTACAGACTATTTTATAGAGATAATGTTGATCTATGTACTCGATTAAAGAAAGGCCGTGAGCATCTTATGATGCAATCAACAGGAAGCAATGGAATAAATAATTGAGTATTATCCATGACCTATCAACTTTCAGCTGAATTTTTTAATCGATCTTTCGAGTAAAAATAGTTATTTAATTAAGAACAATGTTCCATGGAACTTTTCTCTTTTTACATGTGCTTGATGTGATCGGAGAACAAATTTCAAAATGAAGAATTTCTTAGAAATTTCTGGGGATTAAAAGGACTGCTCCAGATCAGCCTAGTGATCAGACAAGTGTGAAAGTTAAAAAAAAAAATGAACATAAAGCTAATTAATCCTTTACCAAACAATTCATTGTCCAGAATTTAACAATCTTGAGAAAGAAAGCTTCAGACAACATCGTGAATAAAGAAGCGCTTTCTTCCTTTCTACAAAGTTTTCAACATTTTAAATACCAAATAGATTGTTCAAACCATCTTTATCTTGTCATCTGCAAATTTATGCAAGCTTTAAATTTGGACAGGTCTAAGACATTGCCATTGAAAAGATTTAACTGACATCATGGTCCACATGGACAGAAAATTCTAAATTCTAATTACAAATTAAAATGGTATTAGAATTGAATTTACAAATATTTGTGAAGATGGGTCAAGAATTGTTTCCATCATTATTATTGATTGATTGATAGTGACAGTGTGATGTTTAACACCATTTTCAACATTATTTCAGTTATGTTGCGGCGGCCAATGCACCCATTCATGCTTTCTTTGAGTTTCTTTTACCAGTACTACACACAATATTCTTTTTAAGCCACTGGCTGCTTTCCCACACAGCCAACATTGAAACAATGAGAGAGAGGAATGAATCCTTTGGCAATGACTATCATCATTCCTCAGAAAGAAATTGGCTGAGCCGGGGATCGAACCACTGACCCCCTGTTCTCAAGTCCTGTATGCTGCCCACTGAGCTAATGGGGCTCGGTCCATTATTATCATGAATATTTAACATATGCATTATCATGTTGAATTATTTACATTCGTCTAAATAAAAGATAAAGTGAAAAGTTATTTTATCCTTTGCGCAAAAATTTTACAAATAAAGTCTAAGCTAGTAATTTCTAATGTAAATGTAGACTTGTCTATTACAGACATTATGTCTCCATTATGCACAAATCTAAATTTACAGGTTTTAGATGTTTATTGTTTGTGTATGAAAATTCATCCTGACTCTAGGGGAATCCAACTTCTTCGATCAGGCTGGAATCCAATTTTTCAGCTTGGATTCCAACTTTTTCCTGCTTTGGATTCCTGGAATCCAGCTTGCAAAATCTTAGTGAGAACACTGAAGTACTTTGAGTCATGTGAAACTTGAGCAACTGTGTTGCTGAAAACTTACACAATATATAGAGTTCTAGACAAGGTAAATTAACTCTCAAATATGGTCATCAAAAGAAAAGTGTACCATTGATTGTTGTGAGTGGAGATGACCAGTCCCTCTCTATTTGGAAGAAACTGGATAACTCTTTACTAGTCAACAAAATTTTAGCCTTGTCCAAATTGAAAGCATTCGCAGACGACAATTTTAATGTGGCTCAAATGGTGCAAATTTTCTTTGATAGGGTAGAAAACATTGTGGGAAGAGGAGAAAATGCTGGTTACCAGCATTTTCTCCTTTTCCCACAATGTTTTCAAAAGTGATTTTATCTCCCGACTACAATTTTCTGTAGTATGTTTGTACATCCACTGTTCAAAGTCATTATTGACGTTAAAAAGACAGTTTGAAGCGTTTGTGACCGGACGATGTTTAATCCGTTTTCGTGTCTATCTATTTATAGCATCAGGGTTTCCCAAGTCGCTTCGTCACAAAATAAAAAAGAAAGTCTGATCACATTTTTTCCCCCATCATGTTACGGTGACGTCGTGTTTCAAGTTTGCGAGAATACCATTGGTTTATTAAATTTTACATTTCACAGAAATTTTCCTGACTTTGACACTGACAGGTTAATGTTATATTTGTGTAGATATCATGGTGCGTTCTTCTTCCATGGACATTGAAAAGCACCGTAGAACACAGAACCGCTTGTAAACTTTTACATGTATCGACACCAAAATAACTTTTCCGGGCATTGCTGAGTTTTAGCGAGAAGTAAATCGCACATTTTCTTTTTTTTTTTTTTTTTTTTTAAATTTTTGTCATCTTGCCCTCTTTCATTCTTCGATCGTTTTCAACTCATTTCTAGTTGCATGTCGCCATATTCAAGTATATTTCGGGGAAACGCCAGTGTCGGAGGAAGTTATAGATGTAAATTTTCGATTTTTTAATTTTTTTTTCTGGAACAGTGCAAGCACCATATTAATATTACCTTCTTCCGTTTTCTCAGTATACAAATAAAAGTTCGCATACTTTCTTGTGGGGTGACAATTATTGGGGGCGTATGCAAAAGGCGAAATTTTACGATTTCGTAAAAACTACCCTACCGACCTTCCTGGAAAAAAAAGTGACTAAAAGTGATTAATTTCCAAGAACACATATAATCAAAACACGTTCACGAATTTACAAAAAATAACCCACTCGATGTGATATTCTTTGAATGTTATGAAAAAAAAAAAAAAAAATTCGGTTGTATTGCTCGGGGGAGTATACTTTGATTGCTGATCTTAAACGGAATGCGACTTTGTTTTCACAGATATTTTGGATAATTCGAGAACTGCGATAATTCGAGCATTTTGCTTGTCTCCGTGGGACTTCGAATTATCGAGATTTTACTGTATATGTTCGGGCCCAAAATCTGACCAACGAATGACGTTATATGACCTTAGAGCTCAAACTGTTTGAAATATGTTTTCATGCCATTTTCAATACGGTTTCCTTTAAATCGCAGAGGCCAGTGCACCTATCTTTACTCTCCGTGAGCTTTTATCAGCACTTAAAAAAAACAAAAAAAAACAGTCTGATCTTTGACCCCATCGGTCCTATAGATTGATTTTTTCTGGGGTGGGGGTGGGGGAAAGAAACAAATACACGCAGGTCTACATGATGTAATATTTTGGTTGAAATTATTGGCTGAAAATTTCAATTTATGTAGAATTTTAATCCTTTAGTAAGCAGTCTCTGTTTTATGACCCTGAGGAAGTAGGCTTTTGTAAACACCGTGAGAAAAGGAGAAAATGCTTGTCATCGACAATTTGTTATTTTCCTACAATGTTTCATTTTAAAAATTCTAGATTTTGCCGTTTGGTAAAGAGTAAAGGCCTATTTAAATCTAGATAAGATGATTTAGTCAGAATTTCAAAATTGCATTTATGTACACGTGGATTTAGAGAGTACTGTTCTTGCGAGAGGGGCTGACCAATTTAATTTGTGCAAACGGCGTTTACAGTTTCTTATCATTAGCAAATGGGCGAGAGAAGAAAACAAAATTCGTGTATATAACATATGTTAATTTAGAATACTGCATAGAATGTTTAAAGGACATGATTTTATACACTCGAAAAGTTACAGATTCAGAGAATATATGACGTTTTGGCCAAGGGTATTTTGGTAAGGACATTTGGGCCATGACGTTTTGTCAACGAACGTTTTGGAGCCGAAAACAAAAAGTAGGACGTTTTGGCCAAACGTTATGTCAAGGTGTCTGCAGTGGATGTCTTTTGAAAACGTTCTGGGAAAAGGAGAAATCGTCTGTTAAAGTATAGATTATTTGAAAATATCGGTGGAAATAAAAAGGTATTTTTTTGTGATGTGTAAATTCTTTTTTCTTCTGCAGCTTAAGAAATTAGAAGTCATTGTGGGAAAAGGTAAAATTAACAAGCATTTACACCTTTTCTCACAAAAATTTCTATGTCATCACATATATATATCCTTGGAAAATTAGGATTTATTGCATACAAATCAACTTTGATATGATAATATTGATATGGTATCGGGTAATATTTAGATGAGGAAAAGTTCCCGTTATGTTTCTTTTCTTATATAATATAATTAAAAATTGTTAATGTTCTGGCCAAATATTAATTTAAAACAGAAAAAAATGTAATAAATGAACTTTCAGTGCTTTTCTTTCTCTAAAAATGTATACATGAACTTAAGAGCATAAACAATTCACTTACTGCATTTTTCAATTCTAAAACAGCATTTGGCCAAAACGTCCTTTGTTGTACTTTAAGTCAGCCAAAACGTCCATGGCCAAAACGTCCGTCCGCCGATTCAGATATTTATCTAACGTTGGTTTTGTTCGGCGAAGAAATGAGATTTTTGTTTGGTTCCGAATAATGCATTGACTCTGTGGTGTCGATTTCTTTTCGGTCACGCTACTATTGGACGAGCGATTTCCCTTCTGGAACCCACAATTTCAACTGCTGTTCCGGAGTATTTACCATTATTACTAGTAGGTATACGTTTTTTATTAACCCTTCTGCTGCTAAGCGCGACTCGGGGACCTTTTGCGGACTGAAGATCAAGATCAGACTACACAGAACGTGCAGTCTGATCTTTGATCTACACTTCCTGATAAGGAGATATTTCTTCCCCCCCCCCCCCCCCAATAAATTTAAATAGCAACATTTGGGTTTTTACTTTGTACTTAAAGGCATCATTTAACTTACCCAGCAGGATAAGGGTTGAAATGCTTGCATTTATACGTAGAATCAAAAATAAGGGAACCCTTGTATTTCATCTTTGGGTAATTCTTTATTTTACCTAAAACAGGTAACAGACATGGAATCCAAGGAAGTATCTGGCGTGACCCCCATGTGCACCAACACCTGCACGACACCATGTGGGCATACTGGAGATGATAAGCTGTATCGTTGCTCTTAGAATATGCTGAAATATTGAGAGGTAAAGTCACCCTGTCATATCATGTCAGAAGACCCTTAATTTTTGGGCTACGTTTATTGAAAGAGTTTGAAGGCTATTCACCAATATATACCCGAATCAGGTTTTTTTTTTTTTTAGCGCAATATGCGTCTGTCTATGTACTGAACTATATTTGAAAGGTATGAATCAGTAACTTGTATAGCAATGCATCACTTGGCGTAGCTTTCATGGCATCCGCAAAAAAAGAAGCTTGAGTTAGAAACGGAACAAAAAGTAAATTGAGAGCAAAATATTCATCATAACTGATTCTCGCCAACTATAGGGATGAAAAACGGATACAAAGTAATCCTTCCTCCAAAATCTCTGTATGATGTAGACTGTGTCAATCCAGGTAAAGCATACGTGGATTGCTTAACGATATCGAAATAGCTAAAATATGCATTCGTGATACTAACTTGTTTCAAAGTTTGCCTTCTTTTAAACGATTCTAAACAGTTTTGTTTCTTATTCTAAATCTCGAAACTAGCCATACAATTTGCTTATCTCTGTTTTGTCACTGCCAACCACGTGAGTAGAGTTAAAAGCCAGAATTAGAGTTTCAGGAATACAAACGTCATAACCTGCTCATGGCACATATAAATATATTATGCAGCAGACAACTTTCGAAGTCAGTGCTGAAGAATAAATCGCTTGTATCACTCCCTTTTCCCCCGCTATGTTCTGAGTCTGTGTCAATTTCAAGCAATAAGAATAGTAATTCTTTTTGCGATTACTACTTTTTTGCAGGTTTTGTTTTAAATATGGAAGAAACTTCAATTAACCCATTACCGCATAGACTTATTTTAGATCATTGAAGAATTACATGGGGAAATATTTGAAAGAAAGGGGTCACTGCTAGGTGATATCAGTAATATTTAAAACATTGTGGGGAAAGGAGGGATTGCGGGACCTGTTACGAGTAATTACTCCCTTATCCATAATGTTTTCAAAGGAAATCAACTGCAGGGTCGTTAGAAGTCATATTTGTACAGTTAATATTTTTGAATCAGCTATTTAAGTATAAGATTTCCCAACTCGGCAATCTCAAACCTAACGAAAACTATAGTGTCCAAGACTGGTTTGTTGCCATAACCACTGTTATTTTAGTAAATGACTCGTAAATGAAAGAAACATTTTACAGACGATTAACGCCTAATGGAACCAAATGCTACCTTTTCCCGCAATGTTTTAAAGGGTGGCATAGTTCAAGCAATATGAACCTACATGTATATACTATTCTCATTATTTTATTTTTCTATCATTACTGTTATTAATTACTATCATTATCAGCATCTCGAAAAAGTAGGTAATCATTTTCTTTGCTCGTGAGAAGTGTCGACTTGGACCAACAAGTCTCACGAGTTTGCAAGGCTTACTTTGTGCTTTCTCGGGAGTTCCGGTCGCGATGACAGAGTAACAAAGCAACTGTCCCGCAAGTTTCTGGTGACTGGTTAAGAACTGGTCTAAAAAAAGTCAGGAAACATGAATATCTGAGCTGTCACCGTGAAATACTTATGGTATGGCTTTAATTCCACACATTTGAATCTAAAAGCTTAATTGTGCAAAAGTGTGGCAACTATAAGATACGTTTTACATTTTGTAATTGTTTATCTCGAATCCATGAAAACAACTTTGTTAATAATTGAAAGTCTGTTCTGATATTAGATCTACAATATAAAAAACAAAATATCATCGTGAATCTGTTATGATCAAACAATCTGGGTATAAATTCCATTTTTTAAGAATGTGTAACCTTAAAGATGCAGTTAATGTTTTTAAAAGTACCACTACTTGATACATGATTGATGTCACAAACAGACATAATACCATTTGACTTTGCGGAAGGTCTATATATTGTATATTTATACGATATTCCACGTAATCTTATACACACACACGCGTACACGCACGCATGTATGTATACACATTCTGGGGGCAGAATCAGTAAGAAAAAAATAAAGATCTTTTCAAGAATGGTATGAGAATAGGCAATTTTTGACCCCAGACATTAAGGCCAACTACTTGCGAAATGTATGCAATTTGGGGAACAAAAAGCAGACAAATTTAATTCAACTGTATCCGTTTTTGAGTCGCCTGGTTGCGTAGCAACCAGGCTCTCATTGTTATCATCCTGATCTATGGGGTGACGTAAGCATACATCCGGCCTTGTACTGCTTCCTGTCCAAAGTTCCGGTTTACGATATAAAACATAGTTTTCTAATTATTCGATAAACAACCCAGTTTTTCCTGTTGTAAATAACTTACAATTGTGCCTTTGTGATAATGAATATATCTATGAAGACTGAGCTATTTAACGGTTCAAACCTTTGGAACAGTCATTTCGTCCACAAGGGCACACAATAGCCTATCTCTTACGCAGACATCATCTCTAAAAATAGCGTATTATGTATGTGTCTTAAAATAGCAGTCGTGAACTAAGAAAGTTTGCGGACTCGCTGAAAAATACTCTTTGGAGACAAGCGTTTTAATACGGCACGCTTCTATTTGTGGACAGTTCTCAGTGAAAATGGTTTGATAATTATCCATTAAAAGTACACTCTAAATCTTACAATCTGTCCTTTAATTGTAAGTCTTATATCAATTCAATACTCAACCTATGATCGGAAAGAGAAAGGCGATACCGAGTTAACATGGAAGCTTTCAATGGAGATTTTTCCCAACCGTAGGCTATTTTTTTTTTTTAAACAAATTTATAACGACTTGGACTTGCGTTGCCTTCTTAGACATTCTTACACGTTGCTTCTTCACAGCTTTTTTACTCTAGACTTTAAATACTTTGCACACTTATATTCTAGGTGCACAAGCAGAGATCGTACATAGCGTATGTAATGTTCACGGTTCTAGGCTGTACCAAGTCATCCCTTAGCAGGTGCTTTCTGGAATGTAGCTGTGCGACAAATATAGATCTTATAATCACGTGAGGTATAACGTCACTTGCGCCACGGAATTCTTCATAAATTTACATATTTATGAATCAGTCGCTGAAGCGGCCTTTATTTTCAGCGTACACCGACCTAGCTCTTCACTGATCCATGCAGGGAGAGTGTTTTAAAGTTCACTGTGTTTGATTAATTGTTTTTCGTTTTTAAAGAGGTGAATTTGTAAAAGTCTGCTGGTTTTTTTTTTCATGTTTAATTTACCTAGATCTAGTATTTATGAAACAACAATTTATTAGTGCGGGTGTCAGAACGCAAGGTGCTTTCGTAACTGTCAAAATCTGGATTCACACGGGAATTCGACTTAAAACTACGCAGTTCTAACAACTAGCAATCTGAGAACTTGCCTTTTTACTCCACTATACTTCAAATATAATAGAACAGATCAATCTTAACCCACTCGAACAACAAGTTCTTTATTGGAGTGTTTGTAATCTTGTAAAGGGTTGTTGTAAAGGGTAATAGAGCGAATCGCAAACATTTAGTTTACACCAAAGCAATATACATGTAGATCTCTACAATTTTCAATTGGTTTGGAAGCAGTACTAATTTCTGGGACGTTATAAAACGCTGACAAAGTTAAAAGGCTGATGATCGTGCAATTAGGTTATATCGTTTTTCTTGAGCTGTAGCAGCCACATTCCTAGAGTCTATTGTGGACAAAACTTGAACCCGGACAACAACAGATTATTTCCAAAGGACAGGTAGATTACTGAGTCAACTATTTGTGTGTGTTCCAGAGGCTACATTTCAGTCCAGTGATCATGAAATTGCCCGGCTGTTTGTCTCAATATTATTTTTGACAAAACTGAATGTAGATCACAGGGGGTTGAAAGAAAAAGGTTGTCACTAGGTCAAATCAGACGAAACCGTAATAGATCTAGTGCTGTAAAATCCATTTGTATTCAGTCCAATACTCACGGAACTTTGTCAGACTGCTTAGGTTAGATATGGGTGATTTGCAAAAGGGCATTTTTGGTCTAAAATTATGTCACTAGATCCTATACCAGAAGACAAAGTTCAATTGAGTTCCATACTAATGTTGCCTAAATGGTCCTCTTGTAAAAATTTTCAAGTGGTTATGCTCTGTTTCTATACACATCAGTAGTGTATGGCGTCTCTATAGGGAAATTTTTGGAGGGAGTTTTACTATATATTCTATATAAATCGCCATTTTGAAGATGGGAGGAGGTAAAAATCGAAATTCCTCCGGTACAACTCTTGATGAGTCATATCTCTCTCTCTCTGCTCTCTGTCTCTCTAGGGGATTTTTAGTTGCCCCCCTCTCTCTTCTGGTATTATAAAGAAAAACAATAGACGCCGATATATTTATAACACTTTATTTTTCAACAATTTATATACAAATCAATAGCCATATGGGTAAGATATATGTCCTTTTCGTACTCTCTTATCAAACACAACCCGATACTCTTTGTCTTGTGTTACTGTCAAAAGTTTTGCTTGGTTCCGATCTCGACATATTTTATGTGTGTCTGTCACTTTTACGGTAGGGTGGGTGAATGTGATCATGTTCTTGAGGGTATCAAAATTGAATTTGGTTTGATTTTGAAAATTAAGGGTTATCCCTCTCACTTTGCAATGGGTCTGTTTTCCATTTTCGTCCGGTCTGTCCAGCTGGTATGCATAGTTTTTAGGACCCCCTGTCACAAAAGTCTTAATTTTCTGTCCAGGCACCTCGTCCGTCAAGTCTCCTAAATAGTCCCCTAACTCGGGTTCCCACTCCCCTTGTTTGACCGAAAATATTATTGAATCTGTGTCTGCATAGAGTGTTCTTGGTCCTAAATGTTCCAAGTATGAGTACAGTGTTAGTCGTGCTTGAGCGGTCGTATAGACTGCAATTATTACATTTGTTTTCCCAGAAGGTTCAACAAAATCATCTTTATATTTCCAACGCATTTCTACCATGTCCTCCGACACAAAGTTTATGGCCGTCACCTCTTCTCTATCACTGGTCAAAAGTCCCAGACCATCATTTCATTCTTTCCTATTATACTAGGCGGTGTTATAGAAAAAAGGGGCTTAATGACAAACTTTATAAATGTTGAATCCTTCTGATAGTAACATTTCTTGAAAAGAAGTCCATGGTAACATTGACAAATGCAGTCTGGCAGATGGAGGGTCGTAGGGTTTCATGGCTCAACTCTCTTTTTCCCTCAATGTTTTTTACCATATATCTGAGATTATAATCTCGTAGCACTTGAGTTATTAAAGTATGTAAACATTGTCTGCCTTCTGAAGTATTTGACACACACGAACCACCCTTGTAGTTCTCTGTTTCTTCAAAAGTGTCTTTCATTCTCATAAAAGTGTTATTCATTTTCCTAAAAGTGTTTACCATTTTTCAAAAAGTGTCAACCATTTTACAAAAAGTGTAATCCAAAGTGTAAGTGGATTTATACGCCGGAGGCGACGAATATTGTCATAATCTTCTCCGTCTGTCCGTTCGTCCGTCCGTCCGTCCCCTCGTCCCCCTCGTCCGTCCTTACGTACGTCTATTTCTTGTGAATGCAAATCCTCCCACATTTCTTGACGGATTTGGGTGAAATTTTCACAGAATGTTTCTCATCATGTGACCTATCGCATATTGTCAGGGTTTTCCGATTTGTAGTTGCGTCATGGAAAAAGGGGGCTTCATGTTATATTTCATTCCTTTTCATGTGAACGCAACTCCTCCCACGTTTCTCGACGGAATTGAATAAAATTTTCACAGAATGTATCTCATCCTGTGACCTATCGCATATTGACAGGGTTTTCCGATTTGTAGCTGCGTCATGGAAAAGGAAGGCTTCGTGTTATATTCCATTCCTTTTCATGTGAACGCAACTCCTCCCACGTTTCTCGACGGAATTGAATAAAAGTTTCACAGAATGTTTCTCATCCTGTGACCTATCGCATATTATACGGGTTTTGCGATTTGTAGCTGCGTCGTGGAAAAAGGGGGCTTCAAAGTATATTTCATTCCTTTTCTTGTGAACACAACTCCTCCCACATTTCTGGACGGATTTGGATAAAATTTTCACAGAATGTTTCTCATCAGGTGTCCTATCGCATATTGTCAAGGTTTTGCGAATTGTAGCTGCATCATGGAAAAAAAGGGGCTTGATGTTATATTTTATTTTTCACCAATATCTCTTTAATTACTGGACATATCTCAATGGATTTCCATGAGATTTTCCCAGATCATGTGACCTAGCACATATTGTCAGAGTTTCGGAATTTATTTCTGTGTCATGGAAAAAGGGGGCTTCATGTCAAATTTAATTTTCCATCAATGTATCTTGAACTAATGGACATAATTTTATGAAACTTCATATTTTTATAGGTAGATCAAAGCCAGTGACCAATGAGTCCGTCGAACGTCTGTCTGTCCATCCATCACTTTGTAAGTTAAACTTTTCGATCACAAGTAACACAATATATCCATTGAGCGACCCAGGCAGGTGCTTGAAATTCCAACACTTTAGTCGCTATAGCTAGCTACCTGAAGTAGCAGTTATGTGGCGGCGTATATTGTGATGACAGCACAGTCTTGTTGAAAAAGTGTAAACATATTTTAAATTAAAGTTTGATCATTTTTAAAAGGCAACAATAATTAATCACTATATGTTTCTAAAACACTAGTGTGTCCACCGTCGTAGCCGTTTTTATATAGTTTGACCTCGATGTTTAGCAATGACACTGTCAAATGAGTTTGATCTTGTCACCAGAAGATGTTTAATCGTAAATGGTACATGTAACCCAATATCAATAGCATCGCTTGAATACTGTGAAGTTATTAGAAAACCTTAAGTTTTACAGGTTAAGTTTTAAGAATAAGGGTTACAATATAGACCTTCAGCTTGGAGGCACTTTGTCTTTAAAATACTTATTGACCAGAGGTACCTAACTGGGAAACAAGACATTCAGGCAAAGTGATAAATAGCAGTAAGAATAATACACTCCTGATCTCTACATGCAAAGACCTATGTCTCATTCTTATTTGAATAGAGTATAATACACATAGTGTCTAGTTTCAGTGATTATTGTTTTTCCTTTCAGTCTAATCTGTCTATAAATACATTTGTTAAACCACTGTTAACAAACAGTAGGGTAGAAAAAATCAATATGAACCGTAAGTTAAAAGGTGTATGCCTACACTTGTCAATTATCTGCGATTTGATTGGTCATATCCAGTGGTTTTTCTATAAATAGAATCTATCCTATGTGTATATTTTTAATCAACGGAGTATCGCAAAATCGTTCATTTCATTGCCAGCAACGGAGGGGAAAGGTTCACTGAAAATACCGGGAAGAGCGAAAAAATAAAGTTTATAAAGTTTAAATGAGTGTAGTTGTAGTGTATTATATTGTGTTTTGTTTTTATCGTTTAAGCGGTAATCTTATTCATAACACGCCCTATGGGAAGGTACATAGTCATATTTTAGTAGAATTATAAACAATGTTATTAACTTATCCAGTTCCATTTCCTTACAGTCTCAGTGTGCAGATCATTAGAACAGACATGTTTTACCTCGCATGTATTAATCATAGATTTGTGTACTGACAATAGTTGTGACTAAAACTAATAGATATCTTGATCATACTACAAGGTTTTGTTATAAATAGCCAGTGTACTGAAACAAAGGAGGTCATGCTTTATTTATAATGGGAATAACAGTACCGATAGATGTTAAATTCTTTGCGACACATAAACTTGAAATTAAGAAAAGATCGAATTTTCCCCAGCTATAATTCAGAGGTTCGCCCTACTGTGTGCTCGGAGTACCACTCTAGGATGAGGGGGGTATGTCACGAAATGCAACCCGTGACGTTTAAACCCTTCCTGTCCCCGTCATGAGTAGGAATCTGTGTTGCATCCTTCGCACATGGGATCTCTTTATGGGATGGTGTCGGCTTGAAACCGAAAGGTTTTGGCTTTATGACCGCGGGCTTGAGCCTTCAAATCTGTGAGGCGAAACAGATTTGTTAATCTCGTTTTATTATCAAGATATTAAACCTTATTAATTACCAGTTTTTGCCTTCTTTCGATCTGTAGCACTGGGTCCTCGATGTGCGCGTATTTAGGTGAGAGAGAAGTAGGCCTGCGGCCCACGGGTTTACCTAGGCAAACCCTGGTTTATTTTTTTGGCAATGATAAGGTAGACATTACTAGCAAATGAACATAATGTTTGAGAGACTAATCACTTGATCCTTATTGGCCAATCAGATTTTTTTCATTTATTAGCCAATCAAATGCGAGCACACCAAATTAAAGACTATAAGAAGACTACTATCTGCATATCTTGTCATTAATGATCTGGACATCGTCGTGAACGGACGCAAATTTTGGCAGAAGAAAGGTCATACGGTGTAGAAATATAAAGGGCTGGTGATAAAAGTTGTGAAATCGTAAGGAATCTGTTGAGTACAGCGTTAAAGACTTAATAGGCCTATGAAGACAATAAAGATTATAAATTCAAAAGGATCAGAAGAATACAGAGCCACGGTAAACACAAAGCTTATAAGGCCTATGAAGTCAATAAAGACTGTGACATCATAAGGGTCTGTTCAGTTCTGACTTACAGTGAACATAAAGTTTATAAGGGCAGAGAAGACTCAAAGTTTATAAGGCCAGGATGAAAAAGTGTGTGCCATTCAGCATAACATTGGATTAACCAATTAAATAACTGTGTCAGATCCTTATTGACCAATCAAATTCTCTCATTTATTAGCCAATCAGAAGTGAGTACATCGAACCTCAGACTATAAGAACACTACAGCCTACGTTTCTCGCCATTATTGCTTCAGACATCGTTGTGAACGGACGTGAACTTTGGCAGAGAAAAGGAAACATATAAGGACTGGCAAGGACAAATACATAGGGAGTCCCATCAAACATCATAAGACAACCAGAGAAGACAACCAAGACTGAAAGTTTATAAAGCCAAGACGTTTAAGCGTGTAAAGCTAGATCCGGTACTGACATAAACAAGTCATGGCTTATTCGTGCGAAACCCGTGGAGATACCTTTCTCAAATTAAGTGATCTGTTAAAGCACAGACGAACAGAAAAGCATCAAAAGATGTTCGCATGTGATACTTGTCCTAAAGTGTTCAGTCGACGTGATAATTTGGACAGACATATGAAGAAACACCTAGAAGAAAACAAACTACATTGTGAAGAATGCGGATTAGCGTTCACCAGGAATGACAATTTATGGAGACATAAAGCAGTAAAGCATGGTCATGGAAAAAAGAGAAAAGTAGATAATGGAGAAGAACCATTGGCAAAACGTCTTAAAGCAACCGATGATCCTAGACAATATTACACCATCAAGAAAATTAATCAACAATACATGAAGAAATTCAGAACAACCGCATCAAATTATCATGTAAACATCCGGGATTTAGATGTGACTGACAATATAGTAAAAACTCTCAACCATCTTTTCAGTGCAATCTTTGAAGATATGACGAAAGGCAGTAAACCAGAAGACCTGATACGTGTGGTCATTCAGAGCCCTTCCTTGGACTATCCTATCATCATACCCCTGGATCCCATACCAACACTCACATCTGGAAAGTTCATGGATGCTGTCGAGAAAGTATTACAATCTAATGAAGACTTTGTGATTGATGAATCCTTGACATTTGAAGTGCTCCATATCGATATGCCCTCAGAAGCGAGCAGAAAACGGTGTAAATATGTGGACTTGGAGAAAAAAACGATTGAAAAAAGGTGCATTATCCGGATTCAAAATAACGATGAATTATGTTGTGCTAGAGCCATTGTCATAGCCATGGCTAAAATAGACAAACATGAAAAATGGGGTGCAATCCGGAAGGGGTGTAAAATCCAAAGACAGTTGACAGAGGAACTACACCAGAAAGCAGAAGTACCCAAAGGACCCTGTGGGCTCGACGAAATCAAGAAGTTTCAACAAATATTACAAGATTACCAGCTTCATGTCGTGTCGGCAGACCATTTCAATGGTATTATTTATAGTGGGCCGGAAAAAGAGAAGAAGATTTACTTGTATTACCATGACAACCATTATGACGTCATAGCAAGTATGCCAGCTTTCCTGAACAAAACCTATTATTGTACGAAATGTCAGAAAGGATATGATCACAAGGAAGCTCATAAATGTAACAACGCTTGTCATTGTTGCAAGAAGATACATCCTGATACAGACGAAACATGGATTCACTGTGATAAGTGTAAACGATTCTTTCACGGACAACTGTGTTATGAATTACATATGAAATCCACTACCAAGGGAAGCTCAACGTGTACAACTTACAGTCGTTGTAGAGATTGTGGGAAAACTGTGAATAAAAACATGAGTTCAAGACCCCATGTGTGTGGATCAAAGTATTGTGAACAGTGTAAAGACTTTTTTGAAGAAGGACACCAATGTCATATGCTACCGGAAGATTATGAAGAAGTATCTGATGAAGGAGAAAATGCTAAGACATATATATTTTTTGATCTGGAGTGTAGACAGGACGATATTGTAGAGTGTGAGAAAGGGTATGAGAGAGGTGAGAATGGAACACGTAATCATTGTCAAAAGTCCAAGTGTGGTGCGTATGAGCATGTTCCGAACTTGTGTGTGGCTCATAAAGTGTGCACAGTTTGTATGAACAATGAGGTGATGGAAGAATGTGAGTTGTGTGAACAGAATGAGTGGGTGTTCTCTGGATCAGACACAATCAATACTTTTTGTCATTGGTTGTTTTCAGAAGACAACAATGGTGGCACCGTCATTTGTCACAACTTTCAAGGTTACGATTCGTATCCCATTTTACACTACCTATACAAAAATGCCATCCTTGCTAAAATTATTCCTAATGGAGCAAAAATCATGTCGTTGATGGTACCAGGTTGCAAAATCAAAATGATTGACAGTATCAACTTTCTTCCAATGGCTCTTTCAAAATTACCAGGTATGTTTGACTTTAAAGAATTGGCTAAGGGATATTTTCCACATTTATTCAATACTAGAGAAAATCAGACTGTTGTCTTAGACCACTTACCAGTGATTAAATACTATAACCCTGATAGCATGAAGCCCGACGCTAGGAAAGCATTCATGACATGGTATGACGAGCACAAACATGACACATTTGATTTTCAAAAGGAAATACTGACTTACTGTCGATCAGATGTAGACATACTTAGACGCTGTTTTATAAAGTTTAGAGAGGATTTTATGGCAATAACCAATATTGATCCTTATGAAAAGAGTATCACTATCGCTTCAGCCTGTCAACGAGTCTTCAGAACAAATTTTCTTAAAGAAAATACGATAGGTATCATTCCAACACATGGGTACAAACCAGAGCAAACACAATCGATGAAAGCTTTCCAATGGATCAAGTATCTATCACATACTGTGGCAATTAGGATTCAACATGCAAGAAATGGGGGTGAGAAAGAGATAGGTCCATATAAAGTGGATGGTTATTATGAGACAGACACTGAACGAGTGGTACTCGAATTTCATGGGGATTTTTGGCATGGGAACCCTAATAAATATTCAAAGAACACAGTCAATCCAGTTAATAAGCTCACTATGGGAGAATTATATTAAAACACACTTGAAAAACAAAGATATTTAGAAAAACAAGGCTACACTTACAAATGCATTTGGGAATCAGACTTTGACCAACAACTGACTGGCAATATAGACATGAAAGCATTCATCGACAGATTAGACATAGTAACACCCCTTCAACCCAGAGACGCCTTTTTCGGAGGACGGACTGAGGCTTTTACTCTTTTTAAAGAAGTAACAGATAAGGAACACATTAAGTATTATGACGTTAATTCACTTTACCCCTTCATCAACAAAACTGGTAAAATTCCCATGGGTCACCCTAAACTGATTACAGAACAATTTCAAAATTTGAAAGAATACGAAGGACTAATTAAATGCAAAGTACTTCCACCGAGAAACCTGTATATCCCAGTACTCCCCTGCAAAATGAATGGCAAACTAGTATTTGCTTTTTGTAGGACATGTGCAGAAACTCAACAACAAACACCCTGCACTCATACAGACGAGGAAAGGGCTTTTCTTGGAACTTGGGTGACTGACGAAGTCAAAAAAGCACTTGAAAAAGGATACGAGATAAAAGCTATGTATGAAATTTGGCATTTTGATGAAGTGTCACAATATGACCCTGTTACCAAAGAAGGAGGACTCTTTACAGAGTATATAAATTCATTTCTAAAACTGAAACAAGAGTGGATGGCCCAAATGGTGTCAAACTGAGGAACAAAAATATCAATACATAGAAAAGTATTACCAAAAGGAAGGCATTAAATTAGACTATAACAATATTGAAAAAAATCCAGGAATGCGAGCTTTGGCAAAACTCATGCTCAATTCGTTTTGGGGGAAATTTGGACAGAGATTGAATCAAAATCAAGTAGAACTGGTAGATGACCCAGAAATATATTTTGACAAACTGACCAGTGATAGAGAAGAGGTGACGGCCATAAACTTTGTGTTGGAGGACATGGTAGAAATGCGTTGGAAATATAAAGATGATTTTGTTGAACCTTCTGGGAAAACAAATGTAGTAATTGCAGCCTATACGACCGCTCAAGCACGACTAACACTGTACTCATACTTGGAACATTTAGGACCAAGAACACTCTATGCAGACACAGATTCAATAATATTTTCGGTCAAACAAGGGGAGTGGGAACCCGAGTTAGGGGACTATTTAGAAGACTTGACGGACGAGGTGCCTGGACAGAAAATTAAGACTTTTGTGACAGGGGGTCCTAAAAACTATGCATACCAGCTGGACAGACCGGACGAAAATGGAAAACAGACCCATTGCAAAGTGAGAGGGATAACCCTTAATTTTCAAAAGCAAACCAGATTCAATTTTGATACCCTCAAGGACATGATCACATTCACCCACCCTACCGTAAAAGTGACAGACACACATAAAATATGTCGAGATCGGAACCAAGCAAAACTTTTGACAGTAACACAAGACAAAGAGTATCGGGTTGTGTTTGATAAGAGAGTACGAAAAGGAGATATATCTTACCCATATGGCTATTGATTTGTATATAAATTGTTGAAAAATAAAGTGTTATAAATATATCGGCGTCTATTGTTTTCTTTATAATACCAGAAGAGAGAGGGGGGCAACTAAAAATCCCCTAGAGAGACAGAGAGCAGAGAGAGAGAGATATGACTCATCAAGAGTTGTACCGGAGGAATTTCGATTTTTACCTCCTCCCATCTTCAAAATGGCGATTTATATAGAATATATAGTAAAACTCCCTCCAAAAATTTCCCTATAGAGACGCCATACACTACTCACTTCACAGAAGCTTCAGATCTGAGTAGTAACATTTCAAAATCACCGCCTCTGAAAGTGTTTAAGCAATTATACCCAAATTTCATATCTAGCATCCTGTATTTGGAAAGCACAATTATTCCAATTAACCAATATTGGTCCAAGTTTAGAAAATTTGTGTCATACGAAAACAACTTGATCTAAATCTTGAGAGAAAATGTATGCCCTATTCTACTGAAATTATTTAGAATGTTTGTTTGAGCAATATGTGTAAGAATTAAGATAAACATGTAAGTTAAGTCACCCAGATTCTGCGCTAGAAAAACATTTTTATCAACCTAGAAGCCTAACTTTTGTCCACATTCTTTACAGGCATTATTAAGCTAGGGAGGAAATGTAAATATTGATGGAATTTCGACTGTTATTATGCCCCGCCGAATTTCGGGGTGGGTGGGAGATACAGTTTTCATGTTGTCTGTCCGTTCGTCCGTCCGATCTTCTGTCCATCCAGATATATTCTAAAATCCTTGATGAAAGTTAATGAAACTTCATACATGTGTTCCTCATGATAGTCCGCCGATATACTTTTTTAATGTAATGCCTTGTCATGGAAAATGGAGGCTTGATGCCTTCTGGTCTGCTTGTTTTGTTTTATTTTGTTTTTGTTTTTAATGCGGCGTCATGGAAAAAGGGGACTTGATGTTTATTTCCATTATGGACCAATATCTCTTGAACTACTGGACAAAATTTTATATTTATATCGTTTATCATAAGCCACATACAATCAGTTTGTTTTATTTAATATAATGCCGTGCCATTGAAAAAGGAGGCTTAATGTATATTTTCACCAATAACAAAAAAGGCCATTTACATGCAAAACACAATACCTCTAATAATAATGTTTCTATAAAAAAAAGAATAGTTTTTTTCGGCGGTGGATATCATTTCAACGAAAAGATTTGTTTTATATTGATTGTACTTTTTGAAAACCATTTTTTAAATGAAGTCACCCGGGGTAAGAGACTTTGAACTTTTTAAACATGTTCCTGGTTCCTAAATTTTAATTCTCACCACATATCTTTTCATGTAAATTTTAATATTATTGTTTGTATTTTAGGATGACAACTTAGAAATATGCTCGCATATAATACTGTCCTATGGTTAAGTTATATTGTATCTTGAATGCTTTAATAGGTTTGGACAAAAAAGGGAGAACATTTCTAACCCATTACCCTCCAGGCGACTCTCAGGACTATCAGTCCTTTGATTCATCCCTGTAGTTGGCAAGAATCAGTTAAGATGAATAATTTGCTCTAAGATTACTTTTTGTTCCGTTTCTAACTCAAGCTCTTTTTTCCGGATGCCATGAAAGCTACGCCAAGTGATGCATTGCTATTGTTAAAACTTGTGTTAACGATTCATACCTTTCAAAATATAGTTCAGTACATAGACAGACGCATATTGCGCTTAAAAAAAAAAAAAAACATGATTCGGGTATATATTGGTGAATAGCCTTAAAACTCTTTCAATAAACGTAGCCCAAAAATTAAGGGAACCTTGTTACCTGTTTCTTCTAACATGATATGACAGGGTGACTTTACCTCTCAATATTTCAGCATATTCTAAGAGCAACGATACAGCTTATCATCTCCAATATGCCCGCAAGGTGTCGTGCAGGTGTTGGTGCACATGGAGGTCACGCCAGATACTGACTTGGATTCCATATCTGTTACCTGTTTTAGGTAAAATAAAGAATTACCCAAAGATGAAATACAAAGGTTCCCTTATTTTTGATTTTACTTATAAATGCAAGCATTTCAACCCTTATCCTGCTGGGTAAGTTAAATAATACCTTCAAGTACCTAAATATTGTTATTTAAAATTTATTGGGGGGGGGGGGGAATATCTCCTTATCAGAAAGTGTAGATCAAAGATCAGACTGCACGTTCTATGCGCAAAAGGTCCCCAAGTCGCGCTCAGCAGTAGAAGGGTTAATAAAAACGTATAGCTACTAGTAATAATGGTAAATACTCCGGAACAGCAGTTGAAATTGTGGGTTCCAGAAGGGAAATCGCTCGTCCAATAGTAGCGTGACCGAAAAGAAATCGACACGACGGAGTCATTTTTAGAGAAAGAAAAGCACTGAAAGTTCATTTATTACATTTTTCTGTTTTAAAATAATATTTGGCCAGAACATTAACAATTTGGTACAGGCTTCTGAAAACGGGCAGAATACTGCCCGTCTATTTTCAGAACAGCGATATCGCGAGATTCAGGGGAGGTCACTCTCGCTTCATGTGCAATAGAATTTTCGATAATTTTGACCTCACAGATAAGTGAATTGTATTTATGGTATCACATTTTAATGTTTATTTCTGCTAATATTCTTTTAGTTTCGATAACGAATTTCAAACTGTGCAAAAATCGCCATACCTTCACTGCCGAAATGGAAATGTGTAAGATGCTCCGATTGGTTATTCAATGATATTTATGTAGCCAATGAAACGCATCAACACAATAGCCTGTACCACTTGTAATATATATACACAAAGAAAAAAGTATTGCAACACCCGATTTTCAACATAGTAGTCATGTGTAAAGTCGAAGTGTGGTTATTTCGCGCATGAGAGACCAGAGAAAATCTTTTCAGTGAACCTTATCATCTTAACTGCAAATTGTCTCTAATCCAAGGGTAATCATCACAGTTCCTGCACAGTCAATATCTTGTGTATCCACCAGCGACAGCAATCACGGCATTCATCCTCCTCATACCCTGGATCAGACGTTGGATATGACGTTGCGGTAAACGTCGCCATTCCTCGTGCAGCGCCTGTTCCAACTGTGCCAGAGTTTGATGGTCGGTCAAGGGTTTGGAGACAGCCAGGGACAGCATATGCTCAAAGGAACATACAGGAAGTTGTGCCATTTGAGGGTGGATCCATTATGGTGTGGGAGTGCGTGTCTCATGACTGTAAACTGGAATTACAGACAGTAGCGGGAAACCTTACAGGGCCTCGGTATCAACAGGAAATTCTGGACAGGGTTGTTGTTCCACATTTTGACGATCACCCGCTTCTGACAAGACCAGTTTACATGGATAATAATGCCCTGCCACACAGATCTCGAGCTGTCATTGACTTTTTGAGACAAAGTGCCATCACTACCCTTCCTTGGCCCGCTCGTAGCCCAGATATCAACCCTATCGAGCATGTGTGGGACATTCTTGGCCGTAGAGTACGTGAACAGGTACATGTACCTCCTGTTCGAACTCTGGCACAGTTGGAATAGGCGCTGCACGAGGAATGGCGACGTTTACCTCAACGTCATATCCAACGTCTGATCCAGGGTATGAGGAGAAGGGTGAATGCCGTGATTGCTGTCGCTGGTGGATACACAAGATATTGACTGTGCAGGAACTGTGATGATTACCCTTGGATTAGAGACAATTGGCAGTTTGAAATCCCACCTAGCATTTTCGCTACAGCCATAGTTAATTGTGTAGCAATATTGGTGAAAAATAGCCTTGTTTAGTTTCAGAGATAAAATGCATTAAATGTCTCAATTAGAAAAATTTTACTTGGTTTTCAGTTTCATTGAAGATGATAAGGTTCACTGAAAAGATTTTCTCTGGTCTTTCATGCGCGAAATAACCACACTTCGACTTTACACAGGACTACTATGTTGAAAATCGGGTGTTGCAATACTTTTTTCTTTGTGTATATATTTACAACGGGGACCAGTTTAGGATCTTTAAAGGTACATGTACATCCTTACGGTCAGAAATAAACGGACTGATAGTCCTGAGAGTCGCCTGGTGGGTAATGGGTTAGGAGTTTACACCGTTTTAAACCCTTTACCACACAATCCAGACCTTTAACGACTCTGAGAGAGAAACCTTTTGAAAACATTGTGGGAAAAGGAGAAAATGCTGGTAACCAGCATTTTCTCCTTTTCCCACACTGTTTTCTACCCGATCCAACAAAAATATTAATTTTTGGGTCACATTAATTTTGTCGTCTGCAGATGCTTTCAATTTGGACTGGTCTAAAATTTTGTCGTTTGGTAAAGAGTTGAAGTTCAAATCTGTTAAAAGCATTCAAGATATAAAATAACCTAACCGTAAGATTACAAACATAACTATTAAAATTCACATGAAAAAATTATGTGTTGATAATTAAAATTTATGCACCAGGAACAGCTTTAAAAAGTTCAAAGTCTCTTACCTCGGGTGACTTCATTTGAAAAACGAATGGTTATCAAAAGGTACGATCAATATAAACCAAGTTTTTTTCGTTGAAATGATATCCTCCGCCGAAAAAGACCCTTTTTTTTTCTTTTGGTAGAAATATATAAGAGGTAATGTGTTTTACATGTACACGTGGTCTTTTTGTTATTGGTCCATAATAGAATTATACATTAAGCCCCCTTTTTTCCATTACATGGCATTTCATTATATAAAAGCAAATACTGATTGTTTGTGGCATATGATAAACAACGTGTGAAGTTTCATCAACTTTCGTCAACGATTTTAGAAGATATCTGTCCGGATGGACGATCGGACGGAGGGACAAACAGACAACGTGAAAACTATATCCTCAAGCACACCCCTCCCCCCCAGCCCACCCCCCGTTCCCGCGAAAATCGGCGGGGGATAATAAATGTCCAAGTTCCATCAATATCTGCAGTTCCTCCCTAGTTTAAAATGCGTCTAAAGAATGTGGACAAAAATTAGGCCTCTAGGTTGATAAAAATGTTTTTCTAGTGTAGAGTCTGGGTGACTTAGCTTACATGTATATCTTAACTCCATATTGCTAAAACAGACCTTATGAATAATTTTAGTAGAATAGGGAAAACATTTTCTCTCCAGATTTAGATCAAGTTGTTTTTGTATGACACAAATTTCCTAAAAGTGGACCATGTGGTTACATATATATATCGGTTAACTTGAATAATTGTCCTTTCCAAATACAGGAAGCTGGATATGAAAAAGTTGGGTATACAGTGTAATTGCTTATAAATACAGTTTCTGAAGCGATGATTTTGAAATGTTATTTCTCAGTTTTGAAGCTTCTGTGAAGTTTATAGAAACAGATCTGAACCATTTGAACAATTGTACAAGAGGACCATTTATGGAACTCAGTTGAACTTTGTCTTCTGGTATAGGATCCAGTGACATACTTTTAGACCAAAAATTCTCTTTTGCAACTCACCCATATCTAATTTAAGCAGTCTGACAAACTTTCATGAGTATTGGACTGAACAGCACTGTTAAGGTTTCATCTGATTTGACAAAGTGACAACCTTTTTCTTTTAACCCCAGGTGACCAATATTCAGTTTTGTAAAAAATATTGAGACAAAACGCCAGGCAGTTTCATGATCATTGAACTGAAATGTAGCTGCTTGAGCACACACAAATACTTGACTCAGTAATCTGCATGTCCTTTGGAACTAATTTTTTTTTTTTTTTTTTTTTTGTTGTTGTTGTCCGAGTTAAAGTTTAAACCTTTTGTCCACAATGGACTCTAAGAATGTGTCTGCTACAGCTCAAGAAAAAACAATATAAACCAATATCATCAGCCTTTAAACTTTTCACTTATATGTCTTGTCTAATGAGCATCATTTTTAACGGAGGCAATCCATTTCAAACATGTGCAGTATTTCATCAAAATAAACCTTTTCACCAAGTTTGATGTGCTATGGACTGAAGATACTCCTATAGAGTGCACATAACTTTTTCTTTCTTTTAAATTTGAATTTGTAACAGACTTTTTGATCACAGGTGACTGACTTTTCAGTTTGTCTAACGTATTATCAAGACAAAAACTGTGGAATTCTGAAGAAGTTAATAAGAATTGGCGTGAAGATATGGCCTTTGGAGTACGTTCGGTGCCTTTCTTTAACTTGAGACGAGTCCTGCGTAGCTTAGTGGTGAAGGTGTGGGATTTGAATTTTTAAACTTTTACAACCTGGTTTCGATTCACAATCTTTATACAGTCCGCGTTTTTATCCACTTTTCCAATACCCTTCTTCGTGTATATTGTCTGCCTAACTATACTCAACTCCAAAAGAAAATGTGCACTTTTGAATTTAGAATATTTCAATATTTAGATGACGTATCGGTTAGAAAATTCGCATAGTATGCTTCAAGTGTATTTGTCATCGATAAATTGCAAAATTTACGACGTGGTATGTAGAAATCTTCAGTTCCGTCGGTGAGACTTGATTTCGCATAATTTGCACGTGCAGCCTGAAAATTTACCTATTACCGGAAACGCGTATTAGTGTAATCCTTGTGTCTAACATATAATTAAAATCACATTTTGGATCACAACGAACATGACTAGATTGAGAGAAAATCAACGTATCCAAGCATTAACAATGCTTGTATCAAAACATTAACAATGCTTGCATGTGGCGATAACGTGACTAATGTTAGTAGGCTGTTCGGGTGTCACAGAAATACCATCATTCGCTTGCGCCAGCGGTTCCAAGAAACAGGTGGTGTAGCAGATCGCCGTAGAACCGGTGGACCGAGAGTTTCGGATCGGTAAACGGACCCGTTTAATGTGCTGACGTACCTGCGACATCGTTTCCAAACAGCGTCTAGTACCGCGAGACAGTACGGTATCAGCAGCCGGAGTGTATTGCACCGTCTTAGACAGACTCGGGCTCCCATCCGAGCTAGGAGGCTCTATGTGGGACCGATATTGACAGCACGTCATCGGGCTGTTCTGTTGCAGTGGGCGAGACGTCATTTCCGCCGGAGTTGGGAGCAGTGGGCTCGAGTGCTATTCTCAGATGAGTCCAGATATAATCTGTGTCGTCATGGTGGTCGCACGCGGGTTTCCAAGGGAAGGGGGGAACGTTTCTCCAACTGTTGTCTTATTGAGAGGGATAGATCGGGGGTGGGAACGTAATGGTTTGGGGAGGGATTATGGAAGACGAAAGACAAATCTGGTTGTAATACGCTGCAATGTTAACGCGCAAGGCTACGTCGGCAAGGTTTTGGTGAGTGAAAAAGTTCCATTTCTGCAACGACATGGGCCTACTATGCTAATTCACAATAACGCGCCTACCCTTGTCGCACGAATCAGCCGACAGTTTCTCAACAGGAACGACGTTGACGTACTTCCCTATCCTGCTTTATAACCGTATACGAACACATCTGGTGCGATCCACAAATATCCACAATCTGAGGGACTGGGACAAAGCCCTCGTGCAAGAGTGGGCTTACGTCCCTGACGCAGTAATTAGACGTTACGGGGTTGAATTGTCGTCTGCATCAACAGCAGAGGTAGGTACACAAGATACTCATCGGAAAAAAAAAGGAACTGCGATTAAAACGACTTTAAATGTATTATTAAATGCGACCTGAATCTTGAGTACTTTTCCGCAATTTTGATTTTAGCACCATCATCTTTTTCGCTTAAAAACAGCCACTAAAACTGGCCGTAACTCAAAATCGGATATGTCTGCCACTTTTTAGTGGGTCTGATCTAAGGCATGTTTGGTACCAGATTTATAGGCTTTCAGTTAAATAGGCGATAGTAGATAACAAAATACCCGATCTAGAACATGGTTAGTTTCTACCTAAAAATCCGATTTGGGGAATCCCCATATCTCGATCTGGGGCATAACCATATCTCTGCTTAAAAATCTCCTCTAACCATATCTCTGCTTAAAAATCTCCTCTAACCATATCATGCTTGAAAATCTCTTCTAACCATATCTCTGCTAAAAAAAACTCCTCTAACCATGTCTCTGCTCAAAAATGAGTCTTTAACCATATATGCTTGAAATGGGTTTTTCCCATGTGGAGTTTTCCCATGTGGGTTTTTCCCGTGACCCCGTGACCCTTATGTACTCGGTGACCCTTATGTACTCCGTGACCCTTATGTACTCGATGACCCTTATGTACTCCGTGACCCTTATGTACTCCGTGACCCTTATGTACTCGATGACCCTTATGTACTCCGTGACCCTTATGTACTCCGTGACCCTTATGTACTCGGTGACCCTTATGTACTCCGTGACCCTTATGTACTCGATGACCCTTATGTACTCCGTGACCCTTATGTTTTCGTCTCGTTCCTATAGTGCCCCAAAGCCCTAGTCTCTATTAAGTTTTCTAATATATATCTTTTATCATCATCAGAACCTAATGCTTTCTTGTTTAACTCCTCAGTATATATATCATGTTTATAACTTCTCAGCACAGTCATAGTTCTGTACTGATCCTTTCCACTGAAACACTCTTTGTAGTTCTCAAAGTGTATGTCGCAGTCAACCACAGACTTTTTAATTCCTTTACATCTTTTAAGTTCCGTACCATCCATAGTTTTAAAAGCGTACATTTTTGCTCTTAAGCTTACAAACTCCGTCATAATCTTACCACCCAATTCGTCTTTAAACTTCCCAACTACTCTTTTATTACTATTATTTTTTAGAAAATGATCAATTGCTTGTATCAAATATTGTAGTCTTTTCTGGCTCTATATCCTTATACAAGTGATCAGTCCCTATCTCGAGAATAAAACTATCTGTATCAGTATAACACAATTTAACCTCTTCACCATACTTTGCTTTGAAGTAATTATAATAAGTGTTATACATATGGACCTTACTAATATCTAAAATACTCATCCCTAAGTCAACGGGTTTGTTGTATTTTATATTAGTCTTCTTCATATGTACGGCTGTTAAGTTCTCATTGAATATTGTGGTATGATCATAGTTTGGTTTGGCAACAAGCTTTTTATACCGGGGTCAGACTTCGTTAGAAACCAAATTTATATTTACTCTGTTTCGTACGTTTTTCATGGTTTTACCAAAAACAGAATTCATCATTAACTTAAAAAACTCTTCTTCGAATTTATTCTTAGCCTTTTTTCTTAGTTCAACGTTTAAGTCAATATATGGTTTCATCCAAGGGCTTTCCTTAAATTTAATTCCGCGATGTATCTTTTTAATTTTTAAACCTAAATCATGATACGTTTTTAAAGCTTCATAGTGTAAGACATAATTTTTCTTACTATGTAAGTTAGGTATAAGCTTTTTCACACTTTTTATCTTTAAATGCTCCGGTGCCTGAGGATAATCATTATGTATATCATGTAACTCTCGAGGATAATCTAAATCTACCTCTAAGAACATACCTTGCCCTTCCATATTACAATATTCTCTCCATTTTTTTTAATTCTTCTTCTTCAGTTGCCCACTCAAACCCATGAGTAGGAAGAGGTTTACTCATTGCCCAAGGGTAAAGGCTATTTGCGTCAATATATATTAAATATTTTGAGGGTTTGCTAGGCTCATATAGGTCACCCATATATTTATTATTAGCTTTAGAATACCTTTTGCTACACATGCTAATACCGCCTCTAATGCCACGTTCTATCATTAAAAGCATGTCAGGGTCTGATAAAAGTTCAAGCTTTACCTCCGTTTTCTTAAGCATAGTATCCAGACCTAACCCCGGAACGGTATAATACCAACTAGGATCTAGTTCATAGTATTCGCGGCAAACATCCCTAAAGTTCTCAAAGACATCGGCTAAAAGCAATACATCTATTTTATTGTAAAGTTCTAGGTAATCCTTAAAAGTTTTCATACCAAAGGTTTCCCAAACCTTTGTTGCGTGGGCATAGTCTTCATTACTAATATGTTTTTTGTTTAAACCGGAGTAAAATGCTTCTTTAGGTGGCAACCGCGTTTCTTCAAGTTTGTCAAAAGAGTCTAAGTACTCATAGGGTAAAACTCCTTTTCTCCTAACTAACGGAAACTGTTCTTTCGTAAAGAATTTTGCTAAGATTCTTAACTGACTTTCATTTAGGTAACTTGAAAGAGAATCTAAACTAGATTGCATAAATTTCATACTATTAAGAAATCTAATATTATGATATTTATTTATTTCAACTGCAATGTTTTTACTAAAACTAATATATCTTTCCTCATTATTTGGGATACAATCAATCCTCCCATCAGTTTTACCAAGGATTTTAATAAAAAGATGAGTATCATACCCACTTAAATTATGAAAGTAAACCGGCGTAAAGTTAGGGATTTTAGCCTTTAGGTTACATTCATTATGTGCGGCTCCTCTATATTTACCCGTAAAATGGCAATGATCTCTTACCTTATAATTATCTTGAGTAAACTCACCAGCACAAATCCAGCAATGTTTTTCTCGTCTGTGTCTCGCCTCCTCTTGTTCTGTTATTTTAATAGGTTTAGGGGTTTGGTAGTAGTTGTAGTAAATATCTCTTATATCCTTTGTTAAAGAATCTGTAAAGACTTCCTCCGCATTTTCTCCAGTATATTTTCTTAATATAGGAGCACACACATCATCATCAAAACATTTTATAAGATAGTAGAAACTGCAAGGTGTATGTTTCTGAGTTTTTGCGGTGTAACTATTTTCGGGGTTTGGTTGACAAGTGTTTATAGGTGACAATATGCTTTCAAAATCGTATACAACAAAAGGAACCGTAAGTTTTCTATCATGATTTATAAACTTTATTATGGTACCTTTTTCTGGCATTTCTAAAGTAATAGGTTCATGGTCATTGCAGTATTGCATGTGCTTTTCTAAAAGTTTTTTATTACCAAAATGATTTAAACAAAGCATACAATATTCGATGCCGCCATTATCGGATATTTATTCTCTCATTAAGCCCCTAAAATTTTTTATAAGAGCATAGTGGGTTCTTTCCCCTTCATTAATAAAAAGCAGATTTACATGGTTACTACCCAATTTTTTTAATAGCCCTAATACGGTTAATCTTCATACCTTCCGTGTACTCAAACACATTAACACTAATTTTCGGATTTTGCTTTTCAAACTTATCTATATCCGTAAATGAGACGGGATATTTTATTCCATTCATGTTTAAACTATTTTCCTTTCCTTTTAAACCCGTATCAACTCCATTCGCTTGCTTTTTTTACAGGATTTAACGCTCTTAAAACACACCATAGAAAGCATTTATCATCTTCATTCTTCATGTTAATAACTACTTTCTTGTTCGCAATCCATTTTGGTAAAGGTATATAACCTTCAGCTCTTAAAGGGTCATAGATAGCTGTATGTAACACTATTTCTATTACACTCAGAAACTTCCAACCGCTATCCCTCCTTTGGAAAGTAGCTATATTTTCTAGAATCCTGTTTACCATTTTATCGTATAACTCATATACTGTACATCAGTTTCCCTCGAATTAATCTCATTTACATTGGAAGAAAAACGAGCCGGTTTCGCATTTTGGGGGCCCTCACTTATTCTATACATATAACACTCAACAGTCATTTTTACTTTTCTTCCACGATTAACTTTTAAAATATTTGTCATACCTGGACGTGCAAGACTCAGAAAATATCCCGGTGTTGGAACAGTATTCCATCTGCTTTATATTGTCTCGCTTGTTGTTCATGTGCGGTTGGTCCCAGCCTAATAACTATTTGTTCTTGCTTCTTATATATTTTATTTATTTTTTCTTTTAGAGCCTTTAGCTCGGGTGAAATACTTCTGGGGACTTGAACGCTCTCTCAACTGAAGCAACAGGAGGAGTTGCAGGAGGAGGAGTTGCAGGAGGTAAAGGAACATAAGGTGTTGGGGTTAATATTGGAGCTCTTATATTGCCAATATCTCTATCTAATATTCAAGCCCGTTGCTTGCTTAAACGCTCAATCAATTGAGCTCGTCTAAGCCTAGAGGATCCTCTGATACCTCCACTCTTAGCTATATTTTTAAGATCTTTTACTGTAAATCTTCTAAACTCGTTATCCGGTTCTCTTATATTACCATTATCTATATCTAATAATGGCGGTTCTTGATTTCTTAAACGCTCAACCAATTGAGCTCGTCTAAGCCTAGAGTATCCTCTGATACCTCTACGCTTAGCTATATTTTGAAGACCTTTTAATGTAAATCTTCTAAACTCGTTATCCATTTTTATATAATAGTAAAAAACTTAAACTGTTATATAAAATCTCAAGATTGTTTTATGACATAGAAATACTTTATTACCTTTCTGCAGATAGCACATTCATTTCTGCCTACGTTTTTAGTATTACACTCCTTACACATGCAAACATGTCCGCACGGGAAATTAAATATAGTAGGCTTCTCCTCTTGACATGCACAACACTTATCATTCATGAAAAAAGTTTTTTCTTTAGGTTCTTTGTCATGCCAGTTTACCTCATTTTCTCCATCAGAATCATCAAAAGGATACCCTACAAACCCGGTAGTAATAAATTCATCATCCTCATCATCTTCATCATCTTCAACATCTACTTCTATATTATTATTACGAATTATTTCTAATCGTTGCCTTTCTAAATTAATCTGTTGCCTTTCTAAATTAATCTTTTGACTTACTATTTCTAATCGTTGACTTTCTAAATCAAACTTTTGTCTATCTATATCACGTATTTGGGTATCTAAATCAATTAATTGTTGCCTAGCTAATTCCATTTCAGGGTTTACATCATTATTATTCTCCGCCATTTTATATATGATAAAAAATACTTAAGCTATATATTTAAATTTTCAAAAAAAAATTTTTAATACAAAATGTTAATCCTATATTTATTTTTCCAAACTCTTCCATCCCAGTTTGTGATCGTTTGGGGGCTATGTTTAATAAATTTACCAGCTTTATAGATTGAGGGGAGAGTATGTATTTCACCAGTTTCAACATCCTCTAAACTAACTTTTCTAGGATTTTTCATAATAGTTTTTAATCTATCAAACCTAGGATCTTTTATCTTTTCTGGTACAGGCTCTTGTTTTTTTTTTTTTTTTTTTTTTTATCTTTTCTGGTTTAGGTATCTCCTTTGGCATTAATCCATGTTCTTTTACTTTCTCAATCAAATCTTTCTTATCCCAAAAAGAGAAATAGTGTATATCATGCTCTCTAAGAATACTTTTTAAATCCTTTATTGTCTTTTTTTTTTTTTTTTTTTTTTTTTTTTTTTTATATAGGCAAACAAAATCTTAAATTAAATTACTACACTCATTTTATTTCCGTCAGCCTGGAAGTTTATTAACCTATCACTAATAACAACGACATATGCCTCTGTGTCTGCGGGTACATTTGCGTTAAAATATGCCTTAACGTGGATATCAGTACTAGAATTTTTTAACTTTTCACTCTGTTTAGAAACATCGAACAAAAACAAAGGATAAAGGTTTTTGTACTCTGGGGGACTAAAGTTGGGATTAGATACCAACTCATCTATGTTAAAAAACTTAGATCTAAATAAAGCCGCATCACCATACGCTCTACTAAATTGTTGTTTAGCAAATGAAAGATTGTAGTCTGCAAATGGATATCTAGTAGAATTTAACTTTACATAAATATTTCTAAGCTTTACGTTATCGAATATGGCTGGATTTTGCTCTTGGTTACCATTTTTATTAGTCTGAAAGCCTACAATTATAAAACGTGGCACCTCAGGAGATGATCTAACGGCAAGTCTTCAGGTAAATGATGTTGACTCAGGAACTTTAATAGAGTCGCATTGTATCATTCTATATCCAACTGGGAATTTTTCTTTTTTCTCGATAAGTTTATTTCCTTATCCACTGGAATTACTTGTGGTACAAACCATGATAATTTATTCAAAGTAATTTTACCAGGCTCATGTCGAGCTGGGTTGCCACCAGCAGCAGCTCGCGTAGCAGCTCTAAAAATAGCATCATCATCATCATTTCTTTTAAAAGTGAGAATTTGCTTCATTCCATACAAGACTTTATCATAGTCTTCACAAAAACCAAATATATGTTTTAATGGCATTCTAAAGCTAAATGTGCCCTTTGGATCAGGACTATTAATAACGTATAATTTTCTTATATTCCAACCTATGTTACCTGCTTCTGCTTGAGTTGTTGTATCCTTATACCACAATTGGTTTAACCCTTGTGATTTAGAAAAATCATCCGGGTATTTTAATAACCCAAGCATTGTAGTAACTTGACCAGGGTGTGTTATGGATTCAATCTCATGCACGGAAAGTTGGTACCTAATATTTTTAAAAAGATACATGAGGGCATTGTTTGTTAGAGTAAAGTTGTCAGCATCTGCGTAAGGTGTATCATCAGTCTTTGTTAAACGGCCTTCTATAAGTAAATAGCTTTCACTAGGATGCGTAAAAAGATCTTGGCTTTCAATGTGGATTCTAATATCTCCTCCGGAGTTGTTAAGATTAGTACCTGTAATTGGCTCATACTCATAGTATTCATACTCATTAATACTATCATCTTTTAAAATTGGTTCTGTAATGTCTAGAATGCTCATTTTATTAAATATTATAATAATTTAAATTATTATATTTTTATGTCGTTTTAATACCTGCTCGAATATTTAATTTTTTAATTAATTCTTGTATAGCAATTGCGTCGTTACCACTGCCATCTATTAACGCGTTAATATCTTGCGTTGCAGGTAACGCAGTATACTTTTGCAATTTTTTTTTTGATTTTGGTGTTAAAGCCTTTTTAACTAATCTCTTTCCCGCATCTACCGCGGCACTCTTTCCAGCCTCTAAAGCTTTTTTTGCTCCTTCCTTAGCAACACTTTTTCCTACATCGAAGACAGAAGAAGCAATTTGTTTAGCCGCGTTACTAGTAAAAAGTCTCGTAAAAAAGTTAGCCATACTGTCAAAAATTCCGGAACCACCGTACGCAAACTTTTTTTTTAAATCCTCTCTTTTTAGGCGTTATCATCTTTTTATAATATAGCCATTAATTTTTTATAGCTTTGTTTATCGAAGTGGCCTTGCCTTTTTAATTCGTCACACACGCTAACAATCTCGTTTCTCACACCCGTGTTGCCCGCTGCTTTACTTGCCATAAGCAAGTCTAGTCTTTGCAGTAATGCGTTAGGATCACACGGGATAATAATTCCTTCCCCAGTTATTATTCGTGGTCTAATCGCTTCCCAAATGGGTCTAAGTAACAACCACTTTCTTCCTCTAGAAGATTTCGGGTAATTACTATTCGGATTGTTATTGCGATAAAGAGCATTGGTTTTTAGTATTAATTTACTATAATTCTCATAATCCTGTTCCGTAAAAATGTTTCCATCTGGGGTTTTAGAAGTAATTAACTCCCAGAGACCTGGTGTTCCTTTATAAACATCATTATCTAGCAAAATATCATCATTATTAAGTACGGCTAATTTATTACCAATATAAAATTTACCATTTTTAGAATATAATCCGTATGTTTTATCAACATCAGCTTTATCAGCAAATTTTGTTAAATACGATGGTCCAATAGTTTGCATTTCATCACCTTCCCCAATAGTTATCTTTCCTTCTTTAGAGGTATTAAATTTTATTGTTGGGTAATTTGGTAATTCAATAGATTTTTGTAATCCTTCTATACCCTCTTTAATAGGTATAAGACCCTCCGTAATTTCCTTTATTGTAGCTTTTTGCATTTCTGTAATAGGTTTAAAAAACTTTGAAAGATCAGATTGCAATTCTATTTCGCCCGTTCTTTCTGCTAGCTGGTTACTCCGAATATTCTTCTTTGTCTCAAGATACTCTTTTACAATTAAGTCCCTTTTAGTCAGGTCATCGATTTTTAAAAAAGACATTTTTTATCAGGAATTATTTTTTTAACGTAGTTTTTAACACAGTTTTTAACGTAGTTTTTAACCCGTTTCATAACTAAAGCTACATGAAAACTTCATTTTAGGCTTTTTAATATTCCAACGGCCCACCATGATGTTATTCAACCAACTTCCGAAAGGACTCGCGCTGTTCTCTTCTTCCTCTCTCTATTAACGATTCTTCCGTTTCACTCGACATCTTTTTCTTGGATTTAGACCTAATTTCTTCCTTCATTTTCTTATATTTTTCTAATTCCTCCATAATCAGCTGGAACTCTTCATCCGAGACTTTATTATCCGATAAAGCTTTCGAGACGTGTGCAGATATAGTATTTAATTTTGTATCAGCACTGGTTTTAATCTTCTCATGTTTTTCCGCTTTAGTTGTTGAATTTCTAACAGCATATTTCCCAACGAAACTTAACAAACCAGTAACAGCTGCAACATTTTCTATCGCTATTACCGCAGGTAACGCAACTACTGTTGATAACAAACTAACACCCCCAACCCCCGCAGCTAAGGTAACCGAAATTAAAACAGTATCAATATTATATACTATTCTCGCGGCTCTAAAATATTTTTTACTTAAAGCTTCTCTTTTCAACACCTCGGCTTCTAAAAAGTTTTGTATCTCGTTAATTTTCTGCAAACGATAACCCTGTCCCTCATCAACTGGGGGAGCCGTGGGTAATATAAAAGCTCGTTTTCTTTAATTTTTATTGAATCCTTGGAATTGTTAGTAATAGTAATTAAAATATCCTCAACATCTTCGAGGCTAATCTCATTTTGTAAACTGCAGTTTTTAAATCTTAGAGAATATGCTAATGAGGTTAAAATTACACCTTTAGTCGACATAAAGCCTAAACCTAATCGCATCGGAAATACTTGCCTCGGAGTTAATGTAATTTCTTCTTGACTAAAGATTTGCCAAGTTAGCGGATTTACTTTTATCGGAGGATGTTTTAAATTAGAAGCTGGCCTCCAATAGATCGTTTTTCGTTGAGAAATTTTTGGTTTTACGCTAAATTTGTTGACATTCATCTTTTTTATTATAATATTAATTTATAATATAGCTCCTAAAATGGGAATATTAGCAAAAGGACTATTGGGTCCTAGAAGAAGACCTCTTCCATCATAAAACTTCCCACCTTGTTTTAAATATAAACCATCACCAACAGACCCTAATCCTTTGCCTTTATAAGGGCTTAAATAAAGACCTTCTCCATCAGTTTCTACCTGGCAAACGCAACCTCCTTTTTTAAGGTAAAGACCCGAACCCATTGCTTTTTGTACGCCTGATGATGCTAATCCTGAAAGAGCACCAACGCCTAATGCAGGTAAAACGGTTTTGGCTAGCATTGGCAAAGCACTTGCAGCTAATCCGGCTAACATTCCGAGAAAACCTCCCTTTATTTCCTTATTATGTTTAAGTTGCTTAGCAGACATTCTGATTGTTACACCAGTACCATTTTCAATGGCTTTAGCTATTTTTTTCGCTTGTGTCTGGGTAACTGCTAAAACATCATTGCCTCGTAAATCTTTATGCCCTAAACGAATACTTGTTTTGCAGTCTCCTTTTTTAATAGCGGATAGGAGTTTTTTCTTTTGCCCCTCCGATATATTAACTGTAATTTTCATGTAGCTTGTCATTTTTTTTATACGTTTTATTTTTTTATGCCTCTCTAATATGAAACCTAATTGTAAGGTTTTCTCCTCTTAGATTTAGTAAAGTCCCATTTTGATCCGTAATTTTTACCTCTAGATGGTGTATTTCATCCAATGTTATTGGTAAATATACTAAATTAACCGGTGACTCGATTATCTTATATCCTGGGGCAACATTGGGGAAAAAAGAGTAAATTGTGTTTTGTGTTGTGCCATTAACATAGCTTCCTGAGATAATATCGATGTTAACAAATATGGAATTTATACTGAGAATGTTTACTACATTCTCCGACTCATGAAATCCTGTTTCATATTTTGCGCGAGTAAATCCTAATACTTTAGAAATAGAGTTTTGATGGTTAAAATCTACTTGATAACCGTCTTCAAGTGTAAGAATAGATTTTAGCGTAATTGTGTTTGCTGAAATGTTAATAGGATATTCATCGTTGACTAAATCAAGGTGACCTTTTTTTTTCTCATTTCCTGGTGAATGGTATCATTAATGTTTATAAGGTCATAACTTCCTTCTGGTATTTCTATTTTAAACCATGAAACTCCACTGTCAGGAGAATAAATAAAAATGTTATTTGACGCGTCAATGTTTGGAAAAGAGTAGTAAGTTTCAAGGTTTACTGAAGCTATTTCGTATTTTCTATCCTTTTCCAGTTGTATTGGGGGATTAAACCTAGTTCTAAAGCGTGTTTTGTTGTTGCTTACTATAATTTGTGAGGACGTTTTTTGTTAGGTATTTTTAGCTATCTGTTCTAAAAGATCTTCCATTTTTTACAGTAAAGAAAATTTTTAATTAGGTAAAAAATATATCTTTCGTTAAAAGATATATTTTTAAATAGGGCTAATACTAACTAAAGTCTAACACAAATTTTTTGTTTAAAATTTCGGTTAAGCTCTCTATTTAAAGCAGTTGAATTAACTTTAGCAAAAGTTTATTTTTCTTTTTGCTCAAACAATATACATATTTTTACTATTCCATTTAAATACGGCAACATTTTTTTTATATGTTTTCTATGCTTTTTATTTGTTCTATCTTCCTTTTCAGTTACAAAAAATTTTGCCCACTTATTTACATTACGCAATAATTCGAAAACACGTTTTTTTATAAAAAGAATGCGTAATTCTTCTTCACTAATATCATGTTCTTTAACAAAAGAAAGAAACTCTTTTTTTAGTTTGTTAACTTGAATGGCTTTATTAAAAACGCTTACTGGGCAACGTTCAAGCCTTTCTGGTAATTTATTTTCCACAAGATTTCTAACACGACGCACAACCTCATTTACTGTAAAACCACATAATCTATAATCAAGTAAAACAAGATCATTATCAGTATATAAAATTTTGCATTTTTACTATAGTATTTTTTTCTTAATTAATTATCTTTTTCATTTTTTCCTATTGGATCAGGTATATAAAAATTGTCAATACCTTTTCTATACTTTCTTTTGTCTTTTTCACTAGATTAATTTATAACAACAAAACCATAAGGTTTTTCCCATGCCTTGTGGCAAATTTATCTAAAATCTTCTTTGGCCATATCTTCGCTTACATGGTCATTATAAATATGGTTAATGTTTTTAAGGTCTTGACGAAAAAGACAAATAAAATTTGCGTTTTCTCTAATAGTTTGCCTCGGTAACCTGAAATAGTGAGAGGTAAAAGCAGTCAACATTACTATATCTTCCACGAATATAGTAATACTCACACTTATTTTGCTTTTCTAAAAGTAAATCGTCAAAGATTGTTAAATTTTTGTCTTCCGTTTCCAACTCTCTCGGATCAGGCACATCCTCAGCATTTTCAAAGAAACTACACGTTATATCCGATTTATCTTCTAGGGTTTTAGCCCATGCTTCGATCAAAGCTTCAGTAGAAACATTAGAATCCTGTATTTCATCACGACTGTTAAACAACTCTAAAATGCACTCTTTCAGTAGTCTTTCTTCAAAAGCTTTTTTAAGTATGCGATATTCGGGTTGAAAAAGACTTTTTCCAAAAACGCATAAATTATCATAGTCAAGCCATTCCGGTTTTAGCTAAAGGTTCAGTGAAAGTGTAGTCTTACCACATCCTGATTTACCCACGATTAGCCCCCTAATGCTTTTAGGTAAAAGAGGGTTATTAAATCTATTTGATACTACTTTGTTCCATGATAAATCTTTAACATCCATTTTTTATATATTTTAAAAAAAATTCAATATATATAAAAAAAAAAATGTATTGCGTTAAATGTAGAAAAGATACTGACACAACCAACTTATAATATGTTGTTACTAAAAATGGAAGAAATATGGCGCGTGGAAGATGCGTAGTGTGTGGAACAACTAAAACACGGTTTGTTAAGGCACAGGGTGTTAAGCCACAGAGTGTTAAGCCACAGAGTGTTAAGCCACAGAGTGTTAAGCCACGGAGTGTTAAGTCACGGTGTGCTAATAAAAAAATAAATAAATAAATAAATAAATAAATAAATAAATAAAGGCGGATCAACACTTAATAAGATTATAAATAATTTACCCGTTCAAATGCATCTCCCCGGTCATAACTTTACTGGACCTGGTACTAAATTACCTAAAAGACTCAAACCCGATTTAACACCGAAGGAATGGAGCAAACCAATAAACCGCATTGATAAAGCAGCGTACCATCACGATATTTGTTATTTAAAAAATCCTACAACGGAAGTTAGAAACAATGTGTGCGACGCAAATATGTTAGTGGAGCTAAAAGGAATTTATAATCCAACAATTAGGGAAAAAATGGAGCCGAGCCCTCATTAGTAATCTGATTGGAACAAAGAAAAGATTTGGAATGGGAGTTAATTAAAAAAAAAAAAAAAATTCAACATGACAGCTTTATCGGAAGAGTTGCACAAGCCCGTAAAAAGAAAATTTAAGAAAAGGAGAGTCATAGTAAACGGTATTGATAGGATATGGGCTGCTGATTTAGTAGACATGCAAGCATTTTCTAAATTTAATCGTGGCATAAAACATCTTCTTGCTGCCATTGATATCTTTTCCAAATACGGTTGGCTAATTCCATTAAAAGATAAAACGGGGAAATCTGTCGCTGTAGCATTAAAGAGTATTTTTAAGGAAAGAAAGCCGGAGAAAATGTGGGTAGATAAGGGTAAAGAGTTTTATAACAAAGATGTTAAAGACTTGATAGAGTTGTATTCCACCGAAAATGAGGAAAAATCTAGCGTCGTTGAGAGATGGATTAGAACAATGAAAGAAAAAATGTGGAAATATTTTTCCGCTAATTCCACTAACGTTTACATTAAAGCGTTGTCGGATCTCGTTAAAGAATATAATAACACGAGACATTCTTCTATTAAGATGACGCCAATAAATGCTAGTAAGAAGGTAAATGAAACCAAAGTTTGGAAAACTCTTTATCCCGATCATCTAGAAGTAAGAGACATAGACCCTAAGTTTTCCGTCGGTGATAAAGTAAGGATATCTAAAAAGAAAAAGACCTTTGAAAAGGGATATACCACAAGATGGACCGAAGAGGTTTTTACAGTTTCCGAGGTAAAACATACATCGCCCATAACATATAAAATTATGGATCTTAACGGAGAAGAAATACAAGGCAGCTTTTATGAACCCGAACTACAAAAATCTAGTCAGGTGTTGTATAGGATAGAAAAGAAGGGAAAAAATAAATCGTTAGTAAAATGGAAAGGTTATTCCGACGAGTTTAATTCGTGGGTTGATAACGTAAACATTAAAAATATTTCGGCATAAAAAAAATGACGGATATTGCGATTAAAAATGTAATTTTACCTAACAAACCGTTAAGCAACTTTGAACTAGAATATGCCGCAAAAAGATTAAAGATTCCTTCTTTTAGGGGTGTATTTTTACGATACACTCTACCGAAAAAGTGTAGAAAAAAGGAATGCGGTATATTAAACCTCGATGACACGAGTGGACCTGGTACACATTGGGTTGCTTGATATAAAGATAGCAAACTAAAAATTTATTTCGACAGTTACGGAATACAACCGCCTATTGAACTAGAAGACTATCTGGTAAATCCAATATTTTACAATAGGGATCAATTACAACAAGCCGGACAAGTATTTTGCGGCCATTTATGTTTGTACGTTCTTAAAGAGTTAAGCTCGGGAAATAAATTTCAGCGAGTTTTAAATAAACTTTTTTAGCTATATCAAAAAAATGCCTGTTGATAAATTTGGAGGAATGGATGATGTTAAATCGAACGGTGATGGAGCATCACTCTCTTACATAAATAATAATTTTTTACGTAAAGATGGAACAACGGACGTTACCGGTTCTATAAATATGAATGGTAATACATTAACGCGGGTTAGTAATCCCGTAAATCCTCAAGACGTCGCGACTAAAAATTATGTTGACTCTAGTGCGGGGTTATTAGATGAAAATGGAGGTTATCACATGATAGGATATTTAAACATGGGATTTAATAAAATAAAAAAACTTAGATGACCCTACGGAGCCGAGTGAAGCCGCTACTAAAAAATATGTGGATGATAGTGATAAAGCAATTGTAAAACAACGCGACGGTAGTTTTTCAGCCATAGCAGATATAAATATGCGGGGTTACCAGTTAACAAATCTTTTGAACCCTGCAGAACCGCAAGACGTTGCGACGAAGAATTATGTGGATATTGCTAATCGAGCTTTTGTTTACGGTTCTGGTGGTTATATAGCAACTGCTGACGTTTCTATGGGAGAGCGGAGAATTACCAACGTTGGAACTCCTTTAGAACGCCAGCAAGCTGCAAATAAATTTTACGTAGATACCACGGCTTTGGCAGCTACCGAAGTTGGAAAAGCTTTAACAAAAAACCCTGACGGTTCTTTTTCCGAGGATGGCGAAATAGATATGAAAGGAAAAAGAACTAAAAACTTGCCCGAACCTGCAAATTGGGATGACCCTGTGATAAGGTCCTTTCTCTCCAGACAGATGTTAACAGTCTTAGATCAAATTGAGCGGGAGAGAAAGTTAATTAAGCCTATAATAAGCGTCCATGCTGAGGAACAAGGAAGTTTAGAAAATGGAAATTACGAGTTTTCTTTCGGTAATGGTTGCAGTGGAAGATCACACGGATTAGGTGGTTATTGTATGTCAGCTCCGGGTAGAATTATAAGAGGTTCTTTATTGGTTTTAAAAGGAAATAGGTCTTTAGATGAAGAGGTAAAAATTAACATAGTCGTAAACGGTGTTGAAAAACTCGACTACTCCTTAATTAAAAAAAGAGACGAACGTTGAAGTTGTGTAGTTTTTCCGCAACCTCTAGAAGTAAAACAATGCGATGTCATAAACTTTATAACAAGATCTGACAATCCCGATGCAAAAAACTCTTATTTGACGATACTTACAGAACTAGATTTGTAAAAAAAATATATTAACTTAAATATTTTTTAATATATTAAAAATGGAAGAAAGACTAAATAAGATTATTGGATCTGATGACTTTGCGGGAACTGATGACTTTTGTAAAGATCCTCTAGAAAATTTATTAACGAGTATACAAGCATACTGTACGGAACTTATTAAATACAAATCTTTGTTTACGAGCGAATTTTTTTGTGATTATTATGAAAATAAAGTTTATGACATACATAAGCTTTTAATAACGCAGTGTAGAGTTTTTTTTTTATAGAATATTATAGAGAAAAGATTGATAATATTTATTCTAAAGCGGCTGATTTTTTAACTGAAACAGAGGAGAAGACAGTTGAGGAGACGGTGGTAGAGACAGTTGAGGAGCCAGTGGAAGAGTCAGTTGAGAGACGGTTGAGGGGTCTTAAACAAAATTTATAACTTTTAAAAAAACGATGAATTCCCATTTAGTAGTAAAAGAAACTTTAGAAGACAAACTAGCTTGCTCATATAGAAAAGCAAGTTTTAATGACGGAAAATTAATGTATTTTATGCGGGCATTAGATGCAAACTATATCAGAGCTTTGTCCCGTATAAAACCCGCTGTCTACTATGAATGGAGCAAAGCAAAAAAAGAATTCGGAGACAAGGGGTTTTTTATGATGGTATCTATCCGATATTCTACTGGGGGAGATGTTGAAGATATATTTGATATAGATTCTAACGAAGACGAAGAACATTTTTTATTTACTTATGAGTATTGCATAGAACATGATATGGAGAATAAAAATGAACTTTGTGCCCCACGTAGAGACAAAGACGACCTTGCAATTCCTTTTCTGAATATTTATATCCTTTGAAAGAATAAAATTTTTTCTTCGTAAGCATTTATAACTTTTATTCTGCAAGTCATAATTTTTTTTTCTTAAGAGGGTCACGGAGTACATAAGGGTCATCGAGTACATAAGGGTCACCGAGTACATAAGGGTCACCGAGTACATAAGGGTCACGGAGTACATAAGGGTCACGGAGTACATAAGGGTCACGGAGTACATAAGGGTCACGGAGTACATAGGGGTCATCGAGTACATAAGGGTCATCGAGTACATAAGGGTCACCGAGTATATAAGGGTCACGGGGTCACGGGAAAAACCTACACGGGAAAACCCCACATGGGAAAAACCCATTTCAAGCATATATGGTTAAAGACTCATTTTTGAGCAGAGACATGGTTAGAGAAGATTTTGAGCAGAGATATGGTTAGAAGAGATTTTCAAGCATGATATGGTTAGAGGAGATTTTTAAGCAGAGATATGGTTAGAGGAGATTTTTAAGCAGAGATATGGTTATGCCCCAGATCGAGATATGGGGATTCCCCAAATCGGATTTTTAGGTAGAAACTAACCATGTTCTGGCGATGAGAAATCGCAGAAAACAAAGTGCACACTTTTTTTCTTTGAACTGAGTATATACTCTATTGTCTGCGTTTTATACCGTCCCAGGAATTAGTACTTCTTTCACACCGGTTGAAAATTGTAGAGATCTACACGTATATTGCTTTAGTGTAAACTAAATGTTCGCGATTTGCTAAGCTCTATTACTCTTTACATCACTAACAAAGACTCCAATAAAGAACTTGTTATTTGAGTGGGTTAACATTGATCTATTTTATGGTATTTGATTTGTAGTGGAGTAAAAAGTCGAGTTCTTAGATTGCTGGTTAGCCTGGTTTCAAGTCGAACTCCCAAGTGAATTCAGATTTTGGCAGTTACCAAAGCACCTTGCGTTCTGACACCCGCACTAATAAAATTAATTGTTGTTTCATAAATACTAGATCTAGGTTATTCGCTCATTGAAAAAGAAGAAGAAGAAGAAAAAAAAAAAAAAAAAAAAAACAGCAGACTCTGACGAAATCACTTCTTTAAGAACGACGAACAATTAATTAAACACAGTTTATAAACTCTGCTCTGCCTGCGTTAGGTCGGTGTACGCTGAAAATAAAGGCCGATTCAGCAAATGATTCAGAAATATGTAAATTCATAAAGAATTCCGTGGTACAAATGACGATGATCTATATTTGTAGCACAGCTACATTCCAGAAAGCATCTGCTAAGCGATGACTTGGTACAGTCAAGAACCGTACACATTACATACGCAGTGTACTATCTCTGGTGCACCTAAAATATGGGTGTGCAAAGTATTTCAAATCTAGAATAAAATGCTGTGAAGAAACAACGTATAAGAATGTCTAAGAAGTCAACACAAACACTCCAAGTCGTTGTAAACATGTTTGTTCGAAAAAAAAAAAAAATGGCTTATTGTTGGGAAAAATTTCCATTTGAAAGCTCCCATGTTACTTCTTTTTCCGATCATAGGTTAAGAGTTGAATTGAAATAAGACTTACAGTTAAGGAAAGATTGTGAGATTTAGACAGCACGTCTAATGGGTAATGATCAAACAATTTTCACTGAGAATTCTACACAAATAGAAGCGTGGCGTAGAAAAGACGCTTGTGGACCAAGTGTATTTTTCAGCGTGTCCGCGAATTCGTTTAGTTCACAACCGCTATTTTTCATTATGCATATGCATTATTTTTAGATATTGACGTGTGTAAGCGATTGGTTATCGTGTATCCTTGTGGACGAAATGATTGTTTAAAAGATATGAACCGTTAAATAGCCCAGTCTTTACAGACATATTCATTATCACAAAGGCATAATTGTAAGTTATTTACAACAGAAAATATAGGTCAACGATCAAAGTACTGTGCGCAGCAATGATCAAATGTATTCAAATCGTCGTCGTGCTATACATTTGCATATTCATTTACAGAACTTTGCATTTTGGATCGTTCAAATTTACTGCCCTGTTGTAAATTGTATTTTACTTTTAAATCATTTTTTTACAATCGTTTATGCTAAGTCTGTAGTAGATGGCAAAATTCCCGTTTTAGAGCATTTCTATAATTCAACCATACTTATGCTTAAATGATCAAACTAACCATATCTGTGGTCCAAGTATCACATTAACCGTATGTGTGTTTATATAATAAACTCAACCACAAGTGTGCTCAAAATAATTTTATAACCACAAGTGTGCTTATAAAATCCATTTAACCACAAGTGTGTTTATAAAATCCATTTAACCACAAGTGTGTTTATAAAATCCATTTAACCACAAGTGTGCTCAAAATAATTTTATAACCACAAGTGTCTTATAAAATCCATTTAACCATATGTGTGCTCAAAATAATTTACAACCACAAAAACATGCATAAAATAAAGTTTAACCAGTGTATGGTTAGCACACACATTAAAAAACCTCTTTTATAATTATTTTAAAGTAATTTCAATTTTTTTTCATCCACTAAAAATTTTTTTTTTATTTAAGGCAAACCAATGAAACCGATGACCAGTGAACCAATGCATCAATGAACCTACTTAAAGGGATGGTGAACCAGATGCACCAGTGTATTAGTAAACGGGCAAACTGGATTAACTAGGTAGCAAAGCAAACATAACATTGTACTGATATGTTAATAAAAATTTTTGAATTTTTTTAACTTAAGTAATTGTAAATATTATATAAAATAGCAATGTTGAATAATGTAAGTAATGATTTTATATTAAAATTAAAAAAGACGTTAGAAGACAAAATATTATTTTCGGGTAAACGTTACCGATCTACAAATGAAATAGTTCTTCCACCTATTAAAGATAAGAACTATCGTTATGCAATGTTTAGAGCAAAACCTGCTATCTATTATGAATTTAGTAAGGTAATAAAAGAAAATAATGACATTGAATTTTGTATTATAGATTTCTATATAACACGTCATGATTGTAGGTTTTCAAATTCAATAAAAAGTATGGATAATGTTGAAAGTAGTATTTTAATTGAGTACAATAAATTTTCAATGAGGTTATTTGACACAAGAAATATAGACAGTGAACTTTTCATAAATTTTCGGTTTGAATTTCCAAATTTTAGTGGGTTGTATACTCTAAACCAAGATGAACTAAGTCATTCTTGGGAAAATGGTAATTATTTTATAGGTACACCTTATGATGATGAAGAAATACCAGTTGAAGTATTAAGACTAATAAATGGTGAAGATGAAGATAAACCAGACAAATCAGTTAAACCAATATATATTAATGGAATTGAAACATTCCAATTAGATGAATGTGTTCTTTGTCTTTCCTCAAAACCAAATATACTTTTTTGTAATTGTGGTCATTTACCTATATGTAATAGTTGTAATGATATAAAACCATTAGATAAATGTTCAATATGTAAAACAAAATGTGATATAAAACGTGAAATATAAATATTTAACCTCGTTGTAAGGTTAAATATTTTTTATAAGTCTAACTCTACCAATATTGACAAATAGGCATTTTTTGCGTTGGGGTTGTTGGACCTAGTTATAAAGTTTATAACGTCACATTGATCTACTTCTAAAGGTTGAGGAAAAACAACACAACTGCAATGTTCTTGTACTTTTTTTATTATGGAGTAGTCAACCTGTTCAACCCGGTTTATGACTATGTTAACTTTTACCTCTCCTGGCAAAAACCTATTGCCTTTAGCAACCATTAAAGACCCTCTTATAATTCTACCTGGGGCTGCCATGCAATAACCTCCTATTCCATGATCCTTTCCAGTGCTTCCATTACCAAAAGAAAACTCGTAATTACCATCTACTAAAGGGCCTTGTTCCTCAACGTGAATGCTTATAATGGGTTTAGGGCCTTTGAGAGAAGGAAGTGATACTTTTTTATCCACGTAGGATTTTGTTGCTAAATCTCTTTCGTCTACCGGTGCTGCAGCATTTTTTTATAGAAAAACCTTGGAGATCCACATTGGCTACTGCTGTAAAACTTCCATCAGGATTTTTTACAATAGCACCGCCGTTATCAACATAATTTTTATTGGCAGCAGCATCTCGGGCGATAGGATTTGGTAATCCAGTAATTGAGTGACCGCTCATATCTATTTTACCAGCCATTGAAAAAGATCCATCTTGGTTTTTTGTCAAAGCTTTTTCACCCGCGGTAGCCACCTCAACAATGTTATCTACGTAAAACTTATTTGCGGCTTGTTGATTTTCTATAGGCGTTCCAAGGTTGGAAATTCTCCTCCCACCCATAGAAACGTCACTAGTCGCTATATACCCTCCAGGAGCGTAAATAAAGGCTCGATTGGCAACAGCCACATAATTTTTAGTTGCAACATCTTGTGGTTCTGCAGGTTCCATAACATTTGTTAAAGTATACCCCTGCATATTTATATCTGCAACAGCATTAAAAGTACCATCTTGTTGTTGTATTATTGCTCTACCACTACTATCTACATAATTTTTAGTAGCAACTTCACTCGGTTCTGTTGGTTCTTTGACATTTTTTATAAGATTATAATTCATTTTTAAATATCCTTGAACATTGTATCCTCCATTTTCATTTAAAAACCCAGTGTTGGAGTCAACATAATTCTTTGTGGCAACATCTTGAGGATTTACTGGATTACTAACCCTCGTTAATGTATTACCATTCATATTTATAGAACCGCTAACGGCAGTTGTTCCATCTTTTCGTAAAAAATTATTATTTACGTAAGCAAGAGAAATACCATCACCAGTTGTTTTAACATCATCCATTCTTCCAAGTTTATCAACAGGCATTTTTATATTGCTAAAAAAGTTTATTTAAAACATTTAGAAATTCATTACCCAAGCATAACTCTTTAAGAACGTATAAACATAAATGCCCACAAAATACTGCTCCAGCATGCTGTAATTGATCGCTATTGTAATGTATTGGACTTTTTTAAATAATCTCTAACTTCAATAGGTGGTTGTATACCATAACTATCAAAATAAATTTTAGTTTTACCATTTTTATACCAAGCAACCCAATGTGTACCAGACCCACTCGTATCATCAAGATTTAATATACCACATTCCTTTTTTCTACACTTTTTCGGTAGAGTGTTCCGTAAAAATACTCCCCTAAAATTTCTTATTTTTAATTTTTTTTGCAGTATCTTCCAGTTCTAAATTGTTCAACGGTTTGTTTGGTAAAATTATGTTATCAATTGCAATATCTAGCATTTTTTTATATTTAAATATTTACAATGGTATTATTATCAACCCATGTATTAAAATCATCAGGGTAAACTTTCCACTTTACTAGAGATTTCTTTTTTCCTTTTTTACTAACTTTTTCTATCCTATACAAATCTTGGCTAGTTTTTTGCAACTCGGGTTCATAAAAAGTACCTTTTATTTCTTCTCCATTAAGATCTACAATTTTATATGTTACAGGCAATGTATGTTTTACTCGTAACTGTAAAAACCTCTTCAGTCCATCTAGTGGTATAACCTTTCTCAAAAGTCTTTTTCTTTTTAGTTATCCTTACTTTGTCTCCAACAGAAAACTTAGGTTTTATATCTCTTATTTCAAGATGATCAGGGTAAATATTTCCCCAAACTGTGGTTTCATTTTCTTTTTTACTAGCATTTACTGGCAACATCTTAACAGAAGAATGCCTTGTGTTATTATATTCTTTAACAAGATCTGGTAACACATTAATGTAAACGTTTGTGGAGTGGGCAGAGAAATACTTCCACATTTTTTCTTTCATTGTTCTAATCCATCTCTCAACTACACTAGATTTTTCCTCATTTTCAGTAGAATATAATTCAATCAAGTCTTTAACTTCTTTGTTATAAAACTCTTTACCCTTATCCACCCACATTTTGTCAGGTTTTCTTTCCTTAAAAATACTCTTTAATGCAACAGAAACATATTTTCCTATTTTGTCTTTTAATGGTATCAACCATCCATATTTTGAAAAGATGTCAATGACAGCAAGAAGATATTTTACACCACAATTATATTTAGAAAATGCTTGCATGTCTACTAAATCTGCAGCCCATATCCTATCAATACCGCTTACTCTAACTCTCCTTTTCTTAAATTTTCTTTTTACGGGTTTGTGTAATTCTTCCGATAAATTTATCATTTTTTTTTTTTTTAAATTCCCATTCCAAATTTAGCCTTAGTCCCTATTAATGAGGAAACTAACCCTCGTTCCATTCTTTCCTTAATAGAAGGATTGTGATTGTGAATTCCTTTTAACTCTTTTAACATATTTTTATCACAAATAGCATTTCTGGTAGCCGTGTCATTATGTTTAAGATAACAAACATCATGATGATATGCTGCTTTATCAACACGGTTTACAGGTTTTGAAAATTCTTTTGGAGTTAAATCAGGGTTGAGTCTTTTTTTTAATTTAGTGCCAGGTCCCGTAAAATTATGCCCAGGGAGATGCATTTCAACGGGTAAATTATTTATAACTTTATTTAGTAATGAACCACCTCCTTGTTTTTTTAATAAATTGAGTTTTAGTTGTTCCACATTCTACGCATTTTCCACGTTTCATATTTCTACCATTTTTACTAACCGCATATTCTATATCAGTTGTATCAGTAATTTTTTTACATTTAACGCAGTACATTTTTTATATAATATTATAAAAATGGACATTGCAAACTTATCATAGAATGAAGTAGTATCAAAGAGATTTAATCACTCTCTTCTACCAAAAAGTATTAGAGGGGTAATAGTGGGTAAATCAGGATGTGGTAAAACCACTCTTTTATTTAACCTTTTGTTAAGACCTGAATGGCTTGACTATGATAATCTATGTGTTTTTGGAAAAAGTCTCTTTCAACCAGAATATCGTATACTTCAAAGAGCATTCGAGGAGAAATTACCAATAGAACTTATCCTAAGGTTGTTTAACATACGAGATGAGATACAAGATTTAAATGTTTCTCTTGATTGAACAATGGGTTAAAACAATTAAAAACAAATCTGATATAAATTGTAATTTTTTTGAAACTGCTGGAGATGTACCTGATCCGAGAGAGTTAAACTCAGCAAACAAAAATTTAATGATTTTTGATGATTTACTTTTAGAAAAACAAAATGAGTGTGAGTGCTACTACATTCGTGGAAGACATAGTAATGTTGACTGCTTTTACCTATCACAAAATTATTTTAGGTTACCAAGACAGACTATTAGAGAGAACGCAAATTTTATTTGTTTATTTCATCAAGATCTTAAAAACCTTAATCATATCTAAAACGATCATGTAGGGGATGAAATATCTAAAGAGGAGTTTCGTGAATTTTGTAAAAAGGGTTGGGAAAGCCCTCATTGTTTTGTTGTCATTGATTTAACCAGTAAAAAAAATAATGGAAAGTACAGAAAAGGCTTTGACAATTTTTATATACCCAAGTCAGTATAAAATTATTATTTTCTATTAAAAAAAATGGAAGACCTTTTAAAACAGATTGTAAAAAATACGGAACATAAAACGTCATTTCAAATTATAGTGAGTGACAACAAAACACGCTTTAGAACTAGGTTTAATCCACCACTTCAACTAGAAAAGGATAAAAAATGTGAAATAGCATTAGTAAACCTTGAAACTTACTATTCTTTTCCAAATATTGATGAAACAAACAACACTTTCGTTTATTCTCCAGACAATGGTGGTACATGGGTTAAAATAAAAATACCTGAAGGAAGTTATGACCTTGTTGATATTAATGATACCATTCACCAAGAAATAAGGAAAAAAGGCCATTACGATGTAGTTAATAAAGAGTATTATATTAACATTTCTGCAAACACTAATACCCTAAAGTCTGTTCTTACTCTGGAAAACGGTTATCAAGTAGATTTTAATCAACCAAACACCATTTCCAAAGTATTAGGATTTACCCGCGCTAAATATACACAAGGATTTCATGAATCAGAGAATGTAGTAAATATTCTTAGTATAAATAGCCTGCTTGTTAACATAGATATTATTTCAGGAAGTTATGTTAATGGTTCAACAAAAAACACTATTTAGTCTTTTTTCCCAAATGTTTCCCCCGGTTATAAGATAATTGAGTTGCCGGTTAATTTAGTATACTTACCAATGACATTAGATGAAATACATAGCCTTGAGGTAACAATTACAGACCAAGATGGAACATTACTAAATCTTAGAGGTGAGAATTTAACAATCAGATTTCATATTAGAGAAGCAAGATAAATAAAAAATAAAATATATATAAAAATGACAAGTTACACTACTGTTAAAGTAAATATATCAGAAGGACAAAAGCAAAAACTTCAATCTGCTGTTAAAGGCAATTGCCCAGTAAGTATTCGTTTAGGACATGAAGATTTACAAGGTAATGATATTATGGCAATTACCAATTCACAAGAAAAAAAGATGGCTAAAGCCTATAAGAATGGTAAAGGTATCACGATTAGAATGAGTGCAAAACAACTTAAACATAATATGAAAATAGAGGGAGGTTTTCTTGGAATGTTGGCTGGATTAGCCTCAGCAGCGTTACCTGCCATAGCAAGGACTGTTTTACCAGCGTTAGGTGTTGGTGCTTTATCCGGTTTAGCCTCATCAGGAGTACAAAAAGCAATGGGGTCAGGTCTTTACCTTAAAAAAGGAGGATGTATTTGTCAGGTAGAAACTGATGGAAAAGGGCTTTATTTAGGACCTGCTAAAGGTAAAGGATTAAACTCTGTTGATGATGGTTTGTATTTAAAACAAGGAGGAAAGTTTTACGATGGAAATGGTCTTCTTTTAGGTCCTAATAGTCCATTTGCAAATATACCTATTTTAGGGGCTATATTATAAATAATTTTATAACAAAAATAAAATGAGCGTTTACAAATTTGGTGTAAAACCTAAGATTACTCAACCAAAAACAATTTATTGGCGTCCATTGCAAGGTGTAAAACATCCACCTCGAAAAGTAAATACGGTAACTTGGAAAATTGTTAGTCAAGAAAAGATTATACTAAAGCCTAGTGAAGTAAAACAAATACTATTAGGTTTTGGGTTTATGATGACTAAAGGAGTTGTTTTAACCTCGTTACCATACTCTTTAAAAGTTAAGCGGTGTAGTTTACAAAATGAGGTTAACCTTGAAAACGTTGATGATATTATAATTACTATTACAAGCAACTCTGACAAAAATGTAACCATTGAGGAAAACGAGTTTTTGTGTCTAGTTTATTACACAATTTAAAAAAATATTGTTCTAATAAAAAATGGAGAAGAAAGAAAATATTTATCCAAACTTACCACCTTCAGCCCCCAAAATTGAAATGATGTCACTCAATGACAATGGTCATACATACCGGTTACAAAAGATAAGTGAGGTACAAAAATTTCTTGAAAGTGAAATTCAAAAAAGAGATTCTCTTGCAAAAAAATATTTTAGAACCGCTAATATAGTGGATAATATTGATACAGTTTTAATTACCATGACAATGGCAAGTGGTGCTGGAGGAATTGGTTTGTTGTCAACCGTAGTTGCAATACCAGTTGTAATAGCATTAGAAGCAACAGCCCTTGTTACTGGCTTAATGAGTGTTGTTGGTAAATATGCCGTAAGATCCTCAAGAAGTAAAGGTGAGAAACATCAAAAAATAAAAATGATTGCCGATAGCAAACTTAACACAATGTCCACACATATATCAAAAGACTTAATTGATAATCATATAAATGATGATGAGTTTAAGTTAATTATGGAAGAATTGGAGACATATAAAACTATGAAGAATGAGATAAGAACCAAAACTAAAAAGTAGATAACGCTGAAAATGAAGAATCATTGATTGAAAGGGGGAGGCAAGAAGCACGTGAGTCCTTTCGTAGGCTGGTGGAAAAGAACAATAACAGAAGTGAGACGCATTAAATGTCCCAAGTTTAAATGTAGTTTTTCATGCGAGATTAGCAATAACCAATGTGATGGTTAAAGCATTTGTGTCATAAAACTGTAATAAAAACTATGTTGAAAATGAGATAAAAAAATTATGCACGTAATATAAAATGTCATTTTTAAAAATTACTGATCCTGCAAAAAGGGACTTAATTGTAAAAGAATATCTTGAGACAAAGAAAAATATTCGAGATAATTTACTAGCAGAGAGAACAGGTGAGCAAGTAATGCAAACTGAACTTTCAAAGTTTTTTAAGACTATTACAGAAACACAAAAAGCCACAACAAAGGAGATTACAGAAGGACTTAAACCTATTAAAGAGGGTATCGAACAGTTGCCACAGCCTATTAACTTACCAAATTACCCAGCAATACAAGCCTATACCTCTGAAGGACAAATGGAAACTATGGGGGAGGAGGAATGGTGGAAAGATGAACCCACACGTTTTATTGGGCCGATTGCAAAGGAGTATTTAACAAAATTTGTTGGTAAAAAAACTAATGTTGATACAACATATGGTTTATATGACAAAGATGGTAAATTTTATATTGGCAACAAATTAGTCCGGCTTGTTGATGATGACATTGAGGTTGGTAATAAATTTTATAAAGGTACACCCGGTCTATGGGAGTTAATTGTTACTAAAGAACCGAATGAAAACATTTATACAAATGAGGATCTTGCTGGTTATACTGATTTAATGATACAAACCAATGCTCTTTATCGTAATAACGATCCTGAGGTTCTAGAAGTGAAAAGTGGTATAAAATACTTAGGCCTATTTGGGGAAAGATTAGGAGTGGAAAAATAACCGGAGAATGAATTGTTATTCCGTGTGACCCTAACGCATTAGTAGAAAGGTTAGACTTGTTGATGGCAAGCAAAGCAGCAGGAAACACAGGTGTGAGAAACGAACTTGTTAGTATATATGATGAATTAAAAAGACAAGGTGTATTAGATTCAAACAGTTATAAAAATTTAATGTCTATACTATAAAAAAATGATAACGACAAGAAAGCGAGGATTTAAAAGAAAGTATTCATATGGTGGTGCTGGAATCTTTGACAGCATTGCTAACTTTTTTACAAAACTTTTTTCAAGTAATGCGGCTAAACAGATTGCATCTTCTGCCCTTGATGTGGGAAAGAGTGTTGCTAAGGAAGGAGCAAAAAAAAGCCTTAGGCTGGAAAGAGTGCTGCTGTAGACGTAGGAAAGAGGTTAGTTGAAAAGGCTTTGTCATCAAAATCTCAAAAAATTTTACAAAAGTATGCCACGAAACCTACAACACAGGATACCCCTACAACACAAAACATTAATACCTTAATAGATGAAAGTGCCATTGCTATTCAAGATTTAGTTAAAAAATTAAACAGTGGGTCTGGCATTAAAGTGTTATGAAAAAAAAATTAATTTAAGTTAAGTAATTAATGTCTATTATTAAAAAAAGAATGTCAAAATTAAAATTTGATTGTGTATATTATGGTAAATACAATACATCTACCATTAACATATTTGGAGCATCTTTTAAACTGGATGAGGATTGTGAGATCCTTGAAATTAATAAGTCAGAATATGGTTACCAAAAAGCCATTGTAAAGTTTTCTCCTGAAAAAGTAGAGATAATAAAAAAGATTGAGGAATATTTAAATAATTATTTAGAAACTAAAAGTTTACCTAAAATAACAATTGTGTATGGAAACAGGGTTTACACCAAAAAGAAAAGGTTTTATTCAATAGATCAACTAAAAAGAATTAAACTTAAAGGCGTGTTTGTTGATAATGAAAAAAGACTTTTTCCCCAACTATGGTTAGAAATTTAGATTCAATTATAATTTTAATTTAAAAATTATAATTGTATATATAAAAAATGGACATTTTAAACATTAAAGAACCAATTTTAAAAGATGATAGTATTGATGAGTATGAACACTTTGAGTATGAACCAATTACAGGTACTAATCTAAACAACTCCGGAGGAGATATCAGGATTAGCATTGAAATCCAAGATGTTTTTACACATCCCTCTGAGTCTTATTTACTTATTATAGGTGAATTAGTAAGAAATGATAATGGAGCAGTTTATGATGCTGTCACCAACATTTCGATAACAAATAACGGTTTGATGCATCTATTTAAAAATATTAGGTATCAACTTAGCGGTCAGGAGATTGAATCCATAACACACCCCAGTCAGGCTACTACAATGCTTGGATTGTTAGAATATCTGGATGATTTTTCTAAATCACAGGGGTTAAACCAATTGTGGTATAAGGATACCTCACTTCTTGCAGACAATACCAATAATGGTTTTGAAGTAAGTATATTATACGGGATGCGCTACCACGTGGTACGTTCAGTTTTAGAGTTCCTTTAAAACATATATTTGGTTTTTGTGAAGATTATAATAAAGTTCTTTATGGAATGAAACAAACTCTTACCTTGACAAGAAATGATGATAATGATGCAATTTTTCGAGATGCTGGTGTTAATTTGGCCGAGTTAATTTAATTAAAATATCATGGTTTATACCCCACGTTATGCCTGCAGATAAGGAGAAGATGGAACTTTATAAATTTATTGAGAAGAAAGAAAAAATTCCAGTTGGATATAGAATGCTACAATGCGACTCTATTGCAGTTCCTCAGGCAACAACATTTACTTGGAGACTTTCCGTTAAATCATCTCCCGAGGTGCCGCGTTTTATCATTGTTGGCTTTCAGACTGATAAAAGGGGTAATCAAGAATCAAATCCATCCATATTTGAAAACGTAAACGTTAAAAATATTTATGTTATGTTAAATTCCACTAGATATCCTGCGGTTGACTATAATTTGTCTTTCCCTGCTCATCAATTTAGTAGAGCATATGGTGATGCTGCTTTGTTCAGATCTAAGTTTTATAACATGGATGAGTTGGTATCAAACCCTAACATTACCCCCTCAGATTATAAAACCCTTTATCCTTTGTTTGTGTTTGACGTCTCAAAACAGAGTGAAAGGCTAAAATATTCTGTTACTGATATCCAAATTAAGGCAAATTTTAATATAAATGAGCCTGCAGACACAGAAGCATATGCTGTTATTATTAGTGATAGATTAATTAACTTTCAGTCTGATGGAAATAAAATGAGTGTAGTGTATTAAGATATAATGTTCACTACATAAAATGATAAAGATTGTTGATTTAAAAAAAAATACTTAGAGATAATAATATAAAATTTTACTCTTACTGGGATAAAAAGAAATTAGTTGAGTTGGCAAAAGAACATTGTCTGTTCCCTGAGAAGTCATTTAAACAATGTGAAACACCTATATCAGTAAGGAGCAAAGATCCTAAATTTGGTAGATTAAAAACTATTATGCATAATCCTAGAAAAGTTAGTTTAGAGGATGTTGAAACTGGGGAAATAAAAACTTTTCCATCAATTTATAAGGCAGGTAAATTTATAGATCATTGTCCTCAAACAATTTTGAACTGGAATGGAAGGATTTGGAATAATAAACATAAGATTAATATTCAGTAATTTTATTATGATATAGTCATTATAAATTTTTTTTAAAAATGACTTAAGTTTTTTCTATTATATATAAAAATGGATAACGAGTTTAAAGGACTCAGAGTAAAAGATCTAAAGAGTTTAGCCAAGCTTAGAAAAATCAGAGGATACTCTAGGCTTAGACGAACTCAATTGATTGAACTTTTAAGTAATCAGGGGCCTCCAATATTAGATATATTGGAAATATAAGGGCCCCAATATTAACCCCAAGACCCTTTGTTCCTTTACCTCCTTCACCTGCACCACCTCCTTCAGCCACAGTTGAGGATTTATTAAAAAGTTTAGAAAGAGTTAGTGAAGTTCCTAGAAGTATTTCACCTGAACTAAATGCTCTTAAAAAGAAAATAAAGGATATATATAAATCAGAAGAACAAATAGTTATTAATCAGGAACGGTCACCCCTTAAAGGGTGGGTTAAGCAATATATAATAAATGGAATACCTGTTTCATCTCCGGAAGAGTTTTTGCAACTTACACGTCCATCTATAACAAATACTTTAAAAGATAATCGTGGAATAAAAGTAAAAATGGTTCTTAAATGTAATATGTATAGATTTGATAATACTGATACTACATTCCCGGCTAATTTTTCTTCTGAGATAAATGAAATCGATTTAAGGGGAAGCAATGTATATGAGTTATATAATATTATTGTGGGAAGAATTTTAGAAAATATAACTAATTTTCAAATGTTAGGTAGCGGTTGGATGTTTCATAGTATAATAAAATTAGAGTTGCACACGGCTGTCTATAACCCTTTAAAAGCTTCAGGTTATATACCTTTACCAGATTGGATTGCAAACAAAAAAGTGGTTATCAATATGAAAAATTAGGATAATAAATGCTTTTTATGGTGTGTTTTAAAAGCGTTAAATCCCAAAGCCAGAGATGAACATAGAATTGATAAGGTTTTAAAATCAAAGGAAAATAGTTTAAATATGAGTAAAATAGAATATCCTGTTACAATCAATGCTATAGATAAGTTCGAAAAACAAAATCCAGAAATTAGTGTTAATGTTTTCGAGTATACAGAAAATAAAAAAAATTAATCGTGTTAGGGCTACTAAAGATTTAAAAAGTAAACATGTAAACCTGCTTTTTATTGATAATGGAAACAAAACACACTATGCTCTCATAAAAAATTTTAATGGGTTAATGAGAGAACAAGTAATAGATCGTGGTGGTGTTGAATATTGTATGCTTTGTTTGAATCATTTTGGTAGTAAAAAACTTTTAGAAAAGCATATGCAATATTGCACTGAGCATGAACCTGTTAGTTTAGAAATGCCGGAAAAAGGTAGTACAATACAATTTATAAATCATGATAGAAAACTTAAGTTCCCTGTTGCTGTATACGCTGATTCTGAAAGCATATTAGAACCTATAAAAACATGCCAACCAAGTTCAGAAAATAGTTATACTATAAAACGCCAAAAACACATACATTGCAGTTTTTATTATATTATAAAATTTTTTGATGATGATGTCAATGCCCCTATAGAAAGAAAATATAGTGGAGAAAATGCGGAGGAAGTTTTTATAGATATGTTAACACAGGATATAAAAGAAATTCATCAAAACTATTATCAAAACCCGGTACCTATTAAAATAACAGAACAAGAAGAAGCAAAACACAAAAGAGAAACACATTGTTGGATTTGTGATGAGGAATTTAATCATAATAATTATAAAGTAAGAGATCATTGTCATTTTACAGGTAAATATAAAGGTGCCGCACATACTAAATGTAACGTAAAGGCAAAAATCCCCAACTTTACACCTGTGTACTTTCACAATTTAAGTGGATATGATGCTCATCTTTTTATTAAATGTCTTGGTAAAACTAATGGAAACATTGATTGTATTCCAAATAATGAGGAGAAATATATTAGTTTTAGTAAAAATATTTGGGTGGGGAAAAAGAACATTTACCATTAGTTAGAAGAAAAGGAGTTTTTCCTTATGAATACTTAGACTCTTTTGAAAAACTTAACGAAACTCAGTTGCCACCTAAAGAAGCATTTTACTCTAGTTTAAACAAAAAACATATTAGTGATGAAGACTATGACCACGCAAAAACTGTTTGGGAAACGTTTGGTATGAAAACGTTTAAAGATTATTTAGAGTTTTACAATAAAATAGATGTATTGCTTTTAACTGATGTTTTTGAAAACTTTAGAGATCTTTGTCTTAAATATTATGAATTTGATCCTTGTTGGTATTATACTGTGCCTGGGTTAGCCCAGGATGCTATGTTTAAGAAAACAGAAGTGAAGCTTGAACTTTTATCAGACTCTGATATGCTTTTAATGATTGAAAGAGGTATTAGAGGTGGTGTTAGCATGTGTAGCAAAAGATATTCTGCAGCAAATAATAAATATATGGGTGAAGATTATGATACAAATAAACCTTCAAAATATTTAATATATATAGATGCTAACAGTTTTTATCCTTGGGCAATGAGCCAACCTCTCCCTACTCATAACTTTGAATGGATGAATGAAAAAGAATTAAAGGAATGGAAAAATATCCCTTGTTTTTTAGAGGTTGATTTAGTTTATCCTAAAGAGTTGCATGATTTACATAATGACTTTCCTTTAGCACCAGAGCGTTTAAAAATAGAAAAGGTAGAAAAGCTTATACCTAACTTAGGTGATAAGAAAAATTATGTTTTACATCATGAAGCTTTAAAAACATATTTAGATTTAGGTTTAAAAGTTACAAAGATACATTGTGGAATTAAGTTTAATGAAAGTCTTTGCATTAAATCTTACATTGATTTAAACGTTGAACTAAGAAAAAAGGCTAAAAATAAGTTTGAAGAAGAGTTTTTTAAGTTAATGATGAATTCTGTTTTTGGTAAAACCATGCAAAATTTACGAAATAGAGTAGATATACAATTGGTTAATAATGAAGTTTGTTACCGCTATAAAAAACTTGTTGCAAAACCAAACTATAGTCATACAACAATATTTGATGAGAACTTAACGGCTGTTCATATGAAGAAAACAAATATAAAATATAACAAACCTGTTTACTTAGGTATGAGCATACTGGATATTAGTAAAACGCATATGTAAAAAACTTATTATAATTATTTTAAAGCAAAGTATGGTGAAAAGGTTAGATTATGTTATACTGATACAGATAGTTTTATTATTGAGATAGAAACTGATGATTTGTATAAGGATGTTGCACCAGATGTTACTTCAACGTTTGATACAAGTGGGTATCCTAATGATCATTTTCTAAAAAATAATTGTAATAAAAGAGTAGTTAGGAAGTTTAAAGATGAATTGGGTGGTACCATTATGACAGAGTTTGTAGGGCTTGGTGCAAAAATGTACGCTTATAAAACTATAGATGGAGAGGAACTTAATAATTTAAGCATAAGTATGGTTGAATTATAGAAATGCTCTAAAACGGGAATTTTGCCATCTACAGATCTTTATTTCGAATGGAAAAGGTTTAAAGGGTCGGCTTCCGATAATAATTCTACACATCCGGTAATTATACGGGGGGGGGGGGGGAGTTCACACCGGGGGTTGTTTATCAAGGTTTCGAAGGTAAAATAAGTCAAGATTTCTGCCACTGATTCTGTCATGTAGAAATAGTTTGTCACATAATGGGTGCTTTAAGGAGAAAGATGGTGTCAAAATACCGCACAAGGTGCTATGATCAGCCATGAAACAAAAGACATGCACGTTCGGTAAAATTGGATTTGAAAAATAGAGGTAGACATCGAATCTTGCCGCCAGGGGGTGCCTGTCAAAATGGCGGATCGAAAATATTTCAAAGCGATATTATCAAAACAGCGATTACGTAATCGCTGTTTAAAAACTGGTTTGTTTACCGAATAATTACATATTTATGTTTCATCTCGCAAACCAGAACCTGAGACAGGAAGCAGTACAAGGCCAGAGGTATGCTCCGCAACCAGGCGACTCAAAAAACGCTGTAAAAAAATTGATGGACTGTTGAATGGTTTAGAATTTAATCAGCTGTGTAAACTTAGATAAATTACCAATATACGAGTACAATTATGGTGTAAGGGATAAAAACATGTTTCGAAAATCTTCAATTAAAAACAGGAAATGCGTGATTTCTTTGATGGTCTCCAGAAAATGAAATACATTTTCTATCGGTCATAATCTATGCAACCTTGCACCCGTCAGGGGCAACATTTGGCACGAAGATACAAGAATGGTTATAGTTTCATATAGTAAAGATGAAATGGGTCAAAAACTGGCTGAAAACGAGTATAGATGTATCTTTAATGTTTTCCTAAGAATAGAAACCAATTTTTAGAGGTACATGTAACTACAAACTGACTTTAACTCTTTACCAAACGACAGAAATTTGGACTCTTTCCAAATCCAAAGTAGTCGCAGGCGACAAATTTAACCCTTAACCTGCTAATTAAGTGACATGAAACTTTCAAACCGATGGTAAATCAAAGCGCTGAAGGCGCTGAAGGCCTGGGCATCAGAACGGGAGAAGAGGTAGGAAGATGAGGCCTAGAAGCTATCACATTTGTATAGGCTTAAAAACTGCTATCCCATTTGTACAGACTTATGAAAAAATATCAACATGTCTCACACTGACAGTCTGTGGATTTGACGACAGCATGGAAAAACATAAATTTGTAACGGCCAATGTAATGGATATTTTTGTAAAGCCTTGGCCTCATGGTCTTTATGGATTGAAAGGAGATAATCTTCAAAGGATTTTCTGTTTCCTATTTTCTTCCCTTGCGTTGCTTTGGCAACAAATCAAAATGGTAACAAACCAAAATGAGCAGAGTGCCAAAAATTGCTGAAAGAGGACAAGTCCAGGGATCATTTCTGGACAGTGCAAAAAAATCCAGTGGCCAAGCAATGAATCATATTTTTCTTTCATTTTACTATACTCAGTTTATAAGTTGAAATAGTACCCATGTCCTTTGAGCAATGACAAGGAAAAACATAAAGTCTTTAAAGGCTAATATCACGAAACATGATTTGGTGTCTGAGAAGACAATTTCTTTAGGTATTTCTTTTTTATTTTTGCATTTTGGTTTCTATGGCAACAAATAAAAAGGGCGCCAATGCTCGGCAACAGTTGTGTTTGGTAAGAAGAGCACCATATGCGGGTGCCAACGCTCGGCTGCAGTTGCTTGATTTTCAGTGAAAACACAGTTGAAAAAGGGAAGGGGCGTAACTAGATGGTTATTTACCCTTACTGTTTAGTTTTCTCTTTTGACAGTTAACAACTTGACCAAGTTTGAAGTAAACATCTTCAGTAATAACAATGATATTGTAAAATTATAAAGATTTTGCATGACGACGACACAAACCACGAAGACGATGACACTAGGGCTATGAAAATACCATGCCTCTATAAACATCTGAGCTAAAAGTTCTTAGTCGAAAAAGGGGCACAACTAATTACTTTGACAAAAATATTTTGGAGGTTACCTGCGTCTGTTGTACTGATAAAAAATCCCCTTTTAATTGTTAACAAAAAGTTCAAGTTTGAAGTAAGTATCTTCATTAATGACAGATATGATAAAATGTCAAAGGTTTTGAAAATTGAAAGTATTAAAAAAGGGCGTAACTGTGTCAAAAATATTTTGATGTTACCTGCCCCTGTTATATGGGTACCCCTTCTGATAGTAAATAAGTTGTACAAGTTTGAAGTAAATATCCTCATTTTATTAGGTCCCTCCGTGCACTAGGCATATTTGGTACGGACCCCAGGATGCAACCCATCATCCCGTCGAACTGAAATTTAGAGAGATATTATAAAATGTCAGTTTTTGCATGACGACAATGACACATAGGCTTTGACAATAGCTTGACGATTTTTTTCATAAACAGCTGAGCTAAAGACTACCAGTTGAATAAAATCATATGGATGATACAAGACCACTCAAGGAACATTTCTATAAAAGTTTTGTCAAAATATCTGCTGTAAATGCCACTTTTCAATTTTCCCCATTGAAAGTCTATGGAATCTCTAAATTGCCATGATCAACCAAGCTGGGAAGCCTATTTTCATAAACAAGAGGGCCGTTGGACCTAAAGCCCTCATCTGAGTAAAGTCATCTAGGATTGATAAATTTGAAGAGCTCCTGGTTGTGATCATGGAAAACACAAATAAGCCATGCTCTGCCAAAAGGGGGTTTAATCCATCTCCGTGATTCATCAATCCAGACGAGCCGTCATATATTTATGGATCCATAAAATCCAATTTGTTGAACAACCAACTGAATCATGAGGTACACTGGCCCTTTGACATGCGGAAAATTTGCCAAAAGCACAAAGTTTCGACCAGGTCAGCCTAAATACATATGGAGATCAAGATCAGATTGCACTGAATGTCAAGTCTGATCTTCGATATAAAAAGCCCACCAGTTACTTAACTCTTTACCACACGATCCTAAGTTTTAAGGACTCTAAGGTTGTAGCCTCATGAAAACCTTTTGCAAAAGGAAAAAAAAAATGCTCTTTTTTTCCCCATAAGGTTTTCTGCACTTTCACGGACTATAACCAACATTTCAGCTAAATCTAACTTGTCGTCCGCAAATGTTTTCAATTTAGACAAATCTAAAACTTCATCGTTTTATAAAGATTAACTGGTTTTCAATGGCTCATGTTACAAACTTTAATACATATTTGATTTTGTATGTGCCGAGTTTGCTATGGGTCGAAATGGTTATGGGCCGAGATGTCATATCTGGACAACTCTGACAGGAAGAAATAAGGCATATATACCAATCAAATACATAACTATAACTTCAGACATAGGTGCACAGTAATTTTACGAAAATTAAAATCTTACAGAGGTTTTGAGACACCTTTTTCAGAGAAAGGGCACACCGTCTGCGTAAAATACGCCATTATTATTTGTCATTCACATGGTCTAGCAGTAGGACAAACTAGACGATCCCGATCGGTGCTCGGCAACAGCACTCGTCACAACTCGGTCGATTGCGTACCCACATCTAAACATTTGATCAACGATCACCCGAGGTTTCACTGTTAAGCGCACGAATTTGCAGTTATGAATAAGCTCACCAGGGCCCAAAATTCTCAGTCAACACTTTCATACGATTAATATCGCACATCTATCAAAGTTTGTTGTGAAATTAAACCTTACTATGTTGTTCAAATCGAAATTATTTTTATTATTTTCAGGGGTCGTTTCTTTCAGCGAAGTGGGATGGATTGCAGGCGGTACTTTTCACTTTTACTCGGGTTTTTCCGTAAATGCTTGGATGGGGTTGAAATTTCGGTATACGATTCCTATAGCCTTGACCTTGGCAAGCCAAGCCCAGGCCAAAAACCCACATTTTGCTAAGTTTAAAAATATTTTGGGGGAAAAGATATCTCCTTAAAGGACAGTGTAAATCCAAGATCAGACTGGTCGTTCTGTGCAGTTTGATTTTGATCTACACTGTCCGCAAAAGGTCCTCGATTCACACTTAGCAGCCTAAGGGTTAATGTACTTTAAATGGTTGGCCGGGTGTGTCTTCGAAAAGTTGGAAAACATTGTGGGGATAGGAGAAAATGCTGGTTACAATATAATTTTGTAAGTACATGTATCAGCCCTTAAGCTGCTAAGCGCGACTCACTGACCTTTCGCAGACAGTGTAGATCAAGATCAGAATGCACAGAGCGTGCAGTCTGATCTCGGATCTACACTTTCCCGGATAACGGGTAATTGTTCTCCAAAAAATAAGTTTGAAATAACATTATTCGGGTTTCTTTTATCGTCTTGAAAGTTTTTTTTTAAACTTATTTTGCAGGTTAAGGGTTAAAATAATCTTGCAAGAAATTTAGTATAGTGGAGAAAATACACAAAAAGCAACAGACAGAAATTAGACTATTGCCATTCAAAATTTTGACAAAAATCTTAAGACTCTCTCTTTTTGAATGATCATATCGTCTATTAGTAAATGCAATCATATTGTGTATAGGTATATTTTAAAACAAATTACTGACAGTACTGAAAAACAGCGAGCTGGCGATTAATTATTTTGTTTCAAACAATAATTGATTCAGGAAAGAGTGCCTTCAAACAATCCATCAGAACATTTCATATCCCAGAGGCCCCAAGGGAGAAAACTTTCGAAAACAATTTTGGAAAAGGAGAAAATGCTTGTATTTTTTCTTTCTTTTTTTTTTTTTTTTTTTTTTTTCATATTGTTCTTAACTGTATCAGAGACAAATCAGAATACTTGGGCAAAACTTTTCAATTGAAAGTGCTTTAAATATGTCTATTTTTTGTAGTAAAAGAATTCTGGGTTGATTCCAACTGAACAAAAGACCATGCTAAATAGTCAGGTATAAATATCTGGCATAGAAAACGGTTATCTGGCCAGTAATTATGCAACAATACTTACTAAGGTAATGTAAATGTGTTGGGATGGTGTTGCATGCCTGATGCTCATTTAGAAAGAGAGAGACAGAGAGTCAACATTTTTCAGTCACTAAAATTGTTAAACACAACATCTCTTGCACAAAAACCTAAGTGTAATCTGAAGTGACTTTTTAGAAAATTGCAGGCTTTACCATTTACTCTTTGACTTACACAAACACATTCAGACATGTACAAAGAAGAAAGCAGTTTAGTTACAGCAATATATTTTTGACAGAAATGAACAACATTAGAAGTATTTGATATTCAGAGGATACAATTAACAAAACGTAAAATATTTCAATAATATGGGACATTTAGGGCTTGCCTTTGATGAAGTATTTTGTGGCATTTTAGTAAGGACACTAACCCTAAAGTGCAGAGTGTGAATAATTTGCTTTCTACAATCTATAGCCAGAAGTTTCCCATTTACATTTTGGCAAAACTTATTTGGTGCCATCGCCCATTTCGAAGAATAATGGCAAATCAATAGATTCTTATAATATTGCTTGATCCATTTTAAATGTTTTTCATTATAAAGTTTCAGGGTTTTAGAATTATAAGTATTTGATAAAGATGTGGTATGACTTCTAAGAGTTGTTTGAGCAATTACTGAGAAATCATACTTTCTAAAGTAGCAGTTTATTTATAAGTTTTGCTAAATGTATATACAAAAGTTCATTTACATGTATTTTTTGTAAAAGTTGTCTTAGTGTTAGACTGAAAATGAAGGAAATCGTGACATTAGACAAAATTATCAACAGAAAACAATAGCTCTGCCAAGCGGAGCAACATACGCCAGAAAGAAACCAACAGAAACGTTTAACCTATGTCCCCTTGCTGTAACCCTGGCCTTGGAGCCTAGCCTGGCATTTAAATTCGCTGCTCTGCGCGTTGTCTCATCAAGGTGCATATATTTATGAACTATTTCTAAAATCAGACAAAGGGTTTAAGAGCTATTGAGCAGGCATGATTTAATAATGAACATAAATTTTCCTTTTGACCCCTGCTGTGACCTTGACTCTGGACCTGAAAGTTGTCTTAACATATTGTGTGTGTATATTTTCAAAATCAGACCATGGGTTTAAGACATACAGTATATAAAGCAGACATGAAACAGCTAACAGACGGACAGAAAGATGAATGACCAGGGGCATAATAGGGGGTGTGATTAATGAAAATTTATATCGGAGGGGAGGAAATAGCCTTAACTCTTACATACATGACCTATGGTAAAATTTCTAAGCAGATTCTCATGAGCTTCAAAGGGATCTTTTTTAAAAGACTGAAAACTCATACTTATCGGCATAACATCGTTACAGCCTTTAGGCATATAAGAAGTTTCAGAATGATTTCCATTGTAGTTTTTGGTTCGTCCCAGCTTCAAAGAGAAGAAAATAATTAGCATATACATAAACAAGTTGTTTTTTACCGCGTGAATTGATTTTTATGCAGTTTTCTGCATCACATTTCAGTCACATGACACTCACAGTCCACTCATTTGTGTCTTTCCTGGGAATGTTTGCCCTTCTGAATTTTTTATAGGCAACTTGCAAGCAAAATTTATAAAGAAGATATATCGATATAATTCACCAACAACATAGCAGTATCAGATGCATGCCACAAACAAAGTCACACATGTAAAAAAAAAAAAAAAAAATACAGAACTGATATGAAGTAATACCTAAAACTCTAACTAGAAATTCTATTACAAAGACTATTGAAACTAGATCAATGTACAATCTATGGTTACTATAATTCTAACATTCATGAAATATGATTGACGTGTTTATACAGAATTGGCCTCTGTATCAAAAAGCAATGTTGCATCGCACCATGGCACATAACAGACATATTACATGAAAAAAATCTACATGTTTCAAGTTTCATTATAACATTTTCGTAGGTCTTGTTCAAAGATGATACACTCATACTTGAACAAGGTTTTCTTTCCTGGCATTAAACGAGTCTGGTTATATTTTGTTTTAAACGGCATTGTCAAAATTATTTCAGTTATATTGCAACGGCCAGTGAACCTGTCCATGCTTTCCTTGGGTTTCTATCACCAGTATTTTGCATTATATTCTTCCCAAGCTACCGGCTGCTCTTCCGCAACAATCGTCGAAACTAAGAGCAACTGGCATTACACTGAACAATTAGAAATCTGAATAAATTACATATGCTGCTCTAAGGAAAGGGCTGCAATTTATTACTGTAATTACATTGTATTTAAAGAAACACGATTGCTGATATTTCAACTGATGACGAAGGTGAAGAATCACCTTTGAAGAAGAGATAGTTTTTCAAATCGCAGGCAATGAATTTACCGGGAAACCCAAAAAAAGGTATATGAAATTATGCACCATACCAAGGATGAATGTTAAAGGTTGAAGGTATTGAGAGAAGCAGGTAATTTTTCTCGTGTCTCAGGCATAGATGTTCATCAACATAAATTTACTAACGTATGGTTTAAACATACAAGCATAACGAGGCCTTTAAGTATCCGATGGATAGATTAATTACATAAAAAGCAAATGATACCTTTAAACTATTTTCCCAAATTCTCAGCCATGGATATTTATCAACATAAATTTATAAATACGGATTATTTACCTAAAGGCAACAAAGATAGTTGTTTCTGCGTATACACACACACACACACACACACACACACACACATACATATATATATATATATATATATATATATATATAAGCTCTGCATATAAGTTTTATTACAAAACATTGAATTTGTAAAATTCTATTTTTCGAGGTATTTTCCTTACTTTAATGCATAGATTATTTGAAAAAAAAAAAAAAGTTACCATAGTCAGGTGAGTCGTTCGTACAAATATTAAGGGAGGTAACACAATTACTCAAGACCACTGATCAACATCGAGTCGCTAATTTTACTTTACCAAACGATGAATCATTAGACTTGTGCAAGTTCAAAACATTTTGAAAATTTGCTACTGAAAGAGTTTGCCTGTTATATGGTTGAAAACATTGTTGGGAAAGGGGAAAATACTGGTCACCTGCATTTTCTCCAACAGAAACTGGAAAGCCTTTTTTATCTCAAATATATCCTGGGGTCTGATCGCTTTCTCTACATTCCGCTGTTTACCATCGCTTGAATCTGTTCCTGCAATGGTTTTAAAGCCTTCTTTTCGAATGTCGTTTAATCGATAGATTATTAGTTACTTGGTTAAGAGGTGGTCCATGAACACCCCGTGCACTTATTTTAATTTTGATTACATTGCAATGACATATTATTATAAGTACTTTTTATACGTTATGAAAAGGATTCGCCAGATTTCTTGAATTAGCGTCTATTTATCGTCTTTCCCTCGCCGAAGGCTGTTAGTCTTGTTACGGGGTGGAATATGGCAAAGATACAGGACGAAACCCTTCCTATATGACGCCTGGTACTTTCACATGAAGTACTCGGTGCTATGCACCGTTATGCGGGTCCTCAGCTTTATGTCTCATACAAAACACGTATTAGGAGTTTTCAAACTGGCCAGCCGCGGGAATCGATCCTACCTCCTGCGGACTCTAGTGATCCACACCATGACACTTTCAAGTACTACTCTGTTATATTTGAGCTCGTACGAACCGATCATTACAATAGATTGAGTGTCTGACTTTATATAATTAACTTATCTTTTTAAAAATTAGGTACCAAAAAAAAAAAATGTTTTCCGTGAATCAGGTTAAAATTGATACATCTGCTGTTTGAGACAGGAAAACAATTGTTTCCTGATATCAAAATATCCTTTAATTCGTACAGTTGTTTTGTTTTTACTAATTTTTGTTGTACTATTAATAAAGGGAGAGAAGTACTAAAAATCAGTAAAAATCAATGTGCCGTCGATACGCAGTGATCAAATTCTATCGAATGTTCCAAAGAGGCTCAGGTTTCAAGTTAGAAATGGAAATTTGCAAATTAGATTTAATTCACTTTGCAGTTTTTGGTTCATCCCAGCTAAAGATGTGGGAACAGTTAGCACATAGATCTTCATAAACGGTAGTTGTTATTGGCTGAGTGGACTTTGTTGTAGGTTGTTTTATGTATTACATTTCAGCAGGGATCATAATTATACAAGTACAAAAGATCCCTGATTTCAGACATATATCTATTAACAATACTGACAGCCCAGCTTGGTAGTTGGTAACAATTATACCTGATGTTTATGATTCGGGCACCTGGCTGGTACAAGCACTCATCTTAATCGAAATATGAATTAAAGTTATGCTCAGCCAGTAAACAAAATTTTAGAAATGTCAGTGTTAGTATTTTCAGACAGCAAAAGAAATGTGGCTCAAATAATGGGGTTTATGTACAGAAGGGTAGAATACAAAGTAAGAACAGGAGAAAATGTTAGTAACTAGCATTTTCTTTTCTTCCTTTAATCTTACCAAATGCCATTTGCCTCAGGGTTGAAAAACCACAGGATTGTTTGGCAAAGGGTTATGATAGCACCAGTGAACATAATTATGATCATGTTGATTGATAAATACAAATCATCCTGTCCCAAACAACCACACTCGAAAATATAAGCTATAATTTCCGGCCCCAACGGCCCCACTATCTAAATCTTTTATTTGTATACCGAATTTGATGAAAGTAGGGTCAAATTAAAGCTTATGTTATAACCTTTGTAATGGTATATAGAAATATGAGATTTCATTTTTGTAAATTTGTGATAAAAGCGTTTGAAATTTGTCATTTTTTTAACAAAAATGTTCCAAAGTTTTTAGAAGATAGAAATCCGGCCCCAACGTTTAAAACTTTATTTTTTCTTTTATTTACAAAAGAATGATATGGTGAGAAATTCAGTTTTTCAAGCTTTTAAATGATACCAAAAAAATTAAATTTGACCCAGGCATTCCTGAGTTATAAGCGTTTTAATTTCATCAATTTTTAGAAATAAATATGTAGAAATTTGAACCCAGTAACATATCCGGCCCCCATATTAAAAATTTAACCATCAATCAAATCTAAAGAATCTGGATATAAAGTCAAAGTTCATTATTCGTATAAGCTTTTTAATGGTATATAGAAATTAAAAATTGGTGCCGGCGTTTTCGTGCTATAAGCGTTCAGATTTTATTAATACTTTGGAGAGATATACATGTACATGTACGTGGAATTATGGAAAATGAACTTATCCGGCCCCTATGTTTTAGACTTAATAACGTATCTAATATCCATTTTTAACAGGGTTACAAACTGCATAATTTAGCTTTTGAACGATATTTTAAAGCAGAAGATTGATGCATGACTTTTTTTTTTAGTTATTGGCGTTTCAATTTAGAAACATGTTGAGTATAATTTTTTTTTTTTATTGAACGAGTAAGATTTCCGGCCGTTTGTATGAAAATTAACGTAGTTACGAGGTTATAATGTTAGCTTTAAAACTGTAAAAAGTAGTAAAGGATTGATTCAGGTGTTTCTTTAGGTATAAGAGCTTCCTCATTAGCATTTGTCTAAAAATTGGAAATACGGAACATGTGAATATTAAGGCGCAAATAAAGTTTCTCGTTCCTAAGTTTCAAAACTTACTGTGTTTTTGGTCTAGGAAACGATAAGATTCAAAGATAACAAGAACAGCTTTCAAATGATCTAGAGAACCTTGAATTTCGGTTTCAAATGTTATATGGAAAAAACGAAGTGAATCAGGCAATACCGAAAATAAAGTGTATGAATATGATCATTACGAATTAGCGTAAACGGTTAATTCGAAGAATGACAGTCGAAAATGAAACAATTTGTAGTACACATTCATTGCATTTATTCCAATCCATAAACAGTATTATATCACGTAAAAAGGCTTATAAAACAAAACAACATCGAAATGAAACTGCATTGTGTGGGCGTTGCATATATAAGCCATGCTCTCTGAAAAAGGGCTTTAATGCATATGCGAAAAGTATCGATTCAGGTCAGTCTGCGCAGTCCGCGCAGGCTGACCTGGGCCGAAACTTTTCGCTATTGGTCAATTTTCTGCATGTCAAAGGACCAGTCTACCTCATGATTCAGTCGGTTGTTAGACAAAATGGATTGCATAGATCCATAATTATGTGATGTCTTGTTGGTATGATGCATTACGGAGATACATTAAGCCCCCTTTTGCCAGAGCGTGGCTCATAACAGGACCATATATGCTACACGACTAAATAGTAAACGGGCAAATATAAATGCGCAGATCAAGTTAACATTTCTAAACACCAACATGTTTTTCTTTTCCCACGATGTTTCAAAAAGCTTTTTTTCACCATGCTCGAAATTTAGTGATCTCGTGGTACCGAAAGGACCGATTAACGAGAAAAAGACGCTTACCTGTTGTAGGATTTTAAAAATGCATGAATTAAATACACTTTGATTCACTCATTCGGTAAATCAGTTAAAAATTGTATTTTGGCCATAAAAGTACAAAAAGAAATCGTGACAAGAAGTGAAAACTGAACATCATAAATACAATGCTACAATATTTTGTGGTTATCTAATTGAAACATTATAATTTGCCAAAGAAAAAGCTTGTCCGTTCATTTTTTTTTTTTTTTTTTTGTGGCCAATCAGTTCTTAATTAACCCTTATCCTGCTTAATAAAAGAAATGAAACTTTTAGGCCGATGATAAAAACCCAAATTTTGCTATTTCAATGGTAGTTCTGGAGAAAAGATATCACCTTATCGGGCAGTGTAGATCTTAGATCAGACTGCACATTCTGATCTTGATCTACACTGTCCGCAAAAGGTCTCTGGGTTGCGCTTAGCAGCATAGGGGTTAAGATTATCATTTACAAAAGGAAGGGGAAAAATGTGGGAAAAGAACGAATTACTCATTTAACTAGAGCTATATCTCCTTTTCCATGATGTTTTATGATCTATTTAAACTAATCCAGGTGTTAAATTTAGTAGACTAAGATGATACTGCACATGAGGCTGATCTAATCATGGTATTGACTTCTCTTTCGCCTACCAGTTAATCCTTTAAAACCTTTATGCATTTAAAAATTTTCTCTGGTTGAAAGAGTTCAATGTGTTGTCAGTCAAATAACTTTAGGACAGGTGCCGTCACAATCCAATTACATACGCTTATCACCGCTTTAATTACGTATTACGCAATCTAGGCCATTTCCTCTGTGCTACTGTGAAGTCGCGTGCTTGCTTACGCCAACCCTTTTCGCACTCTGCATTACTTTCAGATTTTTTGTTATTATAGGGTATGACGGATATCCGGGCACTTTCGTTGATCACGTGATAGTAACCGACGTGGAGGTGAAAATAGACGTCATCTTTAGTAGTGTTTGATAGTGAACGAGTCATATTTTAACCCGAAATTCGTCGTAAAAGCGATAGATATGCCGAAAATCTGCTGTGCCATATGGAAAAATAGAAAATGCTTTTATCCAGCATTTCTCTCTTTAAATTTCGTCTAAAATTTTGCCCTTTGTGCAAAGAGTAAAGGGTTAACTCCTTACCACCAGGGATCGTATATTACACGTAATTTACGATCCCTGTTACCACACAACAAAAATACCGACTTGTCAAAAACTGAAAATGTTTGCAGACAACACTTTAAATATTGGTCAAATGATTAAATTTGTCTTTGATAGGATAGAAAACATTGCAAAAAAGGAGAAAATGCTGGTCATCTGCATTTCCTCTTTTACCCACATTGACCAAAATAATAAAATTCAAACTTGTCAAAACTCAAAAGCACTTGCTGACGAAAAATTATATATGGCTCAAATAGTGATGAAATATCCTGTTTGGGGTTAGAAAGACTTTTGGAAATGAAGAAAATACTGATTACCAGCATTTGCTTTGTTTCTTTAACTTGTCTGGTTTGAAAGCCCTTGCAGATAAAAAGGTCAATATGGCTCAAAATGATGGCGTTACAAGGGAGAAAACATAGTGGGAAATGGAGAAAATGCTGGTTTTCTGTATTACTTGTATTATCAAATGTTTTAATCTTTAACTTTTTACCAAACAACCCCATATTTCAATGACTGTGGAAAGTAACTTTGGAAAACATTGTGGAAAAGAGAAAATGCTGGTAACCAGCATTTTCTCCTTTTCCCACTGTTTTATCCTTCCTAATCCAAATTCCATCATTTGTGTTGCACTTAATTCGTCATCTCCAAATACCTTCAGTTTGTACAGGTCTATCAAGAACATTGCCGTATGGTAAAGAGTAAAGATAGATCTAATTTTTGCAGGAAAATTTGGGAAAGGAGAAAATTGTCTATCAAATGCAACATTATTTTTACTAGAAATCTGCATTTTCTTCTTTCCCTCAGTGTTTTCTGCTCCTAGAGATAAATACCATCTTCTAAACCCTATTTAATATGCTGTCTAGATAAGCTTTGAATTTGGACCATTCCAAGTTTCTTGTGTGATAAAGAGTAATTTATGACCCTCAGCATATCCCTCCCTGGTAAAGATCAAAGGAGGGTGATGTGGTGGTGTTTATTGGATAAATTTAGTGAAACAATGAAACATCCTTTGACTTCCAGAGTCTCCTTAACCCTCTACCACTAATCAATTTGCAGATAATAAATATAATATGGTTCTACTAATGTGATTTGTCTAAAAGTGAATAGTAAGCATCTTCCTTTTCCCACAATGTTTTAAAAGGCCTGATTTTTTTTTTTTTTTTTTTTTTTTTTTTTTTTTTAGGGACCTCAAAACATTGGGTTGTATATGGTAAAGGATTAACTGGTTATTTTTATACAACCACAGGGTTTTATGGACCCCTGACTGTTATCTTTGAGCCATAATACCTTTGACATAGCAATTCAGTCAAGGATATACACTTTTAACATACATGTATATATTTTTTCAAAACAAATACCAGTTTTTATCAGTTACACATTTCTTGTAGTGGAATTAGATGTTCAAGGTGTGAAACCATTACGGGTAAAATAAATTACTTAATCTTACCACAATTCAGTTTTTGGATTTGAATATTTCACTATGTCGATAAACGGGTTTTATATTCTCCTTTTTTTAAGGGGGTGGGTGGGTGTTAGTATTTTACACTTGGCCAGTTAGAAGCAGTTACACACATGTAAACTAAATATTGATCAGTTGATGACATTTACATGTATTTTGTTTTTGAAGTGGTAGACGACATTGTGCAAAAAGATGACAATGCTGGCTGCTAGGAACTGCTGTTAGCATTTTCTCTTTGTCCCATAATGTTTTGGAAGGCAACCGTTGAGGTGGTTGAAACACTGGATTGAATGTATTAAAAGGATTAAATGACTTTCAGCCATGGATAGATCAATAATGCAATATGCAATGCCACTGACAGAAATGAAAATTCATTCTTAATTATTAATGATCAAGCACCTTAGCGCAATTATACCTTTATCACACAATCCCAGCTTTGAGCGAGGAAAAAAGCTTTAGAAAATATGGTGGAAAAGGCAACAAGCAATTTCTGCTGACACTTCGCACCTCGCGCACGGTCCCTCATACCTACTATGACTGGGTGGTTTTACCTCTACCCCGATATTAGTTAACTCTACATACATAATATTAAATCTATTTGTAACAAAATTCTTGGTCCGCAATAGTTTGTGATCGCAAAAAATAGTTCTTATTCCACGATCAAAATCTCGATCAGTCTATAGTAATAGCTGGTTGCTACGTAACATTTTCACCTCCGAAAATAGCGTCCCCATGTTGCTACGGGAAGTGACGTCACGCCGACATACCCTATAGTTTGAAGATAGTTTGGCCTAACAGGTTATTTTGTCTTTTTTACAAAACCTTGATGTCTGTAACAAATTTTATCAAAAGCCATAGATGCGTTTGAATATATCTTTATGTAGAAATGCAAATATATAATAAGATTTCAATATCTTAATTAATCATTTATAGGCTACCGTTGCGGTTCATTGGGAATAGGGTGGATTGATATCAGACATAAAGTTTGGAAATAGGGTGGATTGATATCAGACATAAAGTTTGGAAATAGGGTGGATTGATATCAGACATAAAGTTTGGAAATAGGGTGGATTGACATCAGACATAAAGTTTGGAAATAGGGTGGATTGATATCAGACATAAAGTTTGGAAATAGGGTGGATTGATATCAGACATAAAGTTTGGAAATAGGGTGGATTGATATCAGACATAAAGTTTGGAAATAGGGTGGATTGATATCAGACATAAAGTTGTAAAGTTTGACCCTGACCTTGTTTTGTGTGTGATTGCAGAAAGTGAGGAAATAGATCAATTTGGAAGTTTATCCAATATTATCTGAGTCTACTCATAATTCTGAACATAGCAATACTCGTCGCGTATATGTTTTGGCTTAGAAAGGATATGCTGTGGACCTTTGTTGAAAAGGTAGATCGAAATCAGACTGCACAGCACGTAGTCTGACCATTTGTCATCACTCTCCAATACGATAATATTTTTCCCGCCTACATGTTTAAAAGGGGGGGGGGAGACACAGAGAGAGAGAGAGTACAACTTCTATGCCGTCTGATCCTAATCCATCCCAACATTCAGATACAGTCATTTATTAGCATAAAGATAAAGTCTTGGTTGTGTATTTATGGTTAATACTCGTGATCTTATCACGGCGAACTTCTGTAAAGTCGCATGCTGGAATACGTATACCCTTAAGTACATGTAAGTCAATGGGAATTTTGAATTTGATGAAATATAAATCATCATAACGTAAGAAATTATCCGATCCTGATCTGTATTTAACCCATTGTATATCTCTCCCATTCAAAGGTAAATCTTACAATTTGAACGTGTGCAAATGCTTTGGATTTTGACAATTCTATATTTTAGTATCGTGATAGAGTTAAAACTTGCGGACGGATTTGTGGATAACATATTGAATTTGGGTCATGAACGAAAAAATTCAGTTGGCTAATATCCCATTACTTTTCGCCTGATTTTTTTTTTTTTTTTTTTTTTTTTTTTCTTCTTTTTTTTTAATATACCGTTTGAAAGCTACAAACACAAACAATTCTTTTTAGAGTAAATTCATTGATGGTTACCACCAAATAATAATAATAATAATTAGTGTGACTTGTGTGAATGCCGAAAAGAAGTGGCGAGTTTTGTACCTATCTGTCATACACGATATCTCAAAAAATATTTTAATCAAAGTATTGTGCTTTATGCCATATTAATGCTTTAAATATACACTTTCATTTGGAATTAATTTCATCAGAATTAAACCAAAGACAAAATACTGATATACGGGGTCGGATTTGAGGGAAAACTCATTAAATTTGCATAGAGGGCCGATCATTTCAAAGATCTATTATTCCATTAATTTCAATCAGAATTTACTAATTTTTACACCGTTGGAAAGTATAAAACGTAAAATTTTATCTTTAAATGATTTCCGCGATATTTTCCATGAAATAAAGAATTTAGCACAGGGGCCGGATTTGTGAGGAAACTCATTAGATTTACATCGTGGGTCGATCATTTCAAACACATATTATTCGATAATTTTCCATCGGAATTCACTCATTTTTGTACTGTTGGAAAGCCAAAGACATACACTTTCATTTAGAAACAACTTCTGCGATGTTTTCCATGAAATAAAGGATTTATCACAGGGGCCGGATTTGTGTAATTCATGAAATACCTGGAAGAAAATATGGAAAACTTACCCATTTTTGATTGATAATATTTCAGAAAAAGTTTGAATGATCATATTGTATTTTATATAATGTGAAAGGCTAATGTCTAAGCTTTCATATAATACTAATTTCAGGAGAATCAAGCAATAAATAAAATATTTAGCATAAGGGGCCGTTGGAGCCGGGAATTAAAGCATATTTTTACGAGTGGGGCCGGGGAATACACTTTGCCGCAAAAGGTTATGATAGCACTTGATAGATACAAATCATCCTGTCCCAAACCATGTTAACTTATTCTACCAGCATTTTGTAATTTAGAGTTTCTCATTTTATGCATGTGCAGACAAAAAAAGAAGAGATTGAAATATTTCAGCAAATATTTTTCAAAATTAGTGTTTCCATCCATACTTACTTACTGCTAACATTCTTTTGTCTAAGTTCTGAATTTAAAAACAGTCAAATACTTCAGGTGAACAATTAAAAAAAAAAAAAAAAAAAATCAATCTGAAACAGAACATGTGAACCTAATTATGAACATGTGATTATTATTTAGATTTAAATGGTAGAATAAGTCAAAACACACAACAGAAATTTAGACTAGCCAAATTTGAAAGCATTTATAGATGACAACTCAAATTTGGCTCCAAACATGGAATTTGTGTGTGACCGGGTAGAAACTACTGTCTGAAAGAGGAAAAAATATTGTTTACCCGTTTCCTCTGGGTCGTCAAAACACAGGATTGTGTGGTAAATTGTGAATTTTTTAAATTAATCCTATAAAAAAAATCCCTGCTGGTCTAAAAGAAAACAAATTTGTGTCATTTCAAAATTTCTTTCTCCCTGAAAAATATCTGCAAGTTCTGTGCAGTCTAATCTCAATGTGCACCATGGTTGGCAAAGAGCCGGTCTATGTGAGTATTGACCAGGCCATTGGTCAATACTGGTTTTAATCGGTTTTCATTGGTTGATTGAAATGTAAGTGGTCAGACATGGCTCTTGTTTCTAGAGCCACCCCCCCCCCTCCCCCAACCCCTACACAATCCATAAATGAGCAGTATCATTTTGTGTACAATGTATATGAATTGATAGGTTTGCTTTAATACTTCACATCATCATTATCAAACTTTCTGACCAATCAGCCACAAAAGTTTTCAATTAACCAGTAATGACAAGTATTGACAACTTTGGGAGTATTGACTGAGGTTGTTTTCCACACTTAATGGCCAGTGATGAAAACCAGGGGCTCCATTTCCCACAATGTTTTCAAAAGGCCTCTTTCTCAGGGTCATTAAAACTCAGAATTGTGTGGTTAAGCCTTCAATAACCAAACAGTTTTTTTTTTTTTTACTGCTTGTATATCCCCGACATATATAGCTAAAGATTAAGCCAAAGTAATACTAGTAACAGGCTAAATACTTATGAACAATTTTGTAAACAGTCAGGCAGATACCTAGAAAAGAATGTTAAGGGAGATGACTTTTATGTCAGAGTGAGACTACCAATTTACCAAACAAACTAAGGGGATTTTTTTTTTTTTTTTTTTTCTCTGGAAAAAAAAAAAAAAGGATTTTATAACATTGACAGATATTAAACAATTGTTTCAAAAACAATATCAAACTTTGCCTCCAAACATAAGCAGAAAATGGTTTTCCTTTCTTTGATTATCCAACAGTTGTATTTTCTGTGATACCTTAACTCTTTACCACACGGCAAAATGTTAGACTAGTCCAAATTGAAAGAATTTGCAGACGACAAACTAAAAGTGACTCAAAAATTGAATTTTGTTTTGGGAAGGATAGAAAACATCGTGGGAAATGGAGAAAATGCTGGTTGCCAGCATTTTCTCCTTTTCCTAAAATGTTTTCAAAAGGCTTCTCTCTTAGGTTGTTAAAACTCGGGATTGTGTGGTAAAGGGTTAAGCAGCTCTAAAAGTAGCAGCAGAGCTGTATGGTTACTGTTAGATTTCAGTTGCTTGCACATTATTTAAAGATTGTTTTCCAAAGTTGCTAAATGGGCATAAACAGTTATTTTTGTTCAGTATTTAGTAAAAACATTGTGGTAAAAGAAAAATGCTGGTTACCTGCATTTTCCCCTTTTTCAATAACGTTTTCAGAAAACTTCTTTCTCAGATTTATTAGAGCTTGGGATTGTGTTGTTAAAGGTTAAGTTATTACACAGACAGAATATGAACCCTTTACCACACAATCCTGACTTTTAATGACCCTGAAGAACCACTGTAGGAAAAGGAGAAAATGCTCGTAACCAGCATTTTCTCCTCCCACAATGTTTTCTAACATATCAAACAGAAATCACATCACTTGAGCCCCACTTAAATTGTTATCTGCAAATGCTTTCAGTTTGCAGAGTTTTAAATTTATAAATTTTGTCATGTGGTAAAGGGTTGAAGAGTAAAAATATTGCTTGTAACAACTGATTGCACCTTTCCTTTGTTTTCCATGAAGTAAGAAGTAAGAAATCCTCGTCCTTTTCCATCTAGACAACAAAGTTTAAAACTTGAGCGGAGATCCATTTGATTTGTTGTCTGAAAATGAGGAGCCTTCATTTTCTTAGGGTCAGCCAACATATACATGGGTCTAATCACTATCCATACACCCTGCTTCCAGGGCTCACACATATTTACAGTGAACTGGTCACCTTAATTGGTAGGGGGTATACACAGAGATCAGCCTACACAGTCATGTGAGGATCTGAACTGTCTAAACAATCTGCTTCGGGAGTAATTTGTCACATACATGCTCTTGTTATGAATTAGTCACCTTTGTGGAGATGTGGGCAGAGATCAGCCCACATGTAAATTTGGAATCATTGTGATGAAGTTTATTCATTGTTGAGACAATCAGCACATACATATACAGAAGCTGCTCTTTACTAAGTTAATTGTGTTTTAGGCGGTTTTCTACATTATATTTAAGTCATATGACACTTACAGCCCACCTATTTGTGTCATTCCTCGGACATCTACCACTTTTGAAATTTTTACTGGCAACTTGTAAACAAGCAAAATTGATGGTATGATCCACCAACAACATAGCAGAGTCAGACAAACGAACAAAGTCACACATGCAACGAAAAAATATTAATTTAAACCGAAAACTATAAGTAGAAATTTTATTACAAAAACTATCGAAACTATTTACATTCTATGGTTACTATATTTCTGACATGAATACGATAAGCCTATTGATATGGAATTGACCTCTGTGTCAAAAAGCAATGTTGCATTGTAACAGAAATATTACATCAAGGAAAAAAAAAAAAAAAAAAAATGTAGACCTACATGTCTTGAGTTGCATCCTTACCTTTTTGTTGTTATTGTTCACAAATGATACATTGGTAATTGAACAAGGTATTCTTTTTCTGGTTATATGGTGTTAAATGGCAATTTCAAAATTATTTCAGTATTATTGCAGCAGTCAGTGCATATGTCAATGCTTTCCTTAACTTTCTATTACCAGTACTTCGCATTATAATCTTCCTAAGCCACTGGCTGCTTTTCCACATAACCATTGTCAGAACTATGAGCTACTGTTATTACAAACAAATTAGAATTTTGCTTCATGCTGCTGTAAGGAAAATGCTGCAAATTATAACTGAAATACGACTGCTAATATTTCAATTTTAACTGATATTGAATGTGTCGCAGTAAACTGACCTGGAAACTCATCAAAGGTATGAGAAATTAAGTAGCATACCAAGAATGAATGTTGACCAACAGTTTTATAAATTGAGAGAAGCAGGTATTTTTCCTCATATCTTAAACATAGACTAGATAAACATCAACATGAACTAACAGTGGTATGAAATATGCAGAAGAGCATAATTTATTGGATCATGCCATCAATACTTATGAAGTTATTCTAGTTGTTCCTAAAAGAAACTTGTGCCTTGTATATGACTTGTAATTTTAATCTTTTTTTCAAATTTTATCAGTGTTTTTTTTTTTTTTTTTTTTATCACAAATCATAATTGCAAAGACTGTATTTACGATATTATAATCAATTTAAGATTTGGTGTTACAGTTATACTTGGTAAGGATAAATCAATAATGATTTTAAGTTACATCATACCATCTAGTGATTTCAATGAATGCATTCTGGTTTTCCTTGGAATCGGTTAGTCATAATTGATTGATTGATTTTTAGTTTTATCAGGTCCCTCCGTGCTCTAGGCATATTTGGTACGGACCCCAGGATGCAACCCATCATCCCGTCGAACTGGAATTTAGAGTTGCCGAAAGGGGTTGTTTGTTTCAGTTTCATAAGAATTATTTTCCACGAAATCAAGTTCCAAATTTTGAATTTTGTTCCCGAAGATTATGTGCACCGATGCGAATTCTGCAGAAAAACGGTGCACGTAGGAATACTGATTATTGTGTTGTAATACATGTAGTTGGAATCAGATCCAACTATCAACTGACGAGCGACTAACTTGTCTATATGAGGTTATCATAATGATCCGCATTTACCTTTTTCCCCTTAAAGTAGATTACTTGCCTATGTTGCTCCAATTCACGATTCTTAGTGTTCCAGGCAATGCCATTATGTGAAAGAGCAGACAAAAACACTTTTAACAAGCCTGACAATTGAATATACATACATCTATATACACCTTGTTCTCCAATCCCACCACCTCAAACATATTGTACATTTTTATTTATTCATTTATTTTTATTACTTTTTATTGTTTTGTTAATTTTTATTACTTTCCCCGCTATTTTCATGAATATTATTTAACGGTTATGTGCGCATTTCACCGAGATAACGAGTCATAATCTAGAAATTTAATGATTTTTAATTATTTTTTAATGCTTATGACTTAAGTTTGATTACAAACAAATAATAACAAAAATAACGGACTTTTTTCCCCATTTTTCAATATATTATCCTAAATGCATTTTTGAAATTTGACAAACGTACTGAGTACTCTATATTTAGTAAAGTCATGCAACAGAACATCAGTTTTAGGTATACATATTAAAGGGAGGTAATAGAATGGCTCACGGCGCTCTTAATGTTTTAGGGTTTGTATCACTTTACCAGACGACAAACCATTAGAACTGTGCAAGTTCAAAGCACTCAGCAAAATTCCTAATAAAAAAAAATGCTAGTGATACGATAGGAAACATTGTGGGGAAAGGAGAAAATACTGGTCACCTGCATTTTTTCCTTTACTAGAAACGTGAAGAGCCTTTTTTTCTTAGGGTCAGCCAACACATACTGGGGTCTGATCACTGTCCATACACCCCACTTCCAGGGCTCACTCCTATTAATAGTGAACTGGTCGCCTTGGTAGAGGGTACACACAGAGATCAGCCTACAAAATCATATGGGGGTCTGAAATCTGCCTAAACAGTCTGCTTCGGAAGTTGTCACGTACATGTACTGTTACTTATTATGAAATGGTCACTTTTGAAGAGATGTGGGCAGAGATCAGCCCGCTTATAAATTTGAAATTATTGCTATGAAGTTTATTTCTTGTTTCATAATAGGGTAGAAAACATTGAAGGAAAAAGGAGGAAACGCTGTGTACCATCTACTGTTCCCGTAATTATTTCAAAAGCCATCCTCTGAGGCGTTCTTGCATTCCAGATATATCCTTACGTATAAGGGTGTAATGGCCGGCCGTGCAGACCCCTCGCCCTAATGGGGGATTTCTGAGTGAAGGAGCACGAATGGGATTTCTATTTTTATAATTGTGTTTTCTATTAGGAGCAGGCTCATAACGGAAAAAAATTATGTTTTCTGACAATCATTATAAACTTGTTACGTGCGCCATCTGAAACCTTGAATAGTTTTGTACTCTGATTTCAAACTACCCTTTATTCATAAAGTGACAATACCTTTTTGTTTACTCATTTTTATTGTACTGTTAGTAACGGGAGAGAAGTATTAACCCTTAGGCTCTAAGCGCGACTCAAGGACCTATTGCGGACATTGTCGATCAAGATCAGACTGAAGAGAACGTGCAGTCTAATCTTGGATCTACACCAGTCGATAAGGAGATATCTTTGCTCGAAAAATGCCCTTGAAATAGAAAAATCTTTGTTTTTACTACCGGCTTGAAAGTGTCATTTCTTTATTTGGTAGGACTAGGATTAAAGATCAATAGCAATTGGTACATCGTAAACAAGACACTCTCTCGTATCTTCGGTAGAGGCTCAGTTTTAATGATATAATGGACTATAGTAAAAATTGGATAGCTATATAAAGTTTCATACGATCACTTTCTGACAGGTTGCATACTTTTAAAGATAGTCCACTCTGCAATGTATTTAGGGAGATATAGGTCAACGATCAAAGTACTGCGCAGCAATCATCAAATGTATTTAAATCGTCTTCGTGCATATTTATTTACGGAACTTTGCATTTCGGATCGTTCAAATTTACTGCCCTGGTGTAAATTGTATTTTACTCTAAAATTATTTTTGTACAATCGTTTACGCTAAGTCTAGCATACAGATAATTACTTCGAAGGGAAAATGTTGAAAGGCTCGGCTTCTGATTCACAGTGTTTCTATCATAATTCTAAACTAAACTGGTACCCGTTGTATCTCCCGTAGCCGTCCGATAGACAACAGGCAACACCCGATTTATCGACGGCAGCTATTGGTTTTCATATGTACCAAATCCGCCAATCAGACAGCTCGTAGCAGAATGCCTTAATTTGTTTTAAAATAACCGAGCAATATTCTATCTTTGGCTAAGATTTTCATGATAGACAAAGATTTTTCTGACCGTTATCAATTTATCAAAATCGGTAAAGAATTTAATCTTTTTCGATAATGTCTATTACTGTGCATAAATAAGATCACAATTTAAATTTCCAAGTCTCGCGTTATCTCATGAAATCTCGAACCGGGCAGAAACTCGACTTGTAAGCATTGGGTGTTACCTGTTGTTGATACAAAGATCGATAACAGGCTGCCAGTTTAAATTCTAAACATCCGGTAATTATACTAGGGGAGTTCACTCCGGGAGCTGTTTATCAGTGTTTCGAAGTTAATGTAGGTCAAGATTTCTGCTAATGATTCTGTTATTTAGAAATAGTTTGTCACATAATGGGTGCTTTTAGGAGAAAGATGGTGTCAAAATAGCGCCCAACTTCGGGTAATATGATCAGCAAACAAAAGACCTTCGGTAAAATTGGATTTGAAAAAAATGAGGTGTACATCGAATCTTGCCGCCAGGGGGAGCCTATCAAAATGGCGCATCAAAAAAGTGAAAATATTTCAAAGCGATATTATTAAACAGCGATTACGTAATCTAAATTCTTAACCATACCAGACTTGTCCGAATCGAACGCATTTGTAGACTACAATATGAAAGTGGTTCAAAGGTTGCAATTTGTGTTTCGAGGAGTAGAAAACAATATAGAAAAAGGAAAAAATGTTGGTTACCAGGATTTCCTCCTTTTCCCACAATGTTTTCAAGAGCCTCTTTCGTTAGGGTCGTTAAAACTGGGGATTGTGTAGTAAAGGGTTGAACTACTATATAGAATACTTTTCCAGCAAATACTAAAATGCCGTAATAAAGCGATTTCAAAGTGTTATTTGCCATGTTGTATGCAGTCTGATCCTGATCTACATTGTTGGCTAAGGCGCTCTGAGACGTGCCTAGCAGCGTAAGAGCAAAGCCTGTCGATCTAAACTTAATCGCAGGTCGGGGATGAATTAAAGCCGGATTAACAGAATTAACAATGACATTTTATACATTAACATAATTAAGACATGTATTTGTAACACTGGGGGATTAATAAATATAGATTTGCCCCCATTTAATGCACTTGCGCATAAAATTAATACCTGTACGACAATTAAAAGGGTAACATCGTAGCAACAAGTATCTTTTTAGATTTTTTACTTTGTGTTCTTACAAAACAAGTTTACGACATAAGGATGTTTTTTTTTTTCACGTATTTACCCACAACTTTCAGCAAAGAAACATAAAAATAATCGGATCGAATTGTAGCAGATGACTTAGAATACTTCTATTTAATATTGATAATGAACAAAAATGTAAGGTTTGATAAACAAGTGAAAACAATTCGGTGAATGCGCATTTTTTCCCTTTTGTCAAAATGTTTGGAAGAGGTCTTTCCAGCATGAAGCAGAGATTTGTTTACTGGTGATAATTAGCTTTGTAAAACTGTGTAGAAAGGCTAAAGAAAGGAACAGATTAAATTCCTGTGTGATTTATATCTTCGTGACAAAAAAAAAAAAACACTATTGCCTACAAATATGGCCAAAGGCAGATGTGTGCTGTGGTTGGATTACAGAGAAACAGTCACCGGATGACAGAAGTAACCGGATTGTTATTTGTGGTTCTTTTCATGTTAATATGGCAAAATCTGAGAAAGGTTCTGAACGAAAAGATAAAGATGAGTCGAGCGATCGGGATGAGGATACAGATAGATCTCGTACCCCACGTGAGAAAAGGAAACGCGACCATCTGTATGGAAAAGGAGGTTTGCAGTTATCTACTTAACTTGTCAGCGTTTTGCGAAATGAAAATATTCTTCTTCTGCTCAAATAAAGACAAATCTAATCATGTATCGTACGTAAATCGAAGTTGCTTAGAAAGAATTTCCTTACATGTTGAGAGAGAGAGAGAGAGAGAGATGTATTATTTCTTTTGAACTGTGGACGACTGCAAAAAAGAAACCCACATACTTACAATAGTGGTCACAGTTGAAGTGTCTAAAAGTTGATTGTTGATTGTTGTTAAAACACCTCAGCTATTTCACTTTTGAATACCAGTTTACGATGGCTTCTGTTTCAATTATTCGTGAAACGTTCACGAAATTTTCTCAGGGCGCTCGCAGGTACTGAATAACAGAACAGAACATTCATTAAACATTGTGTATCATCTATAACATTCGCTTTGGCAGGAGTTATTCGGTTTTGATTACTTTTTTTCAATTATAGACACATAATGAGATGACTTGATTACGAGGGCAAAAACAAAAATTGGACAAACCAGCATGTTGTAGATTCTCATTAAACCTGTTGAGGCGAGCTGCTTACTCCCTTGATCATTGACATTAAATCTTTGAGCGCAAAATAAGCGAAGGTGATTTTTCAGAATATATGCCCAGTCTTTTTCAAGGTTGGAAATTATCAGGGAGTGCACGGAGATCCATGATCAGATTGCACGTTTTGTGCAGTTTGATCTTGGTCTGTATTGTCTATAACTAATTTTAGCTCGACTGGATGAAGTCCAGGAAGAGCTATTGCACTACACCTGGCTCTAGCGGTGGCGTCAGCGTTTGAGTCGGCGTCCACATTTACGTTATTTAAAGTTTTCTGTAAGAACTCACATTTTCCAAAACAATTGTGATGTATTTGGTGCAAACGTGGTACATATATGATGATGTAAAGTTTTTTTTAAGCAATATCCCATCCCACGCCCATGATCTTCAGGTCAAGGTCGTAGACGTTGATATTTTACATCAAAGTTTTACGGGTTTTTTTTGTAAGAGCTCATATTTTCCAAACTAAATGATGGATTTCATTAATATATGGCTTGATGACAGAAACAGGTCAAAAGTTTCATTAAACTATACCCTAGCCATGCTCATGATCTAAAGGTCAAGGTCGCAGGTTTTGAAATTTCGAGTAAAACTGAACGTTTTGAATTTTTCTTTGAGAACCTATTTTCCAGGCGGAATGATTGGTATGGTTCATATTTAGTGTGAACATGGATATAGATCCTAAGTTTCGTGCAGCTATACCACTACCCATGCCTGTGGCCAAAAGGTCAAGGTCACAGACAATTTTCTGGGCAAAGTCCACACACTAATCTGGCGTCGGATTTAGCACTGGGTCTTCTGTCCTAAGCTGGGACCCTGTTGCTTTTTCAAGGCACTCCCATGCCTAACAAGTAACTTTGACGAGTGAGCTGTGCACTCGGCATACCTTGGGTGATCCGATGATCAAGTCCCTCGGCTGTATCACGTAGCTTGATATGCACTTTCACGGTACATTTCTTCGCCAGAAATACGCCGTTTTACCGTTCCTAAAACTGTAAGGCTCCTCTTAAAAACGAAAACATGAGTCACAATTTTCTATCGAAATCTTTCTAGATACATTTCCTTTGGCAAACAGTTGGTACATTCAATATAGACCATTTGCCAATTATCGATAACGACGCGTCACAAAGAGTTACTTCCCTTGTGGGTACTCACCACCGGACAAACTTATGGATATCTTGAATATATACCCGTATAGTTATTGGGTCAAATTGTAGACATGAATTACACCCTAAACGCAGTAAACAAGCAAATAAATCGACAGTACCGGTAGTTGCGTCAATTATCAGTTTTAAAGACTCAAAAAATGTCATTTTATCAATCTTCTACAGCCTACAGAGAAGCGTCGTCTACTGTTGCTGTTGAGCGATTTGATTAAAGCTTTCGTATGCAAACTAAACTATTTACTTAACAAAAACGAATCCCTACAAAAAAAAAAAATTTCTCGCTAACTGAATTGGTTTGAAAGGGCAAGAACTTAGAAGTTGAAAATGAATGAGTTTAACTATGCAGTTAAACCAGGATTCAATGATAATAAATTTGAAAACAAAAAGTGGTCGGACAGAAAAATGCGTCTTTTTAAGTCAGTGGTTAGAATGGACTTATCCTCTGTAACAGATTTTAACAATTCCAAATCCGTTACAAATGACCAACGTAAGATTGATTGAACAGGACAGACAGATTATCATGACCCGTGCGTGTTAATCTGTGCTTAGCAGGTACATCACACCTCTTCTAAAGATCACCGTGAAATACCGAGATCAAAGTAACGCCCGGCGAACCCTTTACCAGCTTTTCAATGAAAACAATAGCACGTATTTCTCTACTCAAAATGAAGCTTGAACTACCCTTTTTTCTAGGAGGAAATGAAAGGTTTGAAATTTGAACGGAACTTCGTCATTACGATAGTCATTTATGAACGTAGTTCAAACAGGAATGAAAAAATTGCAACCAAGAAGATTTTATATTTTTTCAAGGTCGGCATTTTCGCGATAAATTCAAACTGTATGGTGTTCCAGTTTTCAGTAAATGGAGAGTCTCTGTCTACTTGCAGACACTGCTCAAACGATTTTGTTTTAATCGTAACATTTTAACACTTTAATAAGTGAATGTAAATAGATCAAACTAGCGAGTTCTGGGTTTCAAGCCATGTACGTTACAAACTTAGCTACAGGGTTCGGTAAAAATGAACTGAACAATCAGACACAGAATTGAAAAAAATGTGTGCCACTTTAACGATTCATTTCTTCTTCCCTACCCCTTGTATATTTTACGAAACTGAATCTTTATAAATTAACTTACTACCAACCGGCGAAATTTCAGACTTGCATAAATGAAAAGCATTGCAGATGACAAAATAAATGTGACTCAAAAACTGAAATTCGCTTTTGGAAGGGTAGCAAAATTGTGCGTTGTGAGAAAAGGTGAGAAAAAGGGAAAAAAAAGCTGGTTACCGGAATTTTCTCCCTTTCTCACACTATTTTTAAAAGATATCTTTCTCGAGGTTGTAAAAAGTTAGGATTGCGTGGTAAAGGGTTTTAAACACTTAATGTCAAGTCTTATTCGATCAAACCTTTAACCAAATGGTTAGTTTGGACTCGTCCAGATACAAAGCATTTGAAGACATAAGAATAAAAGTGGGTCATATGGTTGAAATTGTCCTTGATAAAGTAGAAAATATTCTGGGTAAAGGAGAAAATGGTGGCTAAAAGCCCTTTCTCTTTTTCCAAATTATCTTTAAGACGCCTTCTTTCTCAGGGTCGTTAAAACTCTGAGTTGTCTGTTACAGGGTTAAGAAGCTTTCCAGTGTCTTCCAAGAGACAGTCCATTTACTGTAATTACAGCACTATGTAGTATATTGGCATACTTTAAAACATTTAGAAGATCCTGAAATTAAAAAAAAATTATCAAACCGTCTTTGTTGTACTCTCAGTCGTGTTCCAACAGTCGAATAAATGTGATAGATCATGTAAGTAGTAAAGGAGGGTAGCCTAGGGACTCGGTCCCTAGGCTACCCTCCCTGAGTCCCCAGTCTACCCTCCGGGGTCCCTAGTTCCACCGCCACGGGAGGGTAGACTGGGGACTGGGACTCCCCTACCACCAGTTTTTTCTGATTTTCGGCATTTTTGCTTCCCCCCCCCATGCCGCGGCTGGGGGCCCCTTTTTAACCATGGTCTGTGAAAAGGGGTCTTAATGCATCTGCGCGCACGGCTCGTAATGACATGGTTCGGCAGAGACTATCGTTGGACTTAGTCTTTTTTCTTCGTCGGAGGTAGATGTTCACCATCTTTGACGCGGCTGGGGGCCCTTTTTTTTAACCATGGTCTGTGAAAAGGGGTCTTAATGCATCTGCGCGCACGCGCGCACGGGGTCGTAATGACATGGTTCAGGCAGAGACTATCGTTTGACTTAGGTTTTTTTCTCTGTCATCGTTGGACTTAGTCTTTTTTCTTCGTCTTTGTTCGCCTCAGGCTTTCTCTAGCACCGTTGGACTTAGTCTTTTGTCCGTCTTTGTTCGCCTCCATCTTTCTCTATCACCGTGTTGGACTTAGTCTTTTTCACCACGATATGGGTTATTTCACCTCCTCACGCTGGTTCAGCCAGAGAACATCGTTGGACTTAGTCTTTTTTCCACGATATGGGTTATTTTCCCCTCTCATCTTGGACCAGGCAGAGATCATCGTTGGACTTAGTCTTTTTTTTTTTTCACGATATGGGCTATAACCCTCCTCAGCTTGACTCAGGCAAAAGACTCTGTTGGACTTAGTCTTTTCTTCGTCTTTGTTCACCTCCATCTTTCTCTATCACCGTCGGACTTAGTCTTTTCTCCACGATATAGGCTATATGTCGAAAGAGGAGTGAAGAGGAGGAAAGGAGGAGGATGGAGGAGGTAAAGAGGAGGATGGAGGTGTGAAGAGGAGGTAAAGAGGAGTGAAGAGGAGTCACCTCTCTAGGCATGGGACAAGCTTGTACCCATACTACGGCTTTTTTCTATGGGCTTAGTCTTTTTCTTCGTCTTTGTTCGTCTCCATCTTTCTCTATCACCGTCGGACTTAGTCTTTTTTTCCACGATATGGACTATATTCCCTCCTCAGCTTGGCTCAGGGCAAATGCCACTGTTGGACTTCGTCTTTTTTGGAGATCTGTTCTTTCTCTCTACTATCGTTGGACTTAGTCTTTTTCTTCGTCTTTGTTCGTCTCAGGCTTTTCTCTATCACCGTGTTGGACTTAGTCTTTTCTCCACGATGTGGGTTATATTCCCTTCTCAGCTTGGCTCAGGCAAACACCTTGTTCGACTTAGTCTTTTTTTCGTCTTTGTTCACCTCAATCTTTCTCTATCACTGTTGGACTTAGTCTTTTCTCCGTTTTCGTTCAACTTAACCATTTCTCTGCTTTCGGTCGATTTGGTCTTTCTCTATCATTGTTGGACTTAGTCTTTTTTCTCCGTCTTTGTTCGTCTTAGGCTTTCTCTATCACCGCTGGACTTAGTCTTTTTTCACGATATGGGCTATATTTCCACCTCACGCTGGTTCAGCCAGAGAGTATCGTTGGACTTAGTCTTTTCTTCACGATGTGGGTTATATTCCCTCCTCAACTTGATTCGGGCAGAGGTCTCCGTTGGATTTGGTTCTTTTCTCCATCTTCGATTAGGCATTGTAGATAATTACTATTTAATCTATCTACATTTTTTCGCCCACGTTCGCGCTCTTAATTTTAACGGAATTAGCCTTAGCCAATCGTTAGTTTCGTTACATTTTTGGAGGTAAGGCTCTTAGGTATTGTAGATAAATCATACAGGACGTTATGATCTATCTACATGCTTTGGCCCACGTTCGCGCTCTTAATTTTAACGCAAAGTAGGTCAATCCCCCTACCAAGCTATAAAGCCAGCAGATTTCTCTATAGACCATTTCATTTCCACGATGAAGTTGTCCATAGTGAGTCTTTTTTGGAAGTACTTAGTAGTGCTTGTCCGAATACTACTAATACCAAGCTGTTGTGGGTTATTTGGTGAAAGTTCGGGAGGGAAGTGAAGGAAGCTACAGTCTTTTCAGACCTAACCACGGACCTAACCAGGTGAGTGGGCTAACCAAGACCAAGAAAGGTTTTTACTTTTCTTCAAATTGTCAAAAACAAAAAAAAGTCAAGTCCTATATGTTTTTATATCTTTTATTTAAAACTTTTTATTTAAAAAACTTTTTGTACAATGAAACATTGAACTGTAGAAATATATATACAATGAAACATTGAACTGTGAGAATAAATCATTTCCATAAGATATATGTTCTGGGTCATTGTCTGACTTATCATCAGCCTCTAAAACCATGTCTAAAAGGCTGACTTACCATCAGCCCTAAAACAAGGTCTAAAAGCCTAGTACCCTAGTTAGTATCCTATTCACACAGATTCTTCAGATAGTACAAGCGATGAGGAAACAATTCAGTCCATGTCGAAATATATATATATATATACAAACTGTAAGTATGAAAATATATATACAATGAAACATTGAACTGTAGAAAAAATAGAATCGTTTTTGAAACAGTTCTTTGAAACAGTTCTTTGAAAAAATGTTTTTTACTGTCACATTTTTCTTTTTTTCTTCGGGATGTCAGGCTCACATTCACTCTTGCGTTTCCTCTCATTGTTTTTAATATCATTGTTTTTATCCTTGTTATTTTTCAATACAAGATCTGGACAACTTTTTGCACTGTGTTTTTTTGATTTGTGAAGGAAGCTGTTCTTCTTTTTCTTGTTTTCTCTTTTCTCGTTGATTTTCACAACATCGGATTTCCATCTACGTCTCAATTCCATATCTGAACAGATCTTCTTTCCTTCTCGTCGAATACCCTTTGCATATGGTAATTGCCTTACACGTGGGTATTCGTTTTTCCCCTCTCCAGACTCTGGAGGGTCTTTGTTGATTTGATTCTCTCCAGATAACTTTTCTGAAGAAGATTTCTTGTTTTTCCCCTCTCCAGTCACTGAGGAAGGTTTCCCTGAAGAAGGTTTCTTGTTTTGGGAACTCTGTTCGTTGATTTTCTCGTTGATTTTATCGTTGATTTTCTTTTCTTCAACTTGTGAAGAAAGTTTCCCTGAAGAAGGTTTATTTTTTTGATTCTCTCCAGTCGCTGAAGAAAGTTTCTTGTTTTGGGAGTTTTGTTGCGAACTTTGTCCCTCTCCAGATAACTTTTCTGAAGAAAGTTTCCCTGAAGAGGTTTTCTTGTTTTTCTTCTTCACAGGGTAGGTAATCTATCTGAATTCTACAGATTTCTGTATCGCTGATTTCTGTGTTGTCATGCTCCATATTTTCAATCTGCTTTTCGATCTGATTTTCGATCTGCTTTTCGGTCTGATTTTCAGTCGATGGCTCGTTGATTTTCTTTTCTTCAGATCCTGAAGAAATCTTGTTGTTTTGGTTCTTTCCAGACGTTGAAGAGGTTTTCTTGTTTTGGGAACTTTTCCCCTTTCCAGGCTGTGACGGTTTTGTCTTCCATTTATTTTCGTCTACTTTATAGGATAATAGAGACCCAACGTATTTCATATGTTGAGATTCACCACCCGTTTCCGTTGTTGGTGAAATTTTGACATCGTGGGTGTGGGGGTCCACGAAGACAAAAACGAATTTCCACATCTGATTTTCTTTCTCTGGACATTGTCTGGCCCAATGTCCTGATCTGTCGCATGTAAAGCAAATATTCGTTGTCATATCATCCACTCCATGGCGTTTGTCGAATGTCGCTTGATCCAGGACTCTGGTGATACGATAGACGTCTTTTTCTGCAGAATGTTGGTGGGATAGAAATGATCCCACGTAGTTTCCAGTATGGTAGACTTGATATCTTGGCGGTATATTGGTGATCTCATAATCGTGGGTGTATGGGTTAACATACAGATACATTCTCTTTGGTGTTGTACTTTGTAGCTTGAACTCACTCATTTTCTACCAACTGTCCTGTTTGAAATCTTTCCGAGGAATGATGGAGATTTCAATCGTAACGTCTCTTTTTATACACGGTTGGTCTGAAAAAAGGTATAAAAAAGCTAGGATTTCTTGAGTTCTGGGTCATTATTTGACTCACAACCAGTCATAAAACCATGTCTAAAAGGCTAGTACCGTATTCAGACAGTACAAGCGACGATGAGGCAATTCAGCCCATGTCGAAGAAGAGAAAAAAATTACTACCGGCAAAGAAAAGAAAAAGAATCCTAGTCTATCCAGACAGTAACAGCAATGATGAAAGCGACGATGAGAAATTTTCACCCAAAAAGAGAAAAAGTTTACCATTGAAAGAAGAAAGTGACGGTGAAAGCGACGATGAGAAATTTTCACCGTCAACCAAAAAGAGAAAATCTTTGAAAGAAGAAGACAAAAAATCTTCGAAAGAAGAAAGTGACGGTGAAGACAAAAAATCTTTGAAAGAAGAAAGTGACGGTGAAAGCGACGATGAGAAATTTTCACCGTTAACCAAAAAGAGAAAAAGTTTGAAAGAAGAAGACAAAAAATCTCTGAAAGAAGAAGACAAAAAATCTTTGAATCATGCTGGGTCATTTTCACCCAAGGAAGAAAAAAGTGACGCTGAATGCGATTTCACCTCAACCAAGAAAAAAACTGAGCGAATGAATGTGGCCAGCAAAAACAAAAAATCCTTGAAAGAAGAAGACAAAAAATCTTTGAATCATGCTGGGTCGTTTTCACCACAGAAAAAAGAAAGTCATGCTGGGCCATTTCCACCGAAGAAAGAAGTGGATTCTTCAGAGAAGAAATGTTTGAAAGAAGACAAAAAATCTTTGAAAGAAGAAACTCATGCTGGGTCATTTTCACCCAAGGAAGAAAAAAGTGAAGACAAAAAATCTTTGGATATGAAAAGTCTATACGCCTTAACAGAAGTGGAAAAAAAGAAGTCAAGAAAATTCAATACAGAATCCCATATACTGGAGGCGTCTTTTAAGAAATTCGATGAGCTACAACCACAGCAACTGACTGCCTTATTCGACGATGTTATCCGACAAATCGTTCAAAAGTTAAAGGCTGAATCGAGGGATATGATTAGAATTAGCATCAATCACCCTTCATTGGACATGGGAATTCACATTCCCTTTCTATATGTGGAGGAGCTGGAGAGTCATACTATGTTGGACGAGATTGAAAAAGTTCTAAAGTCGAATGAGGAATTCGTCTTGAACGATGGTCGCATGACATTCGATATCACACATACGATACCTCCAAGAGGTAGTGGCAAAAGACTTAGAGTCTCAGAAGTATTGGATTCGAAAGTTTTTGCAAAGAAGAAACAATCGGTTATTGAAATTAACAATCGAGACCATCTATGTTTTGCAAGAGTTGTTGTTGTGGGGATTTGTTACCATGAACGTGAAAACACCCAAGAATGGAACCGAAGATGGGATTACATCAAAAGATTAAACAAACCACTTCAAAAGACTGAAGCCGAGAAATTGATGAATGAAGCTGGAGTTTCGTCAACGCAGCCTGTAGGTCTTGAAGAATACAAAAAAATTCAAGATTTCTTGTATGAAAAAGACTATGTTATTAAAGTCCATCAACAACAGTCGAGAGTGGAAAAAGTATTTGAACATCCAGAAGTGAAAGACAATAGTAAAATCATACATTTGTACTTTCATCAAAACCACTATGACTACATCAAATCCATCACAGGATTTCTTGATTGTGGTTATTATTGTGAGTTCTGCGACACGCGTTACAGGAATCGGGAAGACCATACTTGCTCAAAGATCTGTAAAGGTTGTTTTCGTGCTGGAAAATGTCCATCGGAATCAAAACAGTATGTCTGCTCCAAGTGTCATAGACGATTTTTCAGTGCAGAATGCTTGAAAAATCACAAAACGCTTCAAGGTAAAGAGAAGAAAACCATTTGTGAATTAGTGAAACTTTGTTCAAAATGTGGAGGCCAGGTTTTTGTCAGAAAGAAAAATCATGTCTGTAAGGGAAAGAAAAAGTGTCACCTCTGCAAGAAAATAGTTGACTTTTCTCATCGCTGTTTTATTCAGCCTTACCAGAGTAAGATGAAACACGACAGCGACGATGAGACGAGTTCTTCTGTAGTCAAAAAGCCTTCGTTCATTTTCTTTGATTTCGAATGCCAGCAAGACACGGGGGTACACATTCCGAATTACTGTATTGCACACCGAGCCTGTGCTGAATGTATCGATAAATCACTTGATTTTCATTGTTCCACATGCAGTGAATTCGAAGAAGGAAGAGAAGTTATTTTTCAAGGAAAAGAAACTTTGAGTCAATTTTGCAGCTGGCTCTTTACAAAGCATCATAAAGGAATCATAGCTATTGCCCATAATCTCAAAGGCTATGACGGTCAATTTATTCTCAACCACATTATCAACGTTGGGATGAAAGAACCAGAACTAACCATGAATGGAAATAATATTTTGAAGTTAGAACTGAATGGCGTGTGTTTGATCGACTCCTTCAGTTTCATGAACTTCGGGCTGGCGAAATTTCCGACTACGTTTGGACTTCAAGAAATGAAAAAAGGCTACTTTCCTCACTGGGCAAATACAGACGAATTCTGGGATTACGTCGGCCCATACTTGGACATGTCTTATTACAAGCCCGATTCAATGTCTGAAGAGGCTCGATCGAAATTCATAGTCTGGTATAATGACAAAGTTCAAAACGGTGAGGAATTCAATTTTCAAAAAGAGATGGAGATGTACAGTCGATCGGATGTTGATATCCTAAGGCGAGGATGTGGTGAATTCAGAAAGTTGTTCATCGAACAGAGTGGAATTTGCCCATTTACAGAGGCGTTTACCATCGCCGGCGCCTGTAACAAGATTTGGCGAAAAGATTATTTACCAAAAGATCAGATAGCCATCATTTCAAGCAAAGATCTAGTCAGGCGTCGGTTTTCTATGAAAGCAATACGCTGGGTTCAAAGCATCGCTAGGGAAAAAGGGATTCATATTCAACATGCCAGAAATGGTGGTGAATTTCGAATAGGGAAATACACTGTAGACGGATTTCACCGTCAATCAAAGACTGTCTATGAATTCCTCGGGGATTTATTTCATGGGTGCCAGACATGTTTCAAGGATCGAAAATATATCAACCCCATCAATGGAAAAACAAGGGATGAATTGTACAACAGTACTATCGAACGGTTAGAAACCATCAAAAACATGGGATATAACGTCGTGACCATATGGGAGCATGAATTCGACGCCAAGATGAAGAACGACAAAGAGTACAAAAAACCATTGAAAGTCTATACCCGAACTGCGACCCCATCGAACCAAGAGAGGGGCTGGCTGGAGGCAGATGCAATGCAATAAAAATTGCCTATGATGTTGAGGAAAGCAGTGAGAAGGAAATCAAGTACATTGACATTTGCTCTCTGTATCCTTACGTTTGCAAACATAAATTTTACCCTGTAGGCCATCCAACAATCTTGACTGCTGAGAGTATTGATATGAAGAATATTCGTCAGTATGAATGACTCATTAAATGCAAAGTTCTACCCCCAACTGATTTGTTTCACCCCGTTCTTCCAGTTCACTGTAACAACAAGATGATGTTTCCACTCTGTATGAAATGTGCACAAGAAAGCTCAAACGTTTGTAACCATGAAAAAGAGGAGAGAGCCTTGGTTGGAACTTGGGTTACATTCGAACTGTTCAAAGCTCTTGACTGTGGCTATCAGCTAATGCAAGTGTATGAAATCTGGCATTTCGACTCTGTTTCGGACCAATTCTTTAAAGGCTATGTGGACAATTTCTTGAAAATCAAGCAAGAAGCCAGTGGATATCCCGGCTGGTGTCAGACAGACTCGGAAAAGTCCCAATTCATTCGCGAGTATGAGGAAGCCAAAGGGATTCGTCTTGACCCAAAATGTATTCAAAAAAATCCTGGCAAAAGATCATTTGCTAAGATTACGCTGAACTGTCTTTGGGGAAAATTGGCACAGCGTGAAAACATGAGCAAGACGAAATACATCAGAGAACCATCTAAATATTTCGACTTGATTACCGACCCGAAATACACGGTAAAATATGTGGAAATCTTTGACAACGAGTGCCCATTCATTTTGGTCAACTGTGAAGAAAAGATGGACTTTGTCGAAGCGCATGCGACAGCCAATGTTATTGTAGCATCCTACGTAACAGCTTATGCAAGGCTGGAACTGTACAGTGTTCTTGAAAGACTGGGGGATAGAGTTCTGTATTTCGATACAGATAGTTGTATGTACATTCATAACCCTCAATTGTGGAACCCTCCCATCATTAACAGCAGACTAGGAAAATGGACCGATGAAGAGCCTGATTGCAGAATTACTCATTTTAGAGGATTAGGTCCCAAGAATTACGCTTACAAAGTGAGAACAAAAGATGGAAAAGAAAAAAGCAAATGCAAAGTCAAGGGAATTACTTTGGATCACAATACAAATCAACTGGTGAATTTCGACACCTATTCAAAATGTGCTTTGGATCGCACAGTAGAAATTAAAGTTCAGTATGACTACAGAATCAAAAGACATAGAGACAGAACAGTGACCAGCGAACCACAGTCAAAAACGTTTCGCTCTGTATATACCAAAAGAGTGATTGTAAACGATGCTGATACTGTGCCCTACGGATATAAAAGTTTGTGGATATAAATAAACTGTAAGAAAACAACATAGTGTTACATTGAAGTGAACGACCAAAGTAAGACGTTTTTAAAAACAGTTTTAAAAAGAGTGGAAAAATGAACATCTGCACAAAGTTATTGTGGAACATGAAGACAAGTGGAAAAATCGAGGTATCTGTGAATTCGCATTGTAAGAATTGTTTTATCATTGTTGTAGATTAAAACTGTATTTTTAAAACTGTATCTTCAATGCTTTGTAAGAAACTGTCTTGTTAAAATCTTATAGTGTTTTAATGAAATTGTTAAAAACTGTATTGTTAAAACTGTATTGTCAGAAACTTTGAATGAATAATGTATTGTTAAAACTTTGAATGAATAAAGAAAATGATTAAAAAAGTCGCCTGTTTTTGATTTCTTCCCTAAAAGTTCAGACTTGGAGAATTGTAGATAGATCATATGAAATGATCAAAAAACAAAAGTCGTATGTTTTTGATTCCTTCCCAAAAAGAAATTAACAAGAACAGAGATGGAAAAAAATGTAGATAGAAAATAACATTCTATGTGAGATCATATAGTACATTATTTTCTATCTACAATGCCTACAGAAAAGTCTAAGTCTACGGCCCAAGACAAGTCCCCTCGACCAAAAACTATAAAATTGCTGGCGAACTTTCTCTATAATCATTCGACTCCCAATTTTCGAGTAGTACGAATAAAACAAACTGTTAACTAGTGCAAATAACGGAAGAATGGATTCCAACTTAGACGCCTTAGACGATTCCTTACCACAAAACAAAAAAGATATTCTATCGACAGCTATGAATTCAACATTCATTGAGCCGATGACAGGATCGGTTAATAAAATCGAAGAAGAAATAAACCAAATGATTTCAAACCAAAATTCTGTGATAACTCAGATTTTAGACGAAGTGAAGAGTTTGAACACAAATATGAATCAATTCAATAGAAACATTGAGACATTATGCCTACAAAATCAACAGAGTCAACAAGATTCATCTGTAAGACAAGATTCATCTGTAAATGTATCGATTCCAGCCCAGGTTAACTTTGATAAAACCAGTTTTCAAAAGTTAACAGCTTCTATCGTCACTCCTGTAAAACATCAGTCAAATCAGACAAAAGAAGTCAAGCCAAGAAGAAAACGAAAATCAGAGAAAGCAGAGAAAGACGATAGCCAGCTTCACAAAAAAACAACGATTCAATCCCAGCTATGTAACACCATCCCTGGTAGAAGCCACCAAACACAGAGTTGGGTAAAAACAGATGGATAACTTCAAGATTCCGAAGATCCCAAAAGAACTAAAGGAAAGCTCTCAATAGAGGAGAAAGCCATACCAAAAACGAAATAGTCCTTTTCAGGACTAACCAATACCCAGGAAGTCTATCTTTTGAGAATTGTCAATTTCGCAGATATGTTGTACTCTTGCAGAGACAGAAAAACTGCAAAGAAAAATTTTTATCGATAGAAAAAATCTTGCAGACAAAAGAAACCTTGCAGAGAGAGAAAAACTGCAAAGAAAAATTTTTATCGATAGAAAAAATCTTGCAAAGAGAAAAAAGTTGTAGACAAAAATTTTTCAAATAAAAAATCTCACAGAGAGAAAAAAACTTTTATCGATAGAAAAAGTTGTAGAGAGAAAAAAAGTTAGCAGAGAGAGTTGCACTCCAAACGATGTACTCCAAAAAAAAAAAAGACTAAGTCTAACGATGGTAGCAACTATGGTAGAGAAAACCTAAGTCCACATCCTTAGAGAGGAAGGCGAATTCGCCTGAGCCAGCATGAGATTGTATATAGCCCCACATCGTGAAAAATAGTCTAAGTCCAACGATGATCTCTGTCTGACGGTGATAGAGAAAAAACCTAAACTCAACAGTGGCAGAGAAATGGCTAAGTCCTACAGAAACGATCGAAACTAGAGAAAAAGACTAAGTCCACCAGCCTGAGGCCATGGGCAGCCGTTCGAACATTGTGTCAATTTCGTAGATGTATAGTACTCCTGCAGACAGAAAAACTTTTATCAATAGAAAAAATCTTGCAAAGAGAAAAAAACTTACAGACAGAAAAACCTTGTAAAGAGAAAAAATCTTGCAGAGAGAAAAACTTTTAGCAACAGAAAAACTTTTTTCAAATAAAAAAATCTTGCAGAGAAAAAATTTTTCAGATAAAAAACTTACAGACAAATTAAAAAATTTCGGATAAAATTTTTTAGTGATAGAAAAACTTTTTATCGACAGAAAAAATTTCGGATAAAATTTTTTACAATTAAAAAAGTTTTGCAGATAAAAAATTAGGGACGAATAAAACTAGGGACGAATAAGACTAAGATCAGATAAGTCTAGATGATCTGATTCCTGGGAAATGTCGGAAAAACCCAGTACACATGATTTGGTTACATTTTCGGAAAATGACGTCATGTTTGATTTCCGGGAAAGTCACGTATAGCACAAAGGGAGACAAATCTTGTCTGACTAATTCAACCATGATACGGTATATAGCTCATATCGTGGGAAAAAGACTAAGTCCAACGGTGCTAGAGAAATCCTGAGGCGAACAAAGACGAGGAGAAAGACGAAGTCCTACAGAGGCGAACAATGATCGACCAAGCCGAACAGTGTAGATCAAGATCAGACTAACCCCTACAGGCTCTGCTTGAACCAGTCTGATCCGGCTTTTTTGCAGTGGTGTGAGGCTGAGGTATCGTCTCTGAGACAGTATATGGTTTTGCAGTGGTGTGAGGAGGGGGGGAAGCAAAAATGCCGAAAATCAGAAAAAACTGGTGGTAGGGGAGTCCCAGTCCCCAGTCTACCCTCCCGTGGCGGTGGAACTAGGGATCCGGGAGGGTAGACTGGGGACTCAGGGAGGGTAGCCTAGGGACCGAGTCCCTAGGCTACCCTCCTTTACTACTCATGTACATACATAAAAACGTGAATTCACAAAATATTTATATTCAAGCTTCATTTTGAGAACATGTGTTTAGGAAATAAGTGTCAAATGAAATTTTCACAAAAATGGGTGAAGGGTTAACTTGGCGTTCCTTTGATCTCGGTATCGCACTTTAGGGTGGGTGACCCAAGAACTATAATGTACTTGTTTGGTACAAATTAACGCACACGTGTCACATAAAACATACTCTTCTCATCCGTTTTTGACCCTAATATTCACCCATGTGTTGATCGGTTGTTGATGTAGGATTTGGAATTTTACACAGGTTACATCATTACAGAGGGTAAGTTCAGTCTTAGTCTCTATACTGAATCCGATTTATTTGATTACGATCTCTTTAAAATGCATTTGTCTGTCCATGATATGTTCGTTACAAATGCAGTATCATCAATACTATACGTTTTAACTGTTTTTGAATTAATTTCCTCTTGAATTTTTCAATGTCTTTTTTTTCTTTTTAGTTGTGACAGGGATCCCTGGTTGTGAAATTGATGCAACTTCCGTGTTGTTCACACTTTTCGGAAGTATACAACAACAAATAAAAACAAAATGTTGCATTTGTCCAAATTTAAAGGATTTGCGAACTAGAAATGAGATGTGGCCCAACATGGTGTTTGTCTTCAAAAGTGGTTTGTTTGTCCGGGTAACTCAATAATTCCGATGCGCCGCTTACGATAACATGAAAATATCGCTTATATCAAATGTAATGAGAGCCATTCTTCAGTTATTTCCCTTGATTCCTCTCCATTACTACATTGGTCCTGATCAGGGGATTACTTGGATTTTATCCTTGATTTTCTTGCACTACACAAATATATTCTTGAGATAATATCTCAGGAAAATCGGGCTAGATTTTTTTACAAGTCGAGATATATGCATTTCTCTAATAATTGAGAAAATGATTTGCTTTGAAATTACATAGGGACCTTACATAATGTCATAAATCAAATTATTTTTATCGTAACATCCCCAAAAGAATCAAGGATAAAAACAAAGGAATACAGGTAAAAGGACCAATCTGTTATTTGGTTACCTTTAGTCTTTATCTGGCAAGGGAAATAATTTTATCTACAAGAATGGCCCTCATTGGCAAATCGTCTATTTTTAATGTGGTTTATCGATTTCGTTGGAAGTTTTCACCGACAAATTGATCAATGTGAATGCATTATCTTCCGCTAGCTTGCATTTTGCAAATACATATCTTCGAAGGATCTGACATGTGTAGAAAACGATGTGAATGACTTCACGGTGGTTGTTGATGTCGTTGCTTACAGATGTTTATGGGCGCCGCCATGTTTAAGATCATGTGATTGGCCCTTCAGAATGGAAACCCTCTTGATACGGACGAGGTTAGATGTAGTTACGGAAGTGGCCGAGTTGTGACGAGTCGTGAGCTGTGCTGTCTGGCGACAGTTCTTGTCGCAGTCGTGCTCAATATTTCAAGGGTAAATATTTGGTATGTGAATGTGATATTATCAGGATTGGATCATATCACTGACAGATATCCAACTTGTGTACATACCGGATAGCAGATCAACCCACTGCTTCCTGTTGACCACCTTTATTATCCTGCCGCGGACATCTTTGAAAACATTTATGTACTAGGAGAAATTGCACCGTCAAAAATGCTCACTGTTGGTCTGACCACCTCAGGGACAAACAGAACCTTTTTTTTTTTTTTTTTTTAATGAAACTTTAATGTCTTAAATTTAATTAAACATTTGATTAACAATTCGTTTTATTTCTTATGATGAGCGAACCAGCCGGTTATGTTAAAAAATTTTTAAGGTCCTGGGAGTAGGCTTACAAGTAGGCATAATGTACATGTGTATCGTATTAATGCGAAAAGAATAAAGAAAAATAGGGATTAATCCGGCGTACTTAGAATTGAGGTATCTATCGCCTGATAGTCCACGGGCCATTAGTAACTTCAAATTGCCCTGGTTTTTTAGTAATCTGGCTTGTGACAATGTAAATTTACTGCAATGAGGGCCATTCTTCAGTTATTTCCTTTGATTCCTCTCCAGTACTACATTGGTCCTGATAAGGGCATTACTTGGTTTTTATTAGACTAGCGAAGCTAGTCTATAGGCATCATGATTAACCTAGAGTCAAAGTAAACAAAAAACCCCACAGTTGCCAAATACTGCTTCACAGTAAAATACTTCTTTCTATTAGAAATCCTGATTCTGTTATATATGACAATTTTGACAAAAACCACTAAATCCCTACCATTCCAGTTTGAATAGGTCTTCTTACACAGTAATAGACTGAACAAGATGTCATTTATAAGGTACAAGGTCTTTGCCTATATGTAAATTAAGTGACCTATGCAAAGCAGGCTATTATCAGTTATTCCTACACCACTGTAACATTATGAATGAATCTAAAAATAGATACACCTAGGTAACTTGTAGCAAATCCCAGCTGCATTAACTCTCACTGGACAGGGAACCCTTTAGCAAATTCCAGCTGCATTAACTCTCACTGGACAGGGAACCCTTGTAATTCATTCTGTCATTCATTATTTAGATCATTGTGTACAGTTAAACTGTTATGTTCAACTGTTATTTTACGTCTTGAATATTAACCGTTTACCACACAATTCGGAGTTTTAATGACACTGGAGAAAAAACCCTGGTAACCAGCATTTTCGCCTTTTCCCACATTGTTTTCTGACCTTTAAGAACCAGATTTCGTCAATTCAGCCACATTAAATTTGTGGTCTGTAACAGCTTTGAATTTCGTTTCGTAAAGAGTTAAATAGTCCACTACATCTTGCACTGTTGGATATTGACTTATTGATTGTATGGTGTTTAACGCCGTTTTCAACATTATTTCGGTGATATCATGAAGGCCAGTGCACCTGTCCATGCTTTCCTGGAGTTTCTTTAACCAGCACCACCGCGAACCAGTGACCTTTTGTGGACAGTGTGTATTAAGATCAGACTGCACAGAACAGCAGTCTTTTCTTGGATCTACACTGTCCGATAAGAGGATATATTTTCTCCAAAATGTGACTTCGAAATGGCAATATTCAGGTGTTTATCATTGGCTTGAAAGTTTCATTTAATTTTTCTAGCAGGTTAAGGGTTAAACTTGACTGGATGATAGTCAACCAATAGCATGCATAGCCCCGGTAGCTCAGTCGGTAGCATACAGGACATGAGAACAGGAGGTCGCTGGTTCGATCCCCGGCTCGGCCAATTTCTTTCCGAGGCTTGATGATAGTCATTGCGACAGGATTCATTCCTCTCTCAAGTTTCGATGGTGGTTATGTGGGAAAGCAGCCAGTGGCTTGGAAGGAACATTGTGTGGAACACTGGTAAAAGATACTCCAGGAAAGCATGGGTATGTGCACTGGCTGCCGCTATATAACTAAAATAATTTTGAAAATAGGGTTAAACACCATACAATCAGTCAAGCAATCAAATTCGCTAGTCTGTCAGTACTTTCAGTACTTTGATTATTGATTTTCTTGCACTACACAGACCAATCTCCGAGCAGAGTTGTCGTTCGTTACTCTCACCATACATCTCTGCAACGGGCTAAATGACAAGAATCTTGTCAAACCGAGGAAAACATGTTTTGTTACTGTTTAACAAAGGAAATGTGATTCCTGATACATTATAGGTGCATTCAAACTGATGAATTTACCTGTATACAATGGAACTATTTTTTCAAGCTTCTTTACTGATCAGAATCTTACGCCAATTGTAAAAAAAAAAAAAAAAAAATGGCTGCGCCCATGAATGATGACAATTTAAACAAAATTAAAAAACAATTCATCGTCCTTTAAAAGACATTTAAGCTTTTCAGAAAATCCCTCTTTTTCACATTTCCTACCACTAAGTCTGATTGGCCGTATGCTGTTTGAACAGCACACAAAACAATCGATTGGTCTTTCTTTCACCGGCGTTTGTGTCGCCATTTTGAGTTATGGTCATGTGACGAAAATATCACGTGATGACGGACTACTTTCTGAGCCAACTACAGAGGTGAATAGGAATGATCTGTAGTGCAAGATAGTGTACACAGACATGTACTTGAGATAGTATCTCAACTAATTCTGGCTAGATTGTTTTACAAATTGATATATACGCATTTCTCTGGTGCTTGACAGCAGAATTCGCTGTAAGATCACATGGGGACCTTACAAGTAATAATACATTATATGCATCGCAACATCCCCAAAGGAATCAAGGATACCGAAATACCCGATCTTGATTACACCAATCTGGACCAAAGAATTATCAGTATCACATGATCACATGAATTTATCATTTCTTTGAAAGATAAATAACATACAAAATCATTTGCGGACGAAGTAAACCCAAATCAGACATTGCATAATGTAGGTCTCTGATCCATCGAAATGCACAAGTAGCTCTGTTCTGTTCTATTCTGTTAAAGTGATGCAATTATAATAGAAGGCGTTCGGCTGATATGATCCAACTTATTTGATGTGTAGGTTTGTCATTGTTATCTTTAAAATGACATGGTTATTATTAATAATCTTATCAGCGGAATTATAATTGTCTTATCAATTTACGCCAGGCAACGCGTTAACCACAGATCCAAAATGGCTGCCGGTTTTCTGGGGTGCATGGAAATACCGAATAACACCTGATATACCGAATAACATCGAATGACACCGAATTACACCGAATTACACTTTATAATACCGAATTATATCTGCAAAACACTTATTAGGTAAATATTACTTAAATTAGACTTGTTAAGATTAGTTCTTTGTGGTTATCTACAGTTTAATTCGGTAAAAAAGCAATACCGAATTACACCTTTAAACTGAATTCGGTATCCCGGACAACTCGCAGACCGAATAATACCGAAGTACACTTTATAATACCGAATTATACCTGCAAAACACGTATTAGATTAATATGAGATTAATTAGACTTTTTAAAAATAGTTTAGCGTGGTCAACAGTCTAATTCTGTACTAAAAAAGTACCGAATTACATCTTCACACTGACTAAGGTATCGCCGATCATTCAAGAAATATACCGAATAACACCTGATACACCGAATAACACCATATTATATCTGCAAAACACTTATTAGGTAAATATTTTATTAATTAGACTTGTTATGATTAGTTCTTTGTGGTTATCTACAGTTTAATTTGGTAAAAAAAACAATACCGAATTACATCTTTAAACTGAATTCGGTATCCCGGAGAACTCGGCGACAGAATAATACCGAATTACACTTCATAATACCGAATTATTTCTGCAAAACACGTATTAGATTATTATGAGATTAATTAGACTTTTTAAAAACAGTTTAGCGTGGTCAACAGTCTAATTCTGTACTAACAAAGTACCGAATTACACCTTCAAACTGACTAAGGTATCGCTGATCACTCGGAGACATATACCGAATAACACATGATATACCGAATGGCACCATATTATATCTGCAAAACACTTATTAGGTAAATATTTTATTAATTAGACTTGTTATGATTAGTTCTTTGTGGTTATCTACAGTTTAATTTGGTAAAAAAACAATACCGAATTACACCTTTAAACTGAATTCGGTATCCCGGAGAACTCGGCGACCGAATAATACCGAATTACACTTTATAATACCGAATTATAACCGCAAAACACTTATTAGATTATTATGAGATTAATTAGGCTTTTTGAAAACAGTTCAGCGTGGTCAACAGTGTGATTCGGTACTAAAAGAAGTACCGAATTACACCTTCACACTGACTAAGGTATCGCCGAGCACTCGGAGAAATATTCAGAATAACACCGAATTACACTTTATAATACCGAATTATATCTGCAAAACACCTATTAGGTAAATATAACCAGCATTTTCTCCTTTTCCCACAATATTTTCTTACCTGTCCTAAAACAAATTTCAATTTTTCAGTCACGTTTATTTTGTCGTCTGCAAATGCTTTCATTTTGGACAAGTCTAAATTTTTTTGGTTTGGTAAACAGTTAATATACGTACTGAATTAAGGTTATTAATTCGATGCATCGATTTCAAATCATGTGTGATGATTCGAGTTTATAATTAATGGTGCTTGGAAGAAACTGATATATAGAAGTAACCGAATTCATTGCGTTAATTGTGATTCTAACTTACCCCTAACCAGATTACAAAAGTATTGGACTGATCCATTGTTTAAAGGTCGTCATGGTATGTGAACGGCTAATCATTCCCTTTTGAACTCTCGAGGATAATTCGGTAAATTGGACAAACTGACATAACGAGTTTCACTATTACTCTTTACCAGCCAACAAAATTTTTTGACCTAACCAAATCCATAGCAAGTGCAATTGACAAGTGGTGTGTAGCTAGATCGACTTTTTTTAGCTCACCTGAGCACGAAGTGCTAAGGCGAGGTATTGTGATCAGTCGTTGTCCGGCGTCCATCTGTCCGTCTGTCCACAATTCCTTTAAACATCTTCTCCTCCTAAACCGGTGGGCCAATCATGTTGAAACTTGGCAGGCATGTTCCTTGGGTGAAGCTCTACCAAAGTTGTAAAAAGAATTGAATTAACCCATTAACTCTGGTTGCCACGGCAACAAAAAAGGGGAAATTTACAACATCTTTAAAAATCTTCTTGTCTGAAACCAGAAAGCCCAGAGCTTTGATATTTGGTATGTAGTATCTTCTAGTAGTCCTCTACCAAGTTTGTTCAAATGATGTCCCTGGGGTCAAAATTGGCCGGGCCCCAGGGATCACAAATTTGGGCAAAATTATATATAGAGCAAACTTTGAAAATCTTCTTGTCTGAAACTAGAAGGCCTAGAGTTTTGATAAATCATATGGATCATCTACCAAGTTTGTTTAAATGATGCCCCTGGGGTCAAAATTAGCCCTGCCCTAGGGGTCACAAAGTAGGACATAAAGGTACATGTATATACATGTAGTGTGAACTTTTGTTTTGACTCATATCTTGAAAACTATACAGAGTTTTTACATCGAACTTGTAACATCTATCAACCACTAGGAAATGCAGGACAACAAGTTTCACCCAGATTGACCATACAACACCACAGCTATATACCTTTTTTTTTTAATTGCTGTGTCACGGAAAAAGGGGGCTTGACATATATTTCCATTGCGGACCAATATCTCTTTAACTACAGGACAAAATGTCAGGAAACTTCATCTTAATATTGTTTATTACAAGCCACAGACAATAGTCATTTGTTTTTATTTCATGAAATGCCATGTCATGAAAAAAGGGGGCTAAATGTTTAATTTCATCATGGACCAATGACCATCTGTTTGTCCGTCTTTCAGGACAGATATCTTTCAAAACTCTTGACAAAAACTAATAAAAATTCATACAGGTGTTCCTAATGATGTCCGCCGATATTTATTGGTTTTTTAGCTCACCTGAGCACAACGTGTTTAAGGTGAGTTTTTGTGGTCGTCCGATGTCCGTCGTCCGTCGTCAACATTTACCTTGTGGACACTCTAGAGGCCACATTTCTTACTCAATTGACCTGAAAATTGGTCAGAATGTTTGTCTTGATAAAATCTCGGATGAGATCGAATTTATGTCACCTGGGGTCATAAACTAGGTCACTAGGTCCAATTAAAGAAATACCTTGTGGACACTCTAGAGGCCACAATTCTTGCTCAATTGACCTGAATTTGGTCAGAATGTTTGTCTTGATGAAATCCCGGATGAGTTCGAATTATTGTCACCTGGGGTCATAACTAGGTCACTAGGTCAAATTAAAGAAATACCTTGTGGACACTTTAGAGGCCACATTTCTTACTCAATTGACCTGAAAATTGGTAAGAATGTTTGTTATGATGAAATATCGGATGAGTTTATATTTGGGTCAAATGGGTTCAGGAACTAGATCACTAGGTCAAATTAAAGAAATACCTTATAGGCACTCCAGAGAACACATTTCTTAGTCAATTGACCTGAAAATTGGTCAGAATGTTTGTCTTGATGAAATCTCGGATGACTTTGAATTTTGGTCACCTGGGGTCATAAACTAGGTCTTTAGGTCAAATTAAAGAAATACCTTGTGGACACGCTAGAGGCCACATTTCTGGCTCAACTGACCTGAAAATTGGTCAGAATGTTTGTCTGATGAAATCTCGGAAGGGTTCGAATTTTGGTCACGTGAGATCATAAACTAGGTCACTAGGTCACATTAAAGAAATACCTTGTGGACACTCTAGAGGCCCCATTTCTTGCTCAGCTGAACTGAAAATTGGTCAGAATGTTTGCCTTGATGCAATCTCGGATGAATTTGAATTTGGGACAGCTGGGGTCATAAACTAGGTCACTAAGTCAAATTAAATAAATACCTTATGGACACTCTAGAGGCCATATTTCTGACTCAATTGACCTGAAAATTGGTTAGAATATTTGGTATGATGAAATCTCACTTGAGTTTGAATTTGGGTCACCTGGGGTCATAAACTAGGTCACTAGGTCAAATTAAATAAATACCTTGTGGGTACTCTAGAGACCACATTTCTTACTCAATTGACCTGAAAATTGATCAGAATATATGTCGTGATGAAATGTCGGATAAGTTTGAATTTGGGACACCTGGGGTCATGAACTACATGTAGGTCACTAGGTCAAATTAAAGAAATACCTTGTGGACACTTTAGAGGCCACATTTCTTACTCAATTGACCTGAATATGGGTCAGAATGTTTGTCTTGATGAAATCACGGATGAGTTTCAATTTGGGTCACCTGGGGTCATAAACTAGGTCACTAGGTAAAATTAAAGAAATACCTTGTGGACACTCTAGAGGCCATATTTGTAGCTCAATTGACCTAAAAATTAGTCAGAATCTTTGTCTTGATAAAATCTCAGATGACTTCGAATTTGTACCTTCTGGGGTCATAAACTAGGTCACTACGTCAAATTATAAAAATACCTTGTGGGGACTCTAGAGGCCACATTTTGTACTCAATTGACCTGAAAATTGGTCAGAAAATTTGTCTTGATTTAATCTCGGATGACTTTGAATTTGTGTCACCTGGGGTCATAAACTAGGTCACTAGGTCCAATTAAAGAAATACCTTGTGGACACTCTAGAGGCCACAATTCTTGCTCAATTGACCTGAATTTGGTCAGAATGTTTGTCTTGATGAAATCCCGGATGAGTTCGAATTATTGTCACCTGGGGTCATAACTAGGTCACTAGGTCAAATTAAAGAAATACCTTGTGGACACTTTAGAGGCCACATTTCTTACTCAATTGACCTGAAAATTGGTAAGAATGTTTGTTATGATGAAATATCGGATGAGTTTGAATTTGGGTCAAATGGGGTCATGAACTAGATCACTAGGTCAAATTAAAGAAATACCTTATAGGCACTCCAGAGAACACATTTCTTAGTCAATTGACCTGAAAATTGGTCAGAATGTTTGTCTTGATGAAATCTCGGATGACTTTGAATTTTGGTCACCTGGGGTCATAAACTAGGTCTTTAGGTCAAATTAAAGAAATACCTTGTGGACACGCTAGAGGCCACATTTCTGGCTCAACTGACCTGAAAATTGGTCAGAATGTTTGTCTGATGAAATCTCGGAAGGGTTCGAATTTTGGTCACGTGAGATCATAAACTAGGTCACTAGGTCACATTAAAGAAAAACCTTTAGAGGCCACATATATGTCTTGATGAAATGTCGGATAAGTTTGAATTTGGGACACCTTGGTTCATGAACTACATGTAGGTCACTAGGTCAAATTAAAGAAATACCTTGTGGACACTCTAGAGGCCACAATTCTTGCTCAATTGACTTGAATATGGGTCAGAATGTTTGTCTTGATGAAATCCCGGATGAGTTTGAATTTGGGTCACCTGGGGTCATAAACTAGGTCACTAGGTAAAAATTAAGAAATACCTTGTGGACACTTTAGAGGCCATATTTCTGGCTCAATTGACCTGAAAATTGGTCAGAATGTTTGTCTTGGTAAAATCTCAGATGTGTTCGAATTTGCTCCTTCTGGGGTCATAAACTAGGTCACTACGTCAAATTATAGAAATACCTTGTGGGCATTCTAGAGGCAACATTTTGTACTCAATTGACCTGAAAATTGGTCAGAAAATTTGTCTTGATTTAATCTCGGATGACTTTGAATTTGGGTCACCTGGGGTCATAAACTAGGTCACTAGATCAAATTAAAGAAATACCTTGTGGACACTCTAGAGGCCACATTTTCTGCTCAATTGACTTGAAAATTGGTCAGAATGTTTGTCTTAATCAAATCTCGGATGAGTTTAAAATGAGGTCACCAGGGGTCATAAACTAGGTCACTAGGTCAAATCAAAGAAATACCTTGTGGACATTCTAGAGGCCACATTTCTTGCTCAATTGACCTGAAAATTGGTCAGAATGTTTGTCCTGGTGAAATCTCGGATGAGTTTGAATTTGGGTCACCTGGAGTCATAAACTAGGTCACTAGGTCAAATTAAAGAAATACCTTTTGGACACTCTAGAGGCCACATTTCTTGCTCAATTGACCTGAAAATTGGTCAGAATGTTTGTCCTGGTGAAATCTCGGATGAGTTTGAATTTGGGTCACCTGGAGTCATAAACTAGGTCACTAGGTCAAATTAAAGAAATACCTTGTGGACACTCTAGAGGCCACATTTCAAATTCAATTGACTTGAAAATTGGTCAGAATGTTTGTTATGATAAAATCTCGGATGAGTTTGAAATTGGGTTACCTGGGGTCATAAACTACGTCTTTAGGTCAAATCAAAGATATACCTTGTGGACACTCTAGAGGCCACATTTTTTTTACTCAATTGACCTGAAAGTTGGTCAGAATGTTTGTCTTAATAAAATCTCGGATGACTTTGAATTTGGGTTACGTGGGGTCATAAACTAGGTCACTAGGTCAAATTAAAGAAATATCTGGTAGGCACCCTAGAGGCCACATTTTCTGCTCAATCGACTTGAAAATTAGTCAGAATGTTTGTCTTAATTAAATCTCGGATTACTTTGAAATCAGGTCACCTGAGGTCATAAACTAGGTCACTAGGTCAATTCAAAGAAATACCTTGTGGACAATCTAGAGGCCACATTTCTTACTCAATTAACCTGAAAATTGGTCAGAATGTTTGTCCTGATGAAATCTCGGATGAGTTTGAATTTGGGTCACCTGGAGTCATAAACTAGGTCACTAGGTGAAATTAAAGAAATACCTTGTGGGCACTCTAGAGGCCACATTTCTTACTCAATTGACCTGGAAATTGGTCAGAATGTTTGTTCGCCAAGCCCCCGTAGCTCCGCCGGTAGCGATCAGGACTACTGGTAAAAGAAACTCCAGGAAAGCATGGATAGGTGCACTGGCCGCCGCGATATAACTGAAATAAAGTTGAAAATGGCGTTAAACCCCATACAATCAATCAGAATGTTTGTAATGATGAAATCTCGGATGAGTTTGAAATTGGGTTACCTGGGGTCATAAACTAGGTCTTTAGGTCAAATCCAAGATATACCTTGTGGACACTCTAGAGGCCACATTTTTTACTCAATTGACCTGAAAATTGGTCAGAATGTTTGTCTTGATAAAATCTCGGATGTCTTTGAATTTGGTTCACGTGGGGTCATAACTAGGTCACTAGGCCAAATTAAAGAAATATCTTGTAGGCACTCTAGAGGCCACATTTCTTACTCAATTGACCTGAAAATTGGTCAGAATGTTTGTCTTGATAAAATCTCGGATGAGTTCGAATTTATGTCACCTGGGGTCATACACTAGGTCACTAGGTCCAATTAAAGAAATACCTTGTGGACACTCTAGATGCCACATTTCTTATTCAATTGACCTGAAAATTGGTCAGAATGTTTGTCTTGATGAAATTTCGGATGAGTTTGAATTTGGGTCACCTAGGATCATAAATTAGGTCACACTAGATCAACTTACAAAAATTTCTTGTTGGCGCTCTAGAGGCTGCTATTATTACTCAATTGTCCTGAAAATTAATCAGCATGTTTGTCATGATAAAATCTTCGATGCTTTCAAAATTGAGCGACATAGGGTCATAAACTAGGTCACTAGGTCAAATTTAAAGAAATATCTTGTGGGCGCTCTAGCGGCCACAATTCTTGCTCAAATGACCTGAAAATTAATCAGCGTGTTTGTCTTTGTGGTATCTCGGATGAATTTAAAATTGGGTAACATAGGGTCAAAAACAAGGTCACTGGGTCACACTGAAGAAATATCTTGTGGGCACTCTAGAGGCCACAATTCTAGCTAAATTGACCAGAAAATTGATTTACATGTTTTACTTGATGATATCTCGGATCTGTCAGAAACTGGTTCTCATAGGGTCATAAAGTAGATCACTAGGTCAAATTCTAGAAATGTATTGTGGGCGTTCTAGAGGCCACAATTTTTGCTCAACTGACCTGAAAATTTGTCAGCATGTTTGCCTTGGTGATATCTTGAATTGGTTTGAAATTGGGTCACATAGGGTCATAATCTAGGTCACTAAGTCAAATTACAGAAATACAGTGTGGGCACTCTAGAGGCGGCAATTATTGCCCAATTCACCTGAACCTTTGTTAACAAGTTTGTCTTGATATTTTGGATGAATTTTGTCACATAGGGTCATAAACTAGGTCACTAGGTCAAATTGAAGAAATACATTTTGGACACTCCAGAGGCCACTTTTTCAGGTCAATTGACCTGACCATTGGTCAGAATGTTTGTCTTAATAATATCTCAGATGAGTTTTAAATTGGGTCATTATGACCCTGGGGTTAAATTTCTCCTGTTGACTCAGGTGAGCGATCCAAGGCCATCATGGCCCTCTTGTTTCAACTTTTGGCCGCTATTGTTACTTTAATCTAGATCTATATCGCCGGTGAATGCAACATAATGTATTGCGTAAGGGATAAATACATATAACGAAAATATTCGATTTAAAAGCGGAAAAGTCACAAAAGCGATTTCTTTGATGGCCTCCAAAAATAAAATATATTTTCTATCGGTTGTAATCTATGCAACCTTGCAACCGTCAGGGGCAACATTTGGCATGAAGATACAAGAATTATTATAGTTTGATAAAGTAAAGATAAAACAAGGACAAAACACATTAAAAAAGTGGCTGAACATGAGTATATAGATATATCTTTAATAATTCCTCATCTTTTGTATATTATTAACCTGAATGCACTGGAATCTACCGTGTAATTGGTGAAAATAATTTGTTGTTGGCCGAAATGGATACTCTGTATTTCAAAAACAAGAGGGCCATTGGCAGTAAAGCGCTCACCTGAGTAAAGTTATCTAAGATTGATAAGGTGTGACCTACTTTTTGACCCAGCATTTGACTTAAATTTGAACTTGTCTAATATATTATCAACACAAACATTGTGACTATTTTTCATTAGAACTGATCTGAAAATGTGGCCTCTAGAGTGCTCACAAGTTTTTTCTAAGATTTGGCCTGGCCCAATGACCTATTTTTTTTACCTGACATGACCCAATGTTGAACTTGTGCTAGATTTTATCAAAAAAAAAAAAAAAAAAAAAAAAAAAAAAAAAAAAAAAAAATGACCAAGTTTCATGGGTATCGGGATGAAAGTCTTGCCTCTAGGATGCCCACAAGGTTTTCCTAAAATTTGGCAGAGTGACCTACTTTTTGACCCGACATGACCCAATTTCAAACGTGTCAGAGATATTATCAAGGCAAATACTCTAAGTTTCATGAGTTTACGGCTGAAAATGTACCATCTAGGGTGAACACAAGGTTTTTTTTAAAAGATTTGTCCCAATGACCTACTTTTTGACCTGACATGACCCAGTTTCAAATTTGTCCGAGATATTATCAAGACAAACAATTTGACCTACTTTCATAAGTATTAGACTGAAAATGTGGCCTCAAGAGTGCACACAAGGTTTTGCTAAAATTTGACCTGGTGACCTACTTTTTGACCCGGCATGACCCAATTTCAAACATGTTTGAGATTACATCAAGACAAATATTCTGCCCAAGTTTCATGTATATCTGAATGAAAATCTGGCCTCTGGAGTGCACACAAGGTTTTTCTAAAATTTGGCAGAGTGACCTATTCCAAGACCCGACATGACCTAATTTCAAACCTGTCAGCGATATCATCAAGACAAACATTTTGACTAAGTTTCATGAGTTTTTTGGCTGAAAATGAGTGCTCACAAGGTTTTTCCAAAGATTTGTCCCAATGACCTACTTTTTGACCCAACATGACCCAGTTTCGAACTGGTCCGAGATATTATCAAGAAAAGTATTCTGACTAAGTTTCATAAGTATTAGACAAAAGATGTGGCCCCTTGGGTGCACAAAAGGTTTTCTTAAAATTTGATGAGGTGACTAACTTTTTGACCCGGCTGACCCTATTTCAAACATGTCCGAGATATTATCAAGGCAAACATTCTGACCAAGTTTCATGAGTATATGACTGGAAATGTGGCCTCTAGAGTGCACACAAGGTAATTGTTGACGCCTGGACGACGGACGCCGGACACAGCGCGATCACAAAAGCTCACCTCGAGCACTTCGTGCTCAGGTGAGCTGAAAAGGTAATTGTTGTTGTTTTTTTTTATGGGGGTATCCATTTCGGCGAAAAGCTATTTTCACCAATTAAACGGACGATTCCTGTGCTGAATGGTGCAAAGCAGAACAAGATTAAATTTACCTTTTCATTAGATCTCGAATGAAGATCAGATCGCTTTATTTGGACAGTGTAGATCAAGGCCAGGCTTCGCAGAACGGGCTATCTGATCTAAAATCTTCTGTTTCTTCTACCTTGTGATATAATTTGGCAGAAAAAAATGCACAACTTTCGGTTAGATAGTTTTCGTTGTCCTGGGCACTGAGCTGCGATTCGCTGTGACACTCGCCACCACTCGGCAGATTCCGTAACTACATCAGCCGATATTTGCCGAATGGCTCTGTGTTTGTATCGAAGATGAGGCGCGAGATGCGCCGAATGACTTAGCGATCTGAGTAATCCGAATTTGTGGACATAGTTGTTATCGACGAAACACGGTTAACTTTGAATAACGTTTGTGATTAATTTTAAGTTTCCAAATGGCTGTCTTGTGAAAAAATCGTTCAAATAATCAATTAATAGTCGAGCAAGCAGAAAGTTATGAGCATATATCATCTGAATGAACATCTTGCTACAGAGTAAGTATGAATGTAACAAGCAGATACCCGTTTTACATGGACGATAGATGGGTGGAGAATGTTTGTTTTTAAAGTTCGGTAGTTGTTAGTTGACAATGAGGAACAAAGAGTTTCAATAGCGATTAAAGTACGTTTCTTTTTTATGACATAAAAGAGCTTGTTTATATGATAGCGTCAATAATGATTGAAATGAATTTTATATTTATCCTAAGCTAAACTGTCAATCTGGTATCAAGACAGTTCACCGACACAAGTTTTCGAGATAGTTCCCCGACACTTTTGTTTCATTTCAAATAACCTGTTGTTGGTAATTATGAGTGATAATCACAAAAAATAAGAAATATTTGTGGATAATTGATGTGATTGGATTATTCATACCCTGTGATGAAGAATTCTTTATATTGTAGATTGACATGTTTTCGATAGCACCTGTTTTCGAGACCGTGAAGTATTTCTGCTTGTTGTGTCAGTTTGAAGTAGAATGACATACATACTAAATAAAAAATTTACAATAGGAATACCTCCAGAGGATTTCTGGTTTGCGTGCTTTTTCAAAGTCACATAACTGTCATGTGACCACGGAATTCCTAGAAATATTGGGCATTTGCAAATTTTACCCACCTTATAGCTTTGATTCTTTTTTCTCACTGTAGAGAAATGAATTTCTTATTACTATTTTAAGTTCTGATGTGGCACTGACCTGAGTAAAAAACATGCCTTGATACTTTGTTTACGGCAATGCATATGTTTTGGTCTTATAGTATTATCCTTCATAACTTATCTGGTATGAAATTATTTGGTCAACACCTCTACATGAACTCTTCATTTTGCAGATACGAGATGTATTGAAAACATGTCAAGGTCGGTCTATTTATAGCACTTTACATGTACTCCATTTTAATGTTGTGTATGAATGTTTTAAACTGTATGAAAGTGGATTTTATTGTTGAAGCAGTAGATTTAAAGCAGAATGGAAGCGCTTATGTTGTCGAAAACACAACAATCCTTGATAGATTGACGGATGAATTCATGATGATTCACGATTTCATGAAAATAAGAGAATTTTAAAAAGATTGTTAGCCAGCATGAAAGTTAATAAAACTATTTATTTTGGGGTTATTTGGAGTTTACTCTTTAAATTCTTTTGATAATTTGTGTTTTAGAATTGCATTAGAGGGAGAGAGGGAGGGGGTTACCTGAGTGAAATAATTTTTCTGTTTACCTTGTACACTTTGTCAGTAATCCTAATAATTTACATATTGTATGTATCATTTTGGAAAATGTAGCGTATTTCAATAGTCTGGTATTAGGCGACGAAAGGCAAGTCAAACTGTTCTGTCATACAAACCTAGGTAATAGAAAATTATGGGCATTTCATGAGGCAATCATAGAAAATAACAGACAATCTCACGTGACCAAAATGTACTCATCAATAACAGGTATAAACGTTTCAATCAATCACAAAAGATCTTTTATCCATAAAGTCCTTCATCAGCCATTTTTACCCATGATAATTGTCAGAACATTGAACAAAAGTGTCAGGGAACTGTCTTCAAATCTATCAGGGACCTGTCATAAAAAGTTGTGTCAGGGAACTGTCTTGTTAGGGAACTGTCTTGTTAGGGAACTGTCTTGTTCCCATCAAACTCTGAGCACTACTATTATGTAGAACATGGAGTACAATCTTGGATATATTGTCCCTTATTTTTGTTAAATGTTATCGCCAAGATAGCCTTGCAATTGCAGTAAATGAGTTCTTAATTGTCCATGGTAAAATTATGTTTTATTCAATAAGGGATTTCGTAGATAAATGAATAGGAGCATCATTGTCAAAAGATGATGAACTGTACTGAATTGGAAAAAAACTCAGTATCACTCTAAGTCACAGAACTGAACACGACAACACTGGTGAAATCTGATGCACCTACTGCAGCGAGCAGTGAGTAGAACATTCGTCATCTTTAAATTGAAAGTCTCCTGAAATAAAATAAAAAAATTCAACTGCATTTTGAATTATGAACTCGTACACCTAGCAGAACACAGTGCAACTTTCTCGTAAGTTGATAATAGAATAAAATCAATGACAAATAAATAGAACAGAACTTGCTGTAGTTCCTTTCTGTAATTAGTTTTCAAACTTTAACAAAATAGTACACTGTATTGCCAAAAACAAAATGTGCTTCTGAAAGGGTTATAAAAAATGCCGGTCATATATTAATTTTGCCAGCAGGAAAAAAAAGCCACTTGCTAAAATTTGCCAGTGGATAAAAAAACTAGATTCAAACCCTGAAATAGCAATGTTGATAGGTTGCTGAGGCAGGTAATTTGTTGACCTATTACCTAGTCAAGTGCTGCAGGCATATGGCATAAATCATGTTTGCAATAGAATGCTTCATGTGTAATTTAAGATGGCACTGGCACCATCTTGCAAAAGGCCAAGTAATTAGTCCCCTACTGGCGAAGCTGAAGGGGACTTTAGGTTTGCACTCCATCCGTCCGTCTGTCCGTCAGTCCGGCAATTCAGTTTTCCGGACTTTTTTTCTAAACGCTGGTACATATTGAGCTGAGTTTTGGTGTGTAAGTCACCCACCATCACTTACAGATCAAGTTCGAGTTTCGTTCCGGTCCACTTGTTTTTCACGGATTTACTGGCCTTGGAGAACTTTACAAAATTTCACTGATAAATCAGTTTTCCGGACTTTTTTCCTAAACGCTGGTAGGTATTGATCTCAGATTTGCTGTGTAACTCAACCACCATGACTTACAGATCAAGTTCGACCTTCGTTCCAGTCCACTGCTTTTTCATGCATTTATGGGCTTTGGACTTACAAAATTTCACTGATAAATCAGTTTTCCGGACTTTTTGTTCTAAATGCTGGTAGATATTCACCTGACTTTTGCTGTGTAAGTCAACCACCATGACTTACAGATCAAGTTCGAGTTTCGTCCCACTGCTTTTTCACTCATTTACGGGCCTTGGACTTACAAAATTTCACTGATAAAACATTTTTCCACACTTTTTTTCTAAACGCTGCTACATATAGAGCTGATTTTTGGTGTGTACATCAACCACCATGACTTACACATCAAGTTCGAGTTTCGTCCCAGTCCACTGCTTTTTGACGCATTTATGGGCCTTGGACTTACAGAATTTCACTGATAAAACATTTTTCCGCACTTTTTTCTAAACGCTGCTACATATAGAGCTGATTTTTGGTGTGTACATCAACCACCATGACTTACACATCAAGTTCGAGTTTCGTCCCGCTCCACTGCTTTTTGACGCATTTACGGGCCTTGGACTTAAAAAATTTCACTGATAAAACAGTTTTCCAGACTTTTTTTCTACATGTTGACAGATATTTAGCTGTGTTTTGGAATGTGAATTTACCGCCATTGCATGCAAACCCATATATACATCCTCCCTCAGGTGGGTCCTAGGTAACTCATAGTATAGCATACCATTCCTTCTGTCATACTCCCTATCATTCATTTTTTCTGGTTGCGTCATTTTAGATTTCATATTCCTTTGTGTCACAAAATTTTGTGAAAATGGAACTGAGTGAACATCCAGACTATTTCATGTTGTAATGTTCATGTAAGTAACAATGCAAATCATTAAGCCAATTAAACTGTTCATTTTTATGCCCTGATATCGAAAGATCAGGGGCATATAATTTGACCGTTTTCCGTCTTTCTGTCTGTCCAAACTTTAAACAAAAAAACTTACCATTTCCCTTTAACTTCAAAAGTCTTTCACTGACAACACTCATATTTCGTATGTAGGTACCTGTTATCAGTACCAATCTTCTGAGGGTAATATGTCTAAGGTCAAGGTCAAAATTCTAACCCTTATCATGGATCTTGTTCTCAAAACTTAACATTTCCATTTGTCTTCAAAAGTCTTTCACTTGCAATGCTCATATTTGGTATTCATACCTGTCATCGATACCAATCTTTTGCAGCTAATATGTCCAAGGTCAAGGACAAAATTTCCTTTTCCTCAAAACTTAACCAAAAAAACTTAACATTTCTATATATCTTCAAAATCCTTTCATTCACAATGCTCATGTTTGGTATGTAGGTACCTGTCATTGATACTGATCTTCTGTGGGTTATATGTCCAAGGTCAAGGTAAAATTTTTTTAACCCTTATTATGAAAACTTGTCCTCAAAACTTTTCATAGTCATTTCTCTCTATATTCAAAGTACTTAAGTTGTAAAACTTATGCTTGGCAAGCTGGTACGTCTCATTGGTACACACCTGCTGATGATAAGGTCAAGGTCATCTCACAAGGTAAAGGTCATATTTCCGAAAATTTGCCTGTACAGGGACATTTGTGTTTCACAAACACATCTTGTCCGAGTAAAAACTTCTACTGTGAATTTTAACAAGGAAAATGTTTATATATCTGGCTTTCACTAAAGCATTGCATACAAAGGCAGACACGATGCTTATAATTCTGAAAGGGGGTCAAATATGTTCTTTCTCCTCCACAGAGTTTCACTAACTATACATGCCAGTGATACATACGGCCAGTAGGGGACTGGGTATTGCTATGCAATACTATCAGAATGCTTGTTTAAATTACAATGAGGTGTTAGTGTTTGCTCTCTGACCTTGAGACTTGTTTCAGCCTATATCATCGAATCATCATCATCATCATCTTATTTATTACCAAGTGCTAAATAGATAAGTGGACTATCTCCACCTTGAAAATAGACCAATATATTGCATTGTCAAGAATGTTTTTGCTAGGATATTTCAATTAGTTATGCTAAGAGTAGATACAAGATCAGAATATATGCTTTGAGCAGTCTGATCTTGGATATTCACAGTCCTCAACACTCAAGAGACGGTTTTTAAAAATTTGATCTCCAGTACCCGCCTACCTCCAAAAAAAACTTGTGTATAACAACCTTAGTTTAATAACACCTTTGGCTTCAAATAATAGAGAACAAGATAAGGCTGTATTGGGATGCCGCATGGCTTTTCATAAAGAACATTGTAACAGATTAGAGAATGAATTTAATGTGCATATTTAGCCAGGAATGTGGAAGGGTAGTAGCAAGTAGATCTTTGAGCTTGTACCACCTTGTTACAGAGCTAGCTTTTGTGTAAATGTGGTACAGTGTCTCTATCTTCTTGCACTGAGGCCAAAGGCAGCCTTTTGTTATCCAGCCAAGGGCAGATTATTTTTTGGCCTCTTACTGTTTTTAAAAAAATATTATATATACATGATGGATTATAAAGTTGCAGAGACAACCTGCATCCATCAACCCACTGCTTTAGGAAAGTACATTGCTTGCCTTGAGGTAGAAGACTTGAAAACATTGTGGAAAAGACGAGAGGGAGTAAACAGCAGTTTCTCTTTTTCTCCACAATATTTTCTACCCTTGAATTTCACAGACAAACCCCGTTCAGATCTACATGTATTTCAGACAATTTTAATTTGTTGTCTGCAAATGCTTTCATATTTGAATTGAGGTCCAGCAGGCCTAATTGCTAAAGTGATTATATGTGACCTGGAGGTCCCGGGTTCAATCCTCCCTCAAGGCACTGGTTTTTTGTGGGAGTGTCCTTGGGCAAGACATCTCGGAACCCTTGCCTTGCACTATTGAAACCTAAGACACACATGGATATGAGAGCTGTCTCATTCATATGACTGAAATAACATTGAAAGCAGTATAAAAGACTATTAACCCTTTCCCAAACAAGCCCTGGTTTTCACGTGTCTGCAGTACAAGTCTTTTGAAAACACTGTGGGAAAAGGAGAAATTGCTTGTAACGAGCAATTTCTCCTTTTCCCACAGTGTTTTCTACCCTTTTTGAGAACTTCCTGCCATTTTCATCAAATTTAAAATTGTCATCTGCAAAGTCTTTCAATTTGGACCAGTCCAAAATTTGTCATTTGGGAAAGGGTTAAATCAATCAAACCAACAACTTAGATGTGGCTCAGACAGTAGAATTTGTATCTTGAACTGTAAAAAACATTTTTGATAGAGGGAAAAAAAGTGATGGCTACCAGCATTTTCTCTGAATATTTTCAAAAAGTTTTTATTTCCCTCAGGGTTGTCAAAACTCACCAGTGTTAGGTAAATAGTTGAAAGAGTAAGGAAAAGTGTTAGTATTAAACCCATTGATATCCCAAGCTATTTAAGCATTGAAAAATCAATAGTTTATCAAAAGATATGAAAATATATTAAACAGGTTTTACCCAGTTGCTTATAACCTTCACATTTCAATATAATTTCCAATAATGATTTCACACTGATATCAATGTAATGCTATAGGTATTTCATACTTACATGAATTTTGCTCGGACAAAATACAGGTTCATGTTATGGGTCATTGGAACTGAAGTGCTTATTGCAGTGTTAGTAAACCAGAGGTTGCAAGTTTTAACAAATGTTTAAAGTTTTTTCTTAGCATTGGAGAATGAAAGGATTATTGATTGATTGATTGAATGATGTTTCTTGCTGCTTTTTAGTACTTCAGAAAAAGTACCTTCCCCTTTCAGTGAAATGGAGTGATATCACAGTGATAACTCACATATTCATGTGTTTTCTGACCAGTACTAGGCTAGGGCTCTGAGTTGTCTTGCTTAAGGACCCTTCCCTGAAAAACCCAGTGGATCCAGTGAGGCTTGAACCTTGGGCCTCCAGGTCACGAGTCCTACATTTTACCATTAAGCCATGCAGGACCCCTGTGTGACAGAATTAATTCCATTCACACTATTGTATATTGCTTTAGAGTTGTTTCTGGGAAAGCAGCCATACTGGCTGGTAAGGAGAGTTACATGTCTAACACTGGTTAAAAAAACCTGCAGAAACTGGTCACTGTGAAAACAATACTTTTGAAAACGGCATTAACCCTTTACTACATGACACTTTGAAAGAAGGCTTTTGAAAACATTGTGGGTTGTAAAGGAGAATATGCTAGTAACCAGCATTTTCTCCTTTTCCCAAAATGTTTTCTACTCTTTGTGTCAAATTGGACTTGTGATCTGCAAATGTTTTACTTGTACACAAGTTGTTAACGATTGACTGATTGTATGGTGTTTAACATCCTTTTCAACATTTTTTTTTCAATTATATTGTGGCGGTCAGTGCACCTATCTATGCTTCCTTGAGTTTCTTTTACAAGTTCTTCATGCAACATTCTTCTCGAGCCAATGGCTGCTTTTACACATAACCATCATTGGTACAATGATCAGTGGTGAGAGAGGCATGAATCCTGTCGCAATTACTATCAGCAATTTCCAAAAAGAAATGAACCGAGCTGGGAATTTGAACCAGAGATCCCCAGTTTTGAAGTCTTGTACACTACCAGTCATTGAACAAATTTTGTGAAAAGGATAAAAGTCTCCTTTTTCCCAAAATAATTCAACCCTTTCTACGGCAAATTCCATCATTTGAATCATATTCATAATCTGTTGTCAGCATAAGCTTTGAATTTGAACAAGTCAAAATGTTTTGCTGCCTGGAAAAGAGTTAAATGTGCTGAACCAATGTGAAAAGAAGCTTGTATGATAGGAAAGAACTGTTCAAAATGTCACATTGATTTTCTTTTTATCCCATTTCAGAATATCGAATACTTGGCAAGAAAGGGGAAGGTACTTTTTCTGAAGTACTAAAATGCCAAAACGTAAAAGATGGCACCTACTGGGCCTGTAAAAAGATGAAACAGACTTACGATAGGTAAGAAGTTTCCCTTAAGCCTAACCCTTCACCAAACAATCCTGAGTTTTAATGACTCAGGTGTAGAGGCATTTCTAATGATATTGTGGGAAAAGTAGAAAATGCTGATAACCAATATTTTCTAGTTTTTATGCCCCCGGCATGAAATCTGGGGGAGGGGGGCATATAGATTTACCCCGTGTCCATTTCTTTGTGTGTGTGTATATGTATATGTGTTCGGTAAATAGATATGTTCTTGTCTGGCCAATCACTTTCAGGTGCAGTGGATTGATTCTAAAATAATTTGATGCAAATAATCAGCATGAATAGACAATTTGTCAAGTGCAAAACAGTGTCACGAGCTTAAAGGTCAAGATCACAGAGCTTTGTTGAACTTTTTCAATATATTCTACAATTATAGTGATGACAGGTATTCCTGTTTGGCCAATAGCTCCAAGGTATATGATCGGTTTCCAGAATGATATGGCATAAATGATTACTGTGAATAGATAATGTGTCTCATGCAAGAACTGTGTCACCAGCTTAAAGGACATTCAAGGTCACAGTGCTTGGTTGAACTTTGTCAATATTTGCTGCAATTATAGAGATGACAGGTGTTCATGTCCAGCAAATAGCTTCCAGGTGCACCGTCCGATTCTAAGATAATTTAGCACAAATAATCACCATGAATAGATGATGTGTCGAGTGCAACAACTGTGTTGCAAGCTGAAACTTAAGAGAGGTCAAGGTCACAGAGCTTAGTTGAACTTTGTCAATATTTGCTACAATTATAGTGATAGCAGGTTTTCCTGTCTGGCCCATAAGTGTGACATGCATTGTTGGATTTCCGAATAATATGGTACAAATAATTGCCATGGATAGACAATGTGTCACACACAAACATTTTTGCCAGCTTGAAGGTCAAGATCACAGATATCGGTTGAACATTGTCAATTTTTGCAACATTTTTAGTAATGATGGTTGTTCATGTTCACCCAGCTTGACTGATTTTTAGCTCCACTGGCCGAAGGCCAGCGGGCTTATGTCATGGCCCAGTGTCCGTCGTGCGTCAGTGCGTCTGTCCGTCCATGCGTTAACTTTTATTTCAAACGTCTTCTTCTCTGAAACTAACCATCCAATTTTCATGAAACTTCACAGAAATGATCCTGCCATGGTCCTCTTCAGAATTTTTTGAAAGAATCTGATTCCTTCTAAAACTCTGGTTGCTATGGCAACAAAACTGAAAAATATTGGAAATCTTTAAAAATCCTCTTGTCTGAAACCATAAGGCATAGGGCTACCAAATTTGGCATGTAGCTTTATGTAAGAGACCTCTATCAAGTTTCTTCAAATTGTAGCCCTGGGGTCGAAATTGGCTCTGCGCCAGGGGTCACAAGTTTTACATAGGCTTATATAGAGAAAACTTTAAAAATCTTCCTGTACCTAGCTATAAGGCCTAGAGCTACCAAATTTTGCATGTAGCTATATCTAGTGGGCTTCTACTAAGTGGGCCAGAATTTTAGCTCTGGGGTCAAGATTGGCCCCGCCGCAGGGGTCACAAGTTTTGCATGGGCTTACATAGTGACAACTTAAGAAATCTTCCTGTTTTGATTTTTTTTCTTTTGAAATTAGCCATGCATCAGGGGTCTTATGTTTTACAGAGGCTTCATATGGACAAAAATTGAAAATCACCTTATTTATAACCATACAGCATAGACTTGTATTATTTTGGCATGTGGCTTTATCTTGTGGACCTCTACCAGGGTTCAAGTAATTATAGCTCTGGGATCAAAAATGGCTTTGCCCTGCGGGTCTCAACTTTCACATGGGCTTTTACAGAAAAAAGTTTGTAAGTCTTCATTTTGAAACCATTTGGCTCAGAATTGAAATGTTTAGTATTTATGGTTTATATTTATAAGCCAGTGGAGCGATACAGGGCCATCATGGCCCTCTTGTTGAAATTATTTGGCACAAAAGATCACCATGGATAGATTATGTGTCCCATGTGAGGACCATGTCACCAGGTTAAAAGTCAAGGTCACAGTTCTCAGTTGACTATGTGAGTTATCTCCTATAGTTGTTAAATTTTGTGCAGGCCATAATCCCTTAAACTGTTGATATAATTTCATGATACATCAACAAGCTGTAAAGGTTTTAAGCAGGTGTGTCGTAAACAAAAAAGGCAGTTTTGACTCTACTTTTTAGTTATCTCCCATAGTTGTTAAATTTTTTGAAGGTCAAAACTCCTCTACCATCAAGAAAGAGAGGTGCATTTAATAATCATAACTCTGGCTTACTCCATCTATTTTCAGTGATCTCTCATGGTAGTAAAATCTTGTGCAGGCCGTAACTCATTAACCAGTAGATTTATTTTAATGGTAGTTAATAGAGCTGCTAAGAACATGAAATAGGAGTGTCATGATACAAAAGGATAACTCTGACTGGAGTGTTGGAGCTATCTCCCTTGCTTCCAATCCAGCAACACATGCGGCAAGCCATATTTTTCTCTTCGTTGAAAATCACATACTGAACACAAAAGTGAGTTTCTCAGACTTACGCTTTGAGAACTATCATCTTTGTAGGCAACTACCCTTATTATGGTCCCGCCATAAAATGGCAAATGGACAGATAGCGTTACCTTAGTCTGGATTACCTGCCCCTAACACTACATTATCAGGTAAGGCAAAGCACAATAATGGTGGCTTCCATGTCAGCCTCAAGCGTAGCCCTACATGCTTTCCTGTTTTCCCCAATTTCATTTGGTCCGGTTTGATCAGTGAATAAAATGAGATAAATTTGACACAAAATATTTACTGAATCTAAAATGCGTTGTTGAGGTATGGTTTAAGTATAAATTGAACTATGAATCATCTTTAAAAGTAGCCCTGCTTTTGGATGTTAATAAAAGTCCTTTGACATTTCGGATACTTAAAGTATTTCTGATATGTAGTTTTTCTTGCTAAATAAGAATGACAATTAAAACAAGAGGGCCATGATGGCCCTGTATCACTCCACTGGCTCATAAATATAAACCATGAAGAGAAGTCTTCACTATATAAGCCCTTATAAAACTTTGACCCCAGGGCTACAGTCGGACTAAATGGGGAATATGTGTATTAGAAGAATAACATGCCAAATTTGGGAGTTCTTGGCCTTATGGCTAGTAACAAGACGGTTTCTGAACTTTTCACTCCATAAACCCATGTAAAACTTGTGACCCCTGGTGCAGGGCCAAACTTGATCCTAGGGCTGTAACTTGGGCCCTCTTTGTAGTTGTCCACTAGATAATGCTATAATTATGCAAAATTTGGTAGCCTAAGCCTTATGGCTATGTACACCAAGATTTAAAAGTTTTCCCTATGTAAGCCTATGTAAATCTTGTGCCCCCCCCCCCCCCCCCCCCCCAGCATGAGGCCAAATTGACCCCAGGACTATAATTTGGGCACTTTTGTTGACCCCAACTAGATCAAGCTAAATGCAAAATTTGGTAGCTCTAGGCCTTATGGCTAGGTACAGGAAGATTTCTTAAGTTGTCAATATGTAAGCCTTTGTAAAACTTGTAACCCCTGCGGCGGGGCCAATTTTGACCCCACGGCTAAAATTTTGGCCCGCTTGGTAGAGGCCCACTAGATATAGCTACATGCAAAATTTGGTAACTCTAGGCCTTTATGGCTAGGTACAGGAAGATTTTTAAAGTTTTCTCTATATAAGCCTATGTAAAACTTGTGACCCCTGGGGCAGAGCCAATTTTGACCCAAGGGCTATAATTTGAAGAAACATGATAGAGGTCTCTTACATAAAGCCATATGCCAAAAATATCCTAAGTTTTAAAGACCCTAAGGAAGTTTAGGCTTATATATTGTATGAGGAGTAAATTCTCTTAATCAGCATTTTCTCCTAATTTTCCATCATGTTAATGGTCATTCAAAGACAAATCATATTTGAGCCATATTACGTGTAGTCATCTGCAAATGCTGTCGATAGAAAGAGTCAGAAATTGTTTCATTTAGTAAAGAGATTGACTCTCTACCAGAGGATAAAGTACAAATTAAAAACTTTAGGAGACAACATCTTATATGAGGCAAAAATGATGGGAATTATACATGTATTGTAGGAAAAAGAGAAAATATTGGTTACTAGCATTTTTTCCTTTTCACACAATGTTTTTGACAACCTTCTTCCTCAGGGTCATTAAAACAGTAGAGGACAGATTTTACTAGATAGAAATAACAAGGGTTCAAAGTCTGCTGTATGCATGATTGGTACATTGTTTATTTGGGTTTAACTCTTTACCACACAATCCCAAGGTTAAAAGACTCTAAGAAAGAAGGCTTTTGAAAACATTGTGGGAAAAGGAGAAAATGGTGGTACCCAGCATTTTGTCCTTTTCACACAATATTTTCAACCTGTTCAAAATCAAATTCCACCATTTTGGCCCTATTTGATTTATGGTTTGCACATGCATTGGATTTGGAAAGGTCCAAAATTGAAATGTTTGATAAAAAGTTAATTAATCAAAGGAGCAAAAAGGTAATACAAAATACTGGCAAGTATCCGGAATGATCCAACCCTAAGTAACTATTTTTGTATCCCTTAACCCTTTACCAAGTGATCCCATGTTTTATTTCCTCAAGGAAGGCTTGCTAAAACTTGGCAGGAGCTGGTTATCAGTATTTTCTCCTTTCCTACAAGGCTTTCTGTTTATTTATAGTATATGAGGGGTGATCACAGAGAACAAGCACCATTGCCTATGTTAGAAAATTGTTTACTGTTAAAATCAAAGTAACCACCTTAGTATTCCAAGCACTTATTGATTCCCATGTGGGAAACATGTGTGAGAACTTGTCATGTGACATTATTCTCACAGACCTGGTCATAGCATGAGTAAGCTCCGCTCAGCTCCTGTAGCACATGCCATGTAACAAATCTTTCAAATCAAGAAATACCCAGAAGTCAAAAGAGGCCAGGTCTGGACTATAGGGAGAGTGGGCTGGTGTTTCTTTGTTTTGTTCTTGCAAAGTTTCCTGAACAAGTTTGGCTTTGTGAGCTGGGGTATTATCTTGGTGTTAAATGACGCCTCCTAGGAGATGCTCTGGGTGTTTGATTTGGTGTGGCCTTTATAATATTTGAATAATGCTGTCATAATACTCAGCATTGACTATTGTATGTATAGGTACAACATGAATAGAAGGCAACATTGAGAAGAGAAAAACATGATGCACATAACTTTACCAACTGACGATATAGTTTGGCCTTAAAATGGGATGGTTATATTTGATATTTGCATACACTGCTTTGTTGTTTCAAGATTTGGGCTCGTAGGAGTGTATAGCCCACTTCATTTAACCTGACCCAGGTCAACATCATTTAATAAATCAAATTCTATTTTTACCTTCAGCATTGCACGGGGCTACCTTCAGCATATGTCCCGAGTGGTCACAGAAATATTTTGGTATTGAATTGCCTACCTGTGTATATAAGTACCTAACAGATAACTAGCTCACTGGTCTTCCATAACTTCAGTGAATGCAAACTAAACTTCCAGAATAGTAGTCGGAGTTCTATTTATATGCCTACTTATATATTCAGCATAAAGGTCAGGATCAGATTAAATGAAGTAGGCTATACCCATGTTTCATCACATTTAAAGATTGGCCCCACTACCTTAACAAATTCTAAAAAATCTGAACAGATTTCAAACCAAAATCACATTTGCGTTGGGAGTCACTAGCTGTGGTACCCACTTTGTGCAAACAAGCAACATCCCACCAAGTTTGCCAGGTAAAATCGCCTGTGCACTTCTATATGAAATGCAAAATGTGTCAGCTTTTTCCCTGACAGTACATTCAAAGTCATTTAACTCTTTACCAAATGACAAAATTTTAGACTAGTCCAAATTGGAAGCATTTGCAGATAACAAAATAAATGTGGCTGAAAAATTGAAATTTGCATTGGGAAGGCTAGAAAACATTGTGGGAAAAAGAGAAAATGCTGTTTACCAGCATTTTCTCCTTTTCCCACAGTGTTTTCAAGAGGCGTCTTTCTCAGTGTCGTTGAAATTCGGTAAAGGTGTGGTAAAGGGTTAAAAAAAGCATGTTTATGCTACAAAATGATAAAAATATTAAAGACACCTTGCTATATTTTTAACTTTATTATAACATTCACTATATACATAACCTTAACTCCAAAAATGTAAATGGGGTCATTTCATGACTTGCCATTTTCACAGTACAATCATTTTTCACATACCTGACCATCAAATACAGAAACTGGAACACAGAGAACTTGAAAAAAAAACTTATGTGAACACTAAAAAATTAAGCAAATTCTTTGTATGTTTATGCAAGAAAGCATCTATGACACTTATATAACTTAAATATGTATCATTACAAATTGATAAGACAAGAGGGCCATTAGCCCTAAAGCGCTCATCTGAGTAAAGTATCTATGGCTGAAAAAGCTGAAGACATCCTGGTGGTGATGGTGTAAAACAAATGAGTATAAGAGACATAGTTTTCCACCTGACATGACCCAATCTTGATTTTATCTAAGATATCATCAAGACAAATATTTTGACCAAGTTTCATGAGTATAAGGTTGAAAATGTGGCCTCTAAAGTGCAAACAAGGTTTTTCAAAGAATTGGCCCAGTGATCTACTTTTTAACCCAACATGACCCAATTTTGAACTCATCCAAGATATCATTAAGACCAACTTTCTGACCTAATTTCCTAAGTATCGAGCTGAAAATGTTGCCTCTAGAGTGCACACAAGGTTTTTCTAAGATTTGACCCTGTGACTTACTTTTTGACCAGACATGAGCCAATTACAGACTTGTCCAAGATATCAAGACAAACATTCTGACCAAGTTTGAGTACCAGGCTGAAAATATGGCTTCTACAGAGCTCAAGGTTTTTCTAAGATTTGATCCGATGACCTGCCAAGCCCCCATAGCTCAGTCGGTAGCGTACAGGACTTGAGAACAGGAGGTTGCAGGTTCGATCCCTGGCTTGGCCAATTTCTTTCCAAGGATTGATGATATTCATCGCGACAGGATTCATTCCTCTCTTACCGCTGACCATTGTTTCGACGATAGTTATGTGGGAAAGCAGCCAGTGGCTTGGAAAGAATATTGTGCGGAGTACTGGTAACAGAAACTCCGGGAAAGCATGGATAGGTGCATTGTCGGCTGTGATATAACTGAAATAATGTTGAAAACGGCGTTAAACACCATACAATCAATCAATCAATCCAATGACCTACTTTTTGACCCAGCATGACCCTATTTTGAACTTGTCCGAGATAGCATCAAGAAATTCATTCTGGCCAAGTTTTGTGTATCAGGCTGAAAATTTGACCTCTGAAGTGCACACAAGGTTTTTCTAAGATTTTGCCCAGTGACCTACTTTTTGTCCCGACATGACCCAATTTCAAATTTGTCCAAGATATCATCAAGATGAACATTCTGACCAAGTTCCATGAGTATCAGTGTGAAAATGTAGCCTTTAGAGTGCACACAAGGTTTTTCTAAGATTTGGTCCAGCGAGCTAGGTTTTGACCCAACAATTCCCAATTTCAAACTTGTCCAAGATATCATCAAGACAAACATTCTGACCAGGTTTCATGAGTATCTGACTGAAAATGTGGCCTCTAGAGTGCACACAAGGTAAATGTTGATGGCTGGATGACGCACGATGGACGATGCAAGATGGATGAAAGACACGGCACGATCACAATAGCTAACCTTGAGCACTTCGTGCTCAGGTGAGCTAAATATTTGGGAAAAAGTTGTTGTTAATGTATTAGAGCAAAATATCAGCTAGAATGAAATTGAAATACACGCTCAGTTACTATTTATTCAACGCCATTCTCTGAATAGCTTTTCAGGCATAGCAACCAGAATACCATGTTACTAAGTTGGGGTGTAAAACTTGTGTTTGCAGTAAGGTCATTTAGGGAGGTAAAGGTAGTCCTAAAAATGGAAACAATGCCAACTCCTTACTAGAGGACATAAATATAAACTTCGTGCTTACTGAATGCATTGTTCAACCAAAAATTAGATGTGGCTGAAATGGTGAAATTTGTCTAGAGGTTAATATTTTAAAAATTTTTTATCTTGGGTTGATATAGCACCATACTGTTTAGTAAAGGAATTTGACCTGTCACCTCCTATAAATCTGGTTGTATAACACAGGGCCAGATAGACTTGTTGATATACGGTCACTTGACCATGTGACTATGTTTATTATGTCAGTTGGTCATGTAATCAGGGTTTATTAGGCTAGCTGGTCATATTTGACCAGCTGGAACTATTTTTTTACGTGGCGGTACATTAAATCAATATTTTACAGTAAAATTATTGCTATGACAAAAATTGTCGTTGAATTGTAAATTTCTGTATATGTATACTTTAAACATTTAGACCCACCCCCCCCCCCCCCCTTTTTTTTTTATGTAAAAAAACTCAAAACACAGAAAAATTCACCTGAAGTCGGTGCCATAATGTTTTTCTGTTGGAAAATGTCAAGTTTTATGACATAGTCAACATCATTTATGACATCATTATGACAGCTGCATTCTACACATGAAGTACTCATATAAGGACGCTTTACACAGTTATTTATTGTTACTTATAGTGAAAAAGATTTGAAAGTACATGCATTATTTCGAAAATATTTCATTCAGTTGGATATGGTTCATAATGAGTAGATGGATTTATAAACAGAATAGAATGGTTGGTGTCTTGGATGGGTTAAGTTTATAGGGCTCAGCTCTGGAATTTATCCAGTTCGTTTCGGCTCACCAGATAAATTCCTCCACCTTGTCTGATAATCTTAACACATCCAAGACACTAACCATTTATTTTCTATAACCCTTTCCCAAACAACAAGCTGCTGACTCTTCTAAACTGAAAGTAACTGCAGACAACAAATTTGAAATTGTTACAAATGTGCTATAGTTCTCTGACAGGGTAGACAACATAATGGGAAAAGGAGAAAATGCTGGTTAACAACATTTTCCTGTTTCCCATAATATTATCAGAAGCCATCTTCCTCAGGGTCATTAAAACTTGGGGTTGTGTGGTTAAGGGTTAAATACTTGTTCTCCTGTGACCTGCATTTATCATGTTACATAATGACTGAGTTAACTGCAACTCAAATTTTTTGCAATGTGCTTATGAGTTGTTGTCTTTTTCTTCTGTAAGAAAGCATCCTTAGAAACTGAAAATTGAGGGTAAAAGGATAATTTTGCCATTATTGATAAAGTTTTCCTGTCTTTACGGTTGAATAACAAGAATGATATGCCTCCAATATCCAGAATTCATATTTAGCATTGTGATGTTTCTAGCTGTGGGTCAAAGGCACTTGGATAGTGACAAACTGTGTATTCTGTAACCTAATATAGATGTTATCTTTGTTGCCTTTGTATAAAATTACAAATAAACTTACCTTAGAGACAAATCTGGCAGAAAATTTAGTTGGCTTAGGCCCATGCATTATGACCATGATTGACACCTAAATGGGGCTGTTTTATATCTGACCCACAACATGTTGATATTGCTGGTCAGCTAGTTCCAGATTTGTTGGTTGTATGTCTTTCTAGAAAATAATCACATGTATCTGCATGTGCTTTGCGGCCAGTGAGTATCATTAAGGCTGATGTCGGTATGTAGCATTCTGTGGTGTAAGGATTTTCAGCAGGAAGAGTAAAATTTGAATGTTTACAGAGTTTGAGCACAATGTTTGGACTAAAGAATATTTTGTTGATACAGTATTTGTTCAAATGCCAAGAAGCAGCATTGTGCCTAAAATGACTAAAATCTGATCTGAAGAAGTACATTTAGTCAAAGGACTACTCGTCAATTTGCTTGAACCCTTTACCAGACAACAAAATTTTAGCCTTGTCCGAATTGAAAGCATTTGCAGACAACAATTTCAGTGTGGTTCAACTGGTGCTATTTTCTTTTGATAGGGTAGAAAACATTGTTGGAAAAGGAGAAAATGCTGGTTACCAGCATTTCTCCTTTTCCCACAATGTTTTCCAAAGGCTTCTTTCCCAGGGTTTTTAAAAGGCAGCATTATGCGGTAAAGGGTTAATACATGTATGTGATGTCTTTTCCAGAACAATTAAGGAGTCTTAAAGACTCTATCATGGCAAAAGCATTATATAGAAATAAATTATCTATTCACTTATACAATAAAAGATTTGATTTTTTTTTTTTTAAATTTTATCAAGGAAAAAGGAAGAACATTGTTCAGGAAGTTATGATTGTCAACGTCCATAATTTCTACTCCTCAAATTTCAAGCTTCTTCAGTTTTTCAAGCATCATGATTATCAGAGAATTTGAACCCATCCTTAGGCACAAACTGTTTTAAGGAACCTACTGTTTTGGAATTTTGTTTCGGGAAGGGTAGAAAACATTGTGGAAAAAGGAGAAAATGCTGGTTTCCAGCATTTTACCCTTTTCCCACGTTTTCAAAAGGATTCTTTCTCAGGACCGTTAAAAGTGGGGACTGTCTGTTAAAGGGTTAAAGAGTCAAACAGTCAACATACCAATACACCTGAACAATTGCTAAGCCCTTAAATTTAAGTAAATATTTGTAGGGGACCAACAGGGCTAATTTTCATGTGCTAGTTATCCCCCGCCGAAAAGGCGGCGGGGGATATAGTAATAGTCTCCGTCCGTCCTTCCGTCCTTCCTTCATTCCGTCATTCCGTCCATCCCTCCTTCCATCCCACATTTTTGTCCGGAGCATATCTCCAAAAGTATTTGAGATATCAACTTCAAACTTCACAAGTGGATAGATCTCATTAAGGAGGCGTGCAGTGTACAAGAACCATTATTCTATCTTCAGTATTTTTGGAGTTATTGCCCTTTGTACATTTTTTTTCTGGCACTTTTGTCAGGAGCATATCTCCAAAAGTATGAAAGCTAGGAACTTGAAACTTCACACACATATAGAACTCATTGAGGAGGCGTGCAGTGCACAAGATCCATTACTCTGTCTTCAGTATTTTTAGAGTTATTGCCCTTTGTACATTTTTACTTTGAATTTTTGTCCGGAGAATATCTCCAAAAGTATAAAAGCTAGGAACTTGAAACTTCACACATATATAGAACTCATTGAGGAGAAGTGCGGTGCACAACAACCATAACTCTGTCTTCAGTATTTTTGAAGTTATTGCCCTTTGTAAATTTTAACTTTGGATTTTTGTCCGGAGCATATCTCCAAAAGTATAAAAGCTAGGAACTTGAAACATCACACGCATATAGAACTAATTACGGAGAAGTGCAGTGCTAAAGAATCATAACTCTATCTTCAGTAATTGTTGAGTTATTGCTCTTTGTAAATTTTCAATTTGGAATTTTGTCCGGAGCATATCTCCAAAAGTACAAAGGCTAGGAACTTCAAACTGTATACACTTATAGAATTCATTAAGGAGAAGTGCAGTTCACAAAAACCAAAACTCTGTCTTCAGTAATTTTTGAGTTATTGCCCTTTGTTAATTTTTACTTTGGATTTCTGTCTGGTACTTTGGATTTCTGTCTGGCGTATATCTCCAAAAGTATAAAAGCTAGGAACTTGAAACTTCACACACATATAGAACTAATTGAGGAGAAGTGAAGTGCAGTGCACAAGAACCATAACTCTATCTTCAGTATTTTTGGAGTTATTGCCCTTTGTAAATTTTTACTTTGGATTTTTGTTTGCACATTTCCATTTAGATTCACAGGCTTTTTTTGACTGATTACCCTTTGATGAATTTATCCTGTTCTGGGACAAGTGCTAGTTTATTTTTCATACTTATTATCCCCCTGGTGGGGGGGGGGGATATGGTAATAGTCTCTGTCAGTCCCTCCTTCTGTCCCCCATTTTTATCCGGAAGATAACTTAAACAGTATTTCAGATACCAACTTCAAACTTCGTAAGTGGATAGATCTCATTAAGGAGGAGTGCAGTGTACATGAATGACAACTCTGTCCTTCAAATTTTTGGAGTTATTGCCCTTTGTTATTTTTCAGGCTAAATTTTTTTGTCCTGAACATAACTTGAAAAGTGTTTCACATATCAACTTGAAAATTTGTATGTGTCTAGATTTCAATAAGGAGAAGTGCAGTGCACAAGAATAATAACTCTATCTTTCATAATTTTTGAGTTATTACCCCTTCTTATTTTTCAGGCTTAACTTTTGTCCAGAACATAATTGAAAAACTATTTCAGATATCCACCCATTATAAAAACTTTTATTATAGTGCAAAGAATATTCTCATATTGTGATTGGTCAGTCATCCAGGAAAGCTCTTAGTTCAATGTGATGTTAGAAAAAAAACAATCGACGGGGGATCTAGTGCTTATTATTATTTAAATCTCAAATGAATTATTTTTTTCATTAGTCGTCTTTACCAAAATTTTGTTTAAAAAAGAAGTTGTTCCACTGTCCAATACATCTATTAACAACGGAGCATCGGCGCTGGATGGCCATGTCAACATGTTAATCTGGCATGAATTTTAAGAAAATTATCTCCCTTTTTTGACTTTAAAATTGCATAGTTTGGTGTTTTTCTCAGAAACTACTGTGGATAATACATTGAAACTTCACATATTCTTTTATGATTACCAAATGATGTCTTTAACCATTTTCCATAACTCTTGCATGAATTTTAAGAAAATTATCTCCCTTTATAACTTGAAAATTTCAATGTGGGGCTTCTTTCTCAGCAACTACTATATTGATTTGAAACTTCACATATGCTTTTTTCATCATTAGATGATATTCTTGGCCAAGTTTCATACTTATGGCATGAACACAAAAAAGTTTTATAACTCTTGTATGCATTTTAAAAAGAAAAAGTGTCTTTTTTTCTTTTTCAGAAACTTCAGTATTGATTAAGTTTTAATGTTTTGTAGTTATTATATCATGTTAATGCCAACTTTCATAACTTGGACCTGTATTTGAAAAAAGAAAATATGCTTGTTTTTTTATCTTCACTTCAAGCTCTTATTTCGGTGCTGTGTTAGAAAAAGCCCAATCGGCGGGGGATCTGGTGCTTGACAAGCACTTGTATTATTTGATATTTATCTTTACCCTTTAATCTATATACCATTACATGTAGTTTAACAATAAAGTTGTGGGAGGTGGGAGGTTATCATACAAGATTAAAAAGAAACAAGAAACAAATTTGCAGGTTTGAAAAAAATCCTAGAGATGTATGGGTTATTAACATGAAATTAAAAGTCTTATACATGAAAATATCATGTTATGAATGTGTGATGGCTAAAGGAGAAAATGCCATTAATGCTATTAAAGCACTTTCTTTGTTTGTCCAGCTGTAAGACAAAAAAGACCAATTGGATCTGGATTAAATGATGGGATTTTTCTTTGATCTGGTACAAAACGCGGTAGTCATAGGTTAAAATGCTTGTTACCAGCATTTTTTATGTTATGTTATTTTCAAGAGCATTTTTCTTTAGAGTTGTGAAAAAAAACAGAGAGGATTGTTTGGTAAAGGTTAATCTTACTTTGAACCTGGCCTTGCCAAAATTACTCCTAAGTCGATTAGTGTTAAACTCGTTTTAGATAAAAAAGATTCATGCCCCCTTCTTGTTTTCTGTGCCTTCCACACAGTGTTGTATCTGTCAAACTATGCATTTACTTGTTTCTATAATTTAACAGAAAAGAAGAAAACTTTTAAAAATGACTTTTTTTTTTTTTATGACCTCAAAGAAGAGAGCCTTTGGAAGGACTGGATATTGGTAACAAGTAACTTCCCCAGCTCAGTATAACAATATTCAAAGACACTTCTCATAATTTGATTCACATTTAATTTGTCATCTGTTAGTCGAAAATTTTGTCATCTTATAAATAAAGTTCAACAAGGATTACATTTCATGGCTGATTGAATAAAAAGCTTTGCATCATTCTTGTAAACAGCCTTTTCCTATATAATACACACTTGGTATTGATGTATACACTCCATTCAGCTGAATAAAAGGCTCTATCTAAATATAAAATATGTACGCTCCAAAGATATTTTATAATCTAGGAATTTAAACAAAATTCACCATGATGTCTGTTGAGAGTCCTAGGTGTCAAGCTTAACAATTGCAAATTCTGACAAGATGTTTTGTATTTTAATTTCTATTTACAAAATATCTGTTATTGTGTATACATGCATTGTAACAATGAGGTCCACATGAATTTTTTATTTGTCTGTTTCACTTTCCCAAACAAGGTACAATTGTATTTCATTTCTTGGAAGTTTTTAGGCTAATTATGATACAGGTGAAGGTTCTGCCCTCATCAGATTTGTTCCCCGTCTTTTAGGGACAAACTATTTCGTGTTGGCTCATGCAAGTCCCTAAATGGTAGCATAGGAAAATTTCACTAATTCGAGGTCCCAAAAGGACAAGCAGAATGTTTTGATTATCTTGGTGCTGGAACTAACCAAAATGTCCATGAAAACAAACTTGCATTTAGTTAAAGATCAGTTTTTAAATTGTACTTCCCTGAGCAATTGTTAGAACCAAGCTTTTGCTCCTTTTTCATAAGCTTTATAGGATATCATATCAGGAGGATTGTTTTCTGTAAATGCAAGTATTTGGATAGTATGAATTCTTGTTTTACATACAAAAAAAGTCATTGTAATGGCTGAAACTCTCTGAGGCTTTGTTACTTGCCAGTGTCTCCTTTAACCCTTTACCACACAATCACTTGTTTTAACGACCCTATGAAAGAAGCCTTTTGAAAACATTGTGGGAAAAGGAGAAAATGGTGGTAACCAGCATTTTCTCCTTTCCTACAATGTTTTCTACCCTATCCAAAAAAGAAATCATCATTTGAAATACATTTAATTTGTCAACTGCAAATCCTTTCAATTTGGACCAATTTAAAATTTTTTTGCTTGGTAAAGAGTTAAAGGGAGCCATTCAGATTTTTATAAACTCATCAAACTTCAAAAATGATTTATCACTGAATTAAGTAAGCTGTTGTATGGAAAATCGTCTCCAAAAAAGAAAGAGATAGGTGAGAAAAAAAAATTCATTGGTATTTCCTTTATGGCAATATAGCCAGTACAGGTATTTTAAGATTTCACGCCAGATTTTCGCAAAGACTTGTGGGAATGTCACTTGATCAATAACACGGGTTGATTACTAGCATTTAAATCAGTATGATGAGGTCATATCTGATGTAAGAAAAATAGACAGAGTTGCCAATTGCAAAACGACTATCCTGTTATGTAAACACCCAAAATTGAACCTTTGAATTAAATACAATGATAATTGCAAAAAAAATGTATCTAGTTGTATTCATCAGTATTTCATAAGAAATTCGATTTGGCATAAAATCTAAATAGCCCCCTTTATTATGGCTGAAACACTTTGAGCCTCAGTGATAATTGCAAGTGTCTCCTTTAATAGCTGAACACTTTGAAGCCAATTGTTACTTGCCAGTGTCTCCTTTAATGGCTGAAACACTTCGAAGTTAATTGTAACTTGCCAGTGTCTCCTTTAATAGCAGAACCAGTGTTTCCATTCGAATAAAATTTTACTTGGTCCATGGGACCCAGTGCAACTGTCAAGGTTGAGTCCTACTGCATTCCTTCTGAGTCCCAATTTTGCTTGCATAAATCGTCCGTTTATTAAGGCCAAATTTGGTTAGTGGATAAAAAGAAGATATTTCAAATGACCTCTTGATGGAACCTTTGGCAGATTTAGTGTGCTGTGCATGCCGTCATAGTATGAATCGTACGTCACGATGGAACTTCTTTGAAAGTCTATGCAACCTATTGTAAAAACCTTATTTCTGCATAGTTTCTTAACAAATCGAACAAATTTTCAGGAATAGAGAAATGTAGATAAATTTCTCTTAGCATCTAATCTTGGAAGGCAGGATCTTTCAGCCATTGGTCGTGGAAAGGTCATGAATGCTTTTTTTCTTTTTTGGCTGGGAAGGCATCTTCAGTAGAGAAATGCTAAACAACAGCTGTTTTCCTACGATCAGTTCACCGGAAAAGAATATTGACAACAATATAGAAGTTGACAACAAAGAGATCTTTTGTTATCTTTCTCTGTTATATCTTGGCATATCAAGATCTATTTATAGACACTTTGGAATTCCGATGATCAGTTAGTATAAGAAATGTTAAATCTTCGTACCTTGAGGCTTTGTTACTTCCTGTAATAATTGAAACACTTTGTTGCTGTGTTACATGCCAGTGTCTCCTTAAATGGCTGAAACACTCTGAGGCTCATTGTTACTTTCCAGTGTCTCCTTTAATGGCCTTTAATGGCTAAAACACTTTGAGACTGTGTTACTTACCAGTATCTCCTTTTATGGCTGGAACACCTTGAGCCCATGCTACTTGCTAGTGTCTCCTTTAATGACTGAAACACTTTGAGGCAGTGTTACATGTCAGTGTCTCCTTTAATGACTGAAACACTTTGAGGCAGTGTTACATGTCAGTGTCTCCTTTAATGACTGAAACACTTTGAGGCAGTGTTACATGTCAGTGTCTCCTTTAATGATTGAAACACTTTGAGGCTGTGTAACATGCCAGTGTGGGCATCTCCTTTAATGAGTAAAACACTTTGAGGCTGTGTTACATCTCAGTTTTTAGTTTAATTACGAAAACACTTTGAGGCTGTGTTACTTGCCTGTATCTCCTTTTATGGCTGAAACACTTTGAGGCCATGTTACTTGCTAGTGTCTCCTTTAATGACTGAAAGACTTTGATGCTGTATTACATGTCAGTGTCTCCTTTAATGACTAAAACACTTTGAGGCTGTGTTAAATATCAGTTTTTCCTTTAATAACTAAAACACTTTGAGGCTGTGTTACATGTCAGTGTCTCCTTTAATGACTGAAACACTTTGATGCTGTGTTACATGTCAGTTTTTCCTTTAATAACTAAAACACTTTGAGGCTGTGTTACATGTCAGTGTCTGTTTTAATGACTGAAACACTTTGAGGCTGTGTAACTTGCCTATGTCTTCTTTAATGGATGAAACACTTTGAGGCTTTGTTACATGCCAGTATATCCTTTAATGGCTAAAACCCTTTGAGACTGTGCTACTTGCTAGTGTATCTTTAATGGCTGAATTATTTTGAGGCTGTTTTACATGTCAGAGTCTCCTTTAATGACTGAAACTCTTTTAAATTGTGTTACCTGCCAGTGCCTTCTAATGTATGACTGAGAAACTGATTAAAGTTTACCTACCAGTGTCTCCTTCAATGACTCAGACACTTCTAAAGTTGTGTTACTTGCCAAGATCTCCTTAACTGACTGAAATACTTTAAAGTTGCATTACTTGCCATGGTTTCCTGTAATGACTGGAGCACTTGATATTGCAGCTGCTAGTGGCTCCTTTAGTGAATGAAATTCTTTAATGTTGTGTTACTTTCCAGGGTATCCCCTAATAAATGAAATTGTCTATTCTTGTTTCTAACATTTTACAACCAGATCTAATTGTAAATAGGATGACCTTTGATTATACTGTCTCAATGGGTCTCACACTGGCAGGAAAAGAAACTAAAGTTGTGAAAGGCACTCTAAGAGATTATAAATCTCTTATTTTCAAGCATCCTAACTACTTTTACTCTTGACCAGGTCAACGATGTGAGGGGGGGTTCAAGCCTTGAGACAACTCTGTGCTAGTCAGATCTTGATCTACACTAGCTGCAAGTGCAACTAAAGTTATGAAAGGCATTCTTGGTATTGGTCATACTCTTGCACATGCTTTTCATACACTTTGTATTTAAACTTTCATAATATTATGTTTTGTACTCTTTCAGTCTTGACCAGGTCAATAACTTGAGAGAGATTCAAGCCATGAGAAGGCTAGCTGCATGTTCCAGTATCCTTGAACATGTTTTTCATATACTTTGTATTTAAAGTTTTTTATGTTTTGTACTCTTTCAGTCTTGACCAGGTCAATAACTTGAGAGAGATTCAAGCCATGAGAAGGCTAGCTGCACATTCCAATATCCTTGAACTGGAGGAGGTGATTTTGTGAGTATAATAAGCATAGTATTACTGATTATTGCTTTGACTGGGTGGGGGTATTTTGAAAAATGCATGTTAGGTTTCACTGTCACTTGTCACTACTCTGCCAATTCATTAAATACACCTAATCTCCTCCATATCAAGGAGGTTTCCATTTTGAAATATTGTCAGTCACATGGTCTTAAACATGATTGCACCCAAGAACATCAGTTATCAATGACAATAACAACCACAGTGAAGTTGCTCATATCTACATTAATCTGTCGGTGAACACTGCCAATGGAATTGATAAATCATGTTAGAAAGGGAATTTACAAACTTTTTGTCAATAGAAATTTATTTAGAAAGATTTCAAAAGAAAATTGTGACTTGCGTTGCCTTTTTTGATATTAGAGAGATTTTGATTTTGAGAACAGTGAAATCTACTTCCGGCAAAAAAAATGTAGCATCTAGGTGTGTATCACACATCATTATACAGTTGAGGGATTTGATCAACAAATTACTCGAGGTTTGCAGAATGGTTTGAACATGTGTATTGTCTTCCAAAAGGCTAGAGAGGGGTTTCCAGCATATTGCGTCTATCAGGTTTTAATGCCTCCCTTGTCTATCTAAGCACTAGGGTAGCGGGGATATTATGCATAATGCATGTTTGATCTCAACATTTGTCATGTCTATCTAAGCACTCTAAGTCACAGTGGTAAAAGTTACACTTTTATCTGTTTCAGTGATAAGAAAACGGGTACTCTAGTCCTTATATGTGAGTTGATGGATATGAATATTTATGAGCTAATACGGGGTAAGTTATGCATATTAATACTATGTATTTAAAATGATAATGAAAGCTGTGAGACAAGTTTTCAGGTAAAGTTATCGAAATCATGCAAATAAACAGAGTGGATAAACATCAGATCATGCTATCCCTACTATTTAAAGTTGCTATGTTACTCGATCGGTCAGTTATAACCCAATTTAAGGAAGCAAAATATTTGTGTTTAAATTAATAAATTAGCAATATCTGTGGCCCCAAAGAATGAAAAGAAATTCAGATTTGTTGTTGGAAATGAATCTTGGTCAGGAGAAAATTAGATCAAAATTGTAAACAATGGAGGAATTGTGATTGTTTATCGCTAGAGTCATTTGCATGCGCCCCCCCATCTAAAAATAGAAAGCTACTGTTGTTTCAACACAAGAAATGGCGCACTTGTCTATTTGTAGGATAATGTCTTTTCCCCTTCTTTCAGCAATCCAAAAATGCATGGTATTAATGTACACATATGAAATTACACTTCTGCTGTCTTTAAAATCATTCCACTGCACTCTTGATATACAATTCCGACATCCTCCAGTAATTTGCTGTTGGGTTCTTGTGACATAAATTGTTGTGACAGTATACCTGTGTAGAGTATCTCGACTTCACTTTGCAAGGCAGAAGGTCGTACACGGTCATGTGACAAGCATCATGTGATATCCTCTATTGAATGAGTGGATAGCTGCCAAGCCCAAAATTGCATTTTCTATCCAGCGTAATCTATGCAATCTCGCCACAGCTAGGTATATTATTTGTCATGAAGCCACAAGAATGACTATTGTTTTATAAAATTTCCCCAAAATGGGTTATATTTAGCTTAGAATGAGTAGTTTAGGAACTTTAAACATTCAACTGGTTTGCAAAATTCTTACTCTTCATTGGAAAACAAGTCTTAATTTAGAGAGAGGTATGTGTTTGTTAGCTCACCTTAGCACAACATGCTAAAGGTGAGCTATTGTGATCGCCCTATGTCCGGCGTCCGTCGTCTGTCGTCCGTCAACAATTTCTTTAAACATCTTCTTCTCCTAAACCACTGGGCCAATCTTGATGAAACTTGGCAGGGATGTTCCTTGGGTGAAGCTCTACCAAAATTGTTCAAAGAATTGAATTCCACCCACAACTCTGGTTGCCATGGCAACAAAAAGGAAAAAAAAAGCAAAATCTTTGAAAATCTTGTTCTCTGAAACTAGAAGGCGCAGAGCTTTGATATTTGGTATGTAGCATCTCCTAGTGGACCTCTACCAAGTTTGTTCATTTGATGCCCCTGGGATCAAAACTGGCCCCGCCCCAGGGGTCACAAGTTTGAGCATAGTCACAAAGAAGGAAAACTTTAAAAATCTTCTTCTCTAAAACTTGAAGGCGTAGAGCTTTGATATTTGGCATGTAGCATCTCCTAGTGGACCTCTACCAAATTTGTTCACATGATGCCCCTGGGGTCAAAACTGGCCCCGCCCCGGGGGTCACAATTTCCAACATAGGAACAAAGAAGGAAGACTTTAAAAATCTTCTTCTGTAAAACCAGAAGGCATAGAGCTTTGATATTTGGCATGAAGCATTTCCTAGTGGACCTCTACCAAGTTTGTTCATATGATGCCCTTGGGGTCAAAACTGGCCCTTCCCCGGGGGTCACAAGTTCAAACATAGGAACAAAGAGGGGAAACTTTAAAAATCATCTTCTCTGAAACTGGAAGGCGTGGAGCTTTGATATTTGGTATGTAGCATTGCCTAATGGACTTCTACCAAGTTTGTTCATATGATGCCCCTGGGGTCAAAACTGGCCCCGCCCCGGGGGTCACAAGTTTGAACATAGTAACAAAGAAGGAAAACTTTAAAAATCTTCTTCTCTGAAACTTGAAGGCGTAGACCTTTGATATTTGGTATGTAGCATCGCCTAGTGGACCTCTACCAAATTTGTTCATATGATGCCCCTGGGGTCAAAACTGGCCCCGCCCCGGGGGTCACAAGTTTGAGCATAGTAACAAAGAAGGAAAACTTTAAAAATCTTCTTCTCTGAAACTTGAAGGCGTAGAGCTTTGATATTTGGTATGTAGCATCGCCTAGTGGACCTCTACCAAATTTGTTCATATGATGCCCCTGGGGTCAAAACTGGCCCGGCCCCGGGGGTCACAAGTTCGAACACAGGAACAAAGAAGGAAAACTTTAAAAATCTTCTTCTCTGAAACAGGAAGGCATGGAGCTTTGATGTTTGGTATGTACCATCTTCTAGTGGATCTATACCAAGTTTGTGCATATGATGCCCTTGGGGCAAAAGTTGGCCCTGCCCCGGGGGTCACAAGTTCGAACATAGGAACAGAGAAGGAAAACTTTAAGAATCATCTTCTCTGAAACTGGAAGGCTTAGAGCTTTGATATTTGGTATGTAGCATCGCCTAGTAGACCTCTACTAAGTTTGTTCATATGATGCCCTTGGGGTCAAAATTGGCCCTGCCCCGGGGGTCACAAGTTCAAACATAGGAACAAAGAAGGAAAACTTTAATTTTTTTTTTCTTTTATATGGAAAGGCATAGAGCTTTGATATTTGGTATGTAGCATCTCCTAGTGGACTTCTACCAAGTTTGTTCCAAGGATGCTGCTTGGGTCAAAACTGGCCCAGCCCCTTGGGTCACAAGTTCGAACATAGGAACAAAGAAGGAAAACTTTAAAATTCTTCTTTTCTGAAACCGAAAGGTGTGGAGCTTTGATATTTGGTATGTTGCATCTCAGAGTGGACCTCTACCAAGTTTGTTCATATGATGCCCCTGGGTCAAAACTGGCCCCGCCCTGGGGGTCACAAGTTCAAAGATAGGAACAAAGAAGGAAAACTTTAAATTTCTTTTTCTCTTAAACGGGAAGGTGTAGAGCTTTGATACTTGGTATGTAGCATTTCCTAGTGGACCTCTACCAAGTTTGTTCATATGATGCCCCTGGGTCAAAAGTGGCCCAGCCCTGGGGGTCACAAGTTCGAACATAGGAACAAAGAAGGAAAACTTTAAAAATTCTTCTTTAAAACTGTAAGGCGTAGAGCTTTGATATTTGGTATGTAGTGATTCTCTTCTAAGTTTGTTTGCCCATCTAAGCGCAACAAGTTTATTGAGTTCAAAATTGGGTCATCTTGGGTCATAAACTAGGTCACTAGGTCAAATTAAAGAAATACCTTGTTGGCACTCTCGAGGCCACATTATTTGCTCAGTTGCCGTGAAAATTAGTTAGAAACTTTGTCTTTATAAAGTCTCACATAAGATTAATTTGGGTCAACTTGGGTCATAAACTAGTTCACTGGTTCAAGTTAAAGAAATACCTTGTTTGCACTCTGGAGGCCACATTTATTGCTCAAATGACCTGAAATTGTGCCAGAATGTTTGTCTCGATGAAATACCAGATGAGTTTGGATTTGGGTCACCTGGAACCATAAACTAGGTCACTAGGTCAAAATAAAGAAATACCTTGTGGGCACTCTCAAGGCCACATTCTTTGCTTAATTGCCTTGAAAATTGGTCAGAATGTTTGTAAAATCTCACATGAATCTGAATTTGGGTCAACTGGGGTCATAAACTAGGTCACTTGGTCAAATTATAGAAATAGCTAGTGGGCACTCTAGAGGCCACATTTATTACTCATTTGATTTGAAAATTGGTTAAAATGTTTCTTTTGATATAGTCAATGACCAGTTCAAATTTGGGTCACCTGGGGTCATAATCTAGGTCACTAGGTCAAATTAAAGAAATATCTTTAGGGCACTTGAGGCCGCAGTTTTTGCTCAATTGACTTGAAAATTGGTCAGAATGTTTGTCTTCATGAAATATGAGTTTGAAATTGGGTCACCTGCGGTCAAAAACTAGGTCACATGGTCAAATTAAAGAAAAACCTTTAAGGCACTCTACTAAGGTGAGCGACCCAGGGCCATCATGGCCCTCTTGTTTTTCATATCTAAATTTCCCTTTTCCCTATATTAGTGTTGAATTAGTTTCTGATATGTTTAAACAGCAGTTTAGAATTACTGAAGATTTTTGTAAAAGTGCACATGGGGCTCAGTATTTAAAACATGATTCAAAGTTAAGTACACATATTCTGTTTTGTGAATTATGCAAAAAAAGAAACAAAATATGCTTCAGAATAATTCAATCAAAAACAAAGTGCATGTAGCTTTTAATAATTTCTGTTAAAGGTCACAGCACTTGTATTGGGTAACATGCAAGAATACATTAAAATCAGATTAACCTAAAGAGTACAATAATGATCAAATGGGCCATTTTCAAGCCCATTTGCTTAGTAGGTAGCATACAGGAGTTGAAACCAGGGGGTCACTGGTTCGAATCCTCACCAGGCCAGTTTCTTTCTGAGGACTGATGATAGTCATTGTGACAAGATCCATTCTTCTCTTGCCACTGATTATTGTTTCAAAAGTGGTTATGTGGATAAGCAGTGAGTGGCTTTGGCATTGCACACCATACAACATTGATCAAATGGACAATTTAACTGGGAAAAATAGACTTGAATATTAAACCTGTAAAAGGAATGTTTGGCCATGGTGTGTCATAAAAAAGTGTGTAAAGTAGATTCCCAGATCATACTGCACACTCTGTGCTTGGCCTTTGCAAATGTGCCTTATTCTCTTAGTATTAACCCTTATCCTGCTAAATAATTTAACTGAAACTTTCAAGCCGACAGTAAAAATAAGAATAATGCTTTTTCAAACTTTTTTGTTTTGGAGAAAAATATCTCCTTATCAGACACTGTAGATCCAAGATTATACTGCATGTTCTGTGCAGTCTGATCTTGATCTACATTGTCTGCAAAAAGTCAGTGAGTAATGCTTAGCAGCCTAAGGGTTAAACAGCACGTTTTGTGCTGAAAGGGTAAGGCTTAAAATTCAGGACCAAATAATTTGCAATCTCAGATTAACCCTTTACCAGCACACAGTGCCCAGTTATAATGGCCTGTATCAAAATAGGCTTTGAAGAATATTGAGGGAAATGGAGAAACCGGCATTTTCTCCTTTTCCCAGAATGTTTTCAGTACTTTCAAAGACAACTCTATCATAGTTACATTGAATTTGTTGCCTGCCACTGCTTTTATCATTTGGTAAAGAATTAATCCTGTCGCTACTAAATGAATTAAATCAGATTGCAGTCTGATCTTGAGCTAAATTGAATGCAAAGAGGAATTACTTCAAGCTAAGAGTGAATCCATTTCCACCAACATAATTGCCTCCTTACACTTCTGTGGTAAACAGCATTTTTTGCAAAGCAAAAAATGGTCATGATGAGCAGTTTATTCCTTTCCACAATGTTTTAGATAATCATGTAGAAAGTAAGATTTTTCTTTTCTTTAAATTCTTGTCATTTTTTTCATCTCTCTTACTTTTCAGTGAGTCTGAAAATGTCCTCTTTCAATATGGATTAACCCTTTATCAGCTAACAAAATGGTGACTTGTCCATTTGAAAGAATTTACAGACAACAAATCAAATGTGGCCTAATCCTTTACCACACTACCCCTATTTTAAAATACCCTGCCCAGCCCTGGTAGCTCAGTCAGTAGCATACAGGATTTGAGAACAGGGGGTCCCTGGTTCAATCTCAGGCTCGGCCAATTTCTTTCCAAGGATTGATGATAGTCATTGCAACAGGATTCATTCCTTTCTCACAGTCACCGCTGACCATTGTTTCAATGATTGTTATGTGGGAAAGCAGCCATTGGCTTGGAAAAAATATCATGCATAGTTCTTCTAAAAGATACTCCAGGAAAGCATGGATAGGTGCACTGGCCATTGGGATATACAACTGAAATAATGTTGAAAATGGCATTCAACACCATTCAATCAATCATTAAAAGACCCTGTGGAAGAAGGCTTTTAAAAACATTGTTGGAAAAGGAGAAAATGCTGGTAAACAGCACTTTCTTCTTTTTCCACAGTGTTTCTATCCTTCTAAAGCAAAATCTTATTGTTTGAACCTTCTCTAAGTTGATGGCTGCAAAGATTTCAATCTGTTTGGTAAAAGGATAATTGAAGAGAAATGGTAAGAAAACAATATTGAGAAGGCAGGAAGGAGACAGTACTGGCAACCAACCTTTTCTTCTTCGTTGGTGATGCTTTCCAAAACCATCTCCCCTAGAGCTGTAAAAACATAGGATGGTTTGGTAAAGGATGTCAAGGGTAGAAAAAAGATGACAAGGGCAGAAACTGCATTGTAAATGACAGGTCTTTGGCTCTTTTAACCTTTAAAGCGTAAACAATAAACCCAACAAACATCTTTAGAAAAAAGAGACAATTTAGTGCGGTTTCATATTTCGTGCAGCCTGATATTAATCTACACTGGCCGCAAAAGCAACTATAGTTGTAAAAGGCGCTTAACCCTTTACCAGAAGAAGAGTATTTAGACTTGTCCAAAGTGAAAGCATTTGCAGGCGACAAATTAATTGTGGCCTAAATGTTAGAATTTGCCTTGGAAGGGGTAGAAAACATTGTGGGAAAAGGAGAAAATGCTGGTTACAGCATTTTCTCCTTTTCCCACACTGTTTTGTATAGCATTCTTTGTCAGGATTGTTAAAAGAAGGGATTGTGTAAAGGGTTAACTTATCAATGAAATAGACCTTAGAACTATCAAATAGGTGTCATGATAGGGACAAACAGATTAAGTTACAAACTAGAAATGCTTACTTCAGAAAGTGACAGTATGTTGGTTATTTCCGTTTATTTATCGTCGCTACCGGTTGCCCATCTGAGCGACGCCCCCAGAAGACGGTTAGTTGTTACTGGGGATAGTGCAAGGATACAGGTCGAAACTACTGAGAGCTTCGCCTGGTTCTTTAACGTGCTCGGCGTATAGCACCGTCACACGGGACCTCGGTTTAATGTCTCATCCGAAAGACTATTAGTAATTTTTTTTTTTAGTTGGCCAGCCGGGGATACGAATCCACAATCTGTAGGACATTGTGTTCACAAGTCCTACGCTCTACCTACTGAGCTATATCGGCTGGTGTGACAGTATGTAAGATACCTGCAATTATATCAACATTTAACCCATAGAGCACTGAAGTTAAGAGCTTGACTTTTTCACATAGAAAGAAAAGCCAAAATATTTCAATTAAACATTGTTAGGATTAGAATAATATAACAAAGAAGTACATAGAGCAGATGTATTATCAGACTGCATGTTCTGTAATACCATGGGAGAAGACTTTTAATAATATTGTGGGAAAAAAGTGAAAAAATGCAAGTGGCTGGCATTTTCTCCTTTTCCCACAACATTTTTACTCTCTCTGGGCAAAATTTGCCATCATTTGAACCACATCTTAGCTGTTGTCTGCAAGTGCTTTTAATTTGGATATACACACAAAATTGTCGTTTTGTAAACATCTAAGGTTTTATTTAGTGACTATGCCACAAATGAATGGTGGTCAAAAGCCCCTGCGGTCATTTTCCTGTGAGGAATTCAAGAAACAGTTATAGAACGGTTTTTGAATTTAGCTCTTGAATAGTTCATGAACATTAAATGGCTATTCTAGAACTGATGTTCAAGAACTAAATCAAGAACTTCCTGTGAGGAATTAAAAAAAACATCAGTTCTAGAATGGTTCTTGAATCTAGTTCTTGAATAGTTCATGAACATTAAATGGCCATTCTAGAACTGATGTTCAAGAACTAAGTCAAGAACTTCCTGTGAGGAATTCAAGAAACAGTTCTAGATCAATTCTTGAATCTTGTTCTTGAAAAGTTCATGAACATTAAATGGCCATTTTAGAACACTGATGTTCAAGAACTTAATCAAGAACATTAAAAAATGTTCTTGAACTCATTCTAAAACAAATTCTTTAAACTGTAATTCTAGAAGTATAATTTAAGGTTCATGAACAATTCTAGAACTGTCTTAAAGAACTGATCTAGAACAGCAATTTGGTGTTCAAAACTAAATCTATGGGATCCTTCTTACTCCTTCTTATCTGCAGCTATGGACTTCAGATTTCGAGATTCAGGCTGCTGTAGTTTTTTTTCAGGTCAATGAGTCACTACAAAGAAAAGACAATCAAGACAACTAACAGTACACAAACAAGTTAGAATTGTTGTTCTGGATTGTCATCTCTTTACCAAATGACAATAATCTTATCCTCACCCATACTAAAAAACTTGTTGACCTCAGATTAAATGCCTGGATTTGCCATTCAAAAAAGAGCAAATGTGTGAAAACAAGAAATGCCAGCACCATTTTCTTTCATTCTCTGTTTAAAACCTGTTTTCAGGATTGTAATAAAACATGTCACTGAGAAGTGACACATTGTGTCAATGTGGTAGTATCCCATAATTGTATCTTGTATCTTGATCGATCTTTAAACAGATAAAAAAAAAAATGTAGATCTAATGAAATTAAAGTCTAATTAAAATGATTGCATAGATCTACAAGATACGCACAAAATATGTCATTTTCGGTAAAATCTCCAATCTGGAGTTACAAACACGAAACCCTCTGGGATGAACTCGTTTTGGGACGAAGGAGCAATGACCGAAGCAAAATAAAAAACAACGTTCGATGATGATAGTGGAAAGCATAGCGAGACTAGATCTCCTTAAAGATTTTCTCAGTGAATTAATGTTCTTCTGTTCTGTTGGGGGCTTCTGCAGTAGACACACACTGAAAAGAACACGAAAGTTTAAAAAAAAATTACCTAACTTTCAAGCATCATCTATATTTCTTTCCTATGATGTCATCATCTTGGTCTGATGGCGCTTTGCAGAACTAGCCAATGAAAACAAACAAGAAGAAATCAACATCCAATTGTAAAAGGCCGAAAACAGCTCGGCCATTCCATAACTGCATCTAACAGATTTTAATTGAACAACCGTTGATTGCGCATGTCATGTATTTGAAAAATGCCACCTAGCGGAAAGGTAATGTTGAACAATGGATCACAAGCGATTTTCCGAATGGAAGTAAACATAAGTACATGTTCCTACATATTCTCTATGCTTCTTTTTCAGAAAACCGCATATTTGCGATTTTGTCAACCAACATGACACGTAGAACAGTAGTTAACTACAATGTAACCCCGCTGGAACACTGTAGTCGGGAGCCATGCCCTGTGACAGCGTTATATCCGTTGTTAAACCTATAACGCTGTTTCTCTCCCCCCCCCCCTTCTTCAAACACTACCCGTGACCGATTCACCGACATAGCCAGAACCATAGCATTAATTTACTGTTATTCGCAAATATATTCGGACAAAAATGAATTTATCAGTCTTCCAGTTCTTCGTGAAAATACATTTTTAAGGATACAGGGTAGACGAAATAATAAATTTTAACTTGTTTGGGGAGTGTTACCAAAATAGTAAGGGAAAAATCCTGCAAAAATATTGTATCACGTTGAATTGCAGACTGGTACTGCCGCCATGTTTTTTTTCCATGTTTTCCATTCAATGCACACGGTTGCATAATAAACCTGAATCGACTCTGATGAATAACGAAATCATATTCAATAATCACACAAGGTAAGGCCCAACGTACACAATGAATTTCAAATTAAACAGTGACGTACGTCGGGGCTTACAAACAGGACTTTGGTGGAGGAGTCAAAACTTATTGTAGTACAGATCTAGTTTGGATGGGTTTTCAAACTTGAACTACATGTATCTTGATCCTTTACCACACAATGACCAGTTGTAACGATCTTAAGAAAGAAGCCTTTTTAAAACATTGTGGAAAAAGGAGAAAATGCTTGTAACCAGCATCAGCATTTTCTCTTTTTCCCATAATATTTTTTACCCTATCAAAGACAAATTCCATGTATGAGCAACATATAAGTTGTTGTCTGCAAATGCCTTCAATTTGGACAAGTCTGTATTTTGCTCGTGTGGTAACGAGTGAAATATTTTCTTACCCTTTTTATGCCTAATAGAAGTAGCTTTCTGTGAATACGAGTACGGTCATAGTTCAGCGGCAGATGATATATGGCCAAGATCAGACTGCAGGTTCTTTGTAGTCTGATGACCATCTACACTGTCCGCACAAAAATCGCCGTTGGCAGTGAACGATTAAGTCCGATCGAACATATAGAACTAGTGATATCGTCAAGATTTCACACCTGTCGTGGGTCCACAAATGTTTGCGGTAAAATTTGCATCAGGGATATGACGTAACGTGCCGATCACTCGAAGCCAGAAAGTTGTAATGCAAGTGTTTGTTGTATACACAACTTATTTCGCCCAAAGAAGTCTATACCCCGTCCCAACATGTCCTGATAATAACAACAAATACAATCTATTTGGTGCATGCCGTTGGGATACCAACCAAATGATTTAATGCATTCGCTGCATTTTTCAAGTGTAAATATGCAGTAATAGAAGTAATTGTTACATAACAAATCCATATGGCTACATCATTATTAAACAAGTAATATGAAAACATTCGAAACATATACCTTAACGTACTAGTGAACTGTTCTCCACTGAATATTAACATTCTTAAGTCATCAGTTAATTACATAAATAGACATGGATCGACTATGTACGGAATACAAAACCTTAAGAGAGAAATATCTTATAGGAAAAAACACGTCCGTTCGCTTGTCGGTCCCAAGGCTGAATGGACATCAGCTAATAGCATGGATTTCACGTGCATACCTACCACACTACCTATCGGAACTTATTCCAACAGGGAAAGTAATTTTCGTCTAATTCATAAACTCAAACGACGGATAATTACATTACCTGGCTGACCTTCAACCAAAAACAAAATGATAGCGCAATAAGCCAGTATCACGCCTGCTTTACATAGGCTGATATTGCCTTTTTGTGTAATGATTATTTGTAGAGCACCCCCCAGTCGTGTCACATGCATATTGTGTAGTCAGCAGAAAAAAAAAAATCAGTCACCCAGCTATTTTCTAAAAATTTTGTTGTGGCCGTGATGAAAAAGAATGCATATGCTAATTTGATGCTGAAGTTAAATGGATTTAGTACTGATAAAAAAAGAAAAGAAACAACAAGGTTGAGTGTTCAACAATGCTTTATTTTTGTAATCAGGGGGACAAAACAGGGCTTTCTTTGACTCATTCCATAGAAGGAACAACTTTTCATGCTTCTGCAGAAGGTGCCTTTCGAAAACGTGAAAAAAGGCGAAACTGCGATGACATCGAAAAACCGGGAAATATTTTACCATTAAGCATCTTTCAGAATAAAGTTGCTTTTGCAACCTCTGTAGATCAAGATTAGACGCTAGTCGATGTCTTGCCTGATCTCAGATCCAGATTTACTCTCTCTGCTTTGATGAGACATGTAACAAAAAACAACCATAATGTTGCAATTATATTGGTGGAAAATCATTGCTGAAAATTGCCATTGAGTTACTTGGCTTCCGAAAAATTGTGTTCATAGCGGTGTTACGTACGAGGTAAAATTGTGCATTTATTATGCAACCGATCATCCTATTGAAAATATGTCCTAAAAGTTAACAGCCCGATGTTTTGGAAAATGAAGGAAAACTTATTTTTGAACTGTCTCGAGTTAGGACTAGACATGATTTTTTTTTTTTTTGGACAATACATTATTCAACGTGTCCGAACATTGAGGGTTCCGAATACACCCTTACAAATTACGGTACTTTCGATATCGATACAAACAATATACATGTGAAAGTATATTGATGTATAGCCTGTCTAATGTAAGATTGTCCAGACAGTTATGGACTGAAGTCCTATAATAATCAACTGCACGTGTATTTGTCAAACAAAGCAATTATGTACAGCCATAGCAGATAAAGGTAATCAACAAGGTAAAGGTGTGAAAAATTGTCACATGTGTACGGTATCGATTTTAACACGGTTCTTGGTCATTAGGTAGGATTTTTATTTTTACATAGAGCTTTCTAATCAGCGTAATGGTGGATCTGGATCAGACGAGGAAAATGGTCAACCTCTCAAAATTTTGGGAGCCATAGGACACCCGCGTTATAATAAGGTCAGCGTTTTAGTGAAGTTCATTCTAACAAGGTGCCAGTGTAGTATATTGTGGATCTATCTATTAATATTCTTACGAACATGAAAGTTCGTAACAAATGCATAGCTCAAATACAAACCGCACAGCTGGGATTCGAACCCGTGTGGGCAAAGATCCTTGTTTATTGAGGTTTAAAAGACCAATACACTAACCCTTGAGCCAAAGAGAATTCTCCCCAACGCAGTTGTCGGGTATTGGTTTTATATGGGAAAGCTATGCCGTAAGGAAAGAGTGATCTCCTGTAACACACCCCCTCTTAAGAGAAGTCATCATTTTTGATGACGGAAAGCCTTAATAGGCAGGAAGTCAATTAATTAGACAAAAAATGGCTCAATGGCCATTGAACTACATAGAACTGCATAGCTCAAATACAAACCGCAAAGGCTGGGATTCGAACCCGTGCAGGCAAAGATCATTGTTTATCGAGGTTCAAAAGACCATACACTAACCCCTGAGCTAAGGAGAATTCTCCCCAACGCAGTTGTCAGGTATATATTTTATACGGGAAAGCTATGCCGTAAGGAAGGAGTGATCTCCTGTAACAATGTGACGAGGTTAATACGGACGAAGATGATAAGCATAAATAATTCATGTAGATATCTACCTTCGGTTTTGTTCTCCAAATTTGTCTTCAAGTCCGGGTTCCCCTGTAGACTGTAATTCATACAATTTGTGCTTTTCGTTGCAGTTGTTGATGTTGTTATCAATAATGCTTATGTGATAATATCCAGAAAGAAAAAATAAATGTAATAATATCGTTGAGTGATTATGTAACCCAAAAATTCAGGCCCAAGAAAATTAATACTTTACATATTTCTGGCTGGTACTAGAAATCGGATAAATAAGTCTTGTCTTTATTTCAGCAAAGTTTAACAAAGGACTTCTGAGTGAAATTTATCATCCATAATTTTCTTATTGGTTGCCTAGGTCGATAAAGTTTTAACCTTATTAGCTTCCTTAAACATATTGTGTGGGGGGTGGGGGGTGGGGGGGGAATGAAAAAGGGGGGGGGGGTCCTCTTTGCACTGTTAAATTTTATGAATCACTTGTTCACCTCACATCTTTATTGCAATATTTATAATGAGTCCAACAACAACAAAAAGTTTACTATAAACTCCTAAATTTTTCAGTTTGACTCATGATTTTTTTGGTTTGACTCTTGATAAATTAGATTTGACCACAAAATCTTTAGGGTCAATGGGTCATTGAAACCAGATTTTCAGAGGTTAGCTGGCACATACACCAACTTGACTTACCCAATTTTGGGCTTGACTTTACCATTATTATGCGATCCCACTTAGATTGAGTGGAAAATGAAGTGGCAATTTTCAAAACATTGTTACAGAAAAGAAAATCAGATTATCTGATTATAGACTTCAAAAATGTAAATGACTCTGCAACATTTATACTACTGCCATTTCACATATATCAGGGGTCATATAAACACATATATGATCCCTGCATAAATGCACTAGACCTCATGGCTTCTAATGTTTCTTAAAGTTTGCACATGTATGCATCTGAAATGTGAACAAGCATCTGAACCTGTGGTGTAGTGCAAGTTGAAGGAAAGGCAATTTTTGCCATCACACAAATTTGCAGCACAGAACTCCAAACATACCAAATTCTAAATTTCCAACTGTTCAAAAACTGTCACAGTTCTAGAACCTTGGTTTGTGAAATTTGGTCACTGTAATAAAACCATTGTTCTAGAATCATTTGTATTTTAGACCAAATGTTCAAGAACTCTCAGCTCAGTTAAAGGATTGGTGTTCTAGAATTAATGTTCTTTCACCCTCATGTTTTTGGAACCAGTGTTCAAGAACCATTTCTGTTTTAGAACCATTTGTGTTCTAGAACCACAGTTCAGGAACTGTTCAAGAACAGTTCTTAAGGTTCATGACTTGAACAGTTCCTGACTTGAACAGTTCTTACGGTTAATGAATGATTCTTGAATGTTCATGAACTCACCACTTGTTCTTAAAGAATTTTAGCAGGGGTTATCCCCTACCTGTAAAATACACAATGTGGTCAAAAGCCCCTTCATGATTTTGCGATGGTGGACATTATCCCCTTTTGTAAATGCCAGAAACCCCCGTAAAATAAGCCGACCTTTACTGCAATGATCCCTAATGGAGAAATCATGTTAGAGTGCCTTTTCTGTGCTGTGCATCCCTTGTACCATTTTATGGTTATTAATTGAAAAGTTATGCTATTGGCTTTAATTCATTCAACATATAAATGTGTGATCATTTTGCAAACAAACAGACAATTACACATATCTTGATCTGTCCACAGTTTGTCTATTTTACTCCAGTAGACAATACCTTTTTGACTAAAAAACAAGAAAATGATCCACTTTAATTGCATTTTTCAAATCTTTAATCTTTAGTTAATTGGTGTCATATCATGATATGAGAATGGTACTTAGTCTTAAATGCATGCATTTGAAACATGTCAGTCCGTTATACAGACTGATTATATGACTGATTATAATTCTGAGAGACACTACACCAACACAATTTATTGATATACTGATGGACTGTTTCCCAATGTAAAAATTTAGTGATAGACATGGGATAATTTCACTAATGTTAGACAGTGTTTTTCAATTCTGACAATATCAGTCCTTGACGAGTATTGCCATAAATTCTGTCTCGTTCCATAGAACAAATGAATTAAATTTTAAACTGAAGGGTATTTCCGCTAATGTATTAAGTAATTTCTAAAATAAAAACTAAATTTGTAAAAGGAAGCCCTCATCAATCGGTGCCGACTTACATATTCAGAGCCGGTTCACATAATCGGAGCCCTTCTTTGTTTTTATCATTTTTGCGCTGTTTCTTTTCAATTCTTTACCAGCAGCGATTATAACACTTCAAACTACTAATTCACGCTTTTAGGCAGCAGACATCTGTCTTATTTGCTGATTTAATGGCAAAGAAAAGACTATATCTAGGTTCTTGACTTATTATTTCGGCTACGGTCAACCCATGGCACAAATGATTCAGACAGTTATAACTGTACACATTCCATGGCTTTCCGTAGTATAGAAAACACGTTGAAAGAATTGAGCATTGCATGACATTCTCTTTTTTTGGAATTTCAAAGAGGCAAGAACACATAATTACAAAGAATGACATGTTTACCTGTTTTTCAGTTGTTTTTGAGCCGACAATTTCGGAACTGGAAGACCAACACAACATTTTCCCCTCGGAACCATTGGCTCTGAATATGAAGTTTCCTACCCATGATCAAGCCTTTTTGAAATGAGGTTGTCAGGAAAAGGATTTTAACATGAATAAAAAAGTAATGACTCAGAGCTTCAGGGGGCAGTTGAAAGCCTGCAAGTGATCTGGTTCACCAGTGATTATCAGACTTAGGTCTATGAAGAGGATAATGTCACATGTCTACCATTGATAGACATAGTAACTAGGGTCTGCCTGTGGTGGAAGGGCTTTTGTCCGCCTATCAGATTTGATTTAGGGGACAATGTCGGCCTTTGCGAAATTCCGAAGGGGCTTTTGACAGCCTCCAAAAATTGATGGAGGGAATTATGTCTGCCGTCACTAAATTGGAAAGGGCTTTTGACCGCCTTGTTTATTTTAGGGGTAGCGATAATGACCAGAGGGGCTTTTGACCGTTCACTGCCCAAAATACATGTAAACTGTGGATGAATTAATTTGAAAGAGGTTTACATTGCTTTCAAACAGATTTCATAGTTATTTGAAGTTGCTGAATTCTCTCAGGGTTATGATTTGGCAACAAGTTGTTGTAGTAATTTGTGTCAATATTTTTTGTCAATCACAGAGGTGGCAAATGTTGTGCATATTATCCCTCAGTACCTTAGAACTAGTAAAATTTTCAAAAATTCTGCTTTAAAATTATTTCACACGTATGTAGACTATGGCTTTTTTCATTTGTTGTGAAATATTTAAAAGTTAAATAAATACTTAATCTCCAGAACTGAAGTTAACCTTTAAATATGTATAATAATATGTTAATTTTTGTTATGATCATAGTTGTAATTACATTGTAGGAAAAAGACATTATTTACCAGAAAGAAAAGTAAAAAATTATATGTATCAACTTGTCAAATCTGTTGAACATATGCATAGGTAAGGTATTCTTATGACCCATATGTAAAGGGAGATAACTTTATTGCTACTGTTCCTGTTTTCTTATGCACTTTATGTAGTTTATACAGTGAAATCTTGATATGAACATGTGAATTCATATTTCTGGTTAATCAATCTAAGGTAAAATGTAGCAGGAGTTCAGATTGTATGTATGAATAATTACGAAGTAGGATCGTCTGAACCACAAAAGCAGTATGTTTCATGAAGAAAATAATATTTGCAGGCAAACAAAGGACTTGACAAGCAGATGCAATTTTGGCTTTGAATACCTATTGGAAGTCCGAGCAAATTCTTAACTTTCTGCAAACAATTATGATTATTACTGATTTATCTAGAGTTCACTGTATTCATGTAAAATGCAAGATTTCTTACTTGTAGAAACTAGGTACATGGTACATTTCTGAAGCCTTATACCTTTTCTGTACTGATCAGTGTTAAGATTGTAGTGAAGTCTTTTTATAGTACTTGTGACAGGCGATTTTGGAACTTTTTTTATTTCAAGTGATTGCAATATTTCTGCAGAAATTTATCACCATTACCAGTGCTGTTGTATCTTTCATTCGTCAGTTGAATGGTTTTCATTGTCAGGAGATTTAACAGAAAACTGATGTGATAGTTTTCCTATAGAAAAAGTAAACTTAAAGAGGTCCACAAGGGCAAGTATCAACCAACAATTCACAAGATCATTCCAATTCTAAATTCCATGAGAAGCTAGTTGATCCAAGGAAGATGGACTTTAGAGTAAACAAGAAATATCTTTCAAAAAGATGGACGGCGTAAATTTGCCAGCAAGTAGGAAAGGGCCCTAAGAATACACATATCTACATTTTTTACCACGAGGGCCCTTTAAGAATAAACATGTCTACATTTTTTACCAATCACAAGTTCCTATTTATTGGCTCTACAGGCTATAAGCCAGCAGAGCTTATGTCATGGTGTGGTTTGTCGTCTGTCCGTCTGCCGGTCTGCCCGTTAGTATTTTTCTTGTTTACGTGATAAAGTCTATATTTGTGGTCGGATTTTTGTGAAATTTGCGCAGTTTGTTTATCTCATCATAGCTTGAACCCTATTGATTTTGAAAAAAAAATCTGACAATCCGTGTAGGAAAAGCAGCCATTTAAATTTCAAAATTTCAATTTCTTGTTTACGCAATAAGGTCTGCAGTTTTGGTCTAATTTTCGTAAAACTTGCACAGTTTGTTTATCTGATCAATAGCTTGAACCCTATTGATTTTGAAAAAAATCTGACAATCAATGTAGGAAAAGCAGTCATTTAAAGTTCAACATTTAGATTTCTTGTTTACGCAATAAAGTCTGCAATTGTAGTCTGATTTTCGTGAAACTTGCAGAGTTTGTTTATCTCATCAATAGCTTGAACCCTATTGATTTTGAAAAAGATCTGACAATCAGTGTGGGAAAAGTAGCCATTTAAAGTTCAAAATTTCAATTTCTTGTTTATGCAATAAAGTCTGCAGTTGTGGTCTGATTTTCGTGAAACTTGCAGAGTTTGTTTATCTCATTAATAGCTTGAACTCTATTGATTTTGAAAAAAATCTGACAATCAGTGTAGGAAAAGCAGCCATTTAAAATTCAACATTTAAATTTTTTGTTTACACAATTAAGTCTGCAGTTGTGGTCAGATTTTCGTGAAACTTGCACAGATTGTTTGTCTCATCAATAGCTCGAACTGTATTCATTTTGAAAAAAAAAATCTGACAACCAGTGTTGGAAAAGTAGCCATTTAAAGTTCAACATTTCCTTTTCTTCTTTATTTTTTTTAGTCTACATTTGTGGTCAGATTTTAGCGAAACTTGGACAGTTTATTTATCTCATCAGTAGCTTGAACTCTATTGATTTTGAAAAAAATCTGACAATCAGTATGGGAAAAGTAGCCATTTAAAGTTCAAAATGTTCATTTCTTATTTACGCAATAAATTCAGCATTTGTAATTGGATTTTCATGAAACTTGCACAGTTGCTTTGTATCATCAAAAGCTTGAACACTATTGATTTTGACAAAAATTTGAAAATCAGTATGGGAAAAGGAGCCATTTAAATTAAAAAATTTACATTTCTTGTTTACGCTAAAACTTGGCATTTGTGGTTGAATTTTCATTTAACTTGCACACTTGCTTTTTATTATCAATAGCGTGAACTCTATCGATTTTGAAAAACATTCAACAATCATTATGGGAAAAGGAGCCATTTAAAGTTGAAAATTTACATTTCTTTTTTACGCAATTAAGTCCGCATTTTAGATCCAATTCTTTTGAAACTTGCAAAGATTATTTGTGTCATCAAGGATTGAACTCTAATAAAAATGAAGAAAATCATGCAATCAGTTAAGGAAAAGCAGCCATTTGAAGACTTAGTATTGTTTACTCAACACAGTCCACATTATTAGTCCATTTCTTTGAAATTTGCAGGGATTTGTTTAATACAATGAGTACTGAAACCCTATCAAATTTGGCTGGATTTCAAACAGTTGGTTTTGAGAAATTGTACTTCAAATTTTTTTTCACTATTTGTTCAATTCAACATGCCTACTTGTGCTTTCTTAGTGGGTTCAAGCCCAGTTGCAATAAAACCTCCGGTTTTTTTTTTTTTTTTTGTGGGGGGGGGGGGAAAGGTTTTCATCTTCCACATTTTTGCATCATGAATTCATTATGTATGCTAGAAAAAAAGCAAACTCACTGCCAGTAGAGCGATTTCAGGCCCTCAAGGGCCTCTAGTTCATTTTTTATCAGTATCAAAAAGTAGGTCAAAAGCCAGCACATTGAGCTATGCCAAAAAATAAATTTAGAATGGGAGGTGGATACAGCTCCCAGATACTTGCAAGTTCAAACAGGCTTCAAAAGTCATCCTGAGATAGACTTCAGAGGTCATCCTGCATCCAGCTGAAAGCTCCATGCCCTCTTTGATGAAAAAAAAATGGGCAAAACAATTAAATGAAGCAGTTTACAAGGTAGACAACAGTCTCAGAAAAGATACCATAATGTTGTTTATTTCACTGAAGCTTTTATTAACCCTTTACCACACAATCCCGAGTTTTAACGACCCTGAGGGAGGAGCCTTTTGAAAATATTGTGGGAAAAGGAGAAAATGCTGGTAGTCAGCATTTTCTCTTTTTTTTTCCCCACAATGTTTTCTACCCTATAACAGCCAAGCCCCCATAGCTCAGTCGGTAGCGTACAGGACTTGAGAACAGGAGGTCGCTGGTTCGATCCCCGGCTTGGCCAATTTCTTTCCGATGATTGATGATAGTCATTGCGACAGGATTCATTCCTCTCCCACCGCTGACCATTGTTTCAGCAATGTGGGAAAGCAGCCAGTGGCTTGGAAAGAATATTGTGCGGAGTACTGGTAAAAGAAATTCCAGGAAAGCATGGATATGTGCACTTGCCGCTGCGATATAACTGAAATAATGTTGAAAACGGCGTTAAACACCATACAATCAATCTACCCTATTACAGACAAATTTCATCACTTGAGCCACAGTTAAATTGTCATCTGCAAATGCTTTCAGTTTTGACAAGTCTATGTTTTTGTCGTTTGGTAAAGAGTTAATAGAATACTCTATGCATTTTTCAAGAAAGATCTGAAATATGGTAATGAGGTGTGAAATAATTTGCATGCTGCAGGGATGTCTTAAAATTAAACAGTTGTAAGCAGAATGTATATTTACCCCAAAGTATTTCCATTGCTCAGTTTGATGCTGCTCATTAACACATTCTTTGATACTTTGTTTACTTCCTACTATGCAGGCACATTTCTCTGCTTTCTCTATTTTTGGCATGGGCTATTTTTACGACAGTTTTCTATTTCCAGTTTCTTTGATTTCTTTCACTAAAGGCCAGAACTTTTTTTTTTATTTTCTGGTTCTTGGAAAAATCCTGGCTGGAAATAATGTAGGAGGAGGAAATGAAAATAAAAATAAAATGTCCAAAAGCCTCCTCCTGTAAGAATAAAAAAAAAAAAATACCCCCAAACTTTAACTTTTTCATTTTTAAAATGCCATCAAAATACCTTAACCCTTTACCAAATGACAACATTTTGGACTGCACCAAATTGAAAGCATTTGCAGATGACAAATTACATGTGGCTCAAATGATGAAACTTGTCCGTGAAAAGGTCGAAAACATTGTGCAAAAAGGAGAAAATGCTAGTTACCAGCATTTTTAGCTCACCTGAGTACGAAGTAGTCAAGGGGAGCTTTTGTGATCGTGCTGTGTCCGTCGTTGGTCGTCTGTCATTCGTCGTCAACTTTTACCTTGTGTGCGCTCTATAGGCCACATTTTCAGTCCGATCCTCATAAAACTTGGTCAGAATGTTTGTCTTGATAAAATCTCGGACAAGTTCAAAATTGGGTCAAACCTTAGAAAAACCTTGTGTGTGCTTTAGAGGCCACATTTTCAGTCCCATGCTAATGAAACTTGGTCAGAATCTTTGTCTTGATATCTTGGAAGACTTTGAAACTGGGTCACCTCAGTTCAAAAACTAGGTCACCAGATCAGATCTTAGAAAAACCTTGTGTGCGCTCTAGAGGACACATTTTCAATACTCATGAAACTTGGTCAGAATGTTTGTCTTGATAACATCTCGGATGAGTTCGAAATTGGGTTATGTTGGGTGATAAACTAGGTCACTAGGTCAAATTAAAGAAATACCTTGTGGGCATTATTGAGGCCACATTTTTTGCTCAGTTGACTTGAAAATTGGTCAGAATGTTTGTCTTAATTAAATCTCAGATGAATTTGAAATAGGGTCACCTGGGGTCATAAAGTAGGTCACTAGGTCAAATTAAAGAAATACCTTGTGGGCATTATTGAGGCCACATTTTTTGCTCAATTGACTTGAAAATTGGTCAGAATGTTTGTCTTAATTAAATCTCGGATGAGTTTGAAATTGGGTCACCTGGGCTGATAAAGTAGGTCACTTGGTCAAATTAAAGAAATATCTTGTGGGCATTATTGAGGCCACATTCTTACTCAATTGGCATGAAAATTGGTCAGAATGTTTGTTTTGATGAAATCGAATTTGGGTCACCTAGAGTCATAAACTAGGTCACTAGGTCAAATTAAAGAAATACATTGTGGGCACTCTAGAGGCCACATTTATTACTCAATTGACACGAAAATCGGTCAGAATGTTTGTCTTGATGAAATCAAGGATTACTTCAAAATTGGGTCACCTGGGGACATAATCTAAGTCACTAGGTCAAATTAAAGAAGTACCTTGTGGGCAGTCTAGAGGCCACATTTATTGCTCAATTGTCTTGAAAATTGGTCAGAACCTTTGTCTTAATAAAATTTCGGATGAGTTCGAATTTGGGATACCTTGGGTCATAAACTAGGTCACAAGGTCAAAATAAAGAAATACCTTGTGGGCATTTTAGAGGCCACATTTATTGCTGGATTGACTTAAAAATTGGTCAGAATGTTTTTCTTGATGAAATTTCAGATGAGTTTGAATTTTTGTCTTCTTGTTTCATAAACTAGGTTACTAGGTCAACTTACAGAAATTCCTTATGGGTGCTCTAGAGGCTGCAATTCATACTCAATTGACCTGAAAATTGATCAGCAAAATCTTGGATGAGTTCAAAATTGGGTCACATAGGGCCATAAACTAGGTCACTAGGTCAAATTAAAGAAATACATTTTGGACACTCCAGAGGCCACATTTTCAGCTCTTGACCTGACAATTGATCAGAATTCTTATCTTAATAATATCTCAAATGAGTTTTAAATTGGGCCATTATGATCCTGGAGTGAAATTTCGCCTATTGACTCAGATGAGCGATCCAGGGCCATCATGGCCCTTCTGTCTCCTTTTCCCACAATGTGTTCAAAGCTTTTTCTCTCAGGGTCATAAAAACTAGGGATCGTGTATTAAAGGGTTAAGAAAGATTAGATAGGAATTTTTGATTTGTAGAAACATAAACATAGTAAACACAATGTGGCTTGGGGCCTGGTTACAAATGACTTGCTGTTTTAAGTGTACAAAATGTCACTTTTTTTCAAAACTGACCCATGCCATACGCAAACAGAAAAACATGACAAACTCTGTTAACAATTGTTTAAATAACTATCCAAAGTTGTGGGTCACAGAAACTGGAATTTTCAACTTCAGAATTTCCAGCATAACTTTGTTTAATAACATTGCCATCTTCTGTGTACTCTTCGATGAAGTTCAGGAGGATTTCACCAATCTTAGAGTCAAGACTGATTGCTCTGATTTTCGTTCTTTTCGTACTGCGTTTTCGTAGAATACATAGCAATTTGCAAATAAGCAACACTAACTGCCATGCGTGAATATTGCTTGCTGAAAAGCTTGTTGGGTGAAGGTTTCTATCAAACAAAACCAACATTAAGCATCTGAGACAGGCTTTAGGACACCTCCTGAGTTAGGGTTCAGAGGAACTTCTGAGATAGTTTTTAGAGGAACTCAGAGATCATCCTTGTTAAGCCAGGTGCAGTTTATTTCATTAGCTACAATCATCACCCCTGAGAAGACTTGCTAACATTTCTTGGTCCTCATTAATTATCAATTCAGCAACTGATTGGTGGCCTCAGTATTTTCATGAGAAAGTCTATTTTGATAATGTATACGCCACAAATAACATCATCATTCTGTTTTTACTTAGCAGATATCCAGTGATATCATTCATTGTACATCGCTTTACACATTTTTGTTGTTTAGAAGGGATGCCAGTTTTCAAATTCAGGATCTTATTAAGTTTATTTAAACAGCTATGACAAGCCTCTCCTCAGTTATTTTGTTCCAGTTACTTCTCAACATTAGGGCTTGTGGACAATGTTCTAATATGTTTGCCCAGGATTACCAGATGACATCTGCAGGTCTCCACCGTACTGGTATTTGTTGATAAAAATGGGGGATATCCTGAGTTATTTATAGTTACAGAAGAAGATAAATTCCTATTCAGAACATTTCGCTATGTTATCAAGATTTTAATTTGCTATTTAGGTATTTTACAGCATTATAAATATTATTGAAAAACACCGTTTTGCTGGTCTATTATCCCAGGGGCCATGATTTAGTTAACAAAATGAAGTGCACTTAAGTTAACGAGGATGCCAGAGATGGGCTTCATGCACATATTTTAGAGAACCTCTTATGTTCTCTTAGAACAATCTTAGAGTTCATCCTTAGACAGGCTTCTTAGGACCTCCAAAACAGGTTTCTGAGGACCTACTCAAACATGCTTTAGAAGACATCCTGAGACAGGCTTCAGTGAACTGTCTTTATCCCATTTTCATTACTTACACAGACCTAATAAAGGGATGACGTAATTAATTTAGCTTTATTAGGCAGTTGTGTATTCCTACGCACTATAAGGTGGCAGAATCTAATATAATAAACCATGTTTATGGTTCTCTAAAATGACAAATTTAGAAATAAAAACATTGTTATTCAGCCAGAAATTGTGAAAAGTTACTCATTTTTTATGATACATTGTATATGGCTATTCTGATAGGAACTGTTACCTTCCTTGGAATACTGTCTTTTCTATCCAGCTCGCTAATATCGCCCTCTCAGTTTTCTAAGCTGCACCAGATAAACTTTATCCATCTTGGCACCAACTATATATTGTCTATAAGACCTGGTTTCAAAGGACATTCTGAGGCGAGTTTCAGTGGACCTCTTCAAGTTTCAGAAAACCTATAGGCAACATGCGTTAGAGAAGATACTGAGACAGGCTTTGTAGGGGCTTCTGAGACAGGTTTCAAAAGAGACCTCAACAGGACATTCTTGAGAGGTTTCAGAGGACCTCTTGAGACAGGCTTCAGACAACATTCTAGGCTGTTTTCAGAAATATACCAGTGGATCTAGAATAATTTTACTTTTTTACACCAGTTTTTGTAGCGTTAGACATTCACTTTACCTTTTAAATCCTCAGGGTGCCAAAGTAAAAAGGAAATGTAACATTCTGAGGGAGAAGTTAAAGACTAGTTATTCCATGACCTGCATGTTGTCTTCTTGTTCTATGGTGCAATCTATAAAAGCACCTTTGAAATTAATCTCTTCATCCAAAGAATTAACCTTATAAGTGCATCACTTTACCACTTAATCCCGAGCTTTAACGACCATGAGAAATAAGGCCTTTGAAAACATTCTGGGAAAAGGAGAAAACGCTGATAACCAGTATTTCCTCCTTTTCCCTAAATGTTTTCCACTCTTTGTAAGATAGTTTCCCCCATTTAAACCATATTTAATCTGTTGTCTGCAGATGCTTTGTATTTGGACAAGGCTAGAATTTTGTCATCTGGTAAAGAGGTAAACCCTACTGTTGCTTTCTTGAATTATGTAGATAAAGACTGTACAGACTGTGTGGTCTGATCATGAGTCCACACTGTTTGATACTTTGTGAGCTATTGTAGTCCACACTGTTTGATACTTTGTGAGCTATTGTAGGAAAAAAAGCCTGCCTATTATAAAATTTTGGTCTTCTAAGTCAAAAGTTTCCTTTCATTTATTTGGTACTCTGAGCAGTATATAGATTTTGTATCCTTGTTATTCCTTCACATTTATCAATGTTTAGTTGCACTGTTTTGACTTTTTATCACTTGCAGGGACACTATTACTCTATCCCAAACGACAAAATGGTAGATTCATCCAAATGAAAAGCATTTGCATGCAAAAAATTGAATGTAGCCCAAATGCCAGGACTTGACAAAGAAAGGGTCAAAAACATTGTTGGAGAAGAAGGAAATACTGATAAGCAGCACTTTTAGTGTACTTGAGCACTAAGTGCTTCTTGTTACTTTTTGTGATCATACTGTGTCTGACATCCATCATGCAGTGTCCTTCATCAACTTGTACATTGTGTACCCTCTACAGGCCACACTTTCAGTCTCATACCTATGAAAGTTCGTCAGAATATTTTTCTTGATGATACATGTATCCTGAAAAAGTTTGAAAATGGGTAATGTCAGGTCAAAAAGTAGGTCACTTGATCAAATCTTAGAAAAACATGGTGTATTTTCTAGAGGCCACATTTTCAGTCTTATACTCTTGAAAGTTGGGCAGAATATCTGTGTTGATAATATCTCAGATAAGTGTAAAAATGGGTCACATCTGGTCAAAAAGTAAGTCACTGGATTAAATCTTAAAAAAAACTTTGTGTAGAGCGTATCTAGGCCACATTTTTGGTCCATAGTTCATGAATGTTGGTGAGAATGTTTGAATTGATGATATCTTGGACAACTTCGAAAATTATTTACATTGGGTCAAAAGGTAGTTGACTGAGACAAATCTTTTAGAATCCTTATGTATACTCTAGAGGCCACATTTCCCATCTTATGCTCGTGAAAAGTGGTCAGAATGTTTGATTTGATGATATCTTGGACAACTTTGAAAATGGGTCATGTTAAGTCAAAAAGTTGGTCTCTAAATAAAACCATGTTCATCCCCTAATAGAGGCCACAGTTCAGTCCAGTACTTGCGTAAGTTGTTCAGGATGCTTGTGTTGATAGTATCTCAGACAAAGTCCAAATTTTAAGATACAAGGGGTAAAATAGTAAGTCACTGAGATGAATTTGTCGAGACCACATTTTACTTTGATGCTTATCAAGCTTGGTCAGAATGTTTGTCTTGATTATATCACAGACATTCCCAAAAATGGGTCAGCCAGGTAGCAAAGTAGGTCATCAGACAATATGAGAGGAAACAATGACTTAAAGTACTTCATATTATGTTCTTAATGGGGGCCTCAATGGTAAAGTGTAGGATCCATAACCTGGGAGCCCCAGATTTGAGAGTCACTGATAGCACTCGGTATTTTGTGGGAGTGTCCATGGGTAGGATACTTCAAAACCCTAGCTCAGTTCTGGTGAAAGCCAGAACATACTTGAATATGTGAGCTGTTGCTATGATATAATTGAATTTATAATGTTGAAGTCGGTGTAAAAATCATTTGATCAATCAGTATTAATGGCACACAGGCTTAGATGAGTGATTAAGGGCCATTATGGCAGTTTTGTCTCTAGTTTTCACAATGTTTTCAAAGGCCTCTTCACTGGGATTGTAAAAATTCAGGATTGTGTAGTGTTTAAGTGGTTAAATAGTCCTAGTCATTTGGTGAATATACATGTACTTGCTCACTTTGCCTGAATATTCACTTACTTTTTTGTTTGTATTGGAGTTTAATGCCATTTTAACAGCTCAGGTCATATCATGGCGGTCAGTGACACACCCATGTGTTTCTTGGCTTTCTCACACCAGTACTGACACAACTTTCTTTCCAAAGCCACTGAGTACTTTTTTTACATGCATCACAAATGAGAGGTGAAAAATCGCCGGAAAGAAAGTTTGCTTCAACTGGTTATCGAACTCCCAACCACCAGGTCACGAGTCGGATACGCTAGGGACTGTTGCTACACGGGCAGGCAAAAATCACTTACATGTAAACATGAGTCTTGTTGATGCACTTTGTAACATTTTCACAAGAGAAGAATTAGTTCATAGGCAGACCAGTTGTCCTTTTTGCTGCAATACTTTCATGAGTCACCCTTATATAGCCATATTGATAAACCATATTTTACACATATATTTTCAGAGTTATCTACTGCAAATCTCTCTCCGGAGGATTTGACACATAAATCAGTAAAACTAGAAAGACATTAGTGTAAATTATGACAGTAAATCAATGAGCTTTCATCAGAAAAAATTTTCATGTCAGAAACAATCTTGTTTTCTCTTTACCTAAAGTCATTATTTCTATTTTAGTTCAAGTTTCTAATTACGTTGTGGCATATAAAAATATAACACACAATATGCTGGTGTATAATGTTGAACCAAGTCTTTTGTCACTTCATAGAAAAACTCCATCATCATAATTAAGCTAAAAAATGCTGAAAAAAAAAAAAAAAAAAATGACGATTTCCAACAGATTGTAAAAAGCCAAATATTGCAATCTCATCCTATTTCTTTTCACTTTATTGGACCGTATAGTTAAGATCAGACTGCATATTCTGTGCAGTTTGATCTTGATTTACACTGTCCACAAAAGTACACTGCATTGCGCTTAGCAGCCTATGGGTGAAATAGCATTCTCGATATCTTGAATTTGAAATGAATTAAAGCTGTTACAGTCTAGTTACCTGATATGTTTTACTGTTATGTCATTCTAAGGGTTAATGCTCTTGTAAAAATAAGTAATGTACCATAGTAGCCAGTGTCTATTCTAGGATGCACAATTGGGGATCAAGATCCCGCATAAATTCAGACCCAGTGCATGACAGTTTTGCGTAAAAAATAAACTATGAAAAGTGCCCAAACCAAAGAAATGACTCTTGCCTCGCGGAAAATATCGCTGTTTTCAATAAAACGACATCATTGCCGAAGATGTTTTGAAACAGTATGCCCATTAAAGTTACCTCCCTTGACAGGATGTGGATTGAAACGGCCCACTTCCAGAACGACCCGGTTCAAAACAGTTCACTTTACATAGCATCTTAGACTACTGTTATTTAATGAATTTTATCAGAAAATAATCAGAATGAATCTAACAACTGTCTTATTCTCATCTATTTTTCTACAATGAATTAATTTCAAGAGAAGGATATTCCAGAAACTTCCTTTAACGTGTAAGTTCAGAGAGGAATAAATCTGTTAATTTTTTCTATCTGTTTGAAGTTTGTCCTGCCTATGTTTTGAAATCTCTCCCCCCCCCCCCCCCCCATTTTTCAGATGGAGGGGGGAAATTCCCCCCTCATTTTCAGTTTCTAGAATAGACACTGGTAGCAGTATTATGGGATCCCCCAAGAACACTAAAATTTTAGAAGGGACAATCAGAGATTCAGGTGCAGTGTACTAGATTTTGATAATCTTTTGTATAAGTACAGCTGCCTTAATTAAAAGTTACTTACTCCAGCCCTTGGCACTCATTCACTAGGAATGAAATCCGTAACAGTCGCCAATGTTTTCTCCAGGTGAAAAATTTTGCTGGTAATTTTTACCCCTATCTAGAAATTTTGGGTTCATAAGTCAAAACTGGGGGTCAAATTTCTTTGTGTCATTTTCAAATAAATGATGAATAAACAAGTTTTTGATATTCTAATTGTTTGTATTTCATTGACATCACCAAATATTAATAAGTCCAGTCATACAATGAACCTTCTAGCTTAGTGCAGAAAATGACAGGCTTCATCAAAACGCCATCAAAAGTCACTGATTGTTCAATGCTGAAGACATTTTATGCCATGTGAAGTCAAGAATCAATACTTGGGAATGTTGACATGATATGATTTTTGTTAGATTTACTTTTAAGATCAGCTTCTTTGCTTTTTGGTCTAATAACGCCGTCAAAAGTCACTTTCCCTTTGGTGCTGACAACAATTTATGCCGAGGAAAAGTCAAGGTTTCTTCGACGCTTGAAATGAGACTCAATCGGTTCCCAGTCACTCGGCTCCAGCATAGCATTTGTGTTCAGAATCGGATATCAATATTACTGGTGCCCCACTTAAAATCTGGAGCCAAGTGGAGATTTCATTTAGGAACCAGAGAAATTTGTCTTTTAGATTCGTCACCACGAAAAGACGCGACCATAAAATTTCCGTGGGACAAGTGAGTAAAAAAAGCATCAAAGACGCAAAAAACACACTCTTGAGAAATCACTGAGTCACTAAATTTTTCTTATGTTAGGAAAGACCTGAAAGAAGCAATGTATTGCCTGAATAAGTCTGTTTCTGACATTGCATTGCTTTTTTAGCTCACCTGAGCACGAAGTGCTCAAGGTGAGCTTTTGTGACCGTGCTGTATCAGGCATCTGTCATGCGTCGTCCGTGGTGCAGTGTGCGTCGTCCGTCATCTAGGCATCAACAATTACCTTGTTTGCACTCTAGAGGCTACATTTTCAGTCATATACTCATGAAACTTAGTCAGAATGTTTGTCTTGATAAAGTCTGGGGCAAGTTGGAAATTGGGTCATGTCGGGTCAAAAAGTAGGTCACTAGGCCAAATCTAAGAAAAACCTTGTGTGCACTGTATAGGCCACATTTTCAGCCTAAAACTTATGAAACTTGGTCAGAATGTTTGTCTTGACAATATCTGGGGCAACGTTGAAATTGGGTCATGTCGGGTGAAAAAGTTGGTCACTAGGCCAAATCTTAGAAAAACCTTGTGTGCACTCTAGAGGCCACATTTTCAGCCTAAAATTTACAAAACTTGGTCAGAATTTTTGTCTTCATAATACCTAGGACATGTTTGAAATTAATTTATGTTGGCTCAAAAAGTAGGTCACTGGGCAAAATCGTAGAAAAACCTTGTGTGCTCCCTAGAGGCACATTTTCAGCCTGAAATTTATGAAACTTGGTCAGAATCTTTGTCTTGACGATATCTTGGTCAGATTTGAAATTGGGTCATGTGAGGTCAAAAAGTAGGTCACTGGGCTAAATCTTAGAAAAACCTTGTGTGCACTCTAGAGGCCACATTTTGAGCCTGATACTATTGAAACTTTGGCAGAATGTTTGTCAAAATGATATCTTGACAATTTAAAATTGGGTCATGTCAGGTCAGAAAGTAGGTCACTGGGCGAAATCTTAGAAAAACCTTGTCTGCTCTGTAAAGGCCACATTTTGAGCCTAATACTATTGAAACTTGTTCAGAATGTTTGTCATAATAATATCTTGGACAAGGTTGAAATTGGGTCATGTCTGGTCAAAAAAGTAGGTCACTGGGCTAAATCCTAGAATAACCTTGTGTGCATTCTAGATGCCACATTTGTAGTTGGATACTCATGAAACAAGGTCAGATTGTCTGTCTTGATAATATCTCGGAGAAGTTTGAAATTGGGTCATGTCGTGTGAAAAAGTAGGTCACTGGGCCAAATCTTAGGAAAACCATAGGTGCTCCATAAAGGCCACATTTTCAGTCATATACTGATAAAGATTGGTCAGAAAGTTTATCTTGTTGATACATGTATCCCAGACAAGTTTGGAAGTGGATGATGTCGGGGCAAAAAGTAGGTCACATGGTCTAATCTTAGATAAACTTTGTGTGCACTCTAGAGGCCACATTTTCAGCCTGATTGTCATGAAACTTGGTCAGAAAGTTTGCCTTGATGATATCTTGGACAAGTTTCAAAGTGGGTCATATCCGTTCAAAATGTAGGTCACTGGACCAAATCTTAGAAAAATCTTGTGTGCACCGTAGAGGCCACCTTTTCAGTCTGATACTCATGAAACTTAGTCCGAACATTTGCTTCAGTGATATCTTGGACAAGTTTTGGATTTAGTTACATTGGTTCAAAAAGTAGGTCACTTAAACTCATGTGTTTTTCATCATTTAAACCAGGATTTCTTCAGCTTCATCAACTGTAGATGACTTTACTCAGGTGATCACTTTAGGGCCAACGGCTCTCTTGTTAATAGCTCTACTGGCTGTAAGCCAGCAGAACTTATGTCATGGCATGGTTTCCATCATCTGTCCGTCCGTTCATTAGTCTTTTTCTTGTTTACGTAATAAAGTCTGCATTTGTGGTTGGAGTTTCATGACACTTGCACAGTTTGTTTATCCCGTCAATAGCTTGAACCCTATTGATTTTGAAAAAAATCTGACTATCAGTGTTGGAAATGTAGCCATTTAAAATTCAAAATTTCAATTTCTTCTTTACACAATAAAGTCTGCATTTGTAGTCCAACTTTTGTGAAATTGCACAGTTTGTTTATCTCATCAGTAGCTTGAGCATTAATGATTTTGAAAAAAATCTGACGATCAGTACAGGAAAAGTAGCCATTTAATGTTTAAAATTTCAATGTTTTGTTTACGTGATAAAGTCTGCATTTGAGGTCGGCTTTTCTTGAAACTTTTACAGTTTGTTTATCTCATTAATAGCTTGAACCCTATTGATTTTGAAAAAAATCTTACAATCAGTGTGGGAAAAGTAGCCATTTAAAGTCCAACAATTCAGTTTCTTGTTTACGTGATAAAGTCTGCATTAATTTTGTGGTTAGATTTTCATGAAACTTGCACAGTTTGTTTATCTCATCAAAAGCTTAAACCCAATTGATTTTGAAAATTTCTGAAAGTCAGTTAGGGAAAAGTAGCCATTTAAAGTTCAAAATTTCATTTTCTTGTTTATGCGATAAAGTCTGTATTTGTGGTTGGATTTTCGTGGAACTTTCATGGTTTGTTTATCTCATCAACAGCTTGAACCCTATTGATTTTGAAAAAAAAAAAAAAAAAAAAAAAATCTGACAATCAGTGTGGGAAAAGTAGCCATCTAAAACTCAAAATTTCAATTTCTTGTTTATGCGATAAGTCTGCATTTGTGGTCAGATTTTCATGAAACTTGCACAGTTTGTTTATCTTATCAAGAACTTGAACCCAATTGATTTTGAAAAATTCTGTCAATCAGTGTGGGAAAAGTAGCCATTATAATTCAACATTTCAATTTCTTGTTTATGCGAGAAAGTCTGCAGTTGTTGTTGGATTCTTGTGAAACTTGCACAATTCGTTTATCTCATCAATAGCTTTAACCCTATCAATTTTGAAAAAAATCTGACAATCAGTATGGGAAAAGTAGCCATTTAAAGTTCAAAATTTTCTTTTCTTTTTTATGTGCTTTAGTCTATGTTTGTTGTTGGATTTTTGTGAAACTTGCAAAGTTTATCACATCAGTAGCTTGAACCAGATCGATTTTGATAAACAAGAGGGCCATTGACCCTAAAGCGCTCACCTGAGTAAGGTCGTCTAGGATTGATAAGGCTGAAAAGATCCTAGTTGTGATGATGTAAAATGCATAAGTGCAAGTGATCTACTTTTTTACCAATTTAGCCTATTTCTGAACTTAGAATATGACTCAAAATGTGGCCTCTAAAGTCACACAAGGTTTTTCTAAGAGTTGGACGTGTGACTTCCTTTTTGACCTGATGTGACTTGATATAAGTTTTTACAAGATGTTATCCAGCCGACATTCTGACCAAGTTTATGAGTATAAGGCTGAAAATGTAGCTATTAGAGTGCACACAAGGTTTTTCTAAGATTTGGCCCTGTTACCTACTTTTTGCCAGATGTGACTTGATATCATTTTTTTTAGGGATTTTATGAACACAAACATTCTTGCCAAGTTTCATGAGTATCAGACTGAAAATGTAGCCTCCAGAGTGCATGAAAGGTTTTTGTAAGATTTGGCCCAGTGACCTACTTTTTGACACAAAGTGCTCCATTTTCAAACTTGTCTGAGATTTTATCCAGACAAATGTGCTGACCAAGTTTCATGAGAATCAGGCTGAAAATGTGGCCTCTAGAGTGCACACAAGGTTATTCTAAGATTTGGCTCTGTACTTTTTGACTTTACATAACCCAAATTTTCCACATGCCCAAAATTTTATCAAGACAAAGATTCTGACCAAGTTTCATAAGTATGCAGATGAAAATGTGGCCTCTAGAGTGCACACAAGGTTTTTCTAAGAGTTGGCACTGTGACCTACATTTTAGCTCACCTGAGCACAAAGTGCTCAAGGTGAGCTTTTGTGATTGTGCTGTGTCAGGCGTCTGGCATCCGTCATCCGTCATGCGGTCGTCAACATTTACCTCATGTGTACTCTAGAGGCCACATTTTCAGCCAGATCCTGATGAAACTTAGCCAGAATGTTTGTCATGGAAAAATCTTAGACAAGTTTGAAATTGGCTCACATTGGGTCAAAAAGTAGGTCACAGAGCCAAATCATAGAAAAAGCCTGTGTGCACTCTAGAGGCCATATTTTCAGTCTGATATGCATGAAACATGGTCAGAATGATTGTCTGGATAAAATCTTGGACAAGTTTGAAATTGGGTCATGTCAGCTCAAAGTCAGGTCACAGGGCCAGATCTAGGAAAAACCTTGTGTGCACTCTGGAGGCCACATTTTCAGGCTGATACTCGGGAAACTTGGTCAGAATGTTTGTCTAGATAAAATCTCAGACAAGTTTGAAATTGGGTTGTATGGAGTCGAAAAGTATGTCATGGTGCCCAATCTTAGAAAAACCTTGTGTGCACTTTAGAGGTCTTATTTTCAGCCTGATATGCATGAAGCTTGGTCAGAATGTTTGTCTGGATGAAATCTTGGACAAGTTTTAAATTGGGTCAAGTGGGGTGAAAAAGAAGGTCATGGGGCCAAATCTTAGAAAACCCTGTGTGCACTCTAGAGGCCACATTTTGAGCTTGATAGTCATGAAACTTGGACAGAATGTTTACCTAGATAAAATCTTGGACAAGCTTGAATTTGGGTCATGTCAGGTCAAAAAGTAGGTCATGGGGTCAAATCTTTGAAAAACCTTGTGTGCACTCTAACGGCCACATTTTAAGCTTTATACTCATGAAACTTGTTCAGAATGTTTGTCTGGATAAAATCTCAGAAAAGAATGATATTGAGTCATGTCAGGTCAAAAAGTAGGTCACAGGGCCAAATCTTAGAAAAAACCTTGTCTGACTGTAGAGGCCACATTTTGAGCCAGATTTGAAATTCAAAAATAGGCAAAACCAGTCAAAAAGTAGGTCACTTTCACTTGTGCGTTTTACAGATCATCATGACCAGGATCTTTTTAGCCATATCAAACCTAGATGACCTAACTCAGGTAAGCATTTATGGGCCAATAGCCCTCTTGTTTACCCGTAGTGGCCTGATTTCAAACATGTTCAAGATTTTATCAAGACAAGATTCTGACCAAGTTTCATGAGTATCAGGCTAAAAATGTAGCCTCTAGGGTGGACACAAGTTTTTTGTAAGATTTGGCCTAGTGACCTAATTTTTTACCTGACATGACCCAATTTCAAATATGTCCGAAGTTTTATCCAGACAAAGATTCTGACCAAGTTTCATAAGTATCGGGCGAAAAATGTGGCCTCTCGAGTGCACACAAGGTTTTTCTAAGATTTGGCTGTGACCTACTTTTTAACCTAAAGTGACCTGATTTCAAACTTGTCCGAGATTTTATGAAGAGAAACATTCTGACCAAGTTTCATGAGTATCAGGCTGAAATGCAGCCGCTAAAGTGCACACGAGCTTTTTCTGAGATTTGGCCTACTGACCTACTTTTTCACCCAACATGACCCAATTTCAAACTTGTCCGAGATTTTATCTAGACGAACATTCTGACCAAGTTTCATGGGTATCAGGCTCAAAATGTGGCCTCTAGAGTGCACACAAGCTTTTTCTAAGATTTGGCCCTGTGACCTACTTTTTGACTTGACATGACCCAATTTCAAACTTGTCTGAGATTTTATCCAGACAAACATTCTGACCAAGTTTCATGCGTATTAGTGTCAAAATGTAACCTTAAGTGTGCACACAAGGTTTTTCTAAGATTTGGACCCATGACCTACTTTTTGACCCCAAATGACCCAATTTCAAAATTGTGTGAGATTTTATCCAGAGAAACATTCTGACCAAGTTTCATGAGGATCTGGCTAAAAATGTGGCCTCTAGAGTGCACACAAGGTAAATGTTGATGCTGCTTGGCGGACGAAGGACGCCAGACACAGCAAAGCTCACCTCGGGCAGTTTTTGCTCAGGTGAGCTAAAAACTAACCATCAGTATGGCAAAAGTTGCCATTTAAAGTTCAAAATTTATATGTCTTGTTTACGCGATTAAGTCTGCAGTTGTAATTGGATTTTCATGAAACTTACACAGTTGCTTTGTATCCCTAAACCTATTGAACCCTATTGATTTTGACAAAAATTTGACAATCAGTATGGGAAAAGTAGCCATTCAAATTTGATAATTTTCATTTCTTGTTTATGCGATAACAACTTGGCATTTGTGGTCGAATTTTCATGAAACTTGCATAGTTGCTTTAGATTATCGATAGCTTGAACCCTATTAATTTTGAAAAATATTTGACAATAAGTATGGGAAAAGGAGCCATTTTAAGTTGAAGACTTAGTATTGTTTACTCAACACAGTCCACATTATTAGTCCAGTTTTTTGAAACTTGCAGGGATTGTTTAATGCAGTGAGTACTGAAACCCTATCAAATTTGGCTGGATTCCAAACAAATGGTTTTGAGAAATTGTACTGCATTTTTTTTCCTCAAATTGTTCAATTCAACATGCCTACATGTGCTTTCTAAGTGGGTTCAAGCCCACTTGTTTGTCTTTTTCCTTTTTGTATCATGAATTCATAATGTATGCTAGAAAAAAAGCAAAATCACTGCCAGTAGAGCGATTCAGGCCGTGAAGGGCCTCTGGTTAATTTCTTTATTTTTGAAATGAAAACATCATAAGTGCTAGACACTTTCTGTCTCTAACACACACACACACACACACACACACACACACACACACATTTTTTTACCCAACCAAATATCCCACCACTCAAAAAATGTTTTTCTCCTACATGTACCCATCTTTTTTTGTTTTATATCATCAGCAGCAACTCGGCAATTTTTGTCAGCTTTCTTCTAGGAATGGTTTTATATGTGTTTTCTTTTGATGTGGAAATAAATACACTTTGATGTCTGATTTGAAAGAGCCCGCCCGGGTAACTCAAGCCAGGAAGCACACAGGTGCGTCGCTAACCGCCATGATATGACTAAAGCTGTTAAAATGGCGTTAAACTCCAATACAAACCAAACCAAACTGATTTGAAAGGAACAATTGCTGGTTACATTAGTCCTAACGACTTCATGCGAAATATGTCTAGGATAAGCATAAGTTTGCGGTCAAAACTAAAATAATTAGGAGGGTTTCATTTATTTCTTTTGATGATTATATTATTTTAGGAAAAAGACATTTACTGCCTGAGCACTTGGTCAGAAAGTATATGTATCAACTGTGCAAGTCAGTTGATCATATGCATAGGTGAGATCCTGAGTGATTTGAATGCTTCTTTGTCATTGACTCATGTGTAACCCCAATTTATGATTATGAATAACATATATAACTATAAAAAGATGGTGTTGAGTAACAGCATAAATACCTTTAGCCTGTTATAAGGCAATTCTGTTTTTTGACACTCCTGAGGCAGACATGAAAACTTTGTAATTTGAACCACATTTTGGTCATCTGCAAATTCTTTCAATATGAATAGGTGTATTTTTTTTTGTCTGGTAAATCTAGGCTACTGGAGTTACTTTAGGTTACAAATTGTTTCTTTAAATCCAATTTTTAACATTTCAAATATGGTTATTATAAATTATGTACAGTGCTACTTGCTTTAGATCAGCATGCTACATGCTTACTGTTAGTGCTACAGGCTTTTCATAGGTCAAGTGCTTCTTGCTTTTTGCAACAAATTATAAATGTCAGTTATATAACTGTTTTGTTTCTCTTTCAGAGCAAACATTTTTATGCCCTTGCCATAAAATGGGGGGAGGGGGGAGAAATATAGTGTTACCCCTGTTCGTGTGTGTTTGTATGTGTGTTTGATTGTGTTATTAGTTCAGTGAATAGTGGTGTTGGTGTCTGGCCAATAAACTCCAGGTGCATGGTCTGATTCTAAAATTATATGGCAAAAATTATTCACCATGGATAGACGATAGATGACGTGATGTGTGTAATAACCATATTGCCAGCTTAAATGTCAAGGTTACAGAACTTGGTTGAACTTTGTCAATATTTGCTACAATAAAAGTGATGACAGGTGTTCCTGTCCGGACAATAACTTCAAGGTGCATGGTCAAATACAAAAATAATGTGGCACAAATGATCACTATGGACAGACAATGTGTTGGCTGCAACAATTTCCATGTCACCAGCTCAAAGGTCAAGTCACAGGGCTTGGTTGAACTTTGTCAATAATTATTTGCTACAATTATAGTGATGACAGATGTTTCTGTTTGGCTAATAACTTCCAGATGCGTTGTTTAATTCCAAAATAATTTGGCATAAATGATTACCATTGATAGACAACATGTCAAAGTCACAGTGCATGGTTGAACTTTGTCAATACTTGCTACATTTATAGTAATAATGGTTGTTTATGTCAAGCCCACTTAGTTGGATTTTGAAATTATTTGGCACAAGAGATGACACCATGGATACATGATGTGTTGCATATAAGGATAGCATCACAAGGTTAAAACAGTTGTCAGTTGACTCTGAGTTATCTCCCATAGTTGTTGAATTTTTTGCAGGCCATAACCCACTTACCCATTGATATGTTTTCGTGATACTTCATCATGCTGTAAAGGTTATTAAGTAAGTATGTGGCATACAAAAAAAAGACAACTCTGACTCTATTTCTGAATTATCTTCCATGGTTATTAAATTCAAAACTCTTCTACAAATGAGATATTTGGTGATAAGGAAAAGGGATGCTTAGGAATGAAAAACAAGATTATCGTTCATTAAAGAATTGTAAATCTGGCTTACTCTGTTTTCAGTTATCTCCCCATTGGTATAATCTTGTGCAGGCCATACCTCTTTAACCAGTGGATTCATTTTAATGGTAGTTTGTAGACCTACTATGAACATGAAATAGGGATGTCACAGTATAAAAGGATAACTTTGACCTGAGTGTTGGAGTTATCTCCCTTACTTATACTTTGGATACAGATTATCAACAGTGCATGCAGCAGACCATGACTATTGGCTTTCGCTGTTCAAAGTGACATACTAGTAAATACAAAATTGAGTTTCTCAGACTTATGCTTCAAGAATTACTATCTTTGCAGGCAACTACCCTTATTATGCCCCTGCCATGGAATGACAGATGGGCATATAGTGTTACCCCTGTCTGTTTGTGTATATGCTCTTTGAAAGGCGGTGTTTATGTCTGTCCCTGAACTTTGATGTGCATCATTGGTTCCAAAATAATTTGGCACGAATGATTGCTATGAACCCACTTCATGTCGCGAGCAAAACCATGTTGCCAGCTTAAAGGTCAAGGTCACAGTGCTTGGCAAAAATCTTGGCATATACATGTACAGTGTGTGTGTATGTGTGTGTGTGTGTATTTTTTTTTTTTTAATGTTTTTGTCAATAAATACAGCTGTTGTGAAACCGCTTTGACTTGTCACTACTTTGTTTCCATAACTGTGTTCTGTTTTCTGATATTTGCCTTGTTTTAAACAAAGTTCAGATGACGATGTTTGTATAATAATCTTCTCGCCGTGTCCATGTTTTAGAGAGGCAAAATAAAGACACGTGATACGGAAGTAAACATCCTATAAAATCATAAATTTATCGGAGATCTATGAATAGTTCACATAAAAAGACTGAATAGTCATCAAGTGACAAGTTGAAGCGGTTGAACAATATAAGCCTTTGTTTGAGTACTGAAGTATACCATGACTGTGACCTTTGCTTGTTGCAGGGCATCTGTGTTGGTGACACATTTCTAGTTAATTTGTAAAATTTTCATTACAAAAGGATCAAAATTCAAATACATTTTATGTTTTGTGCTAAAACTTATTCTATATTCCCCATTAAATTTTTTGATCATATTTCAAAGGTACTTTCCTGCAAACACACCAAAATGAAACCATACAAAAATAGATTGTTTTCTCCATTACAGCAATACATTAACTAGATAACGGAAATCATTACCTCCTGTCAGCTACCAAACTCATGTGGAACTTTGAAAATATCCCTGTAAAATGTGGATAACCAATATGAATTTAAGTCTAATGCATGACTGTAAGTACTGTGGCTAAAGGAGAAATTTCTATCTGAACAGTCACTGTATATGTGTTGAAGCAGGTTCTTCTAAATATGCCATACTTCTATAACCATTTACTACACAAACCCTACTCCAAACAACCCATTAGGAAAAAGCCTTTTGAAAACAATGTTGCATTTTCTCCTTTTCCCACGATGTTTTTCTACCCTTCCCAAAACAAATTTCAATTATTGAGTCACGTTTATGTTGTGGTCTGCAAATGCTTTGAATTTGGAGTAGACTAAAAATTTTGTCGTTTTGAAAAGAGTTCAAAAGTGGTCTGCTGAGAGACAAACCAGCAGTCTGCAGGAGATAATGTTAATAATCCTTCCCCACACACAAAAATTTAGACTTGTCCAGAGTGAAACCATTTGCAGACAACAATTTAAATTTGGCTCCAACCATGGAATTTGTCTTTGATAGGGTAAAAAACATGGGAAAAGGAGAAAATGCTGGTTACCGGCATCTTATCCTTTCCCAGCAATGTTTTCAAAAGGCTTCTCCCAGTCTTATCATTAAAACCTGGGATTTTGTGGTAATGGGTAAAATTGAATTAATGTTTCCCATTTAACTCTTTTCCAGACAATGAAATTTCAGGGTGCTGATTGCATTTGCAGACAACAAATTTAATGTGTTTCAAATAAAACATTGTCTTTTAAGAGGTTAACACATTGTGGGAAAAGGAGTAATACTGGTTACAAGCCTTTTTTTTTTTTCTTTTTCCACAATGTTTTTAAAAGCCTTTTATGTCAGGGTTGTTAGGACAAAGGATTGAGGGGTAATGGTTTAAAGCTTTTAGTCATTTGTTTTGTTTGCAGTGCTCTTGTTCTTTTTTTTTCTAGCTGTGCCTAATGTGACAGAGATGTTTAATCAAATTGTGCATGTTTCAAATGGAGCTTTGTAGAATCAAAAGATACAAAAGAGAATTTTCACTTTTATTTATTCAGTGATTTAATTCTTTTACCAGCTGATGACAAAATTTTACACTTATACATATTGAAAGCATTTGCAGACATCAAAGCAAATGTTTCTGAAATGTTGGGATATGCCTTTGAAATAGTAGAAAGTTTTGTGAAAAAGAAGAAAATGCTGGTTAGCAGCATTTCCTGGTTTTTCCATTGTTAGCTCTACTTGCTGTAAGCCAGCAGAGCTTATGTCATGGCATAGCGCCCATCGTCCGTTCGTCTGTCCATCCGTCCGTTAGTCTTTTACCTGTATACATAATAAAGTCTGCATTTGTGATCGAATTTTCATGAAACTTGCACAGTTTCTTTATCTCATCAATAGCTTGAACCCTATTGATTTTGAAAAAAATCTGACAATCAGTGTGGGAAAAGTAGCCATTTAAAGTTCAAAATTTCAATTTCTTGTTTACGCGATAAAGTCAGCATTTGTAATTACATTTTCATGAAACTTGCACAGTTTGTTTATTTCATGAATAGCTTGAACCCTGTAGATTTTGAAAAAAATCTGACACTCAGTACGGGAAAAGTAGCCATTTGCAGTTCAAAATTTCCTTTTCTTGTTTACGCGATAATGTCAGCATTTGTAATCGGAGTTTCATAAAACTTGCACAGTGCACAGTTGCTTTGTATTATCAGCAGCTTGAAACCTCTTGATTTTGAAAAACAATTGACAATCAGTATGGAAAAAGGTAGCCATTTAAAACTGAAAATTTACAATTCTTATTCATGTGATAAGGTCGGCGTTTGTGGTTGAAATTTCATGAAACTTGCACAGTTGCTCTATATTATCAATAGCTTGAACCCTATTGATTTTGAAAAAAAAAAAAAAAAAAAAAGACAACGAATATGGGAAAAGGAGCCATTTAAAGTTGAAAATTTACATTTCTTGTTTATGCAATTAAGTCTTCATTTTTGATCCAATTCTTTTGAAACTTGCAAAGATTATTTGTTTCATCAAGGGATTGAACTGTATTAAAAATGAAGAAAATCTAGCAATCGATTTAGAAAAAGCAGCCAGTTGATGACTTAGTATTGTTTACTCAACACAGTCCACATTATTAGTCACATTTCTTTGAAAGTTACAGTGATTCTTTAAAACAATGAGTATTGAAACCCTGTCAAATTTGGCTCGATTCCAAACCATTGGTTGTGAGAAATGGTACTTCAATTTTTTTTCACTATATTCGTTCAATTCATCATGACTTCTTATGCTGTCTTACTTGGTACAAGCCCAGTTGCAACGACACCCCCCTCCATTTTTATTTATTTGTTTGCTTTTTTTCCTTTTTGCATCATGAATTCATAGCATATGCTAAGAAAAAAAAAAAAAAAAAAAAAAGCAAAATCACTGCCAGTAGAGCGCTTCAGGCCCTCAAGGGCCGCTGCTTTTCAACAAACCTCCTCTCTGCTGGTGAAAATCTGTTTTATAAAAGATTGAGGGCTTTAATCTACATTGTATCAGTTAGGGAAGTGCTTGTTGAAAGGCCCACTACTGGCCAAAATGAAACACTTTGGGGTTCATATTGCAGAAAGATTCAACTTATACCATTTAGAAGTATGGATATTACTATGGGTCTAGAAATACGTTCCAAAACAGTCTGTCACAATTCTAGTTGCTGGCAGAAAAATTAATCTTTAAAGTAGAATTAACCCATAACCTGCAAAATAATGAACCTTTCAAGCTGATAGTAAAACCCTAAATGTTGCTTTTTCAAAAATATATTTTGGGGAAAAATATCTCTGTATCAGACAGTGTATATCAAGATCAGACGGCACATTTTGTGCCGTCTGATCTTGACCTACACTGTCCGCAAAAAGTCCTTGAGTCATGCTTAGCAGTCTAAGGGTTAAAGTTGGCAAATTTTGGGCCCATAGGAGGTCCTTGGAGCTCTCTCTTTTTTTTCTGAATCCGAAGGAAGCTGTGTGGCATCCATAAGTGGGAGCATAATATCCCCTAAATCTTCAACCCTAAATTCAGAATCCTAATGAGGAAGTTGTGCCTTAAGTGCTGCATAATAATCATGAAATTCTCCCTTAAAACATGAAACCAAAAGATGAAACTGTTCCCCTAAATCTTGAATCTAAAGAAAGAGGTTGTTCCCTAAATGTTGAACCATTATGAGGAGGTAGCTATTCCCTAAATCCAGAAAGCTAGTGTGGAAGCTGTCCCCTAGATCATGTACCCAAAGGAGGAAACTTCCCTATCCTGAATCTGAGGGGGAGGTAAGCTGTCCCAGTGAATCCTAAACCTACTGTTAAACCGCAAAGCTGCCTCTCAACACCTGAACCTTTTAAGAAACCTGCCTCCTAAATTCTAGATCCAAAGAGCAAAGCTGTTCTAAATGTCTGAATTTTAGGGAGGAAGTAGCCCTCACTAAATCCTGAACCATACCTGGAGAGTAGTATCGCCCAGATCCTACAATGCCTGAAGGAGGAAGCTGTCTCCTTAAAGGGCAAATCCAAAGATTTTTTGACTTAGCTTTTTCTCCCCTTCAGTCATCTGTAAATGATGTCAGTAAAACATCTGTGCGTCATTTTCTGCAATTACTACCCGGTAACATACTATAAACCACGGTTCAATTGTCACGATGATTTACGGCCCGAAAATGGTGCATCGCTTACTTCCCCTGGTTTGCTAATCGCCCGTCCTCGTGTGACGTCATAGCGGCACTTAGTCTTCTACCTTTACATAGGGATGCGTTTATCCAAGTGTGAAACGGAAATTTACGCCTAAAAAATGGCAGTTTGTGCAGCCTTTGGCTGTAACGTCAATTCGGGAATTCATAGAATTAGTATGTTCAAATTTCCAAGAGATTTAAAAAGCAGAAAGCTATGGATTCAACGTTTAAACTTAGGTCGGACAGTAACGACGCAGTTCGTGCCAACGAATAATTCTAAACTGTGTCTGAAGCACTTTGAGGACAGTCAGTTTTTAATAAGTCCAACTCTAGCAAAGACAGTTGGTTATAGCAATTTTAGGCTACGACTGAAACCTGACGATGTGCCAACATTTTTCGAAACTAAAATCGGAGAGAGGAAAAACCCAGACACTCCGCGAGAGCCATTTCCAAAAAGAAACTTCAGCATGAGGTTTCTTGAAATGAAGATAATTTGAATTGGTATCTGTACTCTTTTATTGTTTTCTGCATTATCTTTTCATTGTGAGGAAAGGAGAAAATGCTCCTAACTAGATCTGGCAGCTTTTTTTCTGAAATGTTTTCAAATTCATGTTGTGGCGTATTTGTGTGTGACCCGTTTTCAAAAGTATTATTTCTCAAGGTTTGTGGGGTTGGGGAGATGTGCTAAAGCGTAACTCTTTACCAGAAAACGAAATTTTAGATTCATCCGATTTCAGAATTTTGCTGACAACAAATTCAATTTTGATCATATGATTTATGGTAAGTCTTTACCAGATCACAAATTATTAGACTTGCCTAAATTGAAAGCATTTGCAGACGACAAAATGAAGGTGACTAAAATGATGGTTTTTGTCGTTGGATGTATAGAAAACATTGCGAAAAAAGGAGAAAATGCTGGTTACCAACATTTTCTCGATTTCCCACTATATTTTCAAAAGCAATATTCCTAAGGGCATTTAAAAGTTGGGGTTGTGTGTTTAAGGCTTAATTGTTTTTCAGAAGATAACGATCATTGTTGGAAAAGCAGAAAATGCTGGCTACGTTTTTGGAGGGTTTTTGCCTTGCCTGTCAGGTTCCTTGAATTTGGACCCCCAATTTTTCTTAACTCTTTACCAAACAACAATATTTTAGACCTGTCCAAATTGAAAGCATTTGCAGATGACATATTAAATGTGGCTCAAAACATAAAATTTCTCTTTTAAAGGGTAAAAAACATTGTAGTAACCAGCATTTTCTTTTTTTCCCACTATTTTTTCAAAAGGCCTCTTTCTCAGGGTCGTTAAAAGTCAGGATTGTGTGGCAAAGGGTAAATGGCCTCCCAAAATTCAAATTCAATTGATTTGCCTTCTTTTATTCATTTGAAGGGAGGCCAATAAACCCCATATTAGAAAATGAATGGAAATCTCAGCACATTTGCTATCTTTTTCTCCCAACAATGATTTTCAAACTTTTTTCTTTTTAAGGGCACATGTAGTCAAAACTATGTTTGTTTGGTAAAGGGTGAACTCAGGCTCTTGCTTCAACTGGTCATGGTCATAAATGTCAATTATCACAACCAGTTAAAACAATACAGAAAATAATTACATAACACTTGCATATCTCACCCCTTTACACTGTTATGTTTGTTTGTGACAGTGTCACTGTCTTCACTTTGTTTGAAAATTGATTTGTAAACTCATTTCAAACAACCTCTGTATGTAAATGTTATGTTCGGCGTTTGAGGAAATGAATTAGACGAAAATTATTTTCCCTTGTAATAGTCTAAGCTCCGATAGGAGGCGTTTGTGTATCGCACGAGTATAACGCTCGTGCATGGGTTCTTCAATTCGGAGTTGGAACCGACTGCGACTGGACGTATTTTTTATTTTTATTTTTTTTTTCTCAGTTAAGTTAATGTAGCATGTTATGTTTACATTTTAATACCGAGTATGGTGCTTGGCGCTCAGAGCGTCGTGAGTCAAGGCGTGGCTGCCTTTAGAATTGCGAATTGCTGGGGAGGTGGCAGTTCTCATCATGGCGCATGCCAGATTGTGTTTTAGAGTACCACAACGTCGTGAGTCAAGGCGTGGCAGCCTTTAGCATTGCTGGCGAAGTGTTTAGTTCTCGTCATGGCGCTTGCCATATTGGGTTTGAGAGTGCCAGGGTGTTGTACGCTGTTCATGGCGCTTGCCATGTTTTATTTAGAAGAAACCATCGCGGGAGTACGCTGTATGTCAATGTCATGTCATAGTGCGGTTGTAAAAAGGCGGTAAATTAAACGGTCGACAGTCGGTCAACGGTTCCAATTGTTATACCAGAAAATATGTCAGTGTTGTATTTATTGTGCGAGGAGCGTGAGTTTGCAAGGGAATTCTGGTTTTTGCAAAGTATTCCCTTGTTCGCATCCATATGATATCTTCCAAACTATCGAGGCCAATCTTTTAAATTCATGTGTCAGGATGAAAATTGTGAAATTTGAACTTTTGATACTCATGCTCTCAGGTAATCAGAAAAAAATGTGCAAATGGAAAAAAATACAGATCTGCATTTTGCTGAAATTACACTTGTCACACAATCCTGCGGATTAACAACCCTAAGAAAGATGGCCTTTGAAAAACATTGTGGGAAGAGGAGAAAATGATGGTAACAAGCATTTTCTCTTTTTCTCATGATGTTTTCACCCTTTTCAAGGCAAACTCCATCATTTGAAACACAGTAAAATTGTTGTTTGCAAATGCTTTCAACTTGGACAATTTATATTTTGTAAAGTGGAAAAAAAGTTAATCAGAATGTTAATCAGAATCAAAATGTTCCTGATAAGCTTCACAAATCAATGCTTTTACTCTTTACCTCACAGTCCGGACTTTTAACCATGCTTATGGAGATGGCTTTTGAGAACATGGTTGGAAAAAGAGAAATTCCTGGAAACCAGCATTTTTTCCCCGTTTCCTACAATGCTTTCTACCCTTTTTCAGACCATTCCCATTGTCAAAGGCACATTTGTCGTCTGCAAATACTTTCAGTGTGGACAAGTCTGAAATTCTACCGTTTAGTAAAGGGAGTAAAGGGTTAGCCCTTTACCAAATTGTAAGATTTTAGAATTGTCCAAATTTTCAAAGCATTGGAATATAACAAAATATGGATCGCAATTTGTCTTTGAAAGGACAGAAAATATTGTGGATAAAGGTATGAAGCTTTTTCAAGTGTTTGAAAAGCGTTTTTCCTTGGGTTGTTGATACTGGGGAATTTGTGGTTCGTGTTAACATGAGAAGTTTTTTTTTTTATAAATGTAATGCAATGGTCAATCTGTTTGTCTGCTTGTGCATCTGTCTGCATTTCTTTGTGAATTACTTATGTCACAGTTTCATGCTTTTGAAAAGACTCCCACAAGCTTATTAGAATCTGAACTTGTGCATACTCCATTTTCTTATACCCTTTTCGTTGCCAAACGACAAAATTTTGGATTCAACCAAATTGAAAGCGTTTGCAGAAGACAAACATAGTTCAGATAACAATTTCAGTCCTTGATAGGGTAGAAAGCATTGTGGGAAAAGGAGAAAATGCTGGTTACAGCATTTTCTTTTCCTACAATGTTTTCAAAAGCCTTCTTCTTCAGGGTCGTTAAAAGCAGGGATTGTGTGGTAAAGGGTTAATTAATAGCGATACAAATCTCATTGCGAGGAAATTCGTCACGTATATATATCTCCGTCGACGTATGATTAGATGAAACAGTTGTTCCAAATATCGAAACAAATTAACAATCCAGAAATTATGAAAGTACATTAAAAATGCTTCAAAATATGAAATATTTTCATTTTTTCAATAAGCAATATTGGCCTCATCGTATCCAAATTTACCGATGCGCGATACTCGCCATGTTGAAACGTCCGCCACAAAATCGTCAATTTCATAGTCTTCGCCAAACGAAAAATACTCTCATCCTCATCCTCTGAAACTACATTATTTTCTCTACGAATTGGTACGGTCTTATGGGACCAGAATCGCCTATTTCTTCGTCTTCAGTTCTGGTCAAATCGCTATCAAACACAACGTCCATTTTGAAACAAGTACGCCTATGACGTCACAAATCATGGGACGCAACAATAAGTAAGGGAGATAAGCGATGTCGTAAAAACTAATAAGCAGAAATACAAATTGGAATAAAGTGCTTTTCCCGACTTTTTTTCTAATTACAACATTACCAGGTTACCAACTGTAAATTTTCTGAAATCTGTTGATTTGCCCTTTAATGAATCCCACATATTAAGTTTCCCCCCATTAAAAATCTGGGCTCACATTCACCAACTATTCTTAGTTTTATTTTTGGTCTTGTTCCAGATTTGGACAGTAACACAACTTCTGATTTGCTAAATCACTTGGTTTAGCCAATCAGGAGTTGAGTTGCTTTCAAATTTAGAATATTCTTGAGAATGAGAAAATGTTCTTAAGAATGGTTGATGAAAATGAATCTTGAACCCTTAAGATGATGCTGGCCCCTAAATCTTGAATCCAAAGGAAGAAGTTGTCCCGTAAATGTTAAACCCTAAAGAGGAATTTGTCCCTGAAATCCTGAATCCTGTGGGAATAGCTGTTTCTGAAATCTCGACTATATGGTGGAAGCTCTTCCCTAGATCATGTGCCCAATTGATTCTGAAATGCTAAGGGGAGGAAGTTGCCCCCTAAGGACAGAAACATAAATGTTCCCGAAATCCTGAATCCCTAACTCTAGGAGTAGAGCCCATGGTAGAAAAACTAATACTGCCTTTTGGTTAAGATGTAAACTGAACTGCCATATTAGCCGGTTTATTTTGCCCTCCAACTGCTTCTGTTCTTGTTTGTTATCATCAGAATACCAGTTATGTTAAATCATTATGCCAAGAGCAGTTAAAGAAAAATATACTTTTTTAATGCTCTGGTAATAACCAGAACGTTTTTGATCAAAATGGGGAAAAAAAACCTTTAATTCTACCTCTCTCATATTGCTGTTACAAAGATTGAATTCAATTTTAATAAATACTGTAAGTACAAGTAAATATACCACATAGAGATTCATCTAAAACAGACCGAGCTTAATACCTGTAGGGGGTAACCATTTCAGCTTGTTACACTCTTCTAGTATCTTCATTGGGGAACAAGTAAATACTGTATTATTATTATTTTTTTTTTTTTTTTTGAAATCAACCCATTAATGGGGCATTTTAACATCTGCAATTTTAGCTCACCTGAGCACAACGTGCTCAAGGTGAGCTTTTGTGGTCGTCCGATGCCCGTCATGGGTCGTGCGTCGTCCTTCGTCAACATAGAGGCCACATTTCTTACTCAATTCACGTGAAAATTGGTCAGAATGATTGTCTTGATCAAATCTCGAAGGAGTTCGAATTTGGGTCACCTGGGCTCATAAACTAGGTCACTAAGTCAAAGAAATACCTTGTGGACACTCTAGAGGCCACATTTCTTACTCAATTGACCTGAAAATTGGTCAGAATGTTTGTCTTGATGAATTCTCGGACGAGTTCGAATTTCAGTCACCTAGTGTCATAAACTAGGTCACTAGGTCAAACTAAAGAAATACCTTGTGGGCACTCTAGCGGCCACAACTCTTGCTCAATTGACCTGAAAATTGGTTAGAATGTTTGTCTTGATGATATCTCGGATGGGTCACATAGGGTCATAAACAAGTTCACTGGGTCACATTCAAGAAATACTTTGTAAACACTCTAGAGGCCACAATTCTAGCTAAATTGACCTGAAAATTGGTTTACATGTTTGACTTAATGATATCTCGGATCAATTAGAAATTGGATCATATAGGGTCATAAACTAGGTCACTAGGTCAAATTAAAGAAATGTACTGTGGGCATTCCAGAGGCCACAATTTTTGCTCAACTGACCCCAAAACTTGTCAGCATGTTTGACTTGATGATATCTTGAATGGGTTTGAAATTGGGTCACATAGTGTCATAATCTAGGTCACTAGGTCAAATTACAGAAATACCTTGTTGGCACTGTAGCGACGGCAATTCTTGCTCAATTCACCTGAACCTTGGTTAACAAGTTTGTCTTGATATCTTGGATGAGTTTGAAATATGGTCACCTAGGGTCATAAACTAGGTCACTAGGTCAAATTGAAGAAATACATTTTGGACACTCCAGAGGCCACATTTTCAGCTCAATTGACCTGACAATTGGTCAGAATGTTTTGTCTTAACTCTTTACCAAACGACGAACTTTTAGACTGGTCCAAATTGAAAGCATTTGCAGAAGACAAATAAATGGGACTGAAAATTTGAAATTTGTTATGGATAGGGAAGAAAACATTGTGGGAAAAGGAGAAAATGCTGATTGTGTGGTAAAGGGTTAATAATATCTCAGATGAGTTTTAAATTGGGTCAGTATGACCCTGGAGTGAAATTTCGCCTATTGACTCATGGCCATGATGGCCCTCTTGTTTATGTTTTAATGCCTATTCAATTGACTGAGGCTTACTTTACACATTTAAATTTAGAAAATGATTCTCTTTGCTTTTATTTAAACAAAGTAGATCTAAATGTGGATGCACAGTAATGGATGCATCAGAAAACGATTTCATGTTACAAAGAATGCTATTGTAACCTTATATTTTCTGTATATCAAAAAAAAGGTTTTATCCTCATTTCAGATGTGATATTTCTTTATTTCAGAAATGGTTATTTACCAGTGACAGAAATTGTATTTTCCGAATTTCATATAATGCATTTTCCTATTTTCTTATTTTCAGAAATGGTATTTTCCACCGGGATGTAAAGCCAGAAAATATTTTGATAAAGGTAATTTTCACTGTGTAGGACTGGAAGTGTACAGTGTTTGGGATTGTATGTGACTTGGGATTCTGTACAGTGGCGGTATGTCACTTGGATCTAAAAAAATGTGTTTCAAGCTCGTGTTTCTTTATTATACCCCCGCTAAACGAATGTTTTCGGGGGTATACTGGAATCAGCCTGTCTGTCCGTCCGTCCGTTTGTCCGCGTGTCCGTCTGTGTACAAAATACTACTAATTTTGTGTCGCAAACTCCTCCTCCAGTTTTCTTTCAATTGTATTGAAACTTTGCACATACATTCATCATATATTGAAGGTTTGCAAGACGCAATTTTCAAGTGTCAACTCCTCCTGTTTCATGAATTATCTCCCCTTGAACTTAACACTTTTTTTTCCTCTTAACATCCATCTCTGTATGAAATACTAGCAATTTTGTGTCGCAAACTCCCACAAAAGTTTTTCTGCAATTGTTTTAAAACTTTGCACATACGTTGATCATATATTGAAGGTTTTTAAAATGAAATTTAAAGCCTTATGCATCCATTCTAAAACTCCTTCACATGGCAGTTTATACATAATTATGAAGATAGACACCATTATCTGTTCCTTACCAACATTTTTAATTAAATGAGTACATTCCTGAAAAAAAAAAAAAAAAAAAAAAGCATTGGTCAATTACAGCTCTTGCTGGGGTATTAAGTCACATCCTGTGACAAGTTCTAGTTTTGATAGTTAATTTAAAATCTTCTCATCCATTTGTTCTTCTGATATACATAGAACATACCAGGCATATGAGCGTGTGATGTGTAACCTTGTAACCTCCATAGAGCAAGGGGAATGTCTATCATCTTAACAAGCAAATATTGAAATGATTTTTGACCACAAAAAGTACCTGCTTTAACGTATTAGTGCACATGAGAGTGTTCTTTCCCGATAAAAAATGTCTGTCCATGTACACATTTTCACTTTTCAAGTTTCAAGATGTGACATCAGAAGCGATAAAAATATCGAAATTCTTCAATGCTTACTAACTTTTGTACAGTGACTTGAAGAAGCAGTGTTTTAGATTTGTACAGTCACCTGAGACGACTTTGTACTGTGACTTGAATCAGTTTTAAAACTTATTTCGTTCTTATAAAAGGAATTTCGTCAGCTTTCAGCAAAATTTTGCTTGCATTGACTCAGTGTGTTGACCCACATGATGGACACAGATAGATGAAATAGATATGTAAAGTTTTGTTGCATTTCGATGACGGGATCCTGGTGGTTGAGTGGATTCAGAGTATGGCCATTTTATCGCTCCGTTTTTCAACACACCACTTTGGCCTGGAATTGAGCTAAACGAGGGGTCAGGAGGGCCCGTCCTGATCAATCGGCTGGTCATGCCAAGCTCTAGGACATTTTGATAGTTCTCATTGACTTTATTCTCTCTGTCCTTCAATGAGACCCATGTTTCTATTATCTGTTCTAATTTCCTAATATCCTAGAAAGCGATGGCTCATGGGTGACATTTGTGACTCCTAATGATTGTTTGATCTGGTAGGACTTTTTGCGGGAATACACTTGTCGAGTCTGGCCCTTTCACCTGAGTATATCACTGATGTATCTCTGTCATGTCCGTGACAGGTTTCCCCGGAGTATGTCCCCTTGTTGGGCTCCGAGGCGAGTGGGGAGCATCGGTGATGAAACATTTATCTGCACTATGACAAAAAAAAAAAAAAGCTAAGCGGACACTCTCAGATACCGATTCTCCTTCCAAACTACTATCCAATCAAACAACACATCAGACTGTTCACTTCCCTCGTTTTTACACGCCCGAAGGGTCGTATTATGTTATACCCCCGGTCGTCTGTCAGTCCATCCATCTGTCTGTCCGTCCGTCCGTTAGCAATTTCTTGTGCGGACAACTACTCCTACAGTTTCCATCGGAATTATTTGAAACTTGCCACAATGAATCTCCATGATGTCTAGTTGTGCACCTGACTCTTAGAATTTGGATCGCTGTTTGCGTTCTAAAATTATCTGCCCTTGATTTCTGAAACAACCAACTTTTCACTTTGAATTTTTGTTCAGGCCATAACTTCCATACCATAAAAGGTATCAACTTGAAACTACATGCACTGATAGAACATATTATGGAGAAAAGCAGTGCACAAGAACCGTAACTCTGCTGCTCTTGTTTTTTGAGTTATTGCCCTTTGTTGATTTTCAGTTTGAATTTTTGTCCAGGCCATAACTTCCAAACTATAAAAGCTATTATTTTGGAACTTCATACACTGATAGAACACATTATGGAGAAGTGCAGTGCACATGAACCATAACTCTGCCACCTTTATTTTTTGAGTTATTGCCCTTTGTTAATTTTCAATTTGAATTTTTGTCCAGGCCATAACTTCCAAACTTTAAAATCCATCATCTTGAAACTTCAAAGACTAATAGAACACATTATGAAGAAGTGCATTGCACATGAACCATAACTCTGCCATCCTTCTTTTTGAGTTACTGCCCTTTGTTAGTTTTCACTTTGAATTTTCGTCTGGGCCATAATTTCTAAATTATAAAAGCTATGATCTTGAACCTTCAAAGACTGATAGAACACCTTGTGGAGAAGAGCAATTCACAAAAATTGTAACTGTGCCACCCGTATTTTTTTAGTTATTGCCCTTTAATATTTTTCACATTGTTTGGGCCAGATCTTCCAAACTATAAAAGCTATCAACTTGAAACAATATACACTGATAGAACAGATTGTGGAGAAGTGCAGTAAACAAGAACCGTAACTCTGTCACCCTAAGTTTTTGAGTAATTGCCCTTTAATAACTTCATTTTGAATTTTTGTCCTGGCTACATCTTCCAAACTAGAAAAGCTATCAACTTGAAACTTCATACACTGACAGAACACATTATGGAGAAGTGTCACGCACAAGAACCATAACTCTGATACCCCTATTTTTTGAGTTATTGCCCTTTATTTATTTTTAAATTTTTACTTTGAATTTTCGTCTGGGCCATAACTTCCAAACTATAAAAGCTCTCAACTTGAAACTTCAAACACTGATAGCACACATTGTGGAGAAGTGCAGTGCACAAGAACCATAACTCTGCCACTCTTCTTTCCTGATTTATTGCCATTATTTTCTGAGTAATTTCCCTTTGATATTATTTACAGTTAGGGCCTTTCTTTCGTATGTGGAGCATTTCCTTTTTTATACGCTCGAAGGGTCGTATTATGTTATACCCCCAGTCCGTCTGTTAGCAATTTCATCTGTGCGCAACTCCTCCTACAGTTTCCATCGGAATTATTTGAAACTTGCCAGAATGAATCTTTATGATGTCTAGTTGTGCATGTGACTGTTAAAATTTGGATAGGTGTTTGCATTCTAAAATTATCAGCCCTTGATTTCTGAAATAGTCAACTTTTCACTTTAAAATTTTGTTCAGGCCGTCACTTCCATACTATAGAAGCTATCAACTCGAACCTTCATACACTGATAAAACTCATTATGAAGAAGTGCAGTTTACAAGAACAATAACTGTGCCATTCTTATTTTTTGAGTTATTGCCTTTTGTTAATTTTAAGTTTGGTCCGGGCCATAAACTATTACAGACAATCAAGACTTACTTTCTTTATCATGGAGAATAACTACTCTTCATTCACGGCCCAGCTTTCATTTCAACTCGTTTCACTGACAAGCCCCTTCGGGCGTATATGCACCGCTCTGCGAAGCTCTTGTTTGATGCTAGTAATTGAATCAAAAGACATCTTAAAACTTGTTACGAAGCTTTCTCCTTTTCTTACAGAGAAAGACTTATCTAGGTGCTAAGGCATACCCAAATCTGTAAAGAAATTAAAGAATAATACTCTTCTAGTTGAAGGCTTTTCCAAACAACAAACTTTGAACTTGATGCAGCATAACACTTTCTTTGACATTGCTGTTACTATATACCCACACAAAACTCTCAATACCTGCAAAGGAATCATCCGTTGTAAAGATTTGGCATTTTGAACATCTTTGGATAAGATCAAATTCAACATTTCTTCGCAGTCTGTCTCAGATGTCAAAAGGATTAGGTTCTTAGAAACAGCATTCGAAGATATACAGACACTTACATACTTACCTTTTCCTCACCGAATTTACCTTCATCAATTAAAATAGGCTTCCAGTCAGTTAAGGTTGAAGGCTATGTTCCAAACCTCACCTTTCCTGGTGCAAGGAAAATAGTTCAACAACGTAGGAAGGATGAACAGCGTCTATCCAGCACAGCAATCTATGTAAATGTTGCATCTGTCCAGCAGAAAGACTGCCCAAACTGCGATCTCCTCACAAAATTATTTCTGACCAAGTTCCCAGAGATGACTGAGGAGATCAAAGCCTTAACACCAAACAAGCCTCCAACACCTAGTCGGTCTGTATCTTGTAGTACTCCTACAATATCAAGTAAATCTACGCCAACAACACAATCCTCTTCTTACTCCCAACAAGCTTCCTCTTCTTCTATTCCTAATTCGAAGAGAGCAACCATCTCTTCTTCAAAACCTCTGAAAGATCCCACTGCACCATCTAAAGCAACTGATGTCGTATCTCGTCCAACCTCAGGAACATCTAAGACAGTGGCTGAACCATACTCATCTTCATCCGTAGTGTCAACTTGAAAACAATCCTCTGATGAGCTGGCATCTACATCTGTTGAAAGAAAAGGAGAAGCAACTACCGTCACAAAGGGAATTAAAAAAAATCGGAGAAAGAGGAAGAATAAGTCTAATGAACGATGCTTCGAGGAAGGGCTGAATCAACAATCATCTGATCACAGCCCAGCAGAGGTAGCCTATGTATCTAAGCCAAAAGCAGATAGCTCTCATGTGGATATCTCCAACAGATTTGAGACCTTGGAGGATATGGACACGTCTGGGCCCGTGCAAAGATACATGGAACAAAGACACAAATAGCTGGTCTAGCTCATTACCCGAGACCAAAGTCATCAAGTCACGATAAGCTTAGCTAATGCATCACACACTTACCTTTTATACTTGTTTTACATTTTTATTTGTAATAAAGTGTAATGGCTAATAAAATTATACAATGGAATTGTCGAGGCCTTAAGTCCAACTATGAAGAGATATCCCTTCTTATCAATGGTCGTAAGCCTGCAGGTCTGCTTACAAGAAACTTTCCTGAAGGAATCTGACACTGTCTCTTTCAGATGCCACTCACTTTATAATAAAATATACAAGGAGGGTGGTAAGGCCCAGGGCGGCGTGTCTGTTATTGTAAATAACAACATCCCCTATACACAAATACAGTTAAAACTCCACTCTACAAAGCTGTTCGTCTTTCCCTTCATAAAACCATTACCCTCTGCTCTATTTACCTTTCCCCAAGTTCTCCTATCAATGAAAACAAGCTCAATGATCTTATTTCACAGCTACCATCTCCTTTCATATTGGCAGGAAATTTTAATGGTCACAATATTATCTGGGGTAGCAATGATACAAATCAAAGGGGCTTACAGCTGGAGAACTTTATTTCTAATAACTCTTTATCAGTTATGAACGACAGGACTACAGAAACATATCTTCATCCAGCTACTGGGTCTTACTTTTCCCTTGACCTTTCTCTATGTAGCCCAGCTTTACTTCAGGATTTTAACTTGAAAGTGGGAGACGACCTTTGTGGAAGCGACCACTTTCCAATTTTTATTACATCTTTTGAGCCATCTACATGTGAACATCCAAGGAAATGGAAACTCACCAAAGCTAACTGGGACCCTTTTCAAGTTCTCTGTCAACAGACTATTACAAGAGATAAATTTGTAGATTGTACTGACCCTGCAGAGATATTTTTCCGGCTGCTTATTGATGCGGCAAAACAGTTAGTACCACAGACCTCGACAAAGCCAAAACGCCCAAATAAACAGTGGTTCACTGATCAATGTAAGTCGGCTAAAGAAGAAAGGAAAGAGGCTCTCAGAAAATTCAACCTGAGACCCACTCCGGAAAACCATAACCTTTTCCGTATTTTCAGGGCAAAAGCCAGACAAACCAAAAAAAGTAGTAAGCGTAAGTCTTGGAGGCATTTTGTTTCCAGACTTAATGCTAGAACGTCTACAAAAAAAAGTCTGGGACATGATCAGAAAGATTAACGGTGTGCTTCTTCGCCAATTAAACATCTTTCTACAAACAATACAGATATTGAAAACGTTAAAGATATTGCAGACACTTTAGCTGATTCTTTTGCCAAAAAGTCCTCCTCTGAAAAGTTCCAGAGGAATAAAGCCAAAGAGAAAAGAAAAGGCTGAATTTCAAGTCTAATAACCTTGAGTATTACAATAAACTGTTTTCATTCAAAGAACTTAAGTCTGCTTTAGATAAGCCCATGACTCCTCTCCAGGTCAAAACAAAATACATTATCAATTTCTAAAGCATTTACCTGATACCACCTATCAATCTTGCTTGATATTTTCAGCAGCAGCTGTATTTGGCAGAAAAAAGAAAAAAAAAAAAAAAAAAAAAAAAATGTCGGCTTCCTGACAACTCTTCAATTTTCTCTGCTGAAGTAAAGGAAATCGACCTTGCTTTGAGTCTTGCAGAGGAAAGTAGGTCTAATCGCCTTCTTCTGTTCTCAGATTCTCTCTATCTACACTCCAGGCTCTCTATAACCAGAAAATTGAAAACCCATCTATTTGTGCTGTTCTTGAGAGAATTTCTTCTCTCTCTGATACAAACAAGTCTGTATTTTGCTGGCTTCCCAGTCACATGGATATTCGAGGCAATGAAAAGGCCGATGAACTTGCCAAGTCGGCATTGTCTCTTCCCATATCTCATTTTAAAATACCTTTCACAGATTTTAAAGCATCCATTTTATCTTCCATCCAATCTCTTTGGCAATCCCAGTGGGATACAGATCATTTCAACAAACTTCATTCTGTTAAACAAATCCTTAGCAAGTGGTACCCATCTTACAGGTCCGTTCGTCGAGAAGAGGTGATAATCACAAGGCTTCCAATTGGACATTTTCGATTAACACACTCCTGGCTTTTAACCAGAGACGATGCACCATGATGTATTCAATGAATGCCTTACAGTAAAACATATTTTATTAGATTGCATTGACTTTCAGCCAGTTTGTGAGAAATACTACAATGTTGACAGTATTCACAATCTCTTTGAAACAGTCAACATTGATTCAATTATCACCTTCATCAAAGAGATTGGTCTATACAACAAGCTGTGATACTTTTTTCATTACCTTTTTAACCTGTTTTGTAAACCCATTTTTTCTACCTCTTAATCTTTTTTAATCTCCAGTTTACATCTCCTTGATGGTAGTATAGCTCTCTTGAGAGCATCTTGTCTCATTGGAGACAGGACCTCTTTAATGGGAGTGTTTTGATCCCATTGGAGGCTCCACACTTTCTCAATTTTAAGCTCTCATTTCCTTTAAGCTACTATTCAGTCTTGACTTTTTCACTTAAAAACTTTGAGTAGGCAGGGACGCCCAGCCACTCAATATTATATTTTATGAACATTTAAAGTTACAGATAAGCTTTCATCATTTACAGACCTTTTATTATCAATTTAAGACTGTTCAAATCTTTTTATCACAATCTTAACTTCATCATTCAAAACCTTTTGAGCTGATAGGGATTGCCCTGTTGCTCAATTATATCTTTTATGTATATTACAATCACACATAATCCTTCTTAATTCAACTTTTTTACTGTCAACGTGTCTCACATTTTTTTAGCTAAAAAAGTCTGCTTTAATCATTCCTTTAACACAGATATGCGCATTAATGACCGAAGCTGTCGATGCGCCACAAAACAACATTCATTCATTTAGGTGGTGGGTTCTGTAGACAAAAGAAAATGCCAGCGTACCACATGCAAATTGACATTTCTGCCGATTTTGATTGACAGGTCCTATCAGCCAATCAAAACGCAGTATAGCGCGACATGTAAACGCAAGGGTCAGACAAAGTGATAGACAATGTTATTGTTTTCTTTTTGTTTAAACCGCAGTTCTAAGACTGGATTATACAATAATTATTTCAAAATGGATTAGTTACACGTAAGAATCATGTGTTAAGGTAATTGTTAAATTATATATCTTGAAAGGAAAACTAAATTTATCCATTGCAAAAACCTAGATCTAAGTAAAATGTCGCCGGTAGATTTAACCAGGATTCCGAAAAACCAGCCAATCTACCAAACGATAGAAAAGCAGTTTTTAGCTCCACTGGCCGAAGGCCAGCCGGCTTATGTCATGGCCCGGTGTCCGTCGTGGGTCCGTCCGTCCGTTCGTCCGTGCGTGCGTCCGTCCGTCCATCCGTGCGTTAACTTTTATTTCAAACATCTTTTTCTCTGAAACTACCCATCCAATTTTCATGAAACTTCACAGAAATGATCCTGCCATGGTCCTCTTCAGAATTTCTTGAAAGAATTTGATTCCTTCAAAAACTCTGGTTGCCATGGCAACAAAACTGAAAAATATTGGAAATCTTTAAAAATCTTCTTGTCCGAAACCATAAGGCATAGGGCTACCAAATTTGGCATGTAGCTTTATGTAGTAGACCTCTATCATGTTTCTTGAAATTATAGCCCTGGGGTCAAAATTGGCTCTGCCACAGGGGTCACAAGTTTTACATAGGCTTATATATAGAAAACTTTAAAAATCTTCCTGTACCTAGCCATAAGGCCTAGAGCTACCAAATTTTGCATTTAGCTTGATCTAGTTGGGGTCTACCAAAAGTGCCCAAATTATAGTCCTAGGGTCAATTTGGCCTCATGCTGGGGGGGGGGGGGTTCACAAGATTTACATAGGCTTACATAGGGAAAACTTTTAAATCTTGGTGTACATAGCCATAAGGCTTAGGTTACCAAATTTTGCATGATTATAGCATTATCTAGTGGACAACTACAAAGAGGGCCCAAGTTACAGCCCTAGGATCAAGTTTGGCCCTGCACCAGGGGTCACAAGTTTTACATGGGTTTATGGAGTGAAAAGTTCAGAAACCGTCTTGTTACTAGCCATAAGGCCAAGAACTCCCAAATTTGGCATGTTATTCTTCTAATACACATATTCCCCATTTAGTCCGACTGTAGCCCTGGGGTCAAAGTTTTATAAGGGCTTATATAGTGAAGACTTCTCTTCATGGTTTATATTTATAAGCCAGTGGAGCGATACAGCGCCATCATGGCCCTCTTGTTTTTTTTTTTTTTTTTTTTTCCCAGTCTTTCAGGAAAGAAAGAACTGTTTTTTTTAAACTACCTGTATTGAAATATAACTGCATGTACATCTTTCAAATTCCAAACCAATACTCCTAGACAGTTGTAATCGTTACATACGAAACGAGCGACAGGAAGAAGGATATTTTATTGACAGCCACTCGTCACCCTGTTTCAAAAATAAGTCGACATTGTAAACGTCTTCATATGATCCTTGTTGTAATACTTTAGAGAGCATTCATATTTTATTCTTGTTTCATAAACCCGATTGCATGTGACTGTTAATGTCACTTTTGCCAGGTTAGAACGATTGTTTGTTTCCCAACGGTTGTTGCCTGATTGATAAATGCACGTCCATTCCAAATCAGTATAATCCTTACAATCACCCAAGTGACCAATTATAGCCCCAGTTAAAAAGTTTTTTACAATGTATATCTGTTAAAAATACGACAAATCATCTAATTGATTACTTACAATAACTACTTGATTTTCACTCAAACAGGTGTTAGAAGTGTTAATTACATCTTTACCAGACAACAAAAGAGTAGATTCGTCTGTTTTGAAAACATTTGCTGTCGACAAATTAAACGTTGCTCCAGTGACGAGATTTGTCTTTGAAAAGGTAGAAAACATCTAAGGAAAAAGAGAAAGTTTTCAAAAGTTTCCCTCTTCAAGGTCGTTAAAGCACGGGTTTGTGTGGTAAGGGGTTAAATTGTAAATCCTTTTCTCATACTGTTTACTGTCAAACGGACATGTTATATACTGACGAAATGTCTTAAAAATCTATGACCCTATTATAAGTTATGGATAATGCCGATAACAATCTACTCGCAATGTATTTTCAGTTTAAATGCTGTGATCAAACATGGAATTACGAACATATTTGCGCTATTTTCATTTTTCGATTTCTCATAAATATGACATTAATCAAAGTACTTTTTCTTGTTACTTTGTCGATTTAGTCCAAACTGAAAAGAACGTCGGGAAAAAAACTTTGGGTACTTTAATTATAGCGAAACATTAGCTGGGATAAAACTGAAATAATCTCTCTTTCTCTATGTATTCGACGCCATTTTCTGGTTTGTTTGTCGGGCCTAACGACTGAAATACCGCGTTACTAGTGTGGGCGTGCCAAACTCGCGTTTGCAGAAAGGTCAGTTTAGTAAAGTACTAATCTATATCTAATAACTGCTTATAATGTTTATTCCGGGTGTTATTTGAAGCATATGTCGATAATGACTAAGTCTTTCGTATTAAATATGCTTCATGATCACAACGTTCAACTCGGCCATCTGTTGACTGGAATCGGAGGTTTTGCCTCTCTTTTTGTGTGCTGATATTTAGAGCCAATTTGAGCACCCTTGATAAAATATAAAGAATTAAAAGAAAAAAAAAAAAAAAAAAAAAAAATGGCAGAAAAGTAAATACTTCCCCTGCTTGAGCTTATATTACAGAAAAATCCCTATAAAATCAGATTTTGGACATAATGTCATTACTTCTCAACAGATTTCAAAACGATAGTTGCATTTTTATTTTATTTATTTCTTTTTTTTTTCGAATTTTTTATTCTGTTAGCTCCACTGGCTGTACGCCAGCAGAGCTTATGTCATAGCGTGGTTTCCGTCGTCCATCTGTTAGTCTTCTTCTTGTTTACGAGATAAAAAACTGCATTTGCTGGCGGATTTTCGTGAAACGTGCACAGTTTGTTTACCTCATTAATAGCTTGAACTCCATTGATTTTGAAAAAAATCTGACAAACAGTGTGGGAAAATTAGCCATTTAAATTTTAAACTTTTCAATTTCTTGTTTACGCGTCTGCATTTGTGGTCGGATTTTCGTGAAATTTGCAGTTTGTTTATCTCATCAATAGCTTGAACCGTATTGATTTTGAAAAAAAATCTGACAAATAGTGGGGGAAAAGTAGCCATTTAAAGTTTCAAATTTGAATTTCTTGTTTACGCGATTAAGCAGAATTTCTGCTTAGATTTTTGTGACAGTTTGTTTGTCTCATAAATAGCTTTTGAAAAAAAAAAAAAAAAAAAAATCTGACAAATAGTATTAAAGTTCAAAATTTCCTGTTTACGCGATAAAGTCCACATTTGTGCTTTGATTTTCATGAAACTTGCACAGTTTGTTTATCTCATTAATAGCTTGAACCCTTGATTTTGGGAAAAAAAAGAAAAAAAAAAAAAAAAAAAAAAAAAAAAACAACTGACAATCAGTATGGAGAAAGTAGCCATTTGAATTTGAAAATTTCCATTTCTTGTTTGTAATCCGATCTTCATGAAACTTGCATAGTTGCTTTGTATCATCAACAGCTTGAACCCTATTCATTTTAAAAAAGAAATCCGACAATGAGTATGGGAAAGTAGTCATTAAAGTTGAAAATTACATTTCTTGTTTATGGGATAAAGTCAGCATTTGTGGTTAAATTTTCATGAAACTTGCACATTTGTTTTATATCATCAATAGCTTGAATCCTCTTGATTTTGAAAAAAATCTGACAATCAGTACGGGAAAAGTAGCCATTTATAGTCGAAAATACAGTGGTCAGCGTATCTGACTCATGATCTGGTGCTTGCCGGTTCGACACCCGGTTGCGACAAACTTTCTTTCTGGTGATTTTTTGCCTCTCACCTCTGATGCACCTGAGAAAAGTAGTCAGCGTCAGCTTGGAAAAAAAGTTGTGTCAGTACCGGTGTGAGAAAGCAAGGACACTTGCATCCGGTGTATTGGTGCTAGCATGATTTGGAGATCATTTAGGCATACGTTTAATGCATATTTCAAATGTTCAAACCGAGCCTATTGAAATTTAATTTCTCTATAGTACCAAATTCGACCTACTAAGTGCACTATGCGCTCAACTTTGTCGACAATGCCCGACAATTAGGGGACAAATATCCTTCCAGTTAAGCACACTTCATAATTTTCTCACTCTGTATAATGCTTGTGGCAACAATTTTCGAGGTCGCACCATGCACTAATTTACATCATAAATCAACTACAGGTGATTGAAAATTTATTATAAAATTAAAGGTGTTGATTAAATATCAATTCCAGGTAGGCTTATTAAGACGATTTTCGATATTCTAAAAAGGTAGGGTGTGCTTATTAGGGCTTTGCGCTGATAAGGTTGAATATGGTATTGTATTAGAATCATCTGAAGTTTAAGCTTGAACCAGGCAACTTCTGTTCTCGTTTAGGTGTTTGCGGTGCCACAACAAAGTTTGGTGATCTGTATCAATGCATACTTTTATGCAGAAGTATACAAGAGTTCATACTACGGAATTAGTCGCCTAAAGAACTCGAAATTTACTTCTAGTGTTGCCTTGAAATCTAAGATCTCAAGCGACTGTACAACCGCTTAACAAGTGACTGTACAAATGTCTTTTTTCAATGTGCCATTTTAAACGAAGAATAAGGATGATTGTAGTCGACTTTGTTACCAAACCTTGTTTTCACAAAAATATGAATAAAGAATCTATTTATACATTTTCTTTTCAGAAAACAGGTTTTTAATGCCGAGTAATCGAATAAATGGCGTTGTTCTGGGACAAAATTATCTGTATTTTTAGTATGGTCAAATGATCAAGACATCCCTGTTGCTATAAGGAAGATTCACAGCTCACATACGTGTTCCTGATATAGTCTATAAATAACAGACAAATAACTGGATATAAAGATTTTATAATAACTATCAAAATAAATGAAAAAATACCAACTTGACTTGGCGTGTGTACACAGTTTTTCACATCCAAGTGACAGAACGCCACTGTGCAGAATCCCAAGTCACATACAATCTCAAGCACTATACACTTCTAGTTCTACACTGTGATTTCTAACTTTGAAATATTCCAAACTTGTAGAAACTGAATGTCCACATATTTTTGCGATGCAGATTGCTTTCACTTCTTTAATGTAAGGGGTTGTAGAACGTGACATTTTATATGCATCACATAGGAGTATATACGAGTATGAATAAGATTTATAGCCTTATTCATATATACTCCCATGTGATGTTATTCTTGTTTCTTGTGTGTGTATATATATATAGAGAGAGAGAGAGCGAGAGAAAGAGAGAGAGAGTGAGTGTATGTGTGTCACTGTGTGAAAAGGAGGCTTAATGACATTGAGATGACGTCGAGAAAATCGCGTTTAAAGTGACGTCAACATTTTTAGCTCAACTGAGCACAAAGTGCTCATGGTGAGCTATTGTGATCGTGCTGTGTCCGTCGTCCGTCGTGCGGTGTGCGTCGTCCGTCGTCATCTTTTTACCTTGTGTACGCTCTAGAGACCACATTTTCAGTCCGATCCTCATGAAACTTGGTCAGAATGTTTGTCTTGATAAAATCTCGGACGAGTTTGAAATTGGGTCATGTGGGGTCAAAAACTAGGTGACTAGGTCAAATCTTAAAAAAACCTTGTGTACGCTCTAGAGGCCACATTTTCAGTCCGATCCTCATGAAACTTTGTCAGAATGTTTGTCTTGATAAGATCTCGGACGAGTTTGAAATTGGGTCATGTGAGGTCAAAAACTAGGTCACTAGATTGAAATCTTAGAAAAACCTTGTGCACGCTGTAGAGGCCACATTTTCAGTCAGATACTTATGAAACTTAGTCAGAATGTTTGTCTTGATAAAATCTCGGATGAGTTTGAAATTGGGTCGTGTGGGGTCAAAAACTACGTCACTAGGTCAAATCTTAGAAAAACCTTGTTTGCACTCTATAGGCCAAATTTTCAGTCAGATACTTGTGGAACTTGATCAGAATGTTTGTCTTGATAAATTGTTGAACAAGTTCGAAATTGGGTCATGTGGGGTCAAAAACAAGGTCACTAGGTCAAATCTTAGAAAAATCTTGTGTGGGCTGTAGAGGCCACATTTTCAGTCAGATACTTGTGAAACTTGCTCAGAGTGTTTGTCTTCATAAAATCTAGTTCGAGTTTGAAATTGGGTCATGCAGGGTCAAAAACTAGGTCAGTAGGTCAAATCTTAGAAAAACTTTGTGTGCGCTCTATAGGCCACATTTTCAGTCCCATACTAATGAAACTTAGTCAGAATCTTTGTCTTGATGATATCTTGGAAGAGTTTGAAACTGGGTCACCTCAGTTCAAAAAATAGGTCACCAGGTCAAATCTTAGGAAAACCTTGTGTGGGCTCTAAAGGATATATTTTCAGTCCGATGCTCATGAAACTTGGTCAGAATGTTTGTCTTGATAAAAACTTGGATGACTTTGAAATTGGGTCATCTGGGGTCTTAAAGTAGGTCACTAGGTCAAATTAAAGAAATACCTTGTGGACACACTAAAGACCACATTTTTTGCTCAATTGACTTGAAAAATTGGTCAGAATGTTTGTCTTAATTAAATCTCGGGTGAGTTTGAAATTGGGTCACCTGGGGTCATAAACTAGGTCACTACGTCGAATCAAAGAAATACCATGTGAACATTCTAGAGGCCACATTGTTTGCTCAATTGACTTGAAAATTGTTCAGAATGTTTGTCTTAATTAAATCTCGGACGAGTTGGGGTTATAAACTAGGTCACTACGTCAAATTAAAGAAGTACCTCGTGGGCACTCTAGAGGCCACATTTATTGCTCAATTGACCCGAAAATCGGTCAGAATGTTTGTCTTGATGAAATCTTGGATAACTTCAAAATTGGGTCACCTGGGGACATAATCTAAGTCACTAGGTCAAATTAAAGATATACCTTGTGGGCAATCTAGAGGCCACATTTATCGCTAAATTGTCTTGAAAATTGGTCAGAATCTTTGTCTAAATAAAATCTCGGATGAGTTTGAATTTGGGATACCTTGGGTCATAAACTAGGTCACAAGGTCAAATTAAAGAAATACCTTGTGGGCACTTTAGAGGCCACATTTATTGCTGAATTGACTTAAAAATTGGTCAGAATGTTTTTCTTGATGAAATTTCAGATGAGTTTGAATTTTGGTCACCTTGGGTCATAAACTAGGTCACTAGGTCAACTAAAAGAATTTTTTGTGGGCGCTCTAGAGGCTACAATTCTTACTCAATTGACCTAAAAATTGATCAGCACGTTTGTCCTGATAAAATCTTGGATGAGTTCAGAATTGGGTCGCATGGGGTCATAAACTAGGTCACTAGGTCAGATTTAAAGAAATACCTTGTGGGCGCTCTAGTGGCCACAATCCTTGCTCAATTGCCCAGAAAATTGGTCAGCGTGTTTGTCTTGATAATATCTCGGATGAGTTTGAAATATAGGGTCATAAACTAGGTCACTAGGTCAAATTGAAGAAATACATTTTGGACACTACGGAGGCCACAGACCTGACAATTGGTCAGAATGTTTGTCTTAATAATATCTCAGATGAGTTCTAAATTGAGTCATTATGACCCTGGAGTGAAATTTCGCCTATTGACTCAGGTGAGCGATCCAGGGCCATCATGGCCCTCTTGTTGTTGTTTACCTGTGTTTTTTATGAGAGCGCATCATTTCAAAACATGGCTACTTGTTTTGACGAGACTCTAGGTCTATTTAACAGTACAAACACGGTAACTAGATCATACTACGTGTGTTCTTTAATCCCAGATTTTCAATCGGGCATCGACAGTGAAATTGAGGTTCGAAGATTTGTGCGTATTGTCTTAATCTGTTCCATATCCGTCCTTTAGAAATATCGGGAGGCTTAGTGCCATGTTTTTTAGTTATTGATCTCCCTCAGAGTTTGAATGTAAAAACAAGGGTCCCTATAAACTTAGAAACGGAACCGAAACAATACGCAACGAAATGGAACGAAATGAAACGAGACCCAACAAAACGAAACGAAATATAACGAAATGAAATAGAACGAAATCTAGCAAAGTGATTTTTATTTTACTATTTTTTCTCAATTTATCGTATATCTTTTGTATCATTTCTTATTGCTTTATCCCACGTTTTATGTGGAGAGCACACAGAAACAATTGCTGAAAGTTCGCGTCATCTTAAGCGTGGTTTGCGGGTTTGAAAAATCTAGTCAGAATCAGAATTAGTCGATCTAAACGACAATCCTTTACTAGGACCCGTGTTTCGGATAGTTGCACGAACTCCAACATATTTAATGCAAGATTTTGGATAAAAATGAAATTTTATTTTCTTTATATTCTGTTCTTCTTTCATTTTGGTACCGAGCCCCTGTAACTCAGTTGGTAGCGTACAGTACTAGAGAACAGGGGGTCGCTGGTTCGATCCCCGGCTCGGCCAATTTCTTTCCGAGAATTGATGATAGCCATTGCGACGGGATTCACTCTTCTCTCACTGCTGACCATTGTTTCGCCCAAGGTTACGTGGGTAAGCAGCTAGTGGCTTGGAAAGAATGTTGTGCGTATTACTGTCAAAAGAAACTCCATGAAAGCATGGATAGGTGCACTGGCCGCTGCGATATAAGAGAGATATTGTTGAAAACGGCCTTTAACGCCATGCAATTAATGATTTGGTGCCGGTGTAATGCAGAGAAATGACCCTCCCCTACAAAATGACCCATGGGTCATTTCACTACGTAGAGGAATGACCCGGGTCATTATTCTACGTAGAGAAATGACCCCAGACGGGGTCGCCCTGTTCCTACTTTTTTACTACTTTTTTTTCCAAAATATACCTACTATTCCTACTTTTTTGATGAAGGTAAAAAAGTGTTTCTTTCAAAAGATGTAGTATGTTGCAGAATGAAAGGGTTGCATATTCTGCTAATACAGAGTCTTTTAATATGCTACTGTTTATCTCTTATGTAAGCTGCGTGGTGTCTTCTGGGAAATATGTCTCAGCCACTGGCCATTCATACCTAATAAGTTGACAGCCGCCTATACAGTAAGAGTTAAGAGCCACCTGAAATTAGACAGCCTGTATATCTTGTGACTGGAGTTTTTATTCCCCATGTGGAGTGGCAAAATTTAATAGCACTTGCACTGTCTGTCTGTTCTTCTTGCTTTGTCCTCACAACCACGCCTTCAATTCTTAAATGATTTTCAGCAAACTGTCTCAGAATGATCAATATTAAGTTCTATAGAGCATCTAAACTAGGGCTAATTTGATTGGCTCATATTCGAAGCAGTTACTGTCTTTTTTTTTTAAATTCTAATACTTATTGCTTCTATCCTTGCAGCTACTCCTGTTTTTGTTACAGGAGTTATGTTATTTTCACAGAATGATCAATATCTAGTGTTGAAGCGCCTAATTTCAATTTTTCTTCTATTCAGTCGTATTTGGGAGCCTGTTTGAAAATTTTAGATCTCAATGCTTTTGTCTTTGCAACCCCTCTTGCAATTCTGATGTGATTTTCACCGTACATGTACTTTGGCAGAATGATTGGTATCATGTGCTGTAGCGCATATTCACATGCATCTCTCATTAAGTCATTTTAGCAGAGTAATTTCTCTTTATTAGTCCCCTACCGGCGAAGCCGAAGGGGACTTTAGGTTTGCACTCCGTCCGTCCGTCCGTCCGTCCGTCTGACCGTCTGTCCATCTGTCCGTCTGTCCGTCAGTCCGGCAATTCAGTTTTCCGGACTTTTTTTCTAAACGCTGGTACATATTGAGCTGAGTTTTGGTGTGTAAGTCACCAACCATCACTTACAGATCAGCTTCGACTTTCGTTCCGGTCCACTGGTTTTTCACGGATTTGCAGGCCTTGGACTTATAAAATTTCACTGATAAATCAGTTTTCCGGACTTTTTTCCTAAACGCTGGTAGATATTGATCTCAGATTTGCTGTGTAACTCAACCACCATGACTTACAGATCAAATGCGACTTTCGTTCCGGTCCACTGGTTTTTCACGGATTTACGGGCCTTGGACTTACAAAATTTCACTGATAAATCAGTTTTCCGGACTTTTTTCCTAAACGCTGGTAGGTATTGATCTCAGATTTGCTGTGTAACTCAACCACCATGACTTACAGATCAAGTGCGACTTTCGTTCCGGTCCACTGGTTTTTCACGGATTTACGGGCCTTGGACTTACAAAATTTCACTGATAAATCAGTTTTCCGGACTTTTTTTTCTAAATGCTGGTAGATATTCACCTGACTTTTGCTGTGTAAGTCAACCACCATGACTTACAGATCAAGTTCGAGTTTCGTCCCGCTCCACTGCTTTTTCACGCATTTACGGGCCTTGGACTTACAAAATTTCACTGATAAAACATTTTTCCGCACTTTTTTTCTAAACGCTGCTACATATAGAGCTGATTTTTGGTGTGTACATCAACCACCATGACTTACACATCAAGTTCGAGTTTTTTCCCGCTCCACTGCTTTTTCACGCATTTACTGGCCTTGGACTTACAAAATTTCACTGATAAAACATTTTTCCGCACTTTTTTTTCTAAACGCTGCTACATATAGAGCTGATTTTTGGTGTGTACATCAACCACCATGACTTACACATCAAGTTCGAGTTTTTTCCCGCTCCACTGCTTTTTCACGCATTTACTGGCCTTGGACTTACAAAATTTCACTGATAAAACATTTTTCCGCACTTTTTTTTCTAAACGCTGCTACATATAGAGCTGATTTTTGGTGTGTACATCAACCACCATGACTTACACATCAAGTTCGAGTTTCGTCCCGCTCCACTGCTTTTTCACGCATTTACTGGCCTTGGACTTAAAAAATTTCGCTGACATGCCAGCGATACATACGGCCGGTAGGGGACTGTGTATTGGTATGCAATACTATCAGAATGCTTGTTTAATTTTACCTCTTAATGCTTTTGTCCTCACAGCACCTATAAGGCTACCAGAATTTGCATGTAGCTTCATCTAATAGATCTCTACCAAAATTCTTCAAATTATAGCCCTGGGTCCAAATTGGCCCATTCAATGGTCGTAAGTTTTACATTGGCTTGTATGGTGTGAAACTCAAAAAATTTTCCTGTTCCTAAACATTATAGCTTAGGGCTAGAAAATTTAGCATGTAACTTTACCTAGTGCACTTCTCTTAAGAATGTTCAAATTGTAGCCCTGGGGTCAAAATTGGTCCCATCCTAGGGGTCGCAGGTTTTATATATGCTGATTTTGTGATTTAAAAAAAAAAATCTTATTGTTCCTTAAAAAAAAGACTAGGGCTATAAAATTTTGCATGCAATTTCATCTGTTTAAAAAACCAAATTATAGCCCTAGGGTGAAAATTGGTCCTGCCGTGGGTGTCACAAGTTTAACATTGGCTTATATTGTGAAAACTTTGAAAATCTTCTTGTTCCTCATCGTGAGAGCTAGAGCTGTTATATTCTGTACGTGTTATCATCTAGTATGCTCCTACCAAGATTGTTTAACCCTTTACAACACAATCCCGAGTTTTAACGACCATGAGAAAGAAAGCTTTTGAAAACAATGTGTGAAAAGGAGAAAATGCTGGTAACCAGCATTTTCTCCTTTTCACACAATGTTTTCTAGCCCCCCATAAAAAAAAAAAAAAAAAAAAAAAAAAAAACATTTTGAACAACATTTATTTTGTTGTCTGCAAATGCTTTGAATTTGGACAAGTCAAACGGTTTGTCGTGTGGTAAAGAGTTAAATTACAGCCAGGAGGTAAAAAAAATTGGCCCCAGCCTTGGAGTGTCAAGTTCAACTTATGCTTATTGTAGTGAAAAGTTTAAAAATCTTCCTGTTCCTATTATAAATCTTACATCTACCAAATTTGGCACTTAGCTTCATCTAATGGACCATTTCAAGTTTGATTAAAATTTAGTCCTTGAACCTCTACCAAGATTCAACTAATTATAGCTCTTCAGTCATAAACGGCCAGGGGGTTGCGACTTTCATGCAGGTTTTTAAACTTGTTCCAAACCATGTGGCCCAGGATCGAACTGTTTTGTATGTAGCATGATGTTGGAGACCTTTGTGAAGATTGTTTAAATTATTGTATTGGGTCAAAAATTGATCCCATGGAAGGAGGTGGCCACAAATTGTTTTGTGATGAGAGATTGAAGGCCATTCTTAATTTTTGGTACTTTGTAAAAGTTCATAGCTATGTGGTAGGAATGATACTGGATAAAAATTGCCTGCATTCATTAGGATCATCTTGGATGAATGTTAAAAAGGGACAAGACTTTTTAGAGGGCTGCCGCAGTATGGATTTTTACCAGTTTGATGACTGTTTATGCCAATTATGTGTATGGCATAAGCAATTCATTAGACAGTGGAGCATTACAGGGCAATTCTGGCCCTCTGGCTCTCTTGTTTCATCAAAATATCTCATGGTGATCATTACTAAGTGCTGGTACACATACTCTCAAGCTTTTATTTTCTGCGTCGATTTTGTCCTTTGTTTGATTTCACTTTACAGTGTTTCTGTGTAATTCCTCCTTTAGTTTTACATGTCATTTGTTTTCTAAAATTTGAAAATTAATTATTATTGAGTGCCACAGCAGACACTCTCATCTTTTAGTACTTGATTATTTTTGAGGCAGTTATTCATTTATTCATTTTTTAAGCAAAATCAAAAGCTGTCAGAAGATTTTCCCTTGATCTTATACATAGCTTTATTTTTCCAATTGATGAATTTGATGTTAGACAAATTCGGTAGAAATTATAATTGTTTTAGGGTCTTGATTTTGTAAAGATTCTGGAAGTCTTTGGTTCCATCAAAAAACTGTTTATAACCAGGTCAAAACCAAATTTTGTACATGGTTTATTATCATAGAGAGACTTATGAGTTACCCATTTGTTAAAATCAGTTGAATGTTAAAATTGAGGTATTTAGAAATTCTTTGGCTTGTGTCAAATTACTCTAATGCTTATCAGAAAGTTGGAGCCAGCTTCTGATGCAGTTGAAAAACCGAATGAATGGAAGACATAATTCAAAACTTACAGTACCGGTATTATGTTTTGCCATGCATTAATGACTGGCTGCCATCTAGGGGCTTAGTGTTTCTTCAGACACATCTTGTTCTGAACTGTTCTGCAGCGTTAAATTGAGTTTTTATACAAGATTTGATCAAACGTTTGTTAAATTAATTCCTACTTTATACCATGAAATTCCTACTTTTTATCATAGAATTCCTACTTTTTTCCCACTTCTTCCTTGAAATCACTCCTACTTTTTTCCTACTTTTTCATGATAAGCCACTTGTAAGCCTGTATATGCTGAAACCCCCTGCCCCCCCAAAAAAGAAACTTTCGTAAAGTATGTGCAACATTTTCAAGGTTACTTTGAGACGTACATACATACGTCATATATACACGTGTGGCAATTTTTAAAAACCTTTATTGTTCGAAAAATTGGTCAGATAATCCCTAGCTAAAAGACCTGTCGGCTATTTAAAGCAAAGTCCGAGTTTTGGTGCATGTAAGGGATGGACATATCCGGTCCACGTATTGATCAGAGATATCAATGTCAAGACTGAAAGAAAATTTACCAGAAAGAGTCGTAGACCTGTATGCTGGAGGCTTGCTCTCCTACTACAGAGGTTGCAGTTCATGTTGGTGCATTCGCGCAAGCAGTCAGCTGCCTTATTCGGCGATATAAGCAAACCTGGAGTGCACAAGACTTACGCGTAGCAGCAGACCGCGTGTCACGACTCGCCCCTTAATCGTTTAGCTGATAACGTTCTGCACAGACGTCGCCCGTAGGTCCGCTCGGTTCTGACGCGCCGCCATCGCAGTTATAGGTAGCAATTGTCTTTGGGACACATAAACTGGACAAGACAGCGTTGGCGGACAATTGTTGTTTTCTGATGAGTCGAAGTTTCTGTTCTCTCGAGCTAATGGCCGTGTACAAAAGTTCCGATGCAGGAATGAATGTTATCCTGACTAATAATACAAAAGGAAGTGAAACTCATAAAAAAATGAAACATGTTCAAACATAGCGTATAAAATAACAATGTATAGTTCAGTACATATTACTAGACAGTTTGTATAGTCTGTTAGTGTTTAAAATTATCTCTAAATAACAACCATCTAATCAAAAACCTCGCTGAAGAAAATTCTTTGGGCCCAATAACTCTCAAAACGGTGTTTTTACAATCCTGAGGTAAAAGACTTTTGAAAACAGTGTGAAAAATGGAGACAATGCTCATCACAATCAATTTCTCCTTTTCCCTCAATGTTTTCTATCCTATTAATATACTATTCACCATTTTTACCTCATTTCAGACTGTCGTTGGCAAGCTTTTTTCATTTGTGGACAGTCCAAATTTTTTCCTCTATTAATCCATTACTAAATGGCAAAATTTTAGATTTGTCGAAATTGAAAGTATTTGCACACGACAAACTGGATGTTACAAAAAAAAAAAAAAAAAAAACTACTTAAATTCCTCTTTGATAGAGTAAAACACATTGTGGGAAAAGGATAAAATGCTGTTTACCACGATTTTCTCCTTCTCCCACGATGTTTTCAAAAGCCTCCTTTTCCAGGGTCGTTAAAACTCGGGATTGTGTGGTAAAGAGTTAAAGGGTTAAATTGATCGATTGATTGTATGATGTTTAGCACCGTTTTCTTTCTGCAGTTTCTTTACTGGTACCACTGGTGGGTGGGGTAAAGCGCTCAAAATTACCGTCATCTTTAGAAGAATCTGGTTTCCGAGAAAGTTGATACGGTTTCAATGCGTCCTGTATTCTTCTGGTCCTTTCTCCATCAGACCTTTTCGCAAAATGACCGTTTATTCGATATCGTTGACTCATTATTTGTTTGGTGGCGTTCCGTATCCAAAATTCAGAATACTTATCCGAATACTATACAACTACCGTCTTCGTGAAGAGTTACTATCGGTGATTATCTCCCTTGCAAGCGCGTAACGGGTGCGCAGAAATTACTACCGAGAACATCATTAAGATTTTTTCATTTTCTGCAAGGGAGAGGCTATTGTCGCCAAAAAGGACAGTTTCAGTATTAAATGCAGATATTTCGCTTAAACATTGCCTGAATACTGTCCTGATATTAGGATAATATCTGCTATCAAAGAAGTAGTGTTTGTTAGGTTCTATTTCCCCGCAACAACAAAGAGGAGTTCAACAATATTTTTCAAGGGAAAAAAAAAAAAAAAAATAGTGGGGGGAGGGGATTTTGTTTTAAAAAACTACACTTAAATCTACATGTAAGTCGAGCATGCATAACCTGCAGTTTTCTATCCCTGTGAAAGAAAGGGTTGTAGGGAATTAGTTTATCTATATTCAACATACGTTGAAAACATGAGAGAGAGAGAGAGAGAGAGAGAGAGACTGTTTCTCTCGTACCTTGTGGCAAAGGGTTCCATGCATTTACAACTGAAGGTAGAAAAGATTTCATGTAAAGGTTAGTTCTACTAACGATCTTTGCCAAATCGTTCGAATTAAGAAGATTGTAGGTTGTATTACTTCCAATATTGGTTGGTACAGGAGAGCAAAAGTAGTTTGGAACTAGACCATTTACCGTTTTGAAAAACAAAAAGAGTTTATGTTTGTGCCTGCGCTCTCTTAGTGTCTCCCAACCTGATTCTCTTGTAAGGTCTGCAACAGACACGAGTTTAGTACATCCTGTGACAATCCTGGCTGCCTCATTTGGAATCTTGTCAAGTTCTTACTTTCGGTGTTCATACCTGTACATGTTATCCCAAATGATATCTCCATAATAAGTCTGTATACCTTCCAAGCTACCGGCTGCTTTCCCCAATACGAAACAATGATCAGCGATGAGAGAGGAATGAATGCTGTAGCATTGACTATCACTATCATCAGTGCTTGGAAAGAAGTTCGCCGAGCTAGGGATCCGAACTAGAAAACACCTGATATCAAATCCTGTAAGCTACCGACTGGGCCACTGTGCTCGATGATTTTTATTAGTTAAAAGAACCGAGTTTGCTGAACATCGATACAGACTGAACATTTCAAATACAATTGATAAATGTCTGCCTCTTCATTGTTCCTTTTTTGTGACAATTCCAACATTAAAAAAAAAAAATATTTTTTCATCCACTTCTCTGACTAATTTTTCTTATGCCACGTTCATTCTCTAGATACCGGCCCCAAAAAAGCATTGGGATTTAGACCATGTATTCAATAACACATTTTTTGCGTTTTATTTAAAATACACTTGTCAAGACAATGTGTATATTTTCGTTAAGTTAACATTTTATTTCGGCAGTGGACGCCATGTCTGCTAAAACATACCGACAGATAAGACATACTTTTTCGACGTCCATTTTACATTATTAGTACAAGAAACCGCAACTTTTAGAAATGTCAAGTCAAACAATTCATTGATGAATTAAATGCATCTCAAGCAACAGAAATCGCAGAAATGAAAACGGTGTTGTGTCCATTTCATGTGGTGCCCGATTTGTTTTAGACAAATATATTTTCTTTTCAAGTGTTTATTGCTTATACGATAATAAAGCACTGTACAAACGATATTTCATTCAAGATTGTAAGATAAGATATATATATACTTTTTAATGTAATTGATACGCGTAAGTTTCTAGTTAAACATGTAGTAGTATTAAATGCAAATGTCCAAATGTGAAAATGTAGGCTAACTTCTTTTTGCTTGTTATTGGGGGGTGCTAGAGTTCATTCTGCCGATTTCATCATCTGTGGTCATATCACAGCGATCATTGCACCTATTCGTGCTTACCCACACCAGAAATCGCACAACATTCTTTTCAACCGTTTACTTCTTTACCACTTACATCAGAAATACATCAGAAATGAAAGGCGAATAAAAATCATAATAGGAGGAAGCATTTTGCAGATGTAACATATCTTTCGCGATCGAATTTAAAAACTCTTTTTTCGCATTTATCAGTTATAAGGTCAACAACAGGATAAATTAACAAAAAGACCTTTATTGAAACTTCGAAAGTGGAAACCCGGCTGGGGAAGCTCAGTGGATAGCTTATCGGACACATGATCTGGAGCTCACATGTTCGATAGCCCGTCTGGGCGAACTTCTTTCCGGCGACTTTAATACGCTTCCTACCCTTGATGGATTTACGGCAGTAGTCTGGTTTTAGATCTGTCCTATATGGTGAGACTTTATCGGCAAAACGAACTGTGAAATCAGTATGTTTGGGTGGTAACACTGGCGGGAAAATTACATTTATCATTCATTTAGTAGTTTAGTGTTAATAATACGGCAATGTAGGAGTATTTTTAATGCACCTTCTTTAACAATTTTGCATGAAATCTTTTTTGCAAGAACTCCATCTGAAATACTATGCTGTTCAACGTAAATATAAGCAAGTGATTTGGGTAAAAAGTAACTACATGAAGCAGAGTAAGAAAAACAACGTCATAAACGTCTGTTAAAAAATTGATGTTCTCCTTACTGGGTATGCTTACAATTCTGTCGATATCTCCACTTTTTGATAAGTTAGCAATATTTTACTTTCGGATTCTGAGATCAAAATAAATGCACTTAAAGAAATCTGGGGAAAAAAAAAAAAAATGCTAATTGTAAATTTGAAATTTGAAGACTAACCCTTCTGATTGGTGGAGAACTGATCAGAATCATTTCAATCTACATCTTTCACACACTGATCGTGCTTCTTGACAAACAAATATTATTATGATATATTCCACAAAATACTGTTTTCAACAAAATAGATAATACTATTGGAAAAGGGTTCATAGCCAACTTTCGCGGAAATGTAAAAATCGATATCTGCCTATTTTACCTGAAATTATTTATATAGAATTATGAAGGGCCCTGGTAGATAAACGTTTATAACTTCATCAGTTTTTAGAATTGAACATTATCTCAAGTGAGGTAAGAATTCAATTTATGCTCTTTCAAATGAACTAAGTTTCATAAATATCAAAAAAGAAACTTTTGGTCCTTTTTTAACTTTAAAATTGCAGGTATGGTTTATATAGAATATAGTGGAAAAATGCATTTTCCGAAAGTAAAAAATGAAATATTTGTTGAATTTTCTTTTCTTGTGTTGAAATGCCAAAATCATCTTAAGTGAGGTCAGAAAGTTCATTTATTGCTCTTTATGTTGGTATAAATTTGAGTCATTTACAAAAATAAGCTTTTGGTCCTTTTTACAGTTTTTTAATACCCCTATCCTGTTTTTTACTTTTTTCGGGATTGTTCGGATTGTGCTGGAGTTTCCCGATGATAGCCGAGTCTCACTGTTAGATAAGCCGGGTTTTTTTTTTACTGTGTTACGTAATGTTATTGTACCGGTCACATCATACGAAATCTTGCCGGCCAGCTGTTATGCTTTCATCGCGACCGAAATTTGCGATAAAGTACCAGTAAGCCCTTGTAGGCTCATGAAACATCACGGGGAAAAAGTATTGTTTTGAAATTTGCTTTGTGGGGAAAGATAATACTTAAACCTTTACCTCGCAGTCCACAGTTTTAACGATCCTGAGGTAGAAGGCTTTTGAGAACATTGAGGGAAAAGGTGAACATGCTGATCACCATCATTTCCCCTTTTGGCCCTTTTAAATACAAATTCCATCTTTTTACCACATTTTATTTGTCTTACATAATATGAAAATGATTTCACTTTAGACATGTCTAAAATGTATCATTCCGTAAAAAGTAAATAAAAAATATTTAATAACCAACTACATGTACTGTACAAATACGACTTGGATTAACGACCCTACAGTTGATTGCTTAGGAAAAATTATTGAAACCGGTGCACTAATTTTTGGCAAGTTATGTGTTGCTTTTCCCAAAGTGTTGGTTTTCTCAAACTCAAACAGATTAGCCTTTGCCTGATTTTTTTCCTTTTGTATTACATGTATTATTGTTAGTTCGTAAGAATTAGCCCATACTGTAAAGAGCTAATTGTAGACTATTCCATATTTAAAACAACGCAAACCTATAAAATGAATCCCCCAAAAAAGATTGTACCAATAGTTTAAAATTTATACATATAAAATAATGGGAAAAAGAATAATACAACGATTTCTCCTGTACCAGTGACTAATAAAGTTAGCTGCTGCATTACTAACAACTATATGTCAGTTTCATGAGATTGTGTTATCTAAGCATTACGCATGATGAATACTTCGTATAACTGTGTCTAGGCTAAGTGTTTTACGCCGCTTTCAACATTATTTCAGTCATATCACGGCGAGAGCTCACATATTCATGTATTTCCTGGGTTTCACCAGTACTAGGCTAGGACTCTAAAGTGTCTTGCCCAAGGACACCCCCACGAAAAACCCAGTGGATCGAGTGAGGCTCGAACCCGGGGCCTCCAGGTCACGAGTCCTACACTTTACCACTGAGCCACGCAGGACCCCTATGTGTCTAGGCAAAAACTGTTCTAGGAGTTCTGAATTTTTTAACTACTCGTATAAATGGCTGCGACAAAACATCTCAGCCTATCATATGGGTAGTGCTGAGGTTTAGAATTTAACAAAAAAAAAAAAGTGTTTAGAATGGTTTGAAAAAATCAAAGTACTGAAAGTACTGACAGACTAGCGAATTTAATTGATTGATTGATTGATTGCATGGTGTTTATCCCTGTTTTCAACATTATTTCAGTTATTTAGCGGTGGCCAGTGCACATATCCATGCTTTCCTGGTGTTTCGTTTACCAGTACTCCTTACAATATTCTTTCCAAGCCACTGGCTACTTTCCCACATAACCATCGACGAAACGTGAGAGATAAATGAATCCTGTCGCAATGACCATCATCAATCGTCGGAAAGAAATTTTCCGAATCAGGGATCGAACCAGCGACCTCCTGTTCTCAAGTCCTGTACGCTACCGAATGAGCTGCCGGGCTATGCGTGCTATTGGTTAACTATAATCCAGTTTAAGTTTAACCCTTAAACTGCTACAAAATGTTAAATGAAACTTTCAAGTCGATGGTAAACACCTGAATATTGCTATTTCAGAGTTACATTTTGGAGAAAATACATCCTCTTATCTGACAGTGTAGATCCAAGATCAGACTGCACGCTCTGTGCACATGGTTCGCACAGGTCTTGAAAAACCCTTGAATTTGATCTTTGCCTTATAAAACCCTTAAAAATGATTAACAGCCTTATAAAACCCTTAAAAACTACAGAAAGTCCTTAAAAAACCCTTTAAAATTGTTTCGCGAGTGAGCTGTAGTTTTATTGCTGGCCGGCCTCAAATCAGGTCTTTATAGTGTACACGCAAAGATAATGGGTACCAGTCTATTATGACATGCGTATTATGACATACTTGTACCCGTCCTAATGGTAGCACAAATACTCGATAATGGAAAGCGGGATACCACACAATGATACGGAATAAAATACGGACCCTTTTCTATGTCGTCTTCGGGAAAAATCTAATGTATTAAAACAGAATCACGATGAGTTCTCTCATAAAACTATCATTTGGATTTAACTTTCTTTTGGAAACGAGAAGAAAATGGATATTTAGATGCTTCATCAAAACTAATATAATAAAAGTTGAAATCGGCGATTTTTCCCCGACGATCGGAACTTAAGACGTAGTTTTATACATGATCACAGAACGTAGACGCTTTACTTTTATAAACTGTATGAAAACCAATATTTGTGCATATGTAGTGTTTTGTCGGCCTTAAATTTCAAGTTTGAGTCCTTAAAAAATCCTTAAAAAACCCTTAATTTTTTCTATCAGTATTTTGTATGAACCATGGTGCAGTCTGATTGTAATCCACACTGTCCGCAAAAGGTCATTGATTTGCGGTAGTGCTGGTAAAAGAAACTTCAGGAAAGCATGGATAGGTGCTCTGGCCTCCGCAATATCACTAAAGTAATGTTGGAAACGGCGTTAAAAACCATGCAATCAATTAGTCAATATCCAGTAGCACAAGATGTAGTTTACTATGTACCTCTGTTTACAAAATGAAAATTGTACACTTGTCCAAATTCAAAGCTGTTGCAGACCATAGATTAAATGTGGTTGAACTGATGAAACCTGATTCCAAACGGGCAGAAAACAATGTGGGAAAAGGAGAAAATTATGGTTACCAGCAGTTTCTCCTTTTTCTGCAATATTTTCATAAGGCTTCTTCCCTAGTGTCGTTAAAACTTGTGATTGTTTGGTAAAGGGTTAAGACATGGAATAGCAGTTTAGCATAACAGTTTAGCGGTACACAATGATCTAAATAATGAATGAAGGAAGGAATGAGAAGGGTTCCCTGTCCAGTGAGGGTTTATATAGCTGGGATTTGCTACAAGTTACCTAGTTGTATCTATCGATAGATTCATTCATAATGTTACAGTGGTGTAGGGGTAAGTGATTCTCTGCTTTGCATAGGTCACTTAATTTACATATAAGCAAAGATCTTGTACCTAATAAATGATATCCTGTTCAGTTTATTATTTTGTAAGACGGCATGTTCAAATTGGAGTGTTAGAGATTTAGTAGCTTTTGTTAAAATTGTCATATATAACAGAAATAAAGATTTCTAACAGAAAGAAGTATTTGCTGTGAGGCAGTATTTGGCAACTGTTGTTTTTTTTTTTTTTTTTTTGTTTACTTTGAATCTAGGTCAGTCTTGATGCCTATAGACTAGTTTTGCTAGTCTAAAAATCAAACTTTGCAAAAAGTCTGTCTCTGTTTGATTGATTGATTGGTTGATTGTACAGTGTTTAATGCCATTTTCAACACGATTTCAGTTATATCGCGGCGGCCAGTGCACCTATCCATGCTTTCCAGGAGTTTCCTTTGTCAGTACTTAGGACAATATTCTTCCCAAGCTAATGGCTTGTGTATCTATTTTTATATACCAAAATATGGTTTAATACATAGGTGGGCTTAGGTTGTGCCTGAAAAGAAGCATCATGTGAGTATATCGTATTCATCCTTTCCATGGTATACAGCTTTTAGACTCGCCCTAAAGGAAAACATCTTGATAGAACTAAAGGTAGCGGTAGGCTTTTTGAGAAAAGGCGACAACGCTCAATGAGTATTTTTTTCAAGCTTTGCCAAATAGAAATCGGTGCCACAGTCTATGGAGTACTCGTAGCAAGACATTTACTTTTCTTTTTTCTTTCCCGAAAAAAAAACAACTTTAAATGAATAGTTTCTCATGTGCTCAATCTGTAACATTTCGTGTGTATAAAACCATGTACTCTGTTGGTTCTAAGGAGTATTCAAAATCAGTATGATATTATGTGCTATCTGTGAATTTTCTTTTCACCTCCTTCTCCATCTTTATCCTAATTATTGAAAGTGGAAACTGTATAAATCAAAACGACCAAACCACACACACAAAATAAAATTCTGAAATTCTGACTAAATTACCCCATCTAGATATAACTCGTTAATCTTGATCTCACGACAAAATTTCACTTTTTTTTTTTAAAATTAAAAGCATTGGAGACGACGAATGTGAGTCAAAATGAAATTTGTTTTTGAAATGCTAGGAAACATTAAGGGAAATTAGAAATTGCCGATTACAATCATTTTCTCCTTTTCGCATATTAAAAAAAAAAAAAAAAACAAACCCTCTTCCTCGTGTTTTAATGCCTACATAGACTATTTTTATCCAGTCAAAAGTTTAAAACGGTACTTCATACAACGCCGAACTCTTTGCTGAATTCAGCAACCCGGTGATATTGCAATATAAAAGATTTTTTTTAACTAAAACTATTTCGACACCTAGGATCAATTAGGTCCAAGGTCAGGCTGCTTCATTTGTGCCGCCTACCATTAGTCAACATTGTCAGACTGCTTT